>CAJZCY010000004.1:31846848-32481197 GCA_914969975.1 Anopheles atroparvus | reverse complement strand
CAAAGTCCCGCTCGAACCGTGCCGGTCTGCAGTTCCCGGTCGGTCGTATTCATCGTCTGCTGCGTAAGGGCAACTATGCCGAACGCGTTGGAGCCGGAGCACCGGTGTATCTGGCCGCCGTGATGGAGTATCTAGCCGCTGAAGTGCTGGAATTGGCAGGAAACGCAGCCCGTGACAACAAGAAGACTCGCATCATCCCGCGTCATCTGCAACTGGCCATCCGCAACGACGAGGAGTTGAACAAGCTGCTCTCTGGAGTGACCATTGCTCAGGGTGGTGTGTTGCCGAACATCCAGGCTGTGCTGTTACCAAAGAAGACGGAAAAGAAGGCCTAAGCGCTGCGTTTCACGATCTCAACGACAACAAAAAAACCGTCCTTTTCAGGGCGACAAAGTGTTAGTGAAAAGATTGCTTCAAACATTTTCTCCATTCAAACACATTTCACAAGATGTTTGTGCGAGACGGTATGCACGACAATGAAGCGTCTTGTGCGCTTACGTTCGTCGGATTTAAAAAACGCGTTTGAGAACCGAAAGTTAAACATCAAACTCACATCACTTCAAGTGCTTCATCTAGTAGGCTGGCAAAACTCAGTTGGTGTAGGAAAATTAAATTGTAAACGCTGAACAAAGCAGAAACAGTTTCAATTTCGGGGCATCAGTACACTGGGAGAACGCAGAATCAGAATCCAGCAGCGTATCGGTAATCCTGAGTAAACACTGATTTTGAGTGCCAAATGGGACAGGCTAGGGGCAGACCCGCTAAAGCCTTGGCGAACGCTACGACCGCCCAAAACGAAGAGAATTTACCATTTTACCCAAAAATGCACGCCGATCGTGAAATGTATGTACAGTATAAGCAAATCATTTGCACGTAAGCACGGTTTGTTTCAACTGACCTTCGGGTGATGTTAAACCGTGGACATTTTTGATACCTCTTCTTCTCTATCCAAACAGATCAGAAGATTTCTGTGTGAAATGGACACTGAAGCGTCTTGTGCTTACTTGCGCGTTCAATTCTGCGCCGAATTTAAAAATGCGTTTATCAAACGAAAGTTAAAAATCAAACTCGCGCGACTTAAAATTAAAATTGGAAACGCTGAACATGCGGGACACAAGGCAGAAACAATATCAATTTCGGGGCATCGGTGCAACAGAATCAACGCATCGGTAATTTTGGGTAAAACTGATTTTAGCTACCAAATGGGACAGTCTAGGGGCGAACGCTACCCTGGACCGCCCAAGAAGACCATTGTACCCGAAGATGGTGACCGTGAAATCTGCGTCCAGCATAAGCAACTCATTTGCAGGTAAGAACGGATGGACATTCGGGTGATGTAAAACTGTTGAAACTATTGATACTTCTACGAAAGTAACCAATTTCTGATGGTTGGCGGTGACTGAATTTCAACGGTCATGATCAACAGTTCACACACACAGTAGCTGGCATGGGCACGCCACTTTTGGCGCCATTTTTCACTCTCGACGCACTGGTAGGTATGGATGGTGATAACGGTAACAATACGGTCGGTTAAAGCGAAAGAAAGTGAAGAAACAACTCTTTGTGAAGCGAATGGTGGTCCTGAAAAGGACCGTTTTCTTTTTCCGACCGGTCGATGGTGCTTCGATGAAGTGCGCAGTTTAACCTCCGAAACCGTACAGAGTGCGGCCCTGGCGTTTCAGGGCGTACACCACATCCATGGCGGTGACGGTCTTGCGCTTGGCGTGCTCGGTGTACGTCACGGCATCACGAATCACGTTCTCCAGGAACACTTTGAGAACGCCACGGGTCTCCTCGTAGATCAGGCCCGAAATGCGCTTCACGCCGCCACGGCGAGCCAGACGGCGGATGGCTGGTTTCGTGATGCCCTGGATGTTATCGCGCAGCACTTTGCGATGACGCTTGGCTCCACCTTTGCCCAATCCTTTTCCTCCCTTTCCACGTCCAGTCATGTTGCTTGCTTTGCTGAATGTAGTCGACACGTTCGTCCCACGAAGCACCACTCAAGTTTACTGCGCTGCCGGCCGGAATCGCCCTTATTTATAGGCAGATCGAGGAGCTCCCGAGCGATGTGTGGCCATAAATAGGAGTGATTTGGCCGTTTCGCCTCTAGAAGTGTGAAACCATCGTCAGTGAACGGAACGAGTGTATCGAGACAGCATGGCCCGTACCAAGCAAACTGCCCGCAAGTCGACCGGAGGAAAGGCACCACGAAAGCAGCTAGCCACCAAAGCTGCCCGCAAGAGTGCCCCGGCCACCGGTGGAGTGAAGAAACCGCATCGGTACCGCCCCGGTACGGTGGCTCTGCGAGAGATCCGTCGCTACCAGAAGTCGACCGAGCTGCTCATTCGCAAGCTGCCATTCCAGCGGCTAGTTCGTGAGATCGCCCAGGACTTCAAGACGGATCTTCGCTTCCAGAGCTCGGCCGTGATGGCACTGCAGGAAGCGAGCGAGGCGTACCTGGTCGGTCTGTTCGAGGACACCAACCTGTGTGCCATCCACGCCAAGCGCGTCACCATCATGCCGAAGGACATCCAGCTCGCTCGTCGTATTCGTGGAGAACGCGCCTAAGTGAACCGATTCATCGGGAGGTCAAGCAATCAAAAAACGGTCCTTTTCAGGACCACCAATGTGTGTTAGAGAAAGAATTATTTCGTGTTTTTTTTTTTTTTTTTGTGTCGGAGAAATGTATCCTCTCTCGCAAGAGGAGGGTTCCCCTACAAATTACACGTGAAAATAGGTTTTAAGCTGGACAAAACGGTATGATTAATCGCAATGGGCATTGCTCGAAAAGATCAACACACAACGGCACGGAAGATGCTCATGGTGCAGAAGGATCTGTTAACGCAAATCGAAAGGAATTATCATGGAAGATATGAGGAAAGTCAATTTAATTACAACCGAAATCTCTCAATGAGAAACCACCTTCAACGCTAACAGCCTCAATGGTTTAAATCAGCTACATTGTCCCCAACGGCAGTTGATTTGAGCGCCTAAAGTTAGGCAGCGGTTCTTACCATCGTCCGATATGTAAGCCCGGTCCACACGCTCCGTTTTGCACAATGTTTTGAGGCTGTGCAGTTTTAAGACGGAATGATAACGTTGTAATTAAGTACGTCCAGACGATGCAGTCATATTTGTAGTTTTTGCTCAGGCTTCTGTAAGAAAACATGCTGTTTTGTTTTGTCACAAAATTGTCTACACAGTCTTCAAAGCAATTTGGCTTTGTGTTCGCTGCAACTGCACAGTCTGCCAGGCAACACATTTGTTCAGCATTGTTGTAAAACTGAAAGCGTTCTATCGATTTGTGATACCTTTACAAACAACTGTACGGGATTATTGAAACATGCTACAAAGATGTATCTAATCCGTGAGGGATCGGAATTGCGTTCGGCGGTAGGTCTACAATTTTCGTATTCTCCTTTCGCTCATAGTGGAGCACGTGTTTGCGCGTCGCCGACGAGTGTTATTATTTCACAGAACCTCATTCAAATGTTTTGTATCAAAAGCGAACATTAAGCGCTTCAATACTTGGACCATTTGTGGAGCTAATGCCCCCAGCATGCTTCCGACACAATGGTGTAGGCTTACCGTTACCGGCACATGCAAGGCGAGTTAAGTTGGTAGTTTTTCATTTCAAAAATTTAATTTCTTTAGCGCTCATCCCCTTCATGTATCGTCCCCACAGCAACACACACACCCAAAGAGCGTTGGTGATGTTTTCTTCAGCAGTTTGGAACCATTCTTGTTTGCACACTTGTTGGTGGTCCTGAAAAGGACCGTTTGATGTTTTCGTTTGGCGTTCACCATCCGGGCCGGGCATCTTACTTCGAGCTGGTGTACTTGGTGACGGCCTTCGTTCCCTCGGAAACGGCATGCTTGGCCAACTCACCAGGTAGCAGCAGACGGACGGCAGTCTGGATTTCGCGCGACGTGATCGTCGAACGCTTGTTGTAGTGCGCCAGCCGGGAGGCTTCGGCGGCGATGCGCTCGAAGATGTCGTTCACGAAACTGTTCATGATGCTCATCGCCTTGGACGATATGCCCGTGTCCGGATGCACTTGCTTCAGCACCTTGTAGATGTAGATTGCGTAGCTTTCCTTGCGGGTCTTGCGCTTCTTCTTCTTGTCGGACTTGGAGATGTTTTTCTGGGCCTTGCCAGACTTCTTCGCTGCCTTTCCACTGGTTTTCGGTGCCATTGCGTCACTGACTGCTGTGTGCTTCCTTTCGCTGGGAGTGTCGAACTCAATCAATTGGCAATTCTCTGGGATCCTTTGCTTATAACGACTAGAGTTCCAACTTCGATGCATGAGACACTTCATAAAAAGGCCGGTTCCCGCTCGTTTTCCGTCGCAGTTCGTGGGAATCCTTCTGCAGAGCAACTCACCGTTCTAAACCAAACGAAAAATGTCTGGACGTGGCAAGGGAGGAAAAGTGAAGGGAAAGGCAAAGTCCCGCTCGAACCGTGCCGGTCTGCAGTTCCCGGTCGGTCGTATTCATCGTCTGCTGCGTAAGGGCAACTATGCCGAACGCGTTGGAGCCGGAGCACCGGTGTATCTGGCCGCCGTGATGGAGTATCTAGCCGCTGAAGTGCTGGAATTGGCAGGAAACGCAGCCCGTGACAACAAGAAGACTCGCATCATCCCGCGTCATCTGCAACTGGCCATCCGCAACGACGAGGAGTTGAACAAGCTGCTCTCTGGAGTGACCATTGCTCAGGGTGGTGTGTTGCCGAACATCCAGGCTGTGCTGTTACCAAAGAAGACGGAAAAGAAGGCCTAAGCGCTGCGTTTCACGATCTCAACGACAACAAAAAAACCGTCCTTTTCAGGGCGACAAAGTGTTAGTGAAAAGATTGCTTCAAACATTTTCTCCATTCAAACACATTTCACAAGATGTTTGTGCGAGACGGTATGCACGACAATGAAGCGTCTTGTGCGCTTACGTTCGTCGGATTTAAAAAACGCGTTTGAGAACCGAAAGTTAAACATCAAACTCACATCACTTCAAGTGCTTCATCTAGTAGGCTGGCAAAACTCAGTTGGTGTAGGAAAATTAAATTGTAAACGCTGAACAAAGCAGAAACAGTTTCAATTTCGGGGCATCAGTACACTGGGAGAACGCAGAATCAGAATCCAGCAGCGTATCGGTAATCCTGAGTAAACACTGATTTTGAGTGCCAAATGGGACAGGCTAGGGGCAGACCCGCTAAAGCCTTGGCGAACGCTACGACCGCCCAAAACGAAGAGAATTTACCATTTTACCCAAAAATGCACGCCGATCGTGAAATGTATGTACAGTATAAGCAAATCATTTGCACGTAAGCACGGTTTGTTTCAACTGACCTTCGGGTGATGCTAAACCGTGGACATTTTTGATACCTCTTCTTCTCTATCCAAACAGATCAGAAGATTTCTGTGTGAAATGGACACTGAAGCGTCTTGTGCTTACTTGCGCGTTCAATTCTGCGCCGAATTTAAAAATGCGTTTATCAAACGAAAGTTAAAAATCAAACTCGCGCGACTTAAAATTAAAATTGGAAACGCTGAACTTGCGGGACACAAGGCAGAAACAATATCAATTTCGGGGCATCGGTGCAACAGAATCAACGCATCGGTAATTTTGGGTAAAACTGATTTTAGCTACCAAATGGGACAGTCTAGGGGCGAACGCTACCCTGGACCGCCCAAGAAGACCATTGTACCCGAAGATGGTGACCGTGAAATCTGCGTCCAGCATAAGCAACTCATTTGCAGGTAAGAACGGATGGACATTCGGGTGATGTAAAACTGTTGAAACTATTGATACTTCTACGAAAGTAACCAATTTCTGATGGTTGGCGGTGACTGAATTTCAACGGTCATGATCAACAGTTCACACACACAGTAGCTGGCATGGGCACGCCACTTTTGGCGCCATTTTTCACTCTCGACGCACTGGTAGGTATGGATGGTGATAACGGTAACAATACGGTCGGTTAAAGCGAAAGAAAGTGAAGAAACAACTCTTTGTGAAGCGAATGGTGGTCCTGAAAAGGACCGTTTTCTTTTTCCGACCGGTCGATGGTGCTTCGATGAAGTGCGCAGTTTAACCTCCGAAACCGTACAGAGTGCGGCCCTGGCGTTTCAGGGCGTACACCACCGGTCTTGCGCTTGGCGTGCTCGGTGTACGTCACGGCATCACGAATCACGTTCTCCAGGAACACTTTGAGAACGCCACGGGTCTCCTCGTAGATCAGGCCCGAAATGCGCTTCACGCCGCCACGGCGAGCCAGACGGCGGATGGCTGGTTTCGTGATGCCCTGGATGTTATCGCGCAGCACTTTGCGATGACGCTTGGCTCCACCTTTGCCCAATCCTTTTCCTCCCTTTCCACGTCCAGTCATGTTGCTTGCTTTGCTGAATGTAGTCGACACGTTCGTCCCACGAAGCACCACTCAAGTTTACTGCGCTGCCGGATAGATAGATAGATACATTTCTTTTTATTCAGGATTTGGTAACGGTTGGGTTTACATCAGTTTTCCAGGGATTCAGCGGCGTTCCGCTTTTCATCTGTGTTGTTGTGTTACATAGTGCGCTAGTCGCGAGGATGAGGGGCTGACCTGATTTTAGACCTGCCTTGATAATTTGTTGCATCGTTGCTTCGTTGCTTCTTTTTTTTTTTTTTTTTTTTTTTTTTTTTTTTTTTTTTTTTTTCTTAAATTCTACTTATTATTTACCCTACACTAACTTAAGGCTACTATTTACATTTTACTACTAACTAGATTATATACATGTTGGGTTCTCTAGAACAGAGCCCGTATGGATAAGTGATCAGAGCACTGAGCTTTAATTTTAAATTGTTCGAATATCTTTGAAGTTTCTTCTTCGAGGGACCTCACGCCTAGCTCCTCATACAAGTCTCGGTTTCTGGTAAAGCGTGTGACATCTCCAACCAGTCTGAGCACACGGTTCAGCATCACCTGTAGGCGGCGACGATGGGTTGGAGCGCAAGTGGTCCATACAGGTGCAGCGTAGGTGACAATTGGGAGTATCACCTGTTTGTAAATTGCTAATTTATTTGTGAGGTTAAGCCTTGACCTACGGTTTATCAGAGGATACAGCGATCTCAAGAGAGCAACGCCCCGCTCAAGTATCTGCTTCACATGAGCCCGAAGCAGCATCTTCTGATCAAGCGTAAGGCCAAGGTACCTCACTTGCGATGCCCATGTGATTGAGGTTCCATCGATAGCAACCCTACTGTTCGGTGGCGGGGAAAGCAGCACTGGTCTCCAACGATGAGGGAACACGATGGCTTGTGTTTTTGCTGCGTTGATTTTTATCTTCCAGTCAGCGGCGTAGCGAAGGAAACTGTCCAGGGCACGCTGAGCCCGACTTCTCAGTTGAACTGGAGACCTTCCCTTCACTGCAATGGCGGTGTCATCAGCATACAGGAACAGTTGGGCATTATCAGGGAGAGCAGGAATGTCCGCCGTGTACAGTATATATAGCAGTGGACCCAACAGGCTCCCCTGGGGAACACCGGCACTGATGTCATACGGTCCAGAAAGGGTGGAGTGCACGGTAACCTGGAACGTCCTCTGCTGTAGATAGCTGGCGATGATCTTCACGATATACGGCGGGACACCCATTATTTTCAGTTTGTGGACCAGCCCATCGTGCCATACGTTGTCGAATGCCTTTTCCACATCCAACAAGACGACAGCGGTAGATGTAGATATTTGCTTGTTTCTATCGATGGCTTGCTTCAACCGGAGAAGCTGGTGCGTGGTGGAATGGCCCGACCGGAATCCAAACTGCTCTGTGGGGATGAGGTTCAGCTCTGAGGCAGCATCTCGAAGTCGCGTGAGAATCAACTTCTCAAACAGTTTGCCCAGCGTAGAGAGTAGGCTGATTGGTCTGTAGCTCTCCGGACGTGAGGGATCTTTGCCAGGCTTAAGTATGGGCATTACTTTCGCTCTCTTCCACACCTTTGGAAAGTGGCCCATCTTAAAGCAGCAATTGAAAACAGACGTTAGCAGAGTTAAAGCCTTGCTATGCAGGTGTTTCAGGATGATGTTGAAGATCCCATCATGCCCAGGAGCTTTCATGTTCTTCAGACCCCTCAACGCCTCTCGTAGTTCTTCGATGGTGACTTTGTCTGATGCAGGGAGCGGGAAGGTACTTTGCTCAACCTGATTGCGGCTAATTCTCACTGCGTTTTCGTGTGGACTGGTGATGTTGGAGCCCAGGAGGTGTGATCTGGTGAAGTGAGCAGCCAACGCGTTGCACTTTTCAGCCGGAGTGATGTTCGTATGGTCGCCGGTGATCAAGGGAGGGATTGGTTTCGGCCTCTGCTTGAGTACCTTTGTCATCTTCCAAAAGGCAGAGGAGCGGACCTCCAAGTTCGAAACGACTCGCCCGAAATTTTCATTTCGAAGTTCATTGACTCTAACCGCTATCTCTCTGCCAATCTGGGCTGCAAGCGTCTTGTTGAACACGTCTCCTGTACGCTGGAACTGTCTCCTGAGGCAGTTTCTCCTCCTGATGAGCGCCAGCGTGTCGGAATCAAGAACCAGGCACTCGCCACGTACCTTCTTAGTTTTGATACAGGTATCCTCCGCCCTCTTGATAGCCTGTACCAATTCTTCAATTGCACCGTTGATCGCCTCGATGGATCCCACCTCAGTTGCGCAGATTTCGTTATCAACCAATCGACCGAAGCGTTCCCAGTCGACTTCATGGTAGTTCTTCCTGTTCCTAACTGGAGCAAGCGACGCATGAAAGTCAACCTCCGTCAGGACGGGGAAGTGGTCGGAGTTTAACTCATTTAACGTAACTGGCTTTCGTAGCGCCACCGTGCTCAAAAACAGGTCAGGAGTACTTGGGTTTCCCTGCGACGAGATGAAAGTTGGCGCATCAGGAAACTCCACAGTATAGTGTCCCAGCTGCATGTGGTCGAACAGAAGATGGCCATTCTGATTTTGACGCATGTTGCCCCACATTCGATGTTTAGCATTGAGATCCCCGCCAACAATCAGCCTCAACGGAGTGTTGGTGATGATGTTGAGGTCACGCTTGAATGATGCTGTACTTCCATCGGTTGAAGAACACTGTCGAGGGCAATAGGCACAGATGATCCGAATGTTTCCCAATGTCGAATGTACTTCCACACCGAGCGCTTCGACAACTTTGGTGTTCAGATGAGGTAGGGCGATGAATTTAATCCCTCGACGTATGGCAATAGCAACTCCTCCTCTACGCGTGGTGGTGTCTCGTCGATCCAGGCGCAACAGATGGTAGTCAGCGAAGGAGAAGTTGACATGCGGTTTTAAGTGAGTTTCCGTTACCAGCGCGATGTCGATGTTATGACGATGAAGAAAATCACCAAAGGGGATTTTCTTGGCCTGTATCGAACAGGCATTCCATGTTGCTATGCGAAGTAACTTATCCATAACGGATAGCAAACTCACCAACAACGGCGACTTGTTCGTGACGGGTACGGCACGTGCTGAGGCGACCCATCATTTCTGAAAATATCTGCATCAGTGTGGTAGCGTCATGCAGAGGGAGTTCCGCTGAGGCCGAGGCTGATGCATCTGGTGACGGGCGTGCATCACCAGAGGCCTTCATCACTGCAGCGTACTGCATACCAGGCGGAATGCATGGTGTAGCTTGAGATCCGATGGGCACCTGGCGTGGAGTAGGGTGCGACACCTTCAAAGCTGTCGGGACAGTCCGGGGTTGCGTTGAACGGCCTTGCTTGTGCTGCTGCTGTCGGGCGGCGGCTTGTTCTCGGATGCGCAAGTAGCGCGCTCGGTGAGGGCACTCCGGGTCGGCGCTGCTGTGATTTGCACCACAGTTCGCACATTTCGGGGCCGCTGGTTGAGTGGCCTGGCACTCAGCCTCCAAGTGATCGAGTGCGCACTTTCTGCACTTCAAGGGCATGTGGCAGTGGCGAGCACCGTGACCAAACGCCTGGCAACGAAGGCACTGCGTCACCCTTCGTCGCGCTCCACGATATGTCTCCCACTTCACCCGAATTGACGAGATTGCTCTAACCTCCTTCAGGCGCGACAGGTTGCACGATCCTTTCACGAAGTGTACGAGGTAGAGACAGTTTGAAGTCACCTCCTGTTCGTTGCGTCGTCTGATGCGGAAGACTTCGACTGGCTGAAGTGAGTGACGATCTCGCAGCTCTTCCATAATGGCTTCCACGTCAAAGACCGGTAGACCACGCACTACCGCCTTGAACGGTTTCTCCGAGGGGAGGCTGTGAGTGTAAAACTCTGCCTTCTGACCCTCTAGATGCTTCGCAGCACGATGGTAGTCCTCAAGGGATTGGAGGAAAACCTTAGTTCCAGTGCTGGTACACTGAAATTCCACTCCGCGGAGGCTACTCAACTCGTACTTAAGTTGTACAAGTGACGGCTTTATCACTACCAGCGGCGGGATGCGCACCTTTTTTCCTGGTGTTGTAGGTGACGAGGAAGGTGCAGGGGTAGGCACCGAACAGTCCGTTATGTCCTTGGTCAGCGACCCTCGTCTCGACTTCGTTCTTACTTCAGTGAAGGGACCGCCATCGTCGTCCTCCAACACTACATTGGCAGGGGCCGGGTCAAATTTCGGCGCCTTCATTTTGTCAGAGCAGCTATCCTCCGACAGTCTCTCAGTTGATTGTGAGGCATTTCCTTTCCTCTTTCTCTTTCTTCCTCTGCCCATAACTAACTCAGGACAGGGTATATTATGGGAGCACTTTCCAACGACCTCTCACTACTACTGAATACTACTCACTCCACTCACTCACACTGCTCACTCACTACCACTCACTCACACACTACTACTCACTCACTGACACTACTAACTCACTCACTACTGCACTCAAACTCACTGCACTCACTGACTGCACTAACACTCACACATTACTCACTGCACTGCACCCACTGACTACTAGACTCACACTACTCACTCACTGCCAACTGCACTGCACCACTGCGCTGCCGGCCGGAATCGCCCTTATTTATAGGCAGATCGAGGAGCTCCCGAGCGATGTGTGGCCATAAATAGGAGTGATTTGGCCGTTTCGCCTCTAGAAGTGTGAAACCATCGTCAGTGAACGGAACGAGTGTATCGAGACAGCATGGCCCGTACCAAGCAAACTGCCCGCAAGTCGACCGGAGGAAAGGCACCACGGAAGCAGCTAGCCACCAAAGCTGCCCGCAAGAGTGCCCCGGCCACCGGTGGAGTGAAGAAACCGCATCGGTACCGCCCCGGTACGGTGGCTCTGCGAGAGATCCGTCGCTACCAGAAGTCGACCGAGCTGCTCATTCGCAAGCTGCCATTCCAGCGGCTAGTTCGTGAGATCGCCCAGGACTTCAAGACGGATCTTCGCTTCCAGAGCTCGGCCGTGATGGCACTGCAGGAAGCGAGCGAGGCGTACCTGGTCGGTCTGTTCGAGGACACCAACCTGTGTGCCATCCACGCCAAGCGCGTCACCATCATGCCGAAGGACATCCAGCTCGCTCGTCGTATTCGTGGAGAACGCGCCTAAGTGAACCGATTCATCGGGAGGTCAAGCAATCAAAAAACGGTCCTTTTCAGGACCACCAATGTGTGTTAGAGAAAGAATTATTTCGCGTTTTTTTTTTTTTTTGGTGTCGGAGAAATGTATCCTCTCTCGCAAGAGGAGGGTTCCCCTACAAATTACACGTGAAAATAGGTTTTAAGCTGGACAAAACGGTATGATTAATCGCAATGGGCATTGCTCGAAAAGATCAACACACAACGGCACGGAAGATGCTCATGGTGCAGAAGGATCTGTTAACGCAAATCGAAAGGAATTATCATGGAAGATATGAGGAAAGTCAATTTAATTACAACCGAAATCTCTCAATGAGAAACCACCTTCAACGCTAACAGCCTCAATGGTTTAAATCAGCTACATTGTCCCCAACGGCAGTTGATTTGAGCGCCTAAAGTTAGGCAGCGGTTCTTACCATCGTCCGATATGTAAGCCCGGTCCACACGCTCCGTTTTGCACAATGTTTTGAGGCTGTGCAGTTTTAAGACGGAATGATAACGTTGTAATTAAGTACGTCCAGACGATGCAGTCATATTTGTAGTTTTTGCTCAGGCTTCTGTAAGAAAACATGCTGTTTTGTTAAACAAAATTGTCTACACAGTCTTCAAAGCAATTTGGCTTTGTGTTCGCTGCAACTGCACAGTCTGCCAGGCAACACATTTGTTCAGCATTGTTGTAAAACTGAAAGCGTTCTATCGATTTGTGATACCTTTACAAACAACTGTACGGGATTATTGAAACATGCTACAAAGATGTATCTAATCCGTGAGGGATCGGAATTGCGTTCGGCGGTAGGTCTACAATTTTCGTATTCTCCTTTCGCTCATAGTGGAGCACGTGTTTGCGCGTCGCCGACGAGTGTTATTATTTCACAGAACCTCATTCAAATGTTTTGTATCAAAAGCGAACATTAAGCGCTTCAATACTTGGACCATTTGTGGAGCTAATGCCCCCAGCATGCTTCCGACACAATGGTGTAGGCTTACCGTTACCGGCACATGCAAGGCGAGTTAAGTTGGTAGTTTTTCATTTCAAAAATTTAATTTCTTTAGCGCTCATCCCCTTCATGTATCGTCCCCACAGCAACACACACACCCAAAGAGCGTTGGTGATGTTTTCTTCAGCAGTTTGGAACCATTCTTGTTTGCACACTTGTTGGTGGTCCTGAAAAGGACCGTTTGATGTTTTCGTTTGGCGTTCACCATCCGGGCCGGGCATCTTACTTCGAGCTGGTGTACTTGGTGACGGCCTTCGTTCCCTCGGAAACGGCATGCTTGGCCAACTCACCAGGTAGCAGCAGACGGACGGCAGTCTGGATTTCGCGCGACGTGATCGTCGAACGCTTGTTGTAGTGCGCCAGCCGGGAGGCTTCGGCGGCGATGCGCTCGAAGATGTCGTTCACGAAACTGTTCATGATGCTCATCGCCTTGGACGATATGCCCGTGTCCGGATGCACTTGCTTCAGCACCTTGTAGATGTAGATTGCGTAGCTTTCCTTGCGGGTCTTGCGCTTCTTCTTCTTGTCGGACTTGGAGATGTTTTTCTGGGCCTTGCCAGACTTCTTCGCTGCCTTTCCACTGGTTTTCGGTGCCATTGCGTCACTGACTGCTGTGTGCTTCCTTTCGCTGGGAGTGTCGAACTCAATCAATTGGCAATTCTCTGGGATCCTTTGCTTATAACGACTAGAGTTCCAACTTCGATGCATGAGACACTTCATAAAAAGGCCGGTTCCCGCTCGTTTTCCGTCGCAGTTCGTGGGAATCCTTCTGCAGAGCAACTCACCGTTCTAAACCAAACGAAAAATGTCTGGACGTGGCAAGGGAGGAAAAGTGAAGGGAAAGGCAAAGTCCCGCTCGAACCGTGCCGGTCTGCAGTTCCCGGTCGGTCGTATTCATCGTCTGCTGCGTAAGGGCAACTATGCCGAACGCGTTGGAGCCGGAGCACCGGTGTATCTGGCCGCCGTGATGGAGTATCTAGCCGCTGAAGTGCTGGAATTGGCAGGAAACGCAGCCCGTGACAACAAGAAGACTCGCATCATCCCGCGTCATCTGCAACTGGCCATCCGCAACGACGAGGAGTTGAACAAGCTGCTCTCTGGAGTGACCATTGCTCAGGGTGGTGTGTTGCCGAACATCCAGGCTGTGCTGTTACCAAAGAAGACGGAAAAGAAGGCCTAAGCGCTGCGTTTCACGATCTCAACGACAACAAAAAAACCGTCCTTTTCAGGGCGACAAAGTGTTAGTGAAAAGATTGCTTCAAACATTTTCTCCATTCAAACACATTTCACAAGATGTTTGTGCGAGACGGTATGCACGACAATGAAGCGTCTTGTGCGCTTACGTTCGTCGGATTTAAAAAACGCGTTTGAGAACCGAAAGTTAAACATCAAACTCACATCACTTCAAGTGCTTCATCTAGTAGGCTGGCAAAACTCAGTTGGTGTAGGAAAATTAAATTGTAAACGCTGAACAAAGCAGAAACAGTTTCAATTTCGGGGCATCAGTACACTGGGAGAACGCAGAATCAGAATCCAGCAGCGTATCGGTAATCCTGAGTAAACACTGATTTTGAGTGCCAAATGGGACAGGCTAGGGGCAGACCCGCTAAAGCCTTGGCGAACGCTACGACCGCCCAAAACGAAGAGAATTTACCATTTTACCCAAAAATGCACGCCGATCGTGAAATGTATGTACAGTATAAGCAAATCATTTGCACGTAAGCACGGTTTGTTTCAACTGACCTTCGGGTGATGTTAAACCGTGGACATTTTTGATACCTCTTCTTCTCTATCCAAACAGATCAGAAGATTTCTGTGTGAAATGGACACTGAAGCGTCTTGTGCTTACTTGCGCGTTCAATTCTGCGCCGAATTTAAAAATGCGTTTATCAAACGAAAGTTAAAAATCAAACTCGCGCGACTTAAAATTAAAATTGGAAACGCTGAACATGCGGGACACAAGGCAGAAACAATATCAATTTCGGGGCATCGGTGCAACAGAATCAACGCATCGGTAATTTTGGGTAAAACTGATTTTAGCTACCAAATGGGACAGTCTAGGGGCGAACGCTACCCTGGACCGCCCAAGAAGACCATTGTACCCGAAGATGGTGACCGTGAAATCTGCGTCCAGCATAAGCAACTCATTTGCAGGTAAGAACGGATGGACATTCGGGTGATGTAAAACTGTTGAAACTATTGATACTTCTACGAAAGTAACCAATTTCTGATGGTTGGCGGTGACTGAATTTCAACGGTCATGATCAACAGTTCACACACACAGTAGCTGGCATGGGCACGCCACTTTTGGCGCCATTTTTCACTCTCGACGCACTGGTAGGTATGGATGGTGATAACGGTAACAATACGGTCGGTTAAAGCGAAAGAAAGTGAAGAAACAACTCTTTGTGAAGCGAATGGTGGTCCTGAAAAGGACCGTTTTCTTTTTCCGACCGGTCGATGGTGCTTCGATGAAGTGCGCAGTTTAACCTCCGAAACCGTACAGAGTGCGGCCCTGGCGTTTCAGGGCGTACACCACATCCATGGCGGTGACGGTCTTGCGCTTGGCGTGCTCGGTGTACGTCACGGCATCACGAATCACGTTCTCCAGGAACACTTTGAGAACGCCACGGGTCTCCTCGTAGATCAGGCCCGAAATGCGCTTCACGCCGCCACGGCGAGCCAGACGGCGGATGGCTGGTTTCGTGATGCCCTGGATGTTATCGCGCAGCACTTTGCGATGACGCTTGGCTCCACCTTTGCCCAATCCTTTTCCTCCCTTTCCACGTCCAGTCATGTTGCTTGCTTTGCTGAATGTAGTCGACACGTTCGTCCCACGAAGCACCACTCAAGTTTACTGCGCTGCCGGCCGGAATCGCCCTTATTTATAGGCAGATCGAGGAGCTCCCGAGCGATGTGTGGCCATAAATAGGAGTGATTTGGCCGTTTCGCCTCTAGAAGTGTGAAACCATCGTCAGTGAACGGAACGAGTGTATCGAGACAGCATGGCCCGTACCAAGCAAACTGCCCGCAAGTCGACCGGAGGAAAGGCACCACGAAAGCAGCTAGCCACCAAAGCTGCCCGCAAGAGTGCCCCGGCCACCGGTGGAGTGAAGAAACCGCATCGGTACCGCCCCGGTACGGTGGCTCTGCGAGAGATCCGTCGCTACCAGAAGTCGACCGAGCTGCTCATTCGCAAGCTGCCATTCCAGCGGCTAGTTCGTGAGATCGCCCAGGACTTCAAGACGGATCTTCGCTTCCAGAGCTCGGCCGTGATGGCACTGCAGGAAGCGAGCGAGGCGTACCTGGTCGGTCTGTTCGAGGACACCAACCTGTGTGCCATCCACGCCAAGCGCGTCACCATCATGCCGAAGGACATCCAGCTCGCTCGTCGTATTCGTGGAGAACGCGCCTAAGTGAACCGATTCATCGGGAGGTCAAGCAATCAAAAAACGGTCCTTTTCAGGACCACCAATGTGTGTTAGAGAAAGAATTATTTCGTGTTTTTTTTTTTTTTTTTGTGTCGGAGAAATGTATCCTCTCTCGCAAGAGGAGGGTTCCCCTACAAATTACACGTGAAAATAGGTTTTAAGCTGGACAAAACGGTATGATTAATCGCAATGGGCATTGCTCGAAAAGATCAACACACAACGGCACGGAAGATGCTCATGGTGCAGAAGGATCTGTTAACGCAAATCGAAAGGAATTATCATGGAAGATATGAGGAAAGTCAATTTAATTACAACCGAAATCTCTCAATGAGAAACCACCTTCAACGCTAACAGCCTCAATGGTTTAAATCAGCTACATTGTCCCCAACGGCAGTTGATTTGAGCGCCTAAAGTTAGGCAGCGGTTCTTACCATCGTCCGATATGTAAGCCCGGTCCACACGCTCCGTTTTGCACAATGTTTTGAGGCTGTGCAGTTTTAAGACGGAATGATAACGTTGTAATTAAGTACGTCCAGACGATGCAGTCATATTTGTAGTTTTTGCTCAGGCTTCTGTAAGAAAACATGCTGTTTTGTTTTGTCACAAAATTGTCTACACAGTCTTCAAAGCAATTTGGCTTTGTGTTCGCTGCAACTGCACAGTCTGCCAGGCAACACATTTGTTCAGCATTGTTGTAAAACTGAAAGCGTTCTATCGATTTGTGATACCTTTACAAACAACTGTACGGGATTATTGAAACATGCTACAAAGATGTATCTAATCCGTGAGGGATCGGAATTGCGTTCGGCGGTAGGTCTACAATTTTCGTATTCTCCTTTCGCTCATAGTGGAGCACGTGTTTGCGCGTCGCCGACGAGTGTTATTATTTCACAGAACCTCATTCAAATGTTTTGTATCAAAAGCGAACATTAAGCGCTTCAATACTTGGACCATTTGTGGAGCTAATGCCCCCAGCATGCTTCCGACACAATGGTGTAGGCTTACCGTTACCGGCACATGCAAGGCGAGTTAAGTTGGTAGTTTTTCATTTCAAAAATTTAATTTCTTTAGCGCTCATCCCCTTCATGTATCGTCCCCACAGCAACACACACACCCAAAGAGCGTTGGTGATGTTTTCTTCAGCAGTTTGGAACCATTCTTGTTTGCACACTTGTTGGTGGTCCTGAAAAGGACCGTTTGATGTTTTCGTTTGGCGTTCACCATCCGGGCCGGGCATCTTACTTCGAGCTGGTGTACTTGGTGACGGCCTTCGTTCCCTCGGAAACGGCATGCTTGGCCAACTCACCAGGTAGCAGCAGACGGACGGCAGTCTGGATTTCGCGCGACGTGATCGTCGAACGCTTGTTGTAGTGCGCCAGCCGGGAGGCTTCGGCGGCGATGCGCTCGAAGATGTCGTTCACGAAACTGTTCATGATGCTCATCGCCTTGGACGATATGCCCGTGTCCGGATGCACTTGCTTCAGCACCTTGTAGATGTAGATTGCGTAGCTTTCCTTGCGGGTCTTGCGCTTCTTCTTCTTGTCGGACTTGGAGATGTTTTTCTGGGCCTTGCCAGACTTCTTCGCTGCCTTTCCACTGGTTTTCGGTGCCATTGCGTCACTGACTGCTGTGTGCTTCCTTTCGCTGGGAGTGTCGAACTCAATCAATTGGCAATTCTCTGGGATCCTTTGCTTATAACGACTAGAGTTCCAACTTCGATGCATGAGACACTTCATAAAAAGGCCGGTTCCCGCTCGTTTTCCGTCGCAGTTCGTGGGAATCCTTCTGCAGAGCAACTCACCGTTCTAAACCAAACGAAAAATGTCTGGACGTGGCAAGGGAGGAAAAGTGAAGGGAAAGGCAAAGTCCCGCTCGAACCGTGCCGGTCTGCAGTTCCCGGTCGGTCGTATTCATCGTCTGCTGCGTAAGGGCAACTATGCCGAACGCGTTGGAGCCGGAGCACCGGTGTATCTGGCCGCCGTGATGGAGTATCTAGCCGCTGAAGTGCTGGAATTGGCAGGAAACGCAGCCCGTGACAACAAGAAGACTCGCATCATCCCGCGTCATCTGCAACTGGCCATCCGCAACGACGAGGAGTTGAACAAGCTGCTCTCTGGAGTGACCATTGCTCAGGGTGGTGTGTTGCCGAACATCCAGGCTGTGCTGTTACCAAAGAAGACGGAAAAGAAGGCCTAAGCGCTGCGTTTCACGATCTCAACGACAACAAAAAAAAAAACCGTCCTTTTCAGGGCGACAAAGTGTTAGTGAAAAGATTGCTTCAAACATTTTCTCCATTCAAACACATTTCACAAGATGTTTGTTCGAGACGGTATGCACGACAATGAAGCGTCTTGTGCGCTTACGTTCGTCGGATTTAAAAAACGCGTTTGAGAACCGAAAGTTAAACATCAAACTCACATCACTTCAAGTGCTTCATCTAGTAGGCTGGCAAAACTCAGTTGGTGTAGGAAAATTAAATTGTAAACGCTGAACAAAGCAGAAACAGTTTCAATTTCGGGGCATCAGTACACTGGGAGAACGCAGAATCAGAATCCAGCAGCGTATCGGTAATCCTGAGTAAACACTGATTTTGAGTGCCAAATGGGACAGGCTAGGGGCAGACCCGCTAAAGCCTTGGCGAACGCTACGACCGCCCAAAACGAAGAGAATTTACCATTTTACCCAAAAATGCACGCCGATCGTGAAATGTATGTACAGTATAAGCAAATCATTTGCACGTAAGCACGGTTTGTTTCAACTGACCTTCGGGTGATGCTAAACCGTGGACATTTTTGATACCTCTTCTTCTCTATCCAAACAGATCAGAAGATTTCTGTGTGAAATGGACACTGAAGCGTCTTGTGCTTACTTGCGCGTTCAATTCTGCGCCGAATTTAAAAATGCGTTTATCAAACGAAAGTTAAAAATCAAACTCGCGCGACTTAAAATTAAAATTGGAAACGCTGAACTTGCGGGACACAAGGCAGAAACAATATCAATTTCGGGGCATCGGTGCAACAGAATCAACGCATCGGTAATTTTGGGTAAAACTGATTTTAGCTACCAAATGGGACAGTCTAGGGGCGAACGCTACCCTGGACCGCCCAAGAAGACCATTGTACCCGAAGATGGTGACCGTGAAATCTGCGTCCAGCATAAGCAACTCATTTGCAGGTAAGAACGGATGGACATTCGGGTGATGTAAAACTGTTGAAACTATTGATACTTCTACGAAAGTAACCAATTTCTGATGGTTGGCGGTGACTGAATTTCAACGGTCATGATCAACAGTTCACACACACAGTAGCTGGCATGGGCACGCCACTTTTGGCGCCATTTTTCACTCTCGACGCACTGGTAGGTATGGATGGTGATAACGGTAACAATACGGTCGGTTAAAGCGAAAGAAAGTGAAGAAACAACTCTTTGTGAAGCGAATGGTGGTCCTGAAAAGGACCGTTTTCTTTTTCCGACCGGTCGATGGTGCTTCGATGAAGTGCGCAGTTTAACCTCCGAAACCGTACAGAGTGCGGCCCTGGCGTTTCAGGGCGTACACCACCGGTCTTGCGCTTGGCGTGCTCGGTGTACGTCACGGCATCACGAATCACGTTCTCCAGGAACACTTTGAGAACGCCACGGGTCTCCTCGTAGATCAGGCCCGAAATGCGCTTCACGCCGCCACGGCGAGCCAGACGGCGGATGGCTGGTTTCGTGATGCCCTGGATGTTATCGCGCAGCACTTTGCGATGACGCTTGGCTCCACCTTTGCCCAATCCTTTTCCTCCCTTTCCACGTCCAGTCATGTTGCTTGCTTTGCTGAATGTAGTCGACACGTTCGTCCCACGAAGCACCACTCAAGTTTACTGCGCTGCCGGCCGGAATCGCCCTTATTTATAGGCAGATCGAGGAGCTCCCGAGCGATGTGTGGCCATAAATAGGAGTGATTTGGCCGTTTCGCCTCTAGAAGTGTGAAACCATCGTCAGTGAACGGAACGAGTGTATCGAGACAGCATGGCCCGTACCAAGCAAACTGCCCGCAAGTCGACCGGAGGAAAGGCACCACGGAAGCAGCTAGCCACCAAAGCTGCCCGCAAGAGTGCCCCGGCCACCGGTGGAGTGAAGAAACCGCATCGGTACCGCCCCGGTACGGTGGCTCTGCGAGAGATCCGTCGCTACCAGAAGTCGACCGAGCTGCTCATTCGCAAGCTGCCATTCCAGCGGCTAGTTCGTGAGATCGCCCAGGACTTCAAGACGGATCTTCGCTTCCAGAGCTCGGCCGTGATGGCACTGCAGGAAGCGAGCGAGGCGTACCTGGTCGGTCTGTTCGAGGACACCAACCTGTGTGCCATCCACGCCAAGCGCGTCACCATCATGCCGAAGGACATCCAGCTCGCTCGTCGTATTCGTGGAGAACGCGCCTAAGTGAACCGATTCATCGGGAGGTCAAGCAATCAAAAAACGGTCCTTTTCAGGACCACCAATGTGTGTTAGAGAAAGAATTATTTCGCGTTTTTTTTTTTTTTTGGTGTCGGAGAAATGTATCCTCTCTCGCAAGAGGAGGGTTCCCCTACAAATTACACGTGAAAATAGGTTTTAAGCTGGACAAAACGGTATGATTAATCGCAATGGGCATTGCTCGAAAAGATCAACACACAACGGCACGGAAGATGCTCATGGTGCAGAAGGATCTGTTAACGCAAATCGAAAGGAATTATCATGGAAGATATGAGGAAAGTCAATTTAATTACAACCGAAATCTCTCAATGAGAAACCACCTTCAACGCTAACAGCCTCAATGGTTTAAATCAGCTACATTGTCCCCAACGGCAGTTGATTTGAGCGCCTAAAGTTAGGCAGCGGTTCTTACCATCGTCCGATATGTAAGCCCGGTCCACACGCTCCGTTTTGCACAATGTTTTGAGGCTGTGCAGTTTTAAGACGGAATGATAACGTTGTAATTAAGTACGTCCAGACGATGCAGTCATATTTGTAGTTTTTGCTCAGGCTTCTGTAAGAAAACATGCTGTTTTGTTAAACAAAATTGTCTACACAGTCTTCAAAGCAATTTGGCTTTGTGTTCGCTGCAACTGCACAGTCTGCCAGGCAACACATTTGTTCAGCATTGTTGTAAAACTGAAAGCGTTCTATCGATTTGTGATACCTTTACAAACAACTGTACGGGATTATTGAAACATGCTACAAAGATGTATCTAATCCGTGAGGGATCGGAATTGCGTTCGGCGGTAGGTCTACAATTTTCGTATTCTCCTTTCGCTCATAGTGGAGCACGTGTTTGCGCGTCGCCGACGAGTGTTATTATTTCACAGAACCTCATTCAAATGTTTTGTATCAAAAGCGAACATTAAGCGCTTCAATACTTGGACCATTTGTGGAGCTAATGCCCCCAGCATGCTTCCGACACAATGGTGTAGGCTTACCGTTACCGGCACATGCAAGGCGAGTTAAGTTGGTAGTTTTTCATTTCAAAAATTTAATTTCTTTAGCGCTCATCCCCTTCATGTATCGTCCCCACAGCAACACACACACCCAAAGAGCGTTGGTGATGTTTTCTTCAGCAGTTTGGAACCATTCTTGTTTGCACACTTGTTGGTGGTCCTGAAAAGGACCGTTTGATGTTTTCGTTTGGCGTTCACCATCCGGGCCGGGCATCTTACTTCGAGCTGGTGTACTTGGTGACGGCCTTCGTTCCCTCGGAAACGGCATGCTTGGCCAACTCACCAGGTAGCAGCAGACGGACGGCAGTCTGGATTTCGCGCGACGTGATCGTCGAACGCTTGTTGTAGTGCGCCAGCCGGGAGGCTTCGGCGGCGATGCGCTCGAAGATGTCGTTCACGAAACTGTTCATGATGCTCATCGCCTTGGACGATATGCCCGTGTCCGGATGCACTTGCTTCAGCACCTTGTAGATGTAGATTGCGTAGCTTTCCTTGCGGGTCTTGCGCTTCTTCTTCTTGTCGGACTTGGAGATGTTTTTCTGGGCCTTGCCAGACTTCTTCGCTGCCTTTCCACTGGTTTTCGGTGCCATTGCGTCACTGACTGCTGTGTGCTTCCTTTCGCTGGGAGTGTCGAACTCAATCAATTGGCAATTCTCAGTTCAGTTCAAAATGTAATTTTATTCGTGATGATATTACATGGTTGTTATTTCGTGAGATGCATCGTTCATCGATTTTCAGCACTAAAGTGGTTTAAGCCTTTGGCTTGAGAGTGGTGTAGTTTAAATTTTGATTAATGGTTGAGCGCAAATGTGGCTTGAGTTTACTTAAATTCTATTGCTTACATACTAACTTAACTAACTTACTACTAACTGTACATTCATTAACTAAATAACTGCCTTATTAGGGCATGGTCGGAGTTTCTTGTTTGGAATTTAAGATTTGCTACGCTTGTTAAATAAAGGTCTTCTATGGAACAAGTTTCTACTTTTTCGTACAGCTCTTCTAGAGGCATGTAACGAGGAGCATCTATAATCATGCGTATGACCCTATTTAAAGCTATTTGTACTTTGTTTTTATGGATCTTGGCACATTGGCCCCAGACAGGGAGAGCATATGTTACTGAGGGAAGGATGATGGTTTTGTAGATGGCTATTTTGTTTGTAGTGGATAGTCTGGATCGGCGACTTATAAGCGGGTAGAGGTATTTTGTTAAAATGCAAATTTTTTGAACTAAAATTGAACTATGTACACCAAAAAGAAGCCTCTGGTCGATTGTAAGACCGAGATACTTAATCTGGGAGGACCACGGAATTGGGGATCCAGACACTGAAAGTTTCTCTAAGGGTAAGAGGAGATCCCTTCGGAGACGATGAGGCAAAGTGATCGCTTGGGTTTTCGCTTGATTTACCTTGATTTTCCAAGCTTCGGCAAACTGCAAGATGATGTCGACGCTTCGTTGCGCGCTGTTTTTTAGTTCCGGAATGGTGCGACCCTTCACCGCGATGGCCGTGTCATCCGCGAAAAGGAACAGTTGGGCACCAGTAGGAAGAGGTGGAAGGTCTGCCGTGTATAGGATGTATAGCAGAGGACCGAGAACGCTGCCCTGTGGAACGCCTGCCGGCATACTGACGATGCGAGATGAGGTTGTTCCCAGAACGACACGGAACGTCCTTGTCTGCAAGTAGCTTCGCAGCAACTTTATGATGTAATATGGTAGACCGAAGGATTTCATCTTGTGGACCAGCCCATCGTGCCATACATTGTCAAATGCTTTCTCTACGTCCAAAAGCACTATGACAGTGGTCTTAGAGACAGAACGGTGTCTTTTGATCGTATTACGTAGTCGAACCAGCTGATGAATGGTGGAGTGGCCTGGTCGGAAGCCGAACTGTTCTTGGTTGATGAGACTGTGCTCGAAAACTGCATCCTTCAGCCGCCAATAGACTAGTCTTTCGAACAGCTTGCCCAAAGCTGGTAGGAGGCTGATGGGTCTGTAGCTGCATGGCCGTGTTGGATCTTTTCCAGGCTTCAAGATGGGGATGACTTTGGAGTGTTTCCAGGTGTTGGGGAAATAGCCTAGCTCGAAGCAGCGATTAAAGAGCCTGACCAGTAGCGATATAGCATTCTTCTTAAGGTGTTTCAATAGGATGTTAAAGATGTTGTCGAAGCCGGGTGCTTTCATATTCTTGAGAGTTTTGAGGGTAGATCGGAGTTCCACAGCTGTAACTCTGTGTTCAGAAAGCAGGATCAGGCGTTCTTCCTCTACGCAGGATATACTGGCGGCTACTATATCCTCATGGGGGCTTTGGATATTAAGACCTAGTAGGTGGGCGGCGGCAAACTGGTCTGAAATCGCGTTCACCTTTTCATCGGGAGCGAGTAAAGTTTGCTCACCTAATAGAAGGGGAGGTACTGGACGCGGCTTCCGCCTCAGGACTTTGGCCATCTTCCAAAAGGGAGGAGAACGGTCGTCCATACTTTCTAGCTTTTTTCCGAAGTTGAGGTTTCGTATTTGCTCGACGCGGGTTGCAATTATTCTGCCCAGAGCTGCTGCCTCTCTCTTTTTGGACCCGTCCCCTGTCCTCTGGTGCTGTCGTCTCAGGGTGTTCCGCCGTGTGATGAGTTGCCGCGTGAACACATCCAGTAGAAGGACGTCTCCCCTAAGATGGACTTCTGGAACGGTTTCCGCTTCGGCCGATTTAATGGCAGCTTCCAGCAAGGCGATAGCACTGTCGATATCATTTGGCGTATGTATTTGCATGTCGGGTATGCTATTATCTACCAGACGCCCATACTGCTCCCAATTGACTTGATGGTAGTTTTTCCGCTGAGCCAATGGCACCCTCGAAGCACTACAGAGCACTTCCGTCAGAACAGGGAAGTGGTCAGAGTTGAGGGCATGTAGTGTGGTCGGCTTTTGTGCAACTATATTTGCCAGAAACAGATCGATGGTAGCAGGGGAACCACGTGATGGGATGTGAGTTGGGTGATCCGGAAAATTAATGGTGAAAAACCCATGTTGCGCGAGATCAGCCAAGAGGGTACCGTTCGAGTTGCCCCGAAGGTTTCCCCAAAGCTGATGCCGGGCATTGAGATCGCCACCGAGAACCGTATGAAAGCGGGAGTGCATGAGGAGGCGAAGGTCTCGTCGGAAGATTGTGGCTGAACCACTCCTATGAGTGCACTGCTTGGGGCAGTAAGCAGCAATCAGGCGCAGGGTGCCGACGCTGGATCGAACCTCTACACCAATGGCCTCGATGATGGTGGTGCCGTAGTGCGGGAGGAGGGTATGACGAAGCCCTCGACGGATGGCAATGGCTACTCCACCTCCGTTGTTGGTTCCGGGGCGGTCCAGGCGGTGAATTACAAAGTCGCTCATGTAGAAGCTAAGCTCTGGTTTTAGTCGTGTCTCAACAAGGAGAGCAACGTCGATGTGTTGTCGGTTAAGGAAATCTTCGAGCGGTATCGTTTTGGCTCTAACCGAGTTAGCGTTCCATGTCACGATCCGTAGCTTATCCATAGCGAAGCATAATGGTACCGATGGCGGTGACTTGTTCTAGCCGGGAACGACATCCCCGGAGCATCGTTGTCATTTCACACATGATCTTCATGAGCGTCTCGGTGTCATGAAGGTCCGAGAGGTTGTCCTCGGTTGGATGTTGTGCTGGGGGATTTTTAACCGATTGTGCTGGCGGAAAAATGTTCGGTTGTAAACCCGTCTGGGAGGCGAGGTTTACAGGTACAGCCTTACGGGGCCATGATGAAGAGCCAGGAACCGGGTTCGACGAAAACGATGCCGGTGGGAATTCAGCTGTAGCTTTCGGCGATGGAGCTGGGGCTTTTGCCACTGGCGGGGTGGGCCGTGGTGATGTTTTTGGTTTGAGTCCACGGTTGCTGGCTTGCTTCCGGACTTCCAAATATTTAGTGCGCTTGGCACACTCTGGGTCGTTTGCGCGGTGTGGTCCCTCACAATTCGCACATTTAACTTCCGCCGTGTTGGTGCACTCTGTGGTGAGGTGTTTTCCAGCGCAGGCGGCACAGCGAGGCTGAACCATGCAGTTCCGCGACCCATGACCGAAATCCAGACATCGAAGGCATTGGGTAGGGCCTCTGCGACCACCCCTGTAGGGCTCCCACCGAACAATGACGGACTGGATGGTACGAATGGCTTCTAGAGCCACGAAGGATGACGTGCCACGTTTCAGTAGCACAATGTAGAGCTGATTATGGTACGAACGCTCTTGCTCGTTGCGGCGCTTGATGCGGTGTACTTCCTCTACTTGGAGCCCATAATGGAGACGAAGCTCGTTTGCTATATCGCCGTTTTCTAGCAACGGCAAACCTCGTAGCACCACTTTGAACGGACGCTCACTCTTCACGTCGTGCGTGAAATATTCCACTTTTTCCTTGGTAAGGAAATCGAGGACCTTTGTCAGTTCAGGGCGTGAGCTGACAAAAACTTTTGTGCCAATTCCAGACAGCTGGAATGTGGCTTTGACCCCTCTGGCCATTAGCGACGCGCGAAGGGTTGTCAGTGCCATTGATTTAACGACCACTGGTGGAAGTTTCAACGACGAGTTTTTTGTTGACCCTGCAACTGGAGCAGGAATTTGAGCAGTCGCTGTTTCAGGCACAACGGCCGGCTTTGGGCGTCTCCGTCTGGCACTCACTGTTGTGAATCCTGAGGAGTCTGAGGTTGAGCCGGAACTCCCCTCTGACGTGTCCATGGAACACTCCGTCTCTGTGGCATCGCTTGACGCAACGATGCTCTCATCGGCGCTCCTTTTGGATCTCTTGGATCCATCACTGTGAGTCTCCGATACAGCATCCGAATCTCTCTCACTCTTCTTCTTTTTCTTCGTCTTCTTCCCCATGGCAAAGGTTCACTGTTCACTTCACACTATTAACTCACTATCGGATGCTGCCGGATCGGATGCTGGATGATGAATGAATTGGCAATTCTCTGGGATCCTTTGCTTATAACGACTAGAGTTCCAACTTCGATGCATGAGACACTTCATAAAAAGGCCGGTTCCCGCTCGTTTTCCGTCGCAGTTCGTGGGAATCCTTCTGCAGAGCAACTCACCGTTCTAAACCAAACGAAAAATGTCTGGACGTGGCAAGGGAGGAAAAGTGAAGGGAAAGGCAAAGTCCCGCTCGAACCGTGCCGGTCTGCAGTTCCCGGTCGGTCGTATTCATCGTCTGCTGCGTAAGGGCAACTATGCCGAACGCGTTGGAGCCGGAGCACCGGTGTATCTGGCCGCCGTGATGGAGTATCTAGCCGCTGAAGTGCTGGAATTGGCAGGAAACGCAGCCCGTGACAACAAGAAGACTCGCATCATCCCGCGTCATCTGCAACTGGCCATCCGCAACGACGAGGAGTTGAACAAGCTGCTCTCTGGAGTGACCATTGCTCAGGGTGGTGTGTTGCCGAACATCCAGGCTGTGCTGTTACCAAAGAAGACGGAAAAGAAGGCCTAAGCGCTGCGTTTCACGATCTCAACGACAACAAAAAAACCGTCCTTTTCAGGGCGACAAAGTGTTAGTGAAAAGATTGCTTCAAACATTTTCTCCATTCAAACACATTTCACAAGATGTTTGTGCGAGACGGTATGCACGACAATGAAGCGTCTTGTGCGCTTACGTTCGTCGGATTTAAAAAACGCGTTTGAGAACCGAAAGTTAAACATCAAACTCACATCACTTCAAGTGCTTCATCTAGTAGGCTGGCAAAACTCAGTTGGTGTAGGAAAATTAAATTGTAAACGCTGAACAAAGCAGAAACAGTTTCAATTTCGGGGCATCAGTACACTGGGAGAACGCAGAATCAGAATCCAGCAGCGTATCGGTAATCCTGAGTAAACACTGATTTTGAGTGCCAAATGGGACAGGCTAGGGGCAGACCCGCTAAAGCCTTGGCGAACGCTACGACCGCCCAAAACGAAGAGAATTTACCATTTTACCCAAAAATGCACGCCGATCGTGAAATGTATGTACAGTATAAGCAAATCATTTGCACGTAAGCACGGTTTGTTTCAACTGACCTTCGGGTGATGTTAAACCGTGGACATTTTTGATACCTCTTCTTCTCTATCCAAACAGATCAGAAGATTTCTGTGTGAAATGGACACTGAAGCGTCTTGTGCTTACTTGCGCGTTCAATTCTGCGCCGAATTTAAAAATGCGTTTATCAAACGAAAGTTAAAAATCAAACTCGCGCGACTTAAAATTAAAATTGGAAACGCTGAACATGCGGGACACAAGGCAGAAACAATATCAATTTCGGGGCATCGGTGCAACAGAATCAACGCATCGGTAATTTTGGGTAAAACTGATTTTAGCTACCAAATGGGACAGTCTAGGGGCGAACGCTACCCTGGACCGCCCAAGAAGACCATTGTACCCGAAGATGGTGACCGTGAAATCTGCGTCCAGCATAAGCAACTCATTTGCAGGTAAGAACGGATGGACATTCGGGTGATGTAAAACTGTTGAAACTATTGATACTTCTACGAAAGTAACCAATTTCTGATGGTTGGCGGTGACTGAATTTCAACGGTCATGATCAACAGTTCACACACACAGTAGCTGGCATGGGCACGCCACTTTTGGCGCCATTTTTCACTCTCGACGCACTGGTAGGTATGGATGGTGATAACGGTAACAATACGGTCGGTTAAAGCGAAAGAAAGTGAAGAAACAACTCTTTGTGAAGCGAATGGTGGTCCTGAAAAGGACCGTTTTCTTTTTCCGACCGGTCGATGGTGCTTCGATGAAGTGCGCAGTTTAACCTCCGAAACCGTACAGAGTGCGGCCCTGGCGTTTCAGGGCGTACACCACATCCATGGCGGTGACGGTCTTGCGCTTGGCGTGCTCGGTGTACGTCACGGCATCACGAATCACGTTCTCCAGGAACACTTTGAGAACGCCACGGGTCTCCTCGTAGATCAGGCCCGAAATGCGCTTCACGCCGCCACGGCGAGCCAGACGGCGGATGGCTGGTTTCGTGATGCCCTGGATGTTATCGCGCAGCACTTTGCGATGACGCTTGGCTCCACCTTTGCCCAATCCTTTTCCTCCCTTTCCACGTCCAGTCATGTTGCTTGCTTTGCTGAATGTAGTCGACACGTTCGTCCCACGAAGCACCACTCAAGTTTACTGCGCTGCCGGCCGGAATCGCCCTTATTTATAGGCAGATCGAGGAGCTCCCGAGCGATGTGTGGCCATAAATAGGAGTGATTTGGCCGTTTCGCCTCTAGAAGTGTGAAACCATCGTCAGTGAACGGAACGAGTGTATCGAGACAGCATGGCCCGTACCAAGCAAACTGCCCGCAAGTCGACCGGAGGAAAGGCACCACGAAAGCAGCTAGCCACCAAAGCTGCCCGCAAGAGTGCCCCGGCCACCGGTGGAGTGAAGAAACCGCATCGGTACCGCCCCGGTACGGTGGCTCTGCGAGAGATCCGTCGCTACCAGAAGTCGACCGAGCTGCTCATTCGCAAGCTGCCATTCCAGCGGCTAGTTCGTGAGATCGCCCAGGACTTCAAGACGGATCTTCGCTTCCAGAGCTCGGCCGTGATGGCACTGCAGGAAGCGAGCGAGGCGTACCTGGTCGGTCTGTTCGAGGACACCAACCTGTGTGCCATCCACGCCAAGCGCGTCACCATCATGCCGAAGGACATCCAGCTCGCTCGTCGTATTCGTGGAGAACGCGCCTAAGTGAACCGATTCATCGGGAGGTCAAGCAATCAAAAAACGGTCCTTTTCAGGACCACCAATGTGTGTTAGAGAAAGAATTATTTCGTGTTTTTTTTTTTTTTTTTTGTGTCGGAGAAATGTATCCTCTCTCGCAAGAGGAGGGTTCCCCTACAAATTACACGTGAAAATAGGTTTTAAGCTGGACAAAACGGTATGATTAATCGCAATGGGCATTGCTCGAAAAGATCAACACACAACGGCACGGAAGATGCTCATGGTGCAGAAGGATCTGTTAACGCAAATCGAAAGGAATTATCATGGAAGATATGAGGAAAGTCAATTTAATTACAACCGAAATCTCTCAATGAGAAACCACCTTCAACGCTAACAGCCTCAATGGTTTAAATCAGCTACATTGTCCCCAACGGCAGTTGATTTGAGCGCCTAAAGTTAGGCAGCGGTTCTTACCATCGTCCGATATGTAAGCCCGGTCCACACGCTCCGTTTTGCACAATGTTTTGAGGCTGTGCAGTTTTAAGACGGAATGATAACGTTGTAATTAAGTACGTCCAGACGATGCAGTCATATTTGTAGTTTTTGCTCAGGCTTCTGTAAGAAAACATGCTGTTTTGTTTTGTCACAAAATTGTCTACACAGTCTTCAAAGCAATTTGGCTTTGTGTTCGCTGCAACTGCACAGTCTGCCAGGCAACACATTTGTTCAGCATTGTTGTAAAACTGAAAGCGTTCTATCGATTTGTGATACCTTTACAAACAACTGTACGGGATTATTGAAACATGCTACAAAGATGTATCTAATCCGTGAGGGATCGGAATTGCGTTCGGCGGTAGGTCTACAATTTTCGTATTCTCCTTTCGCTCATAGTGGAGCACGTGTTTGCGCGTCGCCGACGAGTGTTATTATTTCACAGAACCTCATTCAAATGTTTTGTATCAAAAGCGAACATTAAGCGCTTCAATACTTGGACCATTTGTGGAGCTAATGCCCCCAGCATGCTTCCGACACAATGGTGTAGGCTTACCGTTACCGGCACATGCAAGGCGAGTTAAGTTGGTAGTTTTTCATTTCAAAAATTTAATTTCTTTAGCGCTCATCCCCTTCATGTATCGTCCCCACAGCAACACACACACCCAAAGAGCGTTGGTGATGTTTTCTTCAGCAGTTTGGAACCATTCTTGTTTGCACACTTGTTGGTGGTCCTGAAAAGGACCGTTTGATGTTTTCGTTTGGCGTTCACCATCCGGGCCGGGCATCTTACTTCGAGCTGGTGTACTTGGTGACGGCCTTCGTTCCCTCGGAAACGGCATGCTTGGCCAACTCACCAGGTAGCAGCAGACGGACGGCAGTCTGGATTTCGCGCGACGTGATCGTCGAACGCTTGTTGTAGTGCGCCAGCCGGGAGGCTTCGGCGGCGATGCGCTCGAAGATGTCGTTCACGAAACTGTTCATGATGCTCATCGCCTTGGACGATATGCCCGTGTCCGGATGCACTTGCTTCAGCACCTTGTAGATGTAGATTGCGTAGCTTTCCTTGCGGGTCTTGCGCTTCTTCTTCTTGTCGGACTTGGAGATGTTTTTCTGGGCCTTGCCAGACTTCTTCGCTGCCTTTCCACTGGTTTTCGGTGCCATTGCGTCACTGACTGCTGTGTGCTTCCTTTCGCTGGGAGTGTCGAACTCAATCAATTGGCAATTCTCTGGGATCCTTTGCTTATAACGACTAGAGTTCCAACTTCGATGCATGAGACACTTCATAAAAAGGCCGGTTCCCGCTCGTTTTCCGTCGGTCGCGCGAATTCGTCGGAGTGAGGAGTAATTAATTGTCGCGTCGTTGTCGCGCAGTGTGTCGCAGTGAGAAGTGAGTGTCGCGGTCGGGAGTGCTGGTGCTAGCCGGCATGGAGAAAAGAAAATCTCGGTCGGGCTCTCCGACTGGGAGTGTTTGTTCGGATGGATCAAAGAGATCCAAGTTGGAGTGCGATCCTGAAAGCTCTGATAGTGAGGCTAGTATGAACTCCTGCCATACTGTAACCTCTGATCGAAAGGACGCCGACGGCTATACGTTGGTTCAAAGACGCAAGGCGAACGCTGGATCAAACAAGGGTCCTGCAACAAAAAACGCCACTGCTTCTGCAGTAGGGCAAGCAGCTCGGGCAACCGAGGGTGCTGTAAAGTTACCGCCTATTGTGGTTTCCTCCAAACCACTATCGGCTCTCCGCTCGGACCTTCGGGCCCGAAACATCGCCGCAGAGTTCCAGATTAGCGGAATTGGAACCAAAGTGTTTCTGCGCTCCAAAGCTGACCGGGCCGCGCTCATCAAGCTGCTCGACCAGACCAAGGTGGAATATTTCACCCACGATCTCCGCGATGACCGCCCGTTCAAGGCGGTCATTCGTGGACTACCTGCCATGGAACCAGAAGAGATCCGGGATGAGCTCCAGATAACTCATGGCTTGGCCATCGAGCAGGTATATCGCATTAAGCGCCGAGAAGAGACAACGGTCGCCTACCATAGCCAGCTCTACCTCATCCATCTTAAGCGTGGATCGTGCACGCTCAATTCGCTCCGGACCATCAAAGCGATTCAATCGGTTCGCATACGCTGGGAGCCCTACCGTGGAGGACGTCGAGGCCCCGTGCAGTGCCATCGTTGCCAGGCGTTTGGGCATGGCTCAAGGAACTGCCATCTGCAGCCGAAGTGTGAAAGCTGCTCCCTTACACACTTCACGGACAACTGCCAGAAACCGGAACCACCAAAATGTGCGAACTGTGGAGCATCACACCGAGCCAACCATCCGGAATGCCCGAAACGCGAACAGTTTCGGGAACTACAAAAACGTTCTCGCAATCGTGACCGACAGAAGACTCAATACCAGCAAGCGCCCTTAGCTCAACCGCCGTCGCAGCTGAGTGCACGTCTGGATGACCTTCGTCGTCATCAGGATGATGGTCAAAAACGGGAAAAACAGCAAACCGCACCGGTTCAGTACAAGCAGTCGCTACCACAACAACAAAATGCTCAGCAGAAAGAGGCAAATAGTAGCACTCCCTCCTACTCGAATGTCCTTTCACCAAATTCTTCCGTGAAGGAGACAATTCGACCGGCTCCAGCTCATCAGCAGATCGAAAAGAACAACGAACTGTTTGACCCGGAAAAGCTTGTCGAAATTTTCAACGAAATGATGGATGCGGTACGCTCCTGTACGACCAAGCACGAACAACTCGCGTGCCTAGCTAAGCTTATCATTCGATATGCTTAGTTTACGTGTGGTCAACTGGAATGCCTGTTCTGTGCGGAACAAGCGGATTCCTCTGGACGACTTCCTCCATCGTCATAGAGTTGACATCGCATTGGTGACTGAAACCCATCTTAAACCGTCCCAAAGCTTTTGGTTGAGTAAACATCAAGTACATCGTTTGGATCGCGTAGACAGCAGCAAAGGAGGAGCCGCCGTTATCATCAGGCGTGGGCTGAAGTATTCCCTACTCTCTAATCTGAACACCACCGTCATTGAAGCCCTGGGAATCGAAGTAGAGACAGGATTTGGTCCCCTGCGCCTGATTGCTGCTTATTTATGATCAAATTGGTACAATACCACTACAAGAAATCTTCATAGAAGAAAGACAAAGAATGCATCAAAAATGTATACTATCAGAGCATGAACTCATACGTGAATTAGATTAGGTTAAGCTGTACAGTTAGTTATAAGTTAAGTTAAGAGGTTTGAATTAGTATGTAAGCGAATTACTATCCTCAAGCTAGATCTACACACATTTTTTCTATACAAAGCAAAAGAACGAACACCACAATGTGGTACAACACACAAGATCTCTGATGAATATCAACAATGATAAATCTCTGTAACAACAATGATATCATATTAGCTCCAACTAAACCACACGAAATAAAGAATATATATATATATATCGTTTTCCGTCGCAGTTCGTGGGAATCCTTCTGCAGAGCAACTCACCGTTCTAAACCAAACGAAAAATGTCTGGACGTGGCAAGGGAGGAAAAGTGAAGGGAAAGGCAAAGTCCCGCTCGAACCGTGCCGGTCTGCAGTTCCCGGTCGGTCGTATTCATCGTCTGCTGCGTAAGGGCAACTATGCCGAACGCGTTGGAGCCGGAGCACCGGTGTATCTGGCCGCCGTGATGGAGTATCTAGCCGCTGAAGTGCTGGAATTGGCAGGAAACGCAGCCCGTGACAACAAGAAGACTCGCATCATCCCGCGTCATCTGCAACTGGCCATCCGCAACGACGAGGAGTTGAACAAGCTGCTCTCTGGAGTGACCATTGCTCAGGGTGGTGTGTTGCCGAACATCCAGGCTGTGCTGTTACCAAAGAAGACGGAAAAGAAGGCCTAAGCGCTGCGTTTCACGATCTCAACGACAACAAAAAAAAAAACCGTCCTTTTCAGGGCGACAAAGTGTTAGTGAAAAGATTGCTTCAAACATTTTCTCCATTCAAACACATTTCACAAGATGTTTGTTCGAGACGGTATGCACGACAATGAAGCGTCTTGTGCGCTTACGTTCGTCGGATTTAAAAAACGCGTTTGAGAACCGAAAGTTAAACATCAAACTCACATCACTTCAAGTGCTTCATCTAGTAGGCTGGCAAAACTCAGTTGGTGTAGGAAAATTAAATTGTAAACGCTGAACAAAGCAGAAACAGTTTCAATTTCGGGGCATCAGTACACTGGGAGAACGCAGAATCAGAATCCAGCAGCGTATCGGTAATCCTGAGTAAACACTGATTTTGAGTGCCAAATGGGACAGGCTAGGGGCAGACCCGCTAAAGCCTTGGCGAACGCTACGACCGCCCAAAACGAAGAGAATTTACCATTTTACCCAAAAATGCACGCCGATCGTGAAATGTATGTACAGTATAAGCAAATCATTTGCACGTAAGCACGGTTTGTTTCAACTGACCTTCGGGTGATGCTAAACCGTGGACATTTTTGATACCTCTTCTTCTCTATCCAAACAGATCAGAAGATTTCTGTGTGAAATGGACACTGAAGCGTCTTGTGCTTACTTGCGCGTTCAATTCTGCGCCGAATTTAAAAATGCGTTTATCAAACGAAAGTTAAAAATCAAACTCGCGCGACTTAAAATTAAAATTGGAAACGCTGAACTTGCGGGACACAAGGCAGAAACAATATCAATTTCGGGGCATCGGTGCAACAGAATCAACGCATCGGTAATTTTGGGTAAAACTGATTTTAGCTACCAAATGGGACAGTCTAGGGGCGAACGCTACCCTGGACCGCCCAAGAAGACCATTGTACCCGAAGATGGTGACCGTGAAATCTGCGTCCAGCATAAGCAACTCATTTGCAGGTAAGAACGGATGGACATTCGGGTGATGTAAAACTGTTGAAACTATTGATACTTCTACGAAAGTAACCAATTTCTGATGGTTGGCGGTGACTGAATTTCAACGGTCATGATCAACAGTTCACACACACAGTAGCTGGCATGGGCACGCCACTTTTGGCGCCATTTTTCACTCTCGACGCACTGGTAGGTATGGATGGTGATAACGGTAACAATACGGTCGGTTAAAGCGAAAGAAAGTGAAGAAACAACTCTTTGTGAAGCGAATGGTGGTCCTGAAAAGGACCGTTTTCTTTTTCCGACCGGTCGATGGTGCTTCGATGAAGTGCGCAGTTTAACCTCCGAAACCGTACAGAGTGCGGCCCTGGCGTTTCAGGGCGTACACCACATCCATGGCGGTGACGGTCTTGCGCTTGGCGTGCTCGGTGTACGTCACGGCATCACGAATCACGTTCTCCAGGAACACTTTGAGAACGCCACGGGTCTCCTCGTAGATCAGGCCCGAAATGCGCTTCACGCCGCCACGGCGAGCCAGACGGCGGATGGCTGGTTTCGTGATGCCCTGGATGTTATCGCGCAGCACTTTGCGATGACGCTTGGCTCCACCTTTGCCCAATCCTTTTCCTCCCTTTCCACGTCCAGTCATGTTGCTTGCTTTGCTGAATGTAGTCGACACGTTCGTCCCACGAAGCACCACTCAAGTTTACTGCGCTGCCGGCCGGAATCGCCCTTATTTATAGGCAGATCGAGGAGCTCCCGAGCGATGTGTGGCCATAAATAGGAGTGATTTGGCCGTTTCGCCTCTAGAAGTGTGAAACCATCGTCAGTGAACGGAACGAGTGTATCGAGACAGCATGGCCCGTACCAAGCAAACTGCCCGCAAGTCGACCGGAGGAAAGGCACCACGAAAGCAGCTAGCCACCAAAGCTGCCCGCAAGAGTGCCCCGGCCACCGGTGGAGTGAAGAAACCGCATCGGTACCGCCCCGGTACGGTGGCTCTGCGAGAGATCCGTCGCTACCAGAAGTCGACCGAGCTGCTCATTCGCAAGCTGCCATTCCAGCGGCTAGTTCGTGAGATCGCCCAGGACTTCAAGACGGATCTTCGCTTCCAGAGCTCGGCCGTGATGGCACTGCAGGAAGCGAGCGAGGCGTACCTGGTCGGTCTGTTCGAGGACACCAACCTGTGTGCCATCCACGCCAAGCGCGTCACCATCATGCCGAAGGACATCCAGCTCGCTCGTCGTATTCGTGGAGAACGCGCCTAAGTGAACCGATTCATCGGGAGGTCAAGCAATCAAAAAACGGTCCTTTTCAGGACCACCAATGTGTGTTAGAGAAAGAATTATTTCGTGTTTTTTTTTTTTTTTTTGTGTCGGAGAAATGTATCCTCTCTCGCAAGAGGAGGGTTCCCCTACAAATTACACGTGAAAATAGGTTTTAAGCTGGACAAAACGGTATGATTAATCGCAATGGGCATTGCTCGAAAAGATCAACACACAACGGCACGGAAGATGCTCATGGTGCAGAAGGATCTGTTAACGCAAATCGAAAGGAATTATCATGGAAGATATGAGGAAAGTCAATTTAATTACAACCGAAATCTCTCAATGAGAAACCACCTTCAACGCTAACAGCCTCAATGGTTTAAATCAGCTACATTGTCCCCAACGGCAGTTGATTTGAGCGCCTAAAGTTAGGCAGCGGTTCTTACCATCGTCCGATATGTAAGCCCGGTCCACACGCTCCGTTTTGCACAATGTTTTGAGGCTGTGCAGTTTTAAGACGGAATGATAACGTTGTAATTAAGTACGTCCAGACGATGCAGTCATATTTGTAGTTTTTGCTCAGGCTTCTGTAAGAAAACATGCTGTTTTGTTTTGTCACAAAATTGTCTACACAGTCTTCAAAGCAATTTGGCTTTGTGTTCGCTGCAACTGCACAGTCTGCCAGGCAACACATTTGTTCAGCATTGTTGTAAAACTGAAAGCGTTCTATCGATTTGTGATACCTTTACAAACAACTGTACGGGATTATTGAAACATGCTACAAAGATGTATCTAATCCGTGAGGGATCGGAATTGCGTTCGGCGGTAGGTCTACAATTTTCGTATTCTCCTTTCGCTCATAGTGGAGCACGTGTTTGCGCGTCGCCGACGAGTGTTATTATTTCACAGAACCTCATTCAAATGTTTTGTATCAAAAGCGAACATTAAGCGCTTCAATACTTGGACCATTTGTGGAGCTAATGCCCCCAGCATGCTTCCGACACAATGGTGTAGGCTTACCGTTACCGGCACATGCAAGGCGAGTTAAGTTGGTAGTTTTTCATTTCAAAAATTTAATTTCTTTAGCGCTCATCCCCTTCATGTATCGTCCCCACAGCAACACACACACCCAAAGAGCGTTGGTGATGTTTTCTTCAGCAGTTTGGAACCATTCTTGTTTGCACACTTGTTGGTGGTCCTGAAAAGGACCGTTTGATGTTTTCGTTTGGCGTTCACCATCCGGGCCGGGCATCTTACTTCGAGCTGGTGTACTTGGTGACGGCCTTCGTTCCCTCGGAAACGGCATGCTTGGCCAACTCACCAGGTAGCAGCAGACGGACGGCAGTCTGGATTTCGCGCGACGTGATCGTCGAACGCTTGTTGTAGTGCGCCAGCCGGGAGGCTTCGGCGGCGATGCGCTCGAAGATGTCGTTCACGAAACTGTTCATGATGCTCATCGCCTTGGACGATATGCCCGTGTCCGGATGCACTTGCTTCAGCACCTTGTAGATGTAGATTGCGTAGCTTTCCTTGCGGGTCTTGCGCTTCTTCTTCTTGTCGGACTTGGAGATGTTTTTCTGGGCCTTGCCAGACTTCTTCGCTGCCTTTCCACTGGTTTTCGGTGCCATTGCGTCACTGACTGCTGTGTGCTTCCTTTCGCTGGGAGTGTCGAACTCAATCAATTGGCAATTCTCTGGGATCCTTTGCTTATAACGACTAGAGTTCCAACTTCGATGCATGAGACACTTCATAAAAAGGCCGGTTCCCGCTCGTTTTCCGTCGCGCGAATTCGTCGGAGTGAGGAGTAATTAATTGTCGCGTCGTTGTCGCGCAGTGTGTCGCAGTGAGAAGTGAGTGTCGCGGTCGGGAGTGCTGGTGCTAGCCGGCATGGAGAAAAGAAAATCTCGGTCGGGCTCTCCGACTGGGAGTGTTTGTTCGGATGGATCAAAGAGATCCAAGTTGGAGTGCGATCCTGAAAGCTCTGATAGTGAGGCTAGTATGAACTCCTGCCATACTGTAACCTCTGATCGAAAGGACGCCGACGGCTATACGTTGGTTCAAAGACGCAAGGCGAACGCTGGATCAAACAAGGGTCCTGCAACAAAAAACGCCACTGCTTCTGCAGTAGGGCAAGCAGCTCGGGCAACCGAGGGTGCTGTAAAGTTACCGCCTATTGTGGTTTCCTCCAAACCACTATCGGCTCTCCGCTCGGACCTTCGGGCCCGAAACATCGCCGCAGAGTTCCAGATTAGCGGAATTGGAACCAAAGTGTTTCTGCGCTCCAAAGCTGACCGGGCCGCGCTCATCAAGCTGCTCGACCAGACCAAGGTGGAATATTTCACCCACGATCTCCGCGATGACCGCCCGTTCAAGGCGGTCATTCGTGGACTACCTGCCATGGAACCAGAAGAGATCCGGGATGAGCTCCAGATAACTCATGGCTTGGCCATCGAGCAGGTATATCGCATTAAGCGCCGAGAAGAGACAACGGTCGCCTACCATAGCCAGCTCTACCTCATCCATCTTAAGCGTGGATCGTGCACGCTCAATTCGCTCCGGACCATCAAAGCGATTCAATCGGTTCGCATACGCTGGGAGCCCTACCGTGGAGGACGTCGAGGCCCCGTGCAGTGCCATCGTTGCCAGGCGTTTGGGCATGGCTCAAGGAACTGCCATCTGCAGCCGAAGTGTGAAAGCTGCTCCCTTACACACTTCACGGACAACTGCCAGAAACCGGAACCACCAAAATGTGCGAACTGTGGAGCATCACACCGAGCCAACCATCCGGAATGCCCGAAACGCGAACAGTTTCGGGAACTACAAAAACGTTCTCGCAATCGTGACCGACAGAAGACTCAATACCAGCAAGCGCCCTTAGCTCAACCGCCGTCGCAGCTGAGTGCACGTCTGGATGACCTTCGTCGTCATCAGGATGATGGTCAAAAACGGGAAAAACAGCAAACCGCACCGGTTCAGTACAAGCAGTCGCTACCACAACAACAAAATGCTCAGCAGAAAGAGGCAAATAGTAGCACTCCCTCCTACTCGAATGTCCTTTCACCAAATTCTTCCGTGAAGGAGACAATTCGACCGGCTCCAGCTCATCAGCAGATCGAAAAGAACAACGAACTGTTTGACCCGGAAAAGCTTGTCGAAATTTTCAACGAAATGATGGATGCGGTACGCTCCTGTACGACCAAGCACGAACAACTCGCGTGCCTAGCTAAGCTTATCATTCGATATGCTTAGTTTACGTGTGGTCAACTGGAATGCCTGTTCTGTGCGGAACAAGCGGATTCCTCTGGACGACTTCCTCCATCGTCATAGAGTTGACATCGCATTGGTGACTGAAACCCATCTTAAACCGTCCCAAAGCTTTTGGTTGAGTAAACATCAAGTACATCGTTTGGATCGCGTAGACAGCAGCAAAGGAGGAGTCGCCGTTATCATCAGGCGTGGGCTGAAGTATTCCCTACTCTCTAATCTGAACACCACCGTCATTGAAGCCCTGGGAATCGAAGTAGAGACAGGATTTGGTCCCCTGCGCCTGATTGCTGCTTATTTATGATCAAATTGGTACAATACCACTACAAGAAATCTTCATAGAAGAAAGACAAAGAATGCATCAAAAATGTATACTATCAGAGCATGAACTCATACGTGAATTAGTTTAGGTTAAGCTGTACAGTTAGTTATAAGTTAAGTTAAGAGGTTTGAATTAGTATGTAAGCGAATTACTATCCTCAAGCTAGATCTACACACATTTTTTCTATACAAAGCAAAAGAACGAACACCACAATGTGGTACAACACACAAGATCTCTGATGAATATCAACAATGATAAATCTCTGTAACAACAATGATATCATATTAGCTCCAACTAAACCACACGAAATAAAGAATATATATATATATATCGTTTTCCGTCGCAGTTCGTGGGAATCCTTCTGCAGAGCAACTCACCGTTCTAAACCAAACGAAAAATGTCTGGACGTGGCAAGGGAGGAAAAGTGAAGGGAAAGGCAAAGTCCCGCTCGAACCGTGCCGGTCTGCAGTTCCCGGTCGGTCGTATTCATCGTCTGCTGCGTAAGGGCAACTATGCCGAACGCGTTGGAGCCGGAGCACCGGTGTATCTGGCCGCCGTGATGGAGTATCTAGCCGCTGAAGTGCTGGAATTGGCAGGAAACGCAGCCCGTGACAACAAGAAGACTCGCATCATCCCGCGTCATCTGCAACTGGCCATCCGCAACGACGAGGAGTTGAACAAGCTGCTCTCTGGAGTGACCATTGCTCAGGGTGGTGTGTTGCCGAACATCCAGGCTGTGCTGTTACCAAAGAAGACGGAAAAGAAGGCCTAAGCGCTGCGTTTCACGATCTCAACGACAACAAAAAAACCGTCCTTTTCAGGGCGACAAAGTGTTAGTGAAAAGATTGCTTCAAACATTTTCTCCATTCAAACACATTTCACAAGATGTTTGTGCGAGACGGTATGCACGACAATGAAGCGTCTTGTGCGCTTACGTTCGTCGGATTTAAAAAACGCGTTTGAGAACCGAAAGTTAAACATCAAACTCACATCACTTCAAGTGCTTCATCTAGTAGGCTGGCAAAACTCAGTTGGTGTAGGAAAATTAAATTGTAAACGCTGAACAAAGCAGAAACAGTTTCAATTTCGGGGCATCAGTACACTGGGAGAACGCAGAATCAGAATCCAGCAGCGTATCGGTAATCCTGAGTAAACACTGATTTTGAGTGCCAAATGGGACAGGCTAGGGGCAGACCCGCTAAAGCCTTGGCGAACGCTACGACCGCCCAAAACGAAGAGAATTTACCATTTTACCCAAAAATGCACGCCGATCGTGAAATGTATGTACAGTATAAGCAAATCATTTGCACGTAAGCACGGTTTGTTTCAACTGACCTTCGGGTGATGTTAAACCGTGGACATTTTTGATACCTCTTCTTCTCTATCCAAACAGATCAGAAGATTTCTGTGTGAAATGGACACTGAAGCGTCTTGTGCTTACTTGCGCGTTCAATTCTGCGCCGAATTTAAAAATGCGTTTATCAAACGAAAGTTAAAAATCAAACTCGCGCGACTTAAAATTAAAATTGGAAACGCTGAACATGCGGGACACAAGGCAGAAACAATATCAATTTCGGGGCATCGGTGCAACAGAATCAACGCATCGGTAATTTTGGGTAAAACTGATTTTAGCTACCAAATGGGACAGTCTAGGGGCGAACGCTACCCTGGACCGCCCAAGAAGACCATTGTACCCGAAGATGGTGACCGTGAAATCTGCGTCCAGCATAAGCAACTCATTTGCAGGTAAGAACGGATGGACATTCGGGTGATGTAAAACTGTTGAAACTATTGATACTTCTACGAAAGTAACCAATTTCTGATGGTTGGCGGTGACTGAATTTCAACGGTCATGATCAACAGTTCACACACACAGTAGCTGGCATGGGCACGCCACTTTTGGCGCCATTTTTCACTCTCGACGCACTGGTAGGTATGGATGGTGATAACGGTAACAATACGGTCGGTTAAAGCGAAAGAAAGTGAAGAAACAACTCTTTGTGAAGCGAATGGTGGTCCTGAAAAGGACCGTTTTCTTTTTCCGACCGGTCGATGGTGCTTCGATGAAGTGCGCAGTTTAACCTCCGAAACCGTACAGAGTGCGGCCCTGGCGTTTCAGGGCGTACACCACATCCATGGCGGTGACGGTCTTGCGCTTGGCGTGCTCGGTGTACGTCACGGCATCACGAATCACGTTCTCCAGGAACACTTTGAGAACGCCACGGGTCTCCTCGTAGATCAGGCCCGAAATGCGCTTCACGCCGCCACGGCGAGCCAGACGGCGGATGGCTGGTTTCGTGATGCCCTGGATGTTATCGCGCAGCACTTTGCGATGACGCTTGGCTCCACCTTTGCCCAATCCTTTTCCTCCCTTTCCACGTCCAGTCATGTTGCTTGCTTTGCTGAATGTAGTCGACACGTTCGTCCCACGAAGCACCACTCAAGTTTACTGCGCTGCCGGCCGGAATCGCCCTTATTTATAGGCAGATCGAGGAGCTCCCGAGCGATGTGTGGCCATAAATAGGAGTGATTTGGCCGTTTCGCCTCTAGAAGTGTGAAACCATCGTCAGTGAACGGAACGAGTGTATCGAGACAGCATGGCCCGTACCAAGCAAACTGCCCGCAAGTCGACCGGAGGAAAGGCACCACGAAAGCAGCTAGCCACCAAAGCTGCCCGCAAGAGTGCCCCGGCCACCGGTGGAGTGAAGAAACCGCATCGGTACCGCCCCGGTACGGTGGCTCTGCGAGAGATCCGTCGCTACCAGAAGTCGACCGAGCTGCTCATTCGCAAGCTGCCATTCCAGCGGCTAGTTCGTGAGATCGCCCAGGACTTCAAGACGGATCTTCGCTTCCAGAGCTCGGCCGTGATGGCACTGCAGGAAGCGAGCGAGGCGTACCTGGTCGGTCTGTTCGAGGACACCAACCTGTGTGCCATCCACGCCAAGCGCGTCACCATCATGCCGAAGGACATCCAGCTCGCTCGTCGTATTCGTGGAGAACGCGCCTAAGTGAACCGATTCATCGGGAGGTCAAGCAATCAAAAAACGGTCCTTTTCAGGACCACCAATGTGTGTTAGAGAAAGAATTATTTCGTGTTTTTTTTTTTTTTTTTGTGTCGGAGAAATGTATCCTCTCTCGCAAGAGGAGGGTTCCCCTACAAATTACACGTGAAAATAGGTTTTAAGCTGGACAAAACGGTATGATTAATCGCAATGGGCATTGCTCGAAAAGATCAACACACAACGGCACGGAAGATGCTCATGGTGCAGAAGGATCTGTTAACGCAAATCGAAAGGAATTATCATGGAAGATATGAGGAAAGTCAATTTAATTACAACCGAAATCTCTCAATGAGAAACCACCTTCAACGCTAACAGCCTCAATGGTTTAAATCAGCTACATTGTCCCCAACGGCAGTTGATTTGAGCGCCTAAAGTTAGGCAGCGGTTCTTACCATCGTCCGATATGTAAGCCCGGTCCACACGCTCCGTTTTGCACAATGTTTTGAGGCTGTGCAGTTTTAAGACGGAATGATAACGTTGTAATTAAGTACGTCCAGACGATGCAGTCATATTTGTAGTTTTTGCTCAGGCTTCTGTAAGAAAACATGCTGTTTTGTTTTGTCACAAAATTGTCTACACAGTCTTCAAAGCAATTTGGCTTTGTGTTCGCTGCAACTGCACAGTCTGCCAGGCAACACATTTGTTCAGCATTGTTGTAAAACTGAAAGCGTTCTATCGATTTGTGATACCTTTACAAACAACTGTACGGGATTATTGAAACATGCTACAAAGATGTATCTAATCCGTGAGGGATCGGAATTGCGTTCGGCGGTAGGTCTACAATTTTCGTATTCTCCTTTCGCTCATAGTGGAGCACGTGTTTGCGCGTCGCCGACGAGTGTTATTATTTCACAGAACCTCATTCAAATGTTTTGTATCAAAAGCGAACATTAAGCGCTTCAATACTTGGACCATTTGTGGAGCTAATGCCCCCAGCATGCTTCCGACACAATGGTGTAGGCTTACCGTTACCGGCACATGCAAGGCGAGTTAAGTTGGTAGTTTTTCATTTCAAAAATTTAATTTCTTTAGCGCTCATCCCCTTCATGTATCGTCCCCACAGCAACACACACACCCAAAGAGCGTTGGTGATGTTTTCTTCAGCAGTTTGGAACCATTCTTGTTTGCACACTTGTTGGTGGTCCTGAAAAGGACCGTTTGATGTTTTCGTTTGGCGTTCACCATCCGGGCCGGGCATCTTACTTCGAGCTGGTGTACTTGGTGACGGCCTTCGTTCCCTCGGAAACGGCATGCTTGGCCAACTCACCAGGTAGCAGCAGACGGACGGCAGTCTGGATTTCGCGCGACGTGATCGTCGAACGCTTGTTGTAGTGCGCCAGCCGGGAGGCTTCGGCGGCGATGCGCTCGAAGATGTCGTTCACGAAACTGTTCATGATGCTCATCGCCTTGGACGATATGCCCGTGTCCGGATGCACTTGCTTCAGCACCTTGTAGATGTAGATTGCGTAGCTTTCCTTGCGGGTCTTGCGCTTCTTCTTCTTGTCGGACTTGGAGATGTTTTTCTGGGCCTTGCCAGACTTCTTCGCTGCCTTTCCACTGGTTTTCGGTGCCATTGCGTCACTGACTGCTGTGTGCTTCCTTTCGCTGGGAGTGTCGAACTCAATCAATTGGCAATTCTCTGGGATCCTTTGCTTATAACGACTAGAGTTCCAACTTCGATGCATGAGACACTTCATAAAAAGGCCGGTTCCCGCTCGTTTTCCGTCGCGAATTCGTCGGAGTGAGGAGTAATTAATTGTCGCGTCGTTGTCGCGCAGTGTGTCGCAGTGAGAAGTGAGTGTCGCGGTCGGGAGTGCTGGTGCTAGCCGGCATGGAGAAAAGAAAATCTCGGTCGGGCTCTCCGACTGGGAGTGTTTGTTCGGATGGATCAAAGAGATCCAAGTTGGAGTGCGATCCTGAAAGCTCTGATAGTGAGGCTAGTATGAACTCCTGCCATACTGTAACCTCTGATCGAAAGGACGCCGACGGCTATACGTTGGTTCAAAGACGCAAGGCGAACGCTGGATCAAACAAGGGTCCTGCAACAAAAAACGCCACTGCTTCTGCAGTAGGGCAAGCAGCTCGGGCAACCGAGGGTGCTGTAAAGTTACCGCCTATTGTGGTTTCCTCCAAACCACTATCGGCTCTCCGCTCGGACCTTCGGGCCCGAAACATCGCCGCAGAGTTCCAGATTAGCGGAATTGGAACCAAAGTGTTTCTGCGCTCCAAAGCTGACCGGGCCGCGCTCATCAAGCTGCTCGACCAGACCAAGGTGGAATATTTCACCCACGATCTCCGCGATGACCGCCCGTTCAAGGCGGTCATTCGTGGACTACCTGCCATGGAACCAGAAGAGATCCGGGATGAGCTCCAGATAACTCATGGCTTGGCCATCGAGCAGGTATATCGCATTAAGCGCCGAGAAGAGACAACGGTCGCCTACCATAGCCAGCTCTACCTCATCCATCTTAAGCGTGGATCGTGCACGCTCAATTCGCTCCGGACCATCAAAGCGATTCAATCGGTTCGCATACGCTGGGAGCCCTACCGTGGAGGACGTCGAGGCCCCGTGCAGTGCCATCGTTGCCAGGCGTTTGGGCATGGCTCAAGGAACTGCCATCTGCAGCCGAAGTGTGAAAGCTGCTCCCTTACACACTTCACGGACAACTGCCAGAAACCGGAACCACCAAAATGTGCGAACTGTGGAGCATCACACCGAGCCAACCATCCGGAATGCCCGAAACGCGAACAGTTTCGGGAACTACAAAAACGTTCTCGCAATCGTGACCGACAGAAGACTCAATACCAGCAAGCGCCCTTAGCTCAACCGCCGTCGCAGCTGAGTGCACGTCTGGATGACCTTCGTCGTCATCAGGATGATGGTCAAAAACGGGAAAAACAGCAAACCGCACCGGTTCAGTACAAGCAGTCGCTACCACAACAACAAAATGCTCAGCAGAAAGAGGCAAATAGTAGCACTCCCTCCTACTCGAATGTCCTTTCACCAAATTCTTCCGTGAAGGAGACAATTCGACCGGCTCCAGCTCATCAGCAGATCGAAAAGAACAACGAACTGTTTGACCCGGAAAAGCTTGTCGAAATTTTCAACGAAATGATGGATGCGGTACGCTCCTGTACGACCAAGCACGAACAACTCGCGTGCCTAGCTAAGCTTATCATTCGATATGCTTAGTTTACGTGTGGTCAACTGGAATGCCTGTTCTGTGCGGAACAAGCGGATTCCTCTGGACGACTTCCTCCATCGTCATAGAGTTGACATCGCATTGGTGACTGAAACCCATCTTAAACCGTCCCAAAGCTTTTGGTTGAGTAAACATCAAGTACATCGTTTGGATCGCGTAGACAGCAGCAAAGGAGGAGTCGCCGTTATCATCAGGCGTGGGCTGAAGTATTCCCTACTCTCTAATCTGAACACCACCGTCATTGAAGCCCTGGGAATCGAAGTAGAGACAGGATTTGGTCCCCTGCGCCTGATTGCTGCTTATTTATGATCAAATTGGTACAATACCACTACAAGAAATCTTCATAGAAGAAAGACAAAGAATGCATCAAAAATGTATACTATCAGAGCATGAACTCATACGTGAATTAGTTTAGGTTAAGCTGTACAGTTAGTTATAAGTTAAGTTAAGAGGTTTGAATTAGTATGTAAGCGAATTACTATCCTCAAGCTAGATCTACACACATTTTTTCTATACAAAGCAAAAGAACGAACACCACAATGTGGTACAACACACAAGATCTCTGATGAATATCAACAATGATAAATCTCTGTAACAACAATGATATCATATTAGCTCCAACTAAACCACACGAAATAAAGAATATATATATATATATATATCGTTTTCCGTCGCAGTTCGTGGGAATCCTTCTGCAGAGCAACTCACCGTTCTAAACCAAACGAAAAATGTCTGGACGTGGCAAGGGAGGAAAAGTGAAGGGAAAGGCAAAGTCCCGCTCGAACCGTGCCGGTCTGCAGTTCCCGGTCGGTCGTATTCATCGTCTGCTGCGTAAGGGCAACTATGCCGAACGCGTTGGAGCCGGAGCACCGGTGTATCTGGCCGCCGTGATGGAGTATCTAGCCGCTGAAGTGCTGGAATTGGCAGGAAACGCAGCCCGTGACAACAAGAAGACTCGCATCATCCCGCGTCATCTGCAACTGGCCATCCGCAACGACGAGGAGTTGAACAAGCTGCTCTCTGGAGTGACCATTGCTCAGGGTGGTGTGTTGCCGAACATCCAGGCTGTGCTGTTACCAAAGAAGACGGAAAAGAAGGCCTAAGCGCTGCGTTTCACGATCTCAACGACAACAAAAAAACCGTCCTTTTCAGGGCGACAAAGTGTTAGTGAAAAGATTGCTTCAAACATTTTCTCCATTCAAACACATTTCACAAGATGTTTGTGCGAGACGGTATGCACGACAATGAAGCGTCTTGTGCGCTTACGTTCGTCGGATTTAAAAAACGCGTTTGAGAACCGAAAGTTAAACATCAAACTCACATCACTTCAAGTGCTTCATCTAGTAGGCTGGCAAAACTCAGTTGGTGTAGGAAAATTAAATTGTAAACGCTGAACAAAGCAGAAACAGTTTCAATTTCGGGGCATCAGTACACTGGGAGAACGCAGAATCAGAATCCAGCAGCGTATCGGTAATCCTGAGTAAACACTGATTTTGAGTGCCAAATGGGACAGGCTAGGGGCAGACCCGCTAAAGCCTTGGCGAACGCTACGACCGCCCAAAACGAAGAGAATTTACCATTTTACCCAAAAATGCACGCCGATCGTGAAATGTATGTACAGTATAAGCAAATCATTTGCACGTAAGCACGGTTTGTTTCAACTGACCTTCGGGTGATGCTAAACCGTGGACATTTTTGATACCTCTTCTTCTCTATCCAAACAGATCAGAAGATTTCTGTGTGAAATGGACACTGAAGCGTCTTGTGCTTACTTGCGCGTTCAATTCTGCGCCGAATTTAAAAATGCGTTTATCAAACGAAAGTTAAAAATCAAACTCGCGCGACTTAAAATTAAAATTGGAAACGCTGAACTTGCGGGACACAAGGCAGAAACAATATCAATTTCGGGGCATCGGTGCAACAGAATCAACGCATCGGTAATTTTGGGTAAAACTGATTTTAGCTACCAAATGGGACAGTCTAGGGGCGAACGCTACCCTGGACCGCCCAAGAAGACCATTGTACCCGAAGATGGTGACCGTGAAATCTGCGTCCAGCATAAGCAACTCATTTGCAGGTAAGAACGGATGGACATTCGGGTGATGTAAAACTGTTGAAACTATTGATACTTCTACGAAAGTAACCAATTTCTGATGGTTGGCGGTGACTGAATTTCAACGGTCATGATCAACAGTTCACACACACAGTAGCTGGCATGGGCACGCCACTTTTGGCGCCATTTTTCACTCTCGACGCACTGGTAGGTATGGATGGTGATAACGGTAACAATACGGTCGGTTAAAGCGAAAGAAAGTGAAGAAACAACTCTTTGTGAAGCGAATGGTGGTCCTGAAAAGGACCGTTTTCTTTTTCCGACCGGTCGATGGTGCTTCGATGAAGTGCGCAGTTTAACCTCCGAAACCGTACAGAGTGCGGCCCTGGCGTTTCAGGGCGTACACCACATCCATGGCGGTGACGGTCTTGCGCTTGGCGTGCTCGGTGTACGTCACGGCATCACGAATCACGTTCTCCAGGAACACTTTGAGAACGCCACGGGTCTCCTCGTAGATCAGGCCCGAAATGCGCTTCACGCCGCCACGGCGAGCCAGACGGCGGATGGCTGGTTTCGTGATGCCCTGGATGTTATCGCGCAGCACTTTGCGATGACGCTTGGCTCCACCTTTGCCCAATCCTTTTCCTCCCTTTCCACGTCCAGTCATGTTGCTTGCTTTGCTGAATGTAGTCGACACGTTCGTCCCACGAAGCACCACTCAAGTTTACTGCGCTGCCGGCCGGAATCGCCCTTATTTATAGGCAGATCGAGGAGCTCCCGAGCGATGTGTGGCCATAAATAGGAGTGATTTGGCCGTTTCGCCTCTAGAAGTGTGAAACCATCGTCAGTGAACGGAACGAGTGTATCGAGACAGCATGGCCCGTACCAAGCAAACTGCCCGCAAGTCGACCGGAGGAAAGGCACCACGAAAGCAGCTAGCCACCAAAGCTGCCCGCAAGAGTGCCCCGGCCACCGGTGGAGTGAAGAAACCGCATCGGTACCGCCCCGGTACGGTGGCTCTGCGAGAGATCCGTCGCTACCAGAAGTCGACCGAGCTGCTCATTCGCAAGCTGCCATTCCAGCGGCTAGTTCGTGAGATCGCCCAGGACTTCAAGACGGATCTTCGCTTCCAGAGCTCGGCCGTGATGGCACTGCAGGAAGCGAGCGAGGCGTACCTGGTCGGTCTGTTCGAGGACACCAACCTGTGTGCCATCCACGCCAAGCGCGTCACCATCATGCCGAAGGACATCCAGCTCGCTCGTCGTATTCGTGGAGAACGCGCCTAAGTGAACCGATTCATCGGGAGGTCAAGCAATCAAAAAACGGTCCTTTTCAGGACCACCAATGTGTGTTAGAGAAAGAATTATTTCGTGTTTTTTTTTTTTTTTTTGTGTCGGAGAAATGTATCCTCTCTCGCAAGAGGAGGGTTCCCCTACAAATTACACGTGAAAATAGGTTTTAAGCTGGACAAAACGGTATGATTAATCGCAATGGGCATTGCTCGAAAAGATCAACACACAACGGCACGGAAGATGCTCATGGTGCAGAAGGATCTGTTAACGCAAATCGAAAGGAATTATCATGGAAGATATGAGGAAAGTCAATTTAATTACAACCGAAATCTCTCAATGAGAAACCACCTTCAACGCTAACAGCCTCAATGGTTTAAATCAGCTACATTGTCCCCAACGGCAGTTGATTTGAGCGCCTAAAGTTAGGCAGCGGTTCTTACCATCGTCCGATATGTAAGCCCGGTCCACACGCTCCGTTTTGCACAATGTTTTGAGGCTGTGCAGTTTTAAGACGGAATGATAACGTTGTAATTAAGTACGTCCAGACGATGCAGTCATATTTGTAGTTTTTGCTCAGGCTTCTGTAAGAAAACATGCTGTTTTGTTTTGTCACAAAATTGTCTACACAGTCTTCAAAGCAATTTGGCTTTGTGTTCGCTGCAACTGCACAGTCTGCCAGGCAACACATTTGTTCAGCATTGTTGTAAAACTGAAAGCGTTCTATCGATTTGTGATACCTTTACAAACAACTGTACGGGATTATTGAAACATGCTACAAAGATGTATCTAATCCGTGAGGGATCGGAATTGCGTTCGGCGGTAGGTCTACAATTTTCGTATTCTCCTTTCGCTCATAGTGGAGCACGTGTTTGCGCGTCGCCGACGAGTGTTATTATTTCACAGAACCTCATTCAAATGTTTTGTATCAAAAGCGAACATTAAGCGCTTCAATACTTGGACCATTTGTGGAGCTAATGCCCCCAGCATGCTTCCGACACAATGGTGTAGGCTTACCGTTACCGGCACATGCAAGGCGAGTTAAGTTGGTAGTTTTTCATTTCAAAAATTTAATTTCTTTAGCGCTCATCCCCTTCATGTATCGTCCCCACAGCAACACACACACCCAAAGAGCGTTGGTGATGTTTTCTTCAGCAGTTTGGAACCATTCTTGTTTGCACACTTGTTGGTGGTCCTGAAAAGGACCGTTTGATGTTTTCGTTTGGCGTTCACCATCCGGGCCGGGCATCTTACTTCGAGCTGGTGTACTTGGTGACGGCCTTCGTTCCCTCGGAAACGGCATGCTTGGCCAACTCACCAGGTAGCAGCAGACGGACGGCAGTCTGGATTTCGCGCGACGTGATCGTCGAACGCTTGTTGTAGTGCGCCAGCCGGGAGGCTTCGGCGGCGATGCGCTCGAAGATGTCGTTCACGAAACTGTTCATGATGCTCATCGCCTTGGACGATATGCCCGTGTCCGGATGCACTTGCTTCAGCACCTTGTAGATGTAGATTGCGTAGCTTTCCTTGCGGGTCTTGCGCTTCTTCTTCTTGTCGGACTTGGAGATGTTTTTCTGGGCCTTGCCAGACTTCTTCGCTGCCTTTCCACTGGTTTTCGGTGCCATTGCGTCACTGACTGCTGTGTGCTTCCTTTCGCTGGGAGTGTCGAACTCAATCAATTGGCAATTCTCTGGGATCCTTTGCTTATAACGACTAGAGTTCCAACTTCGATGCATGAGACACTTCATAAAAAGGCCGGTTCCCGCTCGTTTTCCGTCGCGAATTCGTCGGAGTGAGGAGTAATTAATTGTCGCGTCGTTGTCGCGCAGTGTGTCGCAGTGAGAAGTGAGTGTCGCGGTCGGGAGTGCTGGTGCTAGCCGGCATGGAGAAAAGAAAATCTCGGTCGGGCTCTCCGACTGGGAGTGTTTGTTCGGATGGATCAAAGAGATCCAAGTTGGAGTGCGATCCTGAAAGCTCTGATAGTGAGGCTAGTATGAACTCCTGCCATACTGTAACCTCTGATCGAAAGGACGCCGACGGCTATACGTTGGTTCAAAGACGCAAGGCGAACGCTGGATCAAACAAGGGTCCTGCAACAAAAAACGCCACTGCTTCTGCAGTAGGGCAAGCAGCTCGGGCAACCGAGGGTGCTGTAAAGTTACCGCCTATTGTGGTTTCCTCCAAACCACTATCGGCTCTCCGCTCGGACCTTCGGGCCCGAAACATCGCCGCAGAGTTCCAGATTAGCGGAATTGGAACCAAAGTGTTTCTGCGCTCCAAAGCTGACCGGGCCGCGCTCATCAAGCTGCTCGACCAGACCAAGGTGGAATATTTCACCCACGATCTCCGCGATGACCGCCCGTTCAAGGCGGTCATTCGTGGACTACCTGCCATGGAACCAGAAGAGATCCGGGATGAGCTCCAGATAACTCATGGCTTGGCCATCGAGCAGGTATATCGCATTAAGCGCCGAGAAGAGACAACGGTCGCCTACCATAGCCAGCTCTACCTCATCCATCTTAAGCGTGGATCGTGCACGCTCAATTCGCTCCGGACCATCAAAGCGATTCAATCGGTTCGCATACGCTGGGAGCCCTACCGTGGAGGACGTCGAGGCCCCGTGCAGTGCCATCGTTGCCAGGCGTTTGGGCATGGCTCAAGGAACTGCCATCTGCAGCCGAAGTGTGAAAGCTGCTCCCTTACACACTTCACGGACAACTGCCAGAAACCGGAACCACCAAAATGTGCGAACTGTGGAGCATCACACCGAGCCAACCATCCGGAATGCCCGAAACGCGAACAGTTTCGGGAACTACAAAAACGTTCTCGCAATCGTGACCGACAGAAGACTCAATACCAGCAAGCGCCCTTAGCTCAACCGCCGTCGCAGCTGAGTGCACGTCTGGATGACCTTCGTCGTCATCAGGATGATGGTCAAAAACGGGAAAAACAGCAAACCGCACCGGTTCAGTACAAGCAGTCGCTACCACAACAACAAAATGCTCAGCAGAAAGAGGCAAATAGTAGCACTCCCTCCTACTCGAATGTCCTTTCACCAAATTCTTCCGTGAAGGAGACAATTCGACCGGCTCCAGCTCATCAGCAGATCGAAAAGAACAACGAACTGTTTGACCCGGAAAAGCTTGTCGAAATTTTCAACGAAATGATGGATGCGGTACGCTCCTGTACGACCAAGCACGAACAACTCGCGTGCCTAGCTAAGCTTATCATTCGATATGCTTAGTTTACGTGTGGTCAACTGGAATGCCTGTTCTGTGCGGAACAAGCGGATTCCTCTGGACGACTTCCTCCATCGTCATAGAGTTGACATCGCATTGGTGACTGAAACCCATCTTAAACCGTCCCAAAGCTTTTGGTTGAGTAAACATCAAGTACATCGTTTGGATCGCGTAGACAGCAGCAAAGGAGGAGTCGCCGTTATCATCAGGCGTGGGCTGAAGTATTCCCTACTCTCTAATCTGAACACCACCGTCATTGAAGCCCTGGGAATCGAAGTAGAGACAGGATTTGGTCCCCTGCGCCTGATTGCTGCTTATTTATGATCAAATTGGTACAATACCACTACAAGAAATCTTCATAGAAGAAAGACAAAGAATGCATCAAAAATGTATACTATCAGAGCATGAACTCATACGTGAATTAGTTTAGGTTAAGCTGTACAGTTAGTTATAAGTTAAGTTAAGAGGTTTGAATTAGTATGTAAGCGAATTACTATCCTCAAGCTAGATCTACACACATTTTTTCTATACAAAGCAAAAGAACGAACACCACAATGTGGTACAACACACAAGATCTCTGATGAATATCAACAATGATAAATCTCTGTAACAACAATGATATCATATTAGCTCCAACTAAACCACACGAAATAAAGAATATATATATATATATATATCGTTTTCCGTCGCAGTTCGTGGGAATCCTTCTGCAGAGCAACTCACCGTTCTAAACCAAACGAAAAATGTCTGGACGTGGCAAGGGAGGAAAAGTGAAGGGAAAGGCAAAGTCCCGCTCGAACCGTGCCGGTCTGCAGTTCCCGGTCGGTCGTATTCATCGTCTGCTGCGTAAGGGCAACTATGCCGAACGCGTTGGAGCCGGAGCACCGGTGTATCTGGCCGCCGTGATGGAGTATCTAGCCGCTGAAGTGCTGGAATTGGCAGGAAACGCAGCCCGTGACAACAAGAAGACTCGCATCATCCCGCGTCATCTGCAACTGGCCATCCGCAACGACGAGGAGTTGAACAAGCTGCTCTCTGGAGTGACCATTGCTCAGGGTGGTGTGTTGCCGAACATCCAGGCTGTGCTGTTACCAAAGAAGACGGAAAAGAAGGCCTAAGCGCTGCGTTTCACGATCTCAACGACAACAAAAAAACCGTCCTTTTCAGGGCGACAAAGTGTTAGTGAAAAGATTGCTTCAAACATTTTCTCCATTCAAACACATTTCACAAGATGTTTGTGCGAGACGGTATGCACGACAATGAAGCGTCTTGTGCGCTTACGTTCGTCGGATTTAAAAAACGCGTTTGAGAACCGAAAGTTAAACATCAAACTCACATCACTTCAAGTGCTTCATCTAGTAGGCTGGCAAAACTCAGTTGGTGTAGGAAAATTAAATTGTAAACGCTGAACAAAGCAGAAACAGTTTCAATTTCGGGGCATCAGTACACTGGGAGAACGCAGAATCAGAATCCAGCAGCGTATCGGTAATCCTGAGTAAACACTGATTTTGAGTGCCAAATGGGACAGGCTAGGGGCAGACCCGCTAAAGCCTTGGCGAACGCTACGACCGCCCAAAACGAAGAGAATTTACCATTTTACCCAAAAATGCACGCCGATCGTGAAATGTATGTACAGTATAAGCAAATCATTTGCACGTAAGCACGGTTTGTTTCAACTGACCTTCGGGTGATGCTAAACCGTGGACATTTTTGATACCTCTTCTTCTCTATCCAAACAGATCAGAAGATTTCTGTGTGAAATGGACACTGAAGCGTCTTGTGCTTACTTGCGCGTTCAATTCTGCGCCGAATTTAAAAATGCGTTTATCAAACGAAAGTTAAAAATCAAACTCGCGCGACTTAAAATTAAAATTGGAAACGCTGAACTTGCGGGACACAAGGCAGAAACAATATCAATTTCGGGGCATCGGTGCAACAGAATCAACGCATCGGTAATTTTGGGTAAAACTGATTTTAGCTACCAAATGGGACAGTCTAGGGGCGAACGCTACCCTGGACCGCCCAAGAAGACCATTGTACCCGAAGATGGTGACCGTGAAATCTGCGTCCAGCATAAGCAACTCATTTGCAGGTAAGAACGGATGGACATTCGGGTGATGTAAAACTGTTGAAACTATTGATACTTCTACGAAAGTAACCAATTTCTGATGGTTGGCGGTGACTGAATTTCAACGGTCATGATCAACAGTTCACACACACAGTAGCTGGCATGGGCACGCCACTTTTGGCGCCATTTTTCACTCTCGACGCACTGGTAGGTATGGATGGTGATAACGGTAACAATACGGTCGGTTAAAGCGAAAGAAAGTGAAGAAACAACTCTTTGTGAAGCGAATGGTGGTCCTGAAAAGGACCGTTTTCTTTTTCCGACCGGTCGATGGTGCTTCGATGAAGAGCGCAGTTTAACCTCCGAAACCGTACAGAGTGCGGCCCTGGCGTTTCAGGGCGTACACCACATCCATGGCGGTGACGGTCTTGCGCTTGGCGTGCTCGGTGTACGTCACGGCATCACGAATCACGTTCTCCAGGAACACTTTGAGAACGCCACGGGTCTCCTCGTAGATCAGGCCCGAAATGCGCTTCACGCCGCCACGGCGAGCCAGACGGCGGATGGCTGGTTTCGTGATGCCCTGGATGTTATCGCGCAGCACTTTGCGATGACGCTTGGCTCCACCTTTGCCCAATCCTTTTCCTCCCTTTCCACGTCCAGTCATGTTGCTTGCTTTGCTGAATGTAGTCGACACGTTCGACCCACGAAGCACCACTCAAGTTTACTGCGCTGCCGGCCGGAATCGCCCTTATTTATAGGCAGATCGAGGAGCTCCCGAGCGATGTGTGGCCATAAATAGGAGTGATTTGGCCGTTTCGCCTCTAGAAGTGTGAAACCATCGTCAGTGAACGGAACGAGTGTATCGAGACAGCATGGCCCGTACCAAGCAAACTGCCCGCAAGTCGACCGGAGGAAAGGCACCACGAAAGCAGCTAGCCACCAAAGCTGCCCGCAAGAGTGCCCCGGCCACCGGTGGAGTGAAGAAACCGCATCGGTACCGCCCCGGTACGGTGGCTCTGCGAGAGATCCGTCGCTACCAGAAGTCGACCGAGCTGCTCATTCGCAAGCTGCCATTCCAGCGGCTAGTTCGTGAGATCGCCCAGGACTTCAAGACGGATCTTCGCTTCCAGAGCTCGGCCGTGATGGCACTGCAGGAAGCGAGCGAGGCGTACCTGGTCGGTCTGTTCGAGGACACCAACCTGTGTGCCATCCACGCCAAGCGCGTCACCATCATGCCGAAGGACATCCAGCTCGCTCGTCGTATTCGTGGAGAACGCGCCTAAGTGAACCGATTCATCGGGAGGTCAAGCAATCAAAAAACGGTCCTTTTCAGGACCACCAATGTGTGTTAGAGAAAGAATTATTTCGTGTTTTTTTTTTTTTTTTGTGTCGGAGAAATGTATCCTCTCTCGCAAGAGGAGGGTTCCCCTACAAATTACACGTGAAAATAGGTTTTAAGCTGGACAAAACGGTATGATTAATCGCAATGGGCATTGCTCGAAAAGATCAACACACAACGGCACGGAAGATGCTCATGGTGCAGAAGGATCTGTTAACGCAAATCGAAAGGAATTATCATGGAAGATATGAGGAAAGTCAATTTAATTACAACCGAAATCTCTCAATGAGAAACCACCTTCAACGCTAACAGCCTCAATGGTTTAAATCAGCTACATTGTCCCCAACGGCAGTTGATTTGAGCGCCTAAAGTTAGGCAGCGGTTCTTACCATCGTCCGATATGTAAGCCCGGTCCACACGCTCCGTTTTGCACAATGTTTTGAGGCTGTGCAGTTTTAAGACGGAATGATAACGTTGTAATTAAGTACGTCCAGACGATGCAGTCATATTTGTAGTTTTTGCTCAGGCTTCTGTAAGAAAACATGCTGTTTTGTTAAACAAAATTGTCTACACAGTCTTCAAAGCAATTTGGCTTTGTGTTCGCTGCAACTGCACAGTCTGCCAGGCAACACATTTGTTCAGCATTGTTGTAAAACTGAAAGCGTTCTATCGATTTGTGATACCTTTACAAACAACTGTACGGGATTATTGAAACATGCTACAAAGATGTATCTAATCCGTGAGGGATCGGAATTGCGTTCGGCGGTAGGTCTACAATTTTCGTATTCTCCTTTCGCTCATAGTGGAGCACGTGTTTGCGCGTCGCCGACGAGTGTTATTATTTCACAGAACCTCATTCAAATGTTTTGTATCAAAAGCGAACATTAAGCGCTTCAATACTTGGACCATTTGTGGAGCTAATGCCCCCAGCATGCTTCCGACACAATGGTGTAGGCTTACCGTTACCGGCACATGCAAGGCGAGTTAAGTTGGTAGTTTTTCATTTCAAAAATTTAATTTCTTTAGCGCTCATCCCCTTCATGTATCGTCCCCACAGCAACACACACACCCAAAGAGCGTTGGTGATGTTTTCTTCAGCAGTTTGGAACCATTCTTGTTTGCACACTTGTTGGTGGTCCTGAAAAGGACCGTTTGATGTTTTCGTTTGGCGTTCACCATCCGGGCCGGGCATCTTACTTCGAGCTGGTGTACTTGGTGACGGCCTTCGTTCCCTCGGAAACGGCATGCTTGGCCAACTCACCAGGTAGCAGCAGACGGACGGCAGTCTGGATTTCGCGCGACGTGATCGTCGAACGCTTGTTGTAGTGCGCCAGCCGGGAGGCTTCGGCGGCGATGCGCTCGAAGATGTCGTTCACGAAACTGTTCATGATGCTCATCGCCTTGGACGATATGCCCGTGTCCGGATGCACTTGCTTCAGCACCTTGTAGATGTAGATTGCGTAGCTTTCCTTGCGGGTCTTGCGCTTCTTCTTCTTGTCGGACTTGGAGATGTTTTTCTGGGCCTTGCCAGACTTCTTCGCTGCCTTTCCACTGGTTTTCGGTGCCATTGCGTCACTGACTGCTGTGTGCTTCCTTTCGCTGGGAGTGTCGAACTCAATCAATTGGCAATTCTTCAGTTTCAGTTCAAAATGTAATTTTATTCGTGATGATATTACATGGTTGTTATTTCGTGAGATGCATCGTTCATCGATTTTCAGCACTAAAGTGGTTTAAGCCTTTGGCTTGAGAGTGGTGTAGTTTAAATTTTGATTAATGGTTGAGCGCAAATGTGGCTTGAGTTTACTTAAATTCTATTGCTTACATACTAACTTAACTAACTTACTACTAACTGTACATTCATTAACTAAATAACTGCCTTATTAGGGCATGGTCGGAGTTTCTTGTTTGGAATTTAAGATTTGCTACGCTTGTTAAATAAAGGTCTTCTATGGAACAAGTTTCTACTTTTTCGTACAGCTCTTCTAGAGGCATGTAACGAGGAGCATCTATAATCATGCGTATGACCCTATTTAAAGCTATTTGTACTTTGTTTTTATGGATCTTGGCACATTGGCCCCAGACAGGGAGAGCATATGTTACTGAGGGAAGGATGATGGTTTTGTAGATGGCTATTTTGTTTGTAGTGGATAGTCTGGATCGGCGACTTATAAGCGGGTAGAGGTATTTTGTTAAAATGCAAATTTTTTGAACTAAAATTGAACTATGTACACCAAAAAGAAGCCTCTGGTCGATTGTAAGACCGAGATACTTAATCTGGGAGGACCACGGAATTGGGGATCCAGACACTGAAAGTTTCTCTAAGGGTAAGAGGAGATCCCTTCGGAGACGATGAGGCAAAGTGATCGCTTGGGTTTTCGCTTGATTTACCTTGATTTTCCAAGCTTCGGCAAACTGCAAGATGATGTCGACGCTTCGTTGCGCGCTGTTTTTTAGTTCCGGAATGGTGCGACCCTTCACCGCGATGGCCGTGTCATCCGCGAAAAGGAACAGTTGGGCACCAGTAGGAAGAGGTGGAAGGTCTGCCGTGTATAGGATGTATAGCAGAGGACCGAGAACGCTGCCCTGTGGAACGCCTGCCGGCATACTGACGATGCGAGATGAGGTTGTTCCCAGAACGACACGGAACGTCCTTGTCTGCAAGTAGCTTCGCAGCAACTTTATGATGTAATATGGTAGACCGAAGGATTTCATCTTGTGGACCAGCCCATCGTGCCATACATTGTCAAATGCTTTCTCTACGTCCAAAAGCACTATGACAGTGGTCTTAGAGACAGAACGGTGTCTTTTGATCGTATTACGTAGTCGAACCAGCTGATGAATGGTGGAGTGGCCTGGTCGGAAGCCGAACTGTTCTTGGTTGATGAGACTGTGCTCGAAAACTGCATCCTTCAGCCGCCAATAGACTAGTCTTTCGAACAGCTTGCCCAAAGCTGGTAGGAGGCTGATGGGTCTGTAGCTGCATGGCCGTGTTGGATCTTTTCCAGGCTTCAAGATGGGGATGACTTTGGAGTGTTTCCAGGTGTTGGGGAAATAGCCTAGCTCGAAGCAGCGATTAAAGAGCCTGACCAGTAGCGATATAGCATTCTTCTTAAGGTGTTTCAATAGGATGTTAAAGATGTTGTCGAAGCCGGGTGCTTTCATATTCTTGAGAGTTTTGAGGGTAGATCGGAGTTCCACAGCTGTAACTCTGTGTTCAGAAAGCAGGATCAGGCGTTCTTCCTCTACGCAGGATATACTGGCGGCTACTATATCCTCATGGGGGCTTTGGATATTAAGACCTAGTAGGTGGGCGGCGGCAAACTGGTCTGAAATCGCGTTCACCTTTTCATCGGGAGCGAGTAAAGTTTGCTCACCTAATAGAAGGGGAGGTACTGGACGCGGCTTCCGCCTCAGGACTTTGGCCATCTTCCAAAAGGGAGGAGAACGGTCGTCCATACTTTCTAGCTTTTTTCCGAAGTTGAGGTTTCGTATTTGCTCGACGCGGGTTGCAATTATTCTGCCCAGAGCTGCTGCCTCTCTCTTTTTGGACCCGTCCCCTGTCCTCTGGTGCTGTCGTCTCAGGGTGTTCCGCCGTGTGATGAGTTGCCGCGTGAACACATCCAGTAGAAGGACGTCTCCCCTAAGATGGACTTCTGGAACGGTTTCCGCTTCGGCCGATTTAATGGCAGCTTCCAGCAAGGCGATAGCACTGTCGATATCATTTGGCGTATGTATTTGCATGTCGGGTATGCTATTATCTACCAGACGCCCATACTGCTCCCAATTGACTTGATGGTAGTTTTTCCGCTGAGCCAATGGCACCCTCGAAGCACTACAGAGCACTTCCGTCAGAACAGGGAAGTGGTCAGAGTTGAGGGCATGTAGTGTGGTCGGCTTTTGTGCAACTATATTTGCCAGAAACAGATCGATGGTAGCAGGGGAACCACGTGATGGGATGTGAGTTGGGTGATCCGGAAAATTAATGGTGAAAAACCCATGTTGCGCGAGATCAGCCAAGAGGGTACCGTTCGAGTTGCCCCGAAGGTTTCCCCAAAGCTGATGCCGGGCATTGAGATCGCCACCGAGAACCGTATGAAAGCGGGAGTGCATGAGGAGGCGAAGGTCTCGTCGGAAGATTGTGGCTGAACCACTCCTATGAGTGCACTGCTTGGGGCAGTAAGCAGCAATCAGGCGCAGGGTGCCGACGCTGGATCGAACCTCTACACCAATGGCCTCGATGATGGTGGTGCCGTAGTGCGGGAGGAGGGTATGACGAAGCCCTCGACGGATGGCAATGGCTACTCCACCTCCGTTGTTGGTTCCGGGGCGGTCCAGGCGGTGAATTACAAAGTCGCTCATGTAGAAGCTAAGCTCTGGTTTTAGTCGTGTCTCAACAAGGAGAGCAACGTCGATGTGTTGTCGGTTAAGGAAATCTTCGAGCGGTATCGTTTTGGCTCTAACCGAGTTAGCGTTCCATGTCACGATCCGTAGCTTATCCATAGCGAAGCATAATGGTACCGATGGCGGTGACTTGTTCTAGCCGGGAACGACATCCCCGGAGCATCGTTGTCATTTCACACATGATCTTCATGAGCGTCTCGGTGTCATGAAGGTCCGAGAGGTTGTCCTCGGTTGGATGTTGTGCTGGGGGATTTTTAACCGATTGTGCTGGCGGAAAAATGTTCGGTTGTAAACCCGTCTGGGAGGCGAGGTTTACAGGTACAGCCTTACGGGGCCATGATGAAGAGCCAGGAACCGGGTTCGACGAAAACGATGCCGGTGGGAATTCAGCTGTAGCTTTCGGCGATGGAGCTGGGGCTTTTGCCACTGGCGGGGTGGGCCGTGGTGATGTTTTTGGTTTGAGTCCACGGTTGCTGGCTTGCTTCCGGACTTCCAAATATTTAGTGCGCTTGGCACACTCTGGGTCGTTTGCGCGGTGTGGTCCCTCACAATTCGCACATTTAACTTCCGCCGTGTTGGTGCACTCTGTGGTGAGGTGTTTTCCAGCGCAGGCGGCACAGCGAGGCTGAACCATGCAGTTCCGCGACCCATGACCGAAATCCAGACATCGAAGGCATTGGGTAGGGCCTCTGCGACCACCCCTGTAGGGCTCCCACCGAACAATGACGGACTGGATGGTACGAATGGCTTCTAGAGCCACGAAGGATGACGTGCCACGTTTCAGTAGCACAATGTAGAGCTGATTATGGTACGAACGCTCTTGCTCGTTGCGGCGCTTGATGCGGTGTACTTCCTCTACTTGGAGCCCATAATGGAGACGAAGCTCGTTTGCTATATCGCCGTTTTCTAGCAACGGCAAACCTCGTAGCACCACTTTGAACGGACGCTCACTCTTCACGTCGTGCGTGAAATATTCCACTTTTTCCTTGGTAAGGAAATCGAGGACCTTTGTCAGTTCAGGGCGTGAGCTGACAAAAACTTTTGTGCCAATTCCAGACAGCTGGAATGTGGCTTTGACCCCTCTGGCCATTAGCGACGCGCGAAGGGTTGTCAGTGCCATTGATTTAACGACCACTGGTGGAAGTTTCAACGACGAGTTTTTTGTTGACCCTGCAACTGGAGCAGGAATTTGAGCAGTCGCTGTTTCAGGCACAACGGCCGGCTTTGGGCGTCTCCGTCTGGCACTCACTGTTGTGAATCCTGAGGAGTCTGAGGTTGAGCCGGAACTCCCCTCTGACGTGTCCATGGAACACTCCGTCTCTGTGGCATCGCTTGACGCAACGATGCTCTCATCGGCGCTCCTTTTGGATCTCTTGGATCCATCACTGTGAGTCTCCGATACAGCATCCGAATCTCTCTCACTCTTCTTCTTTTTCTTCGTCTTCTTCCCCATGGCAAAGGTTCACTGTTCACTTCACACTATTAACTCACTATCGGATGCTGCCGGATCGGATGCTGGATGATGAATGAATTGAATTGGCAATTCTCTGGGATCCTTTGCTTATAACGACTAGAGTTCCAACTTCGATGCATGAGACACTTCATAAAAAGGCCGGTTCCCGCTCGTTTTCCGTCGCAGTTCGTGGGAATCCTTCTGCAGAGCAACTCACCGTTCTAAACCAAACGAAAAATGTCTGGACGTGGCAAGGGAGGAAAAGTGAAGGGAAAGGCAAAGTCCCGCTCGAACCGTGCCGGTCTGCAGTTCCCGGTCGGTCGTATTCATCGTCTGCTGCGTAAGGGCAACTATGCCGAACGCGTTGGAGCCGGAGCACCGGTGTATCTGGCCGCCGTGATGGAGTATCTAGCCGCTGAAGTGCTGGAATTGGCAGGAAACGCAGCCCGTGACAACAAGAAGACTCGCATCATCCCGCGTCATCTGCAACTGGCCATCCGCAACGACGAGGAGTTGAACAAGCTGCTCTCTGGAGTGACCATTGCTCAGGGTGGTGTGTTGCCGAACATCCAGGCTGTGCTGTTACCAAAGAAGACGGAAAAGAAGGCCTAAGCGCTGCGTTTCACGATCTCAACGACAACAAAAAAACCGTCCTTTTCAGGGCGACAAAGTGTTAGTGAAAAGATTGCTTCAAACATTTTCTCCATTCAAACACATTTCACAAGATGTTTGTGCGAGACGGTATGCACGACAATGAAGCGTCTTGTGCGCTTACGTTCGTCGGATTTAAAAAACGCGTTTGAGAACCGAAAGTTAAACATCAAACTCACATCACTTCAAGTGCTTCATCTAGTAGGCTGGCAAAACTCAGTTGGTGTAGGAAAATTAAATTGTAAACGCTGAACAAAGCAGAAACAGTTTCAATTTCGGGGCATCAGTACACTGGGAGAACGCAGAATCAGAATCCAGCAGCGTATCGGTAATCCTGAGTAAACACTGATTTTGAGTGCCAAATGGGACAGGCTAGGGGCAGACCCGCTAAAGCCTTGGCGAACGCTACGACCGCCCAAAACGAAGAGAATTTACCATTTTACCCAAAAATGCACGCCGATCGTGAAATGTATGTACAGTATAAGCAAATCATTTGCACGTAAGCACGGTTTGTTTCAACTGACCTTCGGGTGATGTTAAACCGTGGACATTTTTGATACCTCTTCTTCTCTATCCAAACAGATCAGAAGATTTCTGTGTGAAATGGACACTGAAGCGTCTTGTGCTTACTTGCGCGTTCAATTCTGCGCCGAATTTAAAAATGCGTTTATCAAACGAAAGTTAAAAATCAAACTCGCGCGACTTAAAATTAAAATTGGAAACGCTGAACATGCGGGACACAAGGCAGAAACAATATCAATTTCGGGGCATCGGTGCAACAGAATCAACGCATCGGTAATTTTGGGTAAAACTGATTTTAGCTACCAAATGGGACAGTCTAGGGGCGAACGCTACCCTGGACCGCCCAAGAAGACCATTGTACCCGAAGATGGTGACCGTGAAATCTGCGTCCAGCATAAGCAACTCATTTGCAGGTAAGAACGGATGGACATTCGGGTGATGTAAAACTGTTGAAACTATTGATACTTCTACGAAAGTAACCAATTTCTGATGGTTGGCGGTGACTGAATTTCAACGGTCATGATCAACAGTTCACACACACAGTAGCTGGCATGGGCACGCCACTTTTGGCGCCATTTTTCACTCTCGACGCACTGGTAGGTATGGATGGTGATAACGGTAACAATACGGTCGGTTAAAGCGAAAGAAAGTGAAGAAACAACTCTTTGTGAAGCGAATGGTGGTCCTGAAAAGGACCGTTTTCTTTTTCCGACCGGTCGATGGTGCTTCGATGAAGTGCGCAGTTTAACCTCCGAAACCGTACAGAGTGCGGCCCTGGCGTTTCAGGGCGTACACCACATCCATGGCGGTGACGGTCTTGCGCTTGGCGTGCTCGGTGTACGTCACGGCATCACGAATCACGTTCTCCAGGAACACTTTGAGAACGCCACGGGTCTCCTCGTAGATCAGGCCCGAAATGCGCTTCACGCCGCCACGGCGAGCCAGACGGCGGATGGCTGGTTTCGTGATGCCCTGGATGTTATCGCGCAGCACTTTGCGATGACGCTTGGCTCCACCTTTGCCCAATCCTTTTCCTCCCTTTCCACGTCCAGTCATGTTGCTTGCTTTGCTGAATGTAGTCGACACGTTCGTCCCACGAAGCACCACTCAAGTTTACTGCGCTGCCGGCCGGAATCGCCCTTATTTATAGGCAGATCGAGGAGCTCCCGAGCGATGTGTGGCCATAAATAGGAGTGATTTGGCCGTTTCGCCTCTAGAAGTGTGAAACCATCGTCAGTGAACGGAACGAGTGTATCGAGACAGCATGGCCCGTACCAAGCAAACTGCCCGCAAGTCGACCGGAGGAAAGGCACCACGAAAGCAGCTAGCCACCAAAGCTGCCCGCAAGAGTGCCCCGGCCACCGGTGGAGTGAAGAAACCGCATCGGTACCGCCCCGGTACGGTGGCTCTGCGAGAGATCCGTCGCTACCAGAAGTCGACCGAGCTGCTCATTCGCAAGCTGCCATTCCAGCGGCTAGTTCGTGAGATCGCCCAGGACTTCAAGACGGATCTTCGCTTCCAGAGCTCGGCCGTGATGGCACTGCAGGAAGCGAGCGAGGCGTACCTGGTCGGTCTGTTCGAGGACACCAACCTGTGTGCCATCCACGCCAAGCGCGTCACCATCATGCCGAAGGACATCCAGCTCGCTCGTCGTATTCGTGGAGAACGCGCCTAAGTGAACCGATTCATCGGGAGGTCAAGCAATCAAAAAACGGTCCTTTTCAGGACCACCAATGTGTGTTAGAGAAAGAATTATTTCGTGTTTTTTTTTTTTTTTTTTTGTGTCGGAGAAATGTATCCTCTCTCGCAAGAGGAGGGTTCCCCTACAAATTACACGTGAAAATAGGTTTTAAGCTGGACAAAACGGTATGATTAATCGCAATGGGCATTGCTCGAAAAGATCAACACACAACGGCACGGAAGATGCTCATGGTGCAGAAGGATCTGTTAACGCAAATCGAAAGGAATTATCATGGAAGATATGAGGAAAGTCAATTTAATTACAACCGAAATCTCTCAATGAGAAACCACCTTCAACGCTAACAGCCTCAATGGTTTAAATCAGCTACATTGTCCCCAACGGCAGTTGATTTGAGCGCCTAAAGTTAGGCAGCGGTTCTTACCATCGTCCGATATGTAAGCCCGGTCCACACGCTCCGTTTTGCACAATGTTTTGAGGCTGTGCAGTTTTAAGACGGAATGATAACGTTGTAATTAAGTACGTCCAGACGATGCAGTCATATTTGTAGTTTTTGCTCAGGCTTCTGTAAGAAAACATGCTGTTTTGTTTTGTCACAAAATTGTCTACACAGTCTTCAAAGCAAAGCAAAGCAAAGCAATAGCTTTGTGTTCGCTGCAACTGCACAGTCTGCCAGGCAACACATTTGTTCAGCATTGTTGTAAAACTGAAAGCGTTCTATCGATTTGTGATACCTTTACAAACAACTGTACGGGATTATTGAAACATGCTACAAAGATGTATCTAATCCGTGAGGGATCGGAATTGCGTTCGGCGGTAGGTCTACAATTTTCGTATTCTCCTTTCGCTCATAGTGGAGCACGTGTTTGCGCGTCGCCGACGAGTGTTATTATTTCACAGAACCTCATTCAAATGTTTTGTATCAAAAGCGAACATTAAGCGCTTCAATACTTGGACCATTTGTGGAGCTAATGCCCCCAGCATGCTTCCGACACAATGGTGTAGGCTTACCGTTACCGGCACATGCAAGGCGAGTTAAGTTGGTAGTTTTTCATTTCAAAAATTTAATTTCTTTAGCGCTCATCCCCTTCATGTATCGTCCCCACAGCAACACACACACCCAAAGAGCGTTGGTGATGTTTTCTTCAGCAGTTTGGAACCATTCTTGTTTGCACACTTGTTGGTGGTCCTGAAAAGGACCGTTTGATGTTTTCGTTTGGCGTTCACCATCCGGGCCGGGCATCTTACTTCGAGCTGGTGTACTTGGTGACGGCCTTCGTTCCCTCGGAAACGGCATGCTTGGCCAACTCACCAGGTAGCAGCAGACGGACGGCAGTCTGGATTTCGCGCGACGTGATCGTCGAACGCTTGTTGTAGTGCGCCAGCCGGGAGGCTTCGGCGGCGATGCGCTCGAAGATGTCGTTCACGAAACTGTTCATGATGCTCATCGCCTTGGACGATATGCCCGTGTCCGGATGCACTTGCTTCAGCACCTTGTAGATGTAGATTGCGTAGCTTTCCTTGCGGGTCTTGCGCTTCTTCTTCTTGTCGGACTTGGAGATGTTTTTCTGGGCCTTGCCAGACTTCTTCGCTGCCTTTCCACTGGTTTTCGGTGCCATTGCGTCACTGACTGCTGTGTGCTTCCTTTCGCTGGGAGTGTCGAACTCAATCAATTGGCAATTCTCTGGGATCCTTTGCTTATAACGACTAGAGTTCCAACTTCGATGCATGAGACACTTCATAAAAAGGCCGGTTCCCGCTCGTTTTCCAATACTATCTCTCTATGGAATCCTTCTGCAGAGCAACTCACCGTTCTAAACCAAACGAAAAATGTCTGGACGTGGCAAGGGAGGAAAAGTGAAGGGAAAGGCAAAGTCCCGCTCGAACCGTGCCGGTCTGCAGTTCCCGGTCGGTCGTATTCATCGTCTGCTGCGTAAGGGCAACTATGCCGAACGCGTTGGAGCCGGAGCACCGGTGTATCTGGCCGCCGTGATGGAGTATCTAGCCGCTGAAGTGCTGGAATTGGCAGGAAACGCAGCCCGTGACAACAAGAAGACTCGCATCATCCCGCGTCATCTGCAACTGGCCATCCGCAACGACGAGGAGTTGAACAAGCTGCTCTCTGGAGTGACCATTGCTCAGGGTGGTGTGTTGCCGAACATCCAGGCTGTGCTGTTACCAAAGAAGACGGAAAAGAAGGCCTAAGCGCTGCGTTTCACGATCTCAACGACAACAAAAAAACCGTCCTTTTCAGGGCGACAAAGTGTTAGTGAAAAGATTGCTTCAAACATTTTCTCCATTCAAACACATTTCACAAGATGTTTGTGCGAGACGGTATGCACGACAATGAAGCGTCTTGTGCGCTTACGTTCGTCGGATTTAAAAAACGCGTTTGAGAACCGAAAGTTAAACATCAAACTCACATCACTTCAAGTGCTTCATCTAGTAGGCTGGCAAAACTCAGTTGGTGTAGGAAAATTAAATTGTAAACGCTGAACAAAGCAGAAACAGTTTCAATTTCGGGGCATCAGTACACTGGGAGAACGCAGAATCAGAATCCAGCAGCGTATCGGTAATCCTGAGTAAACACTGATTTTGAGTGCCAAATGGGACAGGCTAGGGGCAGACCCGCTAAAGCCTTGGCGAACGCTACGACCGCCCAAAACGAAGAGAATTTACCATTTTACCCAAAAATGCACGCCGATCGTGAAATGTATGTACAGTATAAGCAAATCATTTGCACGTAAGCACGGTTTGTTTCAACTGACCTTCGGGTGATGTTAAACCGTGGACATTTTTGATACCTCTTCTTCTCTATCCAAACAGATCAGAAGATTTCTGTGTGAAATGGACACTGAAGCGTCTTGTGCTTACTTGCGCGTTCAATTCTGCGCCGAATTTAAAAATGCGTTTATCAAACGAAAGTTAAAAATCAAACTCGCGCGACTTAAAATTAAAATTGGAAACGCTGAACATGCGGGACACAAGGCAGAAACAATATCAATTTCGGGGCATCGGTGCAACAGAATCAACGCATCGGTAATTTTGGGTAAAACTGATTTTAGCTACCAAATGGGACAGTCTAGGGGCGAACGCTACCCTGGACCGCCCAAGAAGACCATTGTACCCGAAGATGGTGACCGTGAAATCTGCGTCCAGCATAAGCAACTCATTTGCAGGTAAGAACGGATGGACATTCGGGTGATGTAAAACTGTTGAAACTATTGATACTTCTACGAAAGTAACCAATTTCTGATGGTTGGCGGTGACTGAATTTCAACGGTCATGATCAACAGTTCACACACACAGTAGCTGGCATGGGCACGCCACTTTTGGCGCCATTTTTCACTCTCGACGCACTGGTAGGTATGGATGGTGATAACGGTAACAATACGGTCGGTTAAAGCGAAAGAAAGTGAAGAAACAACTCTTTGTGAAGCGAATGGTGGTCCTGAAAAGGACCGTTTTCTTTTTCCGACCGGTCGATGGTGCTTCGATGAAGTGCGCAGTTTAACCTCCGAAACCGTACAGAGTGCGGCCCTGGCGTTTCAGGGCGTACACCACATCCATGGCGGTGACGGTCTTGCGCTTGGCGTGCTCGGTGTACGTCACGGCATCACGAATCACGTTCTCCAGGAACACTTTGAGAACGCCACGGGTCTCCTCGTAGATCAGGCCCGAAATGCGCTTCACGCCGCCACGGCGAGCCAGACGGCGGATGGCTGGTTTCGTGATGCCCTGGATGTTATCGCGCAGCACTTTGCGATGACGCTTGGCTCCACCTTTGCCCAATCCTTTTCCTCCCTTTCCACGTCCAGTCATGTTGCTTGCTTTGCTGAATGTAGTCGACACGTTCGTCCCACGAAGCACCACTCAAGTTTACTGCGCTGCCGGCCGGAATCGCCCTTATTTATAGGCAGATCGAGGAGCTCCCGAGCGATGTGTGGCCATAAATAGGAGTGATTTGGCCGTTTCGCCTCTAGAAGTGTGAAACCATCGTCAGTGAACGGAACGAGTGTATCGAGACAGCATGGCCCGTACCAAGCAAACTGCCCGCAAGTCGACCGGAGGAAAGGCACCACGAAAGCAGCTAGCCACCAAAGCTGCCCGCAAGAGTGCCCCGGCCACCGGTGGAGTGAAGAAACCGCATCGGTACCGCCCCGGTACGGTGGCTCTGCGAGAGATCCGTCGCTACCAGAAGTCGACCGAGCTGCTCATTCGCAAGCTGCCATTCCAGCGGCTAGTTCGTGAGATCGCCCAGGACTTCAAGACGGATCTTCGCTTCCAGAGCTCGGCCGTGATGGCACTGCAGGAAGCGAGCGAGGCGTACCTGGTCGGTCTGTTCGAGGACACCAACCTGTGTGCCATCCACGCCAAGCGCGTCACCATCATGCCGAAGGACATCCAGCTCGCTCGTCGTATTCGTGGAGAACGCGCCTAAGTGAACCGATTCATCGGGAGGTCAAGCAATCAAAAAACGGTCCTTTTCAGGACCACCAATGTGTGTTAGAGAAAGAATTATTTCGTGTTTTTTTTTTTTTTTTTTTTTGTGTCGGAGAAATGTATCCTCTCTCGCAAGAGGAGGGTTCCCCTACAAATTACACGTGAAAATAGGTTTTAAGCTGGACAAAACGGTATGATTAATCGCAATGGGCATTGCTCGAAAAGATCAACACACAACGGCACGGAAGATGCTCATGGTGCAGAAGGATCTGTTAACGCAAATCGAAAGGAATTATCATGGAAGATATGAGGAAAGTCAATTTAATTACAACCGAAATCTCTCAATGAGAAACCACCTTCAACGCTAACAGCCTCAATGGTTTAAATCAGCTACATTGTCGCCAACGGCAGTTGATTTGAGCGCCTAAAGTTAGGCAGCGGTTCTTACCATCGTCCGATATGTAAGCCCGGTCCACACGCTCCGTTTTGCACAATGTTTTGAGGCTGTGCAGTTTTAAGACGGAATGATAACGTTGTAATTAAGTACGTCCAGACGATGCAGTCATATTTGTAGTTTTTGCTCAGGCTTCTGTAAGAAAACATGCTGTTTTGTTTTGTCACAAAATTGTCTACACAGTCTTCAAAGCAATTTGGCTTTGTGTTCGCTGCAACTGCACAGTCTGCCAGGCAACACATTTGTTCAGCATTGTTGTAAAACTGAAAGCGTTCTATCGATTTGTGATACCTTTACAAACAACTGTACGGGATTATTGAAACATGCTACAAAGATGTATCTAATCCGTGAGGGATCGGAATTGCGTTCGGCGGTAGGTCTACAATTTTCGTATTCTCCTTTCGCTCATAGTGGAGCACGTGTTTGCGCGTCGCCGACGAGTGTTATTATTTCACAGAACCTCATTCAAATGTTTTGTATCAAAAGCGAACATTAAGCGCTTCAATACTTGGACCATTTGTGGAGCTAATGCCCCCAGCATGCTTCCGACACAATGGTGTAGGCTTACCGTTACCGGCACATGCAAGGCGAGTTAAGTTGGTAGTTTTTCATTTCAAAAATTTAATTTCTTTAGCGCTCATCCCCTTCATGTATCGTCCCCACAGCAACACACACACCCAAAGAGCGTTGGTGATGTTTTCTTCAGCAGTTTGGAACCATTCTTGTTTGCACACTTGTTGGTGGTCCTGAAAAGGACCGTTTGATGTTTTCGTTTGGCGTTCACCATCCGGGCCGGGCATCTTACTTCGAGCTGGTGTACTTGGTGACGGCCTTCGTTCCCTCGGAAACGGCATGCTTGGCCAACTCACCAGGTAGCAGCAGACGGACGGCAGTCTGGATTTCGCGCGACGTGATCGTCGAACGCTTGTTGTAGTGCGCCAGCCGGGAGGCTTCGGCGGCGATGCGCTCGAAGATGTCGTTCACGAAACTGTTCATGATGCTCATCGCCTTGGACGATATGCCCGTGTCCGGATGCACTTGCTTCAGCACCTTGTAGATGTAGATTGCGTAGCTTTCCTTGCGGGTCTTGCGCTTCTTCTTCTTGTCGGACTTGGAGATGTTTTTCTGGGCCTTGCCAGACTTCTTCGCTGCCTTTCCACTGGTTTTCGGTGCCATTGCGTCACTGACTGCTGTGTGCTTCCTTTCGCTGGGAGTGTCGAACTCAATCAATTGGCAATTCTCTGGGATCCTTTGCTTATAACGACTAGAGTTCCAACTTCGATGCATGAGACACTTCATAAAAAGGCCGGTTCCCGCTCGTTTTCCGTCGCAGTTCGTGGGAATCCTTCTGCAGAGCAACTCACCGTTCTAAACCAAACGAAAAATGTCTGGACGTGGCAAGGGAGGAAAAGTGAAGGGAAAGGCAAAGTCCCGCTCGAACCGTGCCGGTCTGCAGTTCCCGGTCGGTCGTATTCATCGTCTGCTGCGTAAGGGCAACTATGCCGAACGCGTTGGAGCCGGAGCACCGGTGTATCTGGCCGCCGTGATGGAGTATCTAGCCGCTGAAGTGCTGGAATTGGCAGGAAACGCAGCCCGTGACAACAAGAAGACTCGCATCATCCCGCGTCATCTGCAACTGGCCATCCGCAACGACGAGGAGTTGAACAAGCTGCTCTCTGGAGTGACCATTGCTCAGGGTGGTGTGTTGCCGAACATCCAGGCTGTGCTGTTACCAAAGAAGACGGAAAAGAAGGCCTAAGCGCTGCGTTTCACGATCTCAACGACAACAAAAAAACCGTCCTTTTCAGGGCGACAAAGTGTTAGTGAAAAGATTGCTTCAAACATTTTCTCCATTCAAACACATTTCACAAGATGTTTGTGCGAGACGGTATGCACGACAATGAAGCGTCTTGTGCGCTTACGTTCGTCGGATTTAAAAAACGCGTTTGAGAACCGAAAGTTAAACATCAAACTCACATCACTTCAAGTGCTTCATCTAGTAGGCTGGCAAAACTCAGTTGGTGTAGGAAAATTAAATTGTAAACGCTGAACAAAGCAGAAACAGTTTCAATTTCGGGGCATCAGTACACTGGGAGAACGCAGAATCAGAATCCAGCAGCGTATCGGTAATCCTGAGTAAACACTGATTTTGAGTGCCAAATGGGACAGGCTAGGGGCAGACCCGCTAAAGCCTTGGCGAACGCTACGACCGCCCAAAACGAAGAGAATTTACCATTTTACCCAAAAATGCACGCCGATCGTGAAATGTATGTACAGTATAAGCAAATCATTTGCACGTAAGCACGGTTTGTTTCAACTGACCTTCGGGTGATGTTAAACCGTGGACATTTTTGATACCTCTTCTTCTCTATCCAAACAGATCAGAAGATTTCTGTGTGAAATGGACACTGAAGCGTCTTGTGCTTACTTGCGCGTTCAATTCTGCGCCGAATTTAAAAATGCGTTTATCAAACGAAAGTTAAAAATCAAACTCGCGCGACTTAAAATTAAAATTGGAAACGCTGAACATGCGGGACACAAGGCAGAAACAATATCAATTTCGGGGCATCGGTGCAACAGAATCAACGCATCGGTAATTTTGGGTAAAACTGATTTTAGCTACCAAATGGGACAGTCTAGGGGCGAACGCTACCCTGGACCGCCCAAGAAGACCATTGTACCCGAAGATGGTGACCGTGAAATCTGCGTCCAGCATAAGCAACTCATTTGCAGGTAAGAACGGATGGACATTCGGGTGATGTAAAACTGTTGAAACTATTGATACTTCTACGAAAGTAACCAATTTCTGATGGTTGGCGGTGACTGAATTTCAACGGTCATGATCAACAGTTCACACACACAGTAGCTGGCATGGGCACGCCACTTTTGGCGCCATTTTTCACTCTCGACGCACTGGTAGGTATGGATGGTGATAACGGTAACAATACGGTCGGTTAAAGCGAAAGAAAGTGAAGAAACAACTCTTTGTGAAGCGAATGGTGGTCCTGAAAAGGACCGTTTTCTTTTTCCGACCGGTCGATGGTGCTTCGATGAAGTGCGCAGTTTAACCTCCGAAACCGTACAGAGTGCGGCCCTGGCGTTTCAGGGCGTACACCACATCCATGGCGGTGACGGTCTTGCGCTTGGCGTGCTCGGTGTACGTCACGGCATCACGAATCACGTTCTCCAGGAACACTTTGAGAACGCCACGGGTCTCCTCGTAGATCAGGCCCGAAATGCGCTTCACGCCGCCACGGCGAGCCAGACGGCGGATGGCTGGTTTCGTGATGCCCTGGATGTTATCGCGCAGCACTTTGCGATGACGCTTGGCTCCACCTTTGCCCAATCCTTTTCCTCCCTTTCCACGTCCAGTCATGTTGCTTGCTTTGCTGAATGTAGTCGACACGTTCGTCCCACGAAGCACCACTCAAGTTTACTGCGCTGCCGGATAGATAGATAGATACATTTCTTTTTATTCAGGATTTGGTAACGGTTGGGTTTACATCAGTTTTCCAGGGATTCAGCGGCGTTCCGCTTTTCATCTGTGTTGTTGTGTTACATAGTGCGCTAGTCGCGAGGATGAGGGGCTGACCTGATTTTAGACCTGCCTTGATAATTTGTTGCATCGTTGCTTCGTTGCTTCTTTTTTTTTTTTTTTTTTTTTTTTTTTTTTTTTTTTTTTTTCTTAAATTCTACTTATTATTTACCCTACACTAACTTAAGGCTACTATTTACATTTTACTACTAACTAGATTATATACATGTTGGGTTCTCTAGAACAGAGCCCGTATGGATAAGTGATCAGAGCACTGAGCTTTAATTTTAAATTGTTCGAATATCTTTGAAGTTTCTTCTTCGAGGGACCTCACGCCTAGCTCCTCATACAAGTCTCGGTTTCTGGTAAAGCGTGTGACATCTCCAACCAGTCTGAGCACACGGTTCAGCATCACCTGTAGGCGGCGACGATGGGTTGGAGCGCAAGTGGTCCATACAGGTGCAGCGTAGGTGACAATTGGGAGTATCACCTGTTTGTAAATTGCTAATTTATTTGTGAGGTTAAGCCTTGACCTACGGTTTATCAGAGGATACAGCGATCTCAAGAGAGCAACGCCCCGCTCAAGTATCTGCTTCACATGAGCCCGAAGCAGCATCTTCTGATCAAGCGTAAGGCCAAGGTACCTCACTTGCGATGCCCATGTGATTGAGGTTCCATCGATAGCAACCCTACTGTTCGGTGGCGGGGAAAGCAGCACTGGTCTCCAACGATGAGGGAACACGATGGCTTGTGTTTTTGCTGCGTTGATTTTTATCTTCCAGTCAGCGGCGTAGCGAAGGAAACTGTCCAGGGCACGCTGAGCCCGACTTCTCAGTTGAACTGGAGACCTTCCCTTCACTGCAATGGCGGTGTCATCAGCATACAGGAACAGTTGGGCATTATCAGGGAGAGCAGGAATGTCCGCCGTGTACAGTATATATAGCAGTGGACCCAACAGGCTCCCCTGGGGAACACCGGCACTGATGTCATACGGTCCAGAAAGGGTGGAGTGCACGGTAACCTGGAACGTCCTCTGCTGTAGATAGCTGGCGATGATCTTCACGATATACGGCGGGACACCCATTATTTTCAGTTTGTGGACCAGCCCATCGTGCCATACGTTGTCGAATGCCTTTTCCACATCCAACAAGACGACAGCGGTAGATGTAGATATTTGCTTGTTTCTATCGATGGCTTGCTTCAACCGGAGAAGCTGGTGCGTGGTGGAATGGCCCGACCGGAATCCAAACTGCTCTGTGGGGATGAGGTTCAGCTCTGAGGCAGCATCTCGAAGTCGCGTGAGAATCAACTTCTCAAACAGTTTGCCCAGCGTAGAGAGTAGGCTGATTGGTCTGTAGCTCTCCGGACGTGAGGGATCTTTGCCAGGCTTAAGTATGGGCATTACTTTCGCTCTCTTCCACACCTTTGGAAAGTGGCCCATCTTAAAGCAGCAATTGAAAACAGACGTTAGCAGAGTTAAAGCCTTGCTATGCAGGTGTTTCAGGATGATGTTGAAGATCCCATCATGCCCAGGAGCTTTCATGTTCTTCAGACCCCTCAACGCCTCTCGTAGTTCTTCGATGGTGACTTTGTCTGATGCAGGGAGCGGGAAGGTACTTTGCTCAACCTGATTGCGGCTAATTCTCACTGCGTTTTCGTGTGGACTGGTGATGTTGGAGCCCAGGAGGTGTGATCTGGTGAAGTGAGCAGCCAACGCGTTGCACTTTTCAGCCGGAGTGATGTTCGTATGGTCGCCGGTGATCAAGGGAGGGATTGGTTTCGGCCTCTGCTTGAGTACCTTTGTCATCTTCCAAAAGGCAGAGGAGCGGACCTCCAAGTTCGAAACGACTCGCCCGAAATTTTCATTTCGAAGTTCATTGACTCTAACCGCTATCTCTCTGCCAATCTGGGCTGCAAGCGTCTTGTTGAACACGTCTCCTGTACGCTGGAACTGTCTCCTGAGGCAGTTTCTCCTCCTGATGAGCGCCAGCGTGTCGGAATCAAGAACCAGGCACTCGCCACGTACCTTCTTAGTTTTGATACAGGTATCCTCCGCCCTCTTGATAGCCTGTACCAATTCTTCAATTGCACCGTTGATCGCCTCGATGGATCCCACCTCAGTTGCGCAGATTTCGTTATCAACCAATCGACCGAAGCGTTCCCAGTCGACTTCATGGTAGTTCTTCCTGTTCCTAACTGGAGCAAGCGACGCATGAAAGTCAACCTCCGTCAGGACGGGGAAGTGGTCGGAGTTTAACTCATTTAACGTAACTGGCTTTCGTAGCGCCACCGTGCTCAAAAACAGGTCAGGAGTACTTGGGTTTCCCTGCGACGAGATGAAAGTTGGCGCATCAGGAAACTCCACAGTATAGTGTCCCAGCTGCATGTGGTCGAACAGAAGATGGCCATTCTGATTTTGACGCATGTTGCCCCACATTCGATGTTTAGCATTGAGATCCCCGCCAACAATCAGCCTCAACGGAGTGTTGGTGATGATGTTGAGGTCACGCTTGAATGATGCTGTACTTCCATCGGTTGAAGAACACTGTCGAGGGCAATAGGCACAGATGATCCGAATGTTTCCCAATGTCGAATGTACTTCCACACCGAGCGCTTCGACAACTTTGGTGTTCAGATGAGGTAGGGCGATGAATTTAATCCCTCGACGTATGGCAATAGCAACTCCTCCTCTACGCGTGGTGGTGTCTCGTCGATCCAGGCGCAACAGATGGTAGTCAGCGAAGGAGAAGTTGACATGCGGTTTTAAGTGAGTTTCCGTTACCAGCGCGATGTCGATGTTATGACGATGAAGAAAATCACCAAAGGGGATTTTCTTGGCCTGTATCGAACAGGCATTCCATGTTGCTATGCGAAGTAACTTATCCATAACGGATAGCAAACTCACCAACAACGGCGACTTGTTCGTGACGGGTACGGCACGTGCTGAGGCGACCCATCATTTCTGAAAATATCTGCATCAGTGTGGTAGCGTCATGCAGAGGGAGTTCCGCTGAGGCCGAGGCTGATGCATCTGGTGACGGGCGTGCATCACCAGAGGCCTTCATCACTGCAGCGTACTGCATACCAGGCGGAATGCATGGTGTAGCTTGAGATCCGATGGGCACCTGGCGTGGAGTAGGGTGCGACACCTTCAAAGCTGTCGGGACAGTCCGGGGTTGCGTTGAACGGCCTTGCTTGTGCTGCTGCTGTCGGGCGGCGGCTTGTTCTCGGATGCGCAAGTAGCGCGCTCGGTGAGGGCACTCCGGGTCGGCGCTGCTGTGATTTGCACCACAGTTCGCACATTTCGGGGCCGCTGGTTGAGTGGCCTGGCACTCAGCCTCCAAGTGATCGAGTGCGCACTTTCTGCACTTCAAGGGCATGTGGCAGTGGCGAGCACCGTGACCAAACGCCTGGCAACGAAGGCACTGCGTCACCCTTCGTCGCGCTCCACGATATGTCTCCCACTTCACCCGAATTGACGAGATTGCTCTAACCTCCTTCAGGCGCGACAGGTTGCACGATCCTTTCACGAAGTGTACGAGGTAGAGACAGTTTGAAGTCACCTCCTGTTCGTTGCGTCGTCTGATGCGGAAGACTTCGACTGGCTGAAGTGAGTGACGATCTCGCAGCTCTTCCATAATGGCTTCCACGTCAAAGACCGGTAGACCACGCACTACCGCCTTGAACGGTTTCTCCGAGGGGAGGCTGTGAGTGTAAAACTCTGCCTTCTGACCCTCTAGATGCTTCGCAGCACGATGGTAGTCCTCAAGGGATTGGAGGAAAACCTTAGTTCCAGTGCTGGTACACTGAAATTCCACTCCGCGGAGGCTACTCAACTCGTACTTAAGTTGTACAAGTGACGGCTTTATCACTACCAGCGGCGGGATGCGCACCTTTTTTCCTGGTGTTGTAGGTGACGAGGAAGGTGCAGGGGTAGGCACCGAACAGTCCGTTATGTCCTTGGTCAGCGACCCTCGTCTCGACTTCGTTCTTACTTCAGTGAAGGGACCGCCATCGTCGTCCTCCAACACTACATTGGCAGGGGCCGGGTCAAATTTCGGCGCCTTCATTTTGTCAGAGCAGCTATCCTCCGACAGTCTCTCAGTTGATTGTGAGGCATTTCCTTTCCTCTTTCTCTTTCTTCCTCTGCCCATAACTAACTCAGGACAGGGTATATTATGGGAGCACTTTCCAACGACCTCTCACTACTACTGAATACTACTCACTCCACTCACTCACACTGCTCACTCACTACCACTCACTCACACACTACTACTCACTCACTGACACTACTAACTCACTCACTACTGCACTCAAACTCACTGCACTCACTGACTGCACTAACACTCACACATTACTCACTGCACTGCACCCACTGACTACTAGACTCACACTACTCACTCACTGCCAACTGCACTGCACTGCGCTGCCGGCCGGAATCGCCCTTATTTATAGGCAGATCGAGGAGCTCCCGAGCGATGTGTGGCCATAAATAGGAGTGATTTGGCCGTTTCGCCTCTAGAAGTGTGAAACCATCGTCAGTGAACGGAACGAGTGTATCGAGACAGCATGGCCCGTACCAAGCAAACTGCCCGCAAGTCGACCGGAGGAAAGGCACCACGAAAGCAGCTAGCCACCAAAGCTGCCCGCAAGAGTGCCCCGGCCACCGGTGGAGTGAAGAAACCGCATCGGTACCGCCCCGGTACGGTGGCTCTGCGAGAGATCCGTCGCTACCAGAAGTCGACCGAGCTGCTCATTCGCAAGCTGCCATTCCAGCGGCTAGTTCGTGAGATCGCCCAGGACTTCAAGACGGATCTTCGCTTCCAGAGCTCGGCCGTGATGGCACTGCAGGAAGCGAGCGAGGCGTACCTGGTCGGTCTGTTCGAGGACACCAACCTGTGTGCCATCCACGCCAAGCGCGTCACCATCATGCCGAAGGACATCCAGCTCGCTCGTCGTATTCGTGGAGAACGCGCCTAAGTGAACCGATTCATCGGGAGGTCAAGCAATCAAAAAACGGTCCTTTTCAGGACCACCAATGTGTGTTAGAGAAAGAATTATTTCGTGTTTTTTTTTTTTTTTTTGTGTCGGAGAAATGTATCCTCTCTCGCAAGAGGAGGGTTCCCCTACAAATTACACGTGAAAATAGGTTTTAAGCTGGACAAAACGGTATGATTAATCGCAATGGGCATTGCTCGAAAAGATCAACACACAACGGCACGGAAGATGCTCATGGTGCAGAAGGATCTGTTAACGCAAATCGAAAGGAATTATCATGGAAGATATGAGGAAAGTCAATTTAATTACAACCGAAATCTCTCAATGAGAAACCACCTTCAACGCTAACAGCCTCAATGGTTTAAATCAGCTACATTGTCCCCAACGGCAGTTGATTTGAGCGCCTAAAGTTAGGCAGCGGTTCTTACCATCGTCCGATATGTAAGCCCGGTCCACACGCTCCGTTTTGCACAATGTTTTGAGGCTGTGCAGTTTTAAGACGGAATGATAACGTTGTAATTAAGTACGTCCAGACGATGCAGTCATATTTGTAGTTTTTGCTCAGGCTTCTGTAAGAAAACATGCTGTTTTGTTTTGTCACAAAATTGTCTACACAGTCTTCAAAGCAATTTGGCTTTGTGTTCGCTGCAACTGCACAGTCTGCCAGGCAACACATTTGTTCAGCATTGTTGTAAAACTGAAAGCGTTCTATCGATTTGTGATACCTTTACAAACAACTGTACGGGATTATTGAAACATGCTACAAAGATGTATCTAATCCGTGAGGGATCGGAATTGCGTTCGGCGGTAGGTCTACAATTTTCGTATTCTCCTTTCGCTCATAGTGGAGCACGTGTTTGCGCGTCGCCGACGAGTGTTATTATTTCACAGAACCTCATTCAAATGTTTTGTATCAAAAGCGAACATTAAGCGCTTCAATACTTGGACCATTTGTGGAGCTAATGCCCCCAGCATGCTTCCGACACAATGGTGTAGGCTTACCGTTACCGGCACATGCAAGGCGAGTTAAGTTGGTAGTTTTTCATTTCAAAAATTTAATTTCTTTAGCGCTCATCCCCTTCATGTATCGTCCCCACAGCAACACACACACCCAAAGAGCGTTGGTGATGTTTTCTTCAGCAGTTTGGAACCATTCTTGTTTGCACACTTGTTGGTGGTCCTGAAAAGGACCGTTTGATGTTTTCGTTTGGCGTTCACCATCCGGGCCGGGCATCTTACTTCGAGCTGGTGTACTTGGTGACGGCCTTCGTTCCCTCGGAAACGGCATGCTTGGCCAACTCACCAGGTAGCAGCAGACGGACGGCAGTCTGGATTTCGCGCGACGTGATCGTCGAACGCTTGTTGTAGTGCGCCAGCCGGGAGGCTTCGGCGGCGATGCGCTCGAAGATGTCGTTCACGAAACTGTTCATGATGCTCATCGCCTTGGACGATATGCCCGTGTCCGGATGCACTTGCTTCAGCACCTTGTAGATGTAGATTGCGTAGCTTTCCTTGCGGGTCTTGCGCTTCTTCTTCTTGTCGGACTTGGAGATGTTTTTCTGGGCCTTGCCAGACTTCTTCGCTGCCTTTCCACTGGTTTTCGGTGCCATTGCGTCACTGACTGCTGTGTGCTTCCTTTCGCTGGGAGTGTCGAACTCAATCAATTGGCAATTCTCTGGGATCCTTTGCTTATAACGACTAGAGTTCCAACTTCGATGCATGAGACACTTCATAAAAAGGCCGGTTCCCGCTCGTTTTCCGTCGCAGTTCGTGGGAATCCTTCTGCAGAGCAACTCACCGTTCTAAACCAAACGAAAAATGTCTGGACGTGGCAAGGGAGGAAAAGTGAAGGGAAAGGCAAAGTCCCGCTCGAACCGTGCCGGTCTGCAGTTCCCGGTCGGTCGTATTCATCGTCTGCTGCGTAAGGGCAACTATGCCGAACGCGTTGGAGCCGGAGCACCGGTGTATCTGGCCGCCGTGATGGAGTATCTAGCCGCTGAAGTGCTGGAATTGGCAGGAAACGCAGCCCGTGACAACAAGAAGACTCGCATCATCCCGCGTCATCTGCAACTGGCCATCCGCAACGACGAGGAGTTGAACAAGCTGCTCTCTGGAGTGACCATTGCTCAGGGTGGTGTGTTGCCGAACATCCAGGCTGTGCTGTTACCAAAGAAGACGGAAAAGAAGGCCTAAGCGCTGCGTTTCACGATCTCAACGACAACAAAAAAAAAAACCGTCCTTTTCAGGGCGACAAAGTGTTAGTGAAAAGATTGCTTCAAACATTTTCTCCATTCAAACACATTTCACAAGATGTTTGTTCGAGACGGTATGCACGACAATGAAGCGTCTTGTGCGCTTACGTTCGTCGGATTTAAAAAACGCGTTTGAGAACCGAAAGTTAAACATCAAACTCACATCACTTCAAGTGCTTCATCTAGTAGGCTGGCAAAACTCAGTTGGTGTAGGAAAATTAAATTGTAAACGCTGAACAAAGCAGAAACAGTTTCAATTTCGGGGCATCAGTACACTGGGAGAACGCAGAATCAGAATCCAGCAGCGTATCGGTAATCCTGAGTAAACACTGATTTTGAGTGCCAAATGGGACAGGCTAGGGGCAGACCCGCTAAAGCCTTGGCGAACGCTACGACCGCCCAAAACGAAGAGAATTTACCATTTTACCCAAAAATGCACGCCGATCGTGAAATGTATGTACAGTATAAGCAAATCATTTGCACGTAAGCACGGTTTGTTTCAACTGACCTTCGGGTGATGTTAAACCGTGGACATTTTTGATACCTCTTCTTCTCTATCCAAACAGATCAGAAGATTTCTGTGTGAAATGGACACTGAAGCGTCTTGTGCTTACTTGCGCGTTCAATTCTGCGCCGAATTTAAAAATGCGTTTATCAAACGAAAGTTAAAAATCAAACTCGCGCGACTTAAAATTAAAATTGGAAACGCTGAACATGCGGGACACAAGGCAGAAACAATATCAATTTCGGGGCATCGGTGCAACAGAATCAACGCATCGGTAATTTTGGGTAAAACTGATTTTAGCTACCAAATGGGACAGTCTAGGGGCGAACGCTACCCTGGACCGCCCAAGAAGACCATTGTACCCGAAGATGGTGACCGTGAAATCTGCGTCCAGCATAAGCAACTCATTTGCAGGTAAGAACGGATGGACATTCGGGTGATGTAAAACTGTTGAAACTATTGATACTTCTACGAAAGTAACCAATTTCTGATGGTTGGCGGTGACTGAATTTCAACGGTCATGATCAACAGTTCACACACACAGTAGCTGGCATGGGCACGCCACTTTTGGCGCCATTTTTCACTCTCGACGCACTGGTAGGTATGGATGGTGATAACGGTAACAATACGGTCGGTTAAAGCGAAAGAAAGTGAAGAAACAACTCTTTGTGAAGCGAATGGTGGTCCTGAAAAGGACCGTTTTCTTTTTCCGACCGGTCGATGGTGCTTCGATGAAGTGCGCAGTTTAACCTCCGAAACCGTACAGAGTGCGGCCCTGGCGTTTCAGGGCGTACACCACATCCATGGCGGTGACGGTCTTGCGCTTGGCGTGCTCGGTGTACGTCACGGCATCACGAATCACGTTCTCCAGGAACACTTTGAGAACGCCACGGGTCTCCTCGTAGATCAGGCCCGAAATGCGCTTCACGCCGCCACGGCGAGCCAGACGGCGGATGGCTGGTTTCGTGATGCCCTGGATGTTATCGCGCAGCACTTTGCGATGACGCTTGGCTCCACCTTTGCCCAATCCTTTTCCTCCCTTTCCACGTCCAGTCATGTTGCTTGCTTTGCTGAATGTAGTCGACACGTTCGTCCCACGAAGCACCACTCAAGTTTACTGCGCTGCCGGCCGGAATCGCCCTTATTTATAGGCAGATCGAGGAGCTCCCGAGCGATGTGTGGCCATAAATAGGAGTGATTTGGCCGTTTCGCCTCTAGAAGTGTGAAACCATCGTCAGTGAACGGAACGAGTGTATCGAGACAGCATGGCCCGTACCAAGCAAACTGCCCGCAAGTCGACCGGAGGAAAGGCACCACGAAAGCAGCTAGCCACCAAAGCTGCCCGCAAGAGTGCCCCGGCCACCGGTGGAGTGAAGAAACCGCATCGGTACCGCCCCGGTACGGTGGCTCTGCGAGAGATCCGTCGCTACCAGAAGTCGACCGAGCTGCTCATTCGCAAGCTGCCATTCCAGCGGCTAGTTCGTGAGATCGCCCAGGACTTCAAGACGGATCTTCGCTTCCAGAGCTCGGCCGTGATGGCACTGCAGGAAGCGAGCGAGGCGTACCTGGTCGGTCTGTTCGAGGACACCAACCTGTGTGCCATCCACGCCAAGCGCGTCACCATCATGCCGAAGGACATCCAGCTCGCTCGTCGTATTCGTGGAGAACGCGCCTAAGTGAACCGATTCATCGGGAGGTCAAGCAATCAAAAAACGGTCCTTTTCAGGACCACCAATGTGTGTTAGAGAAAGAATTATTTCGTGTTTTTTTTTTTTTTTTTTTTTTGTGTCGGAGAAATGTATCCTCTCTCGCAAGAGGAGGGTTCCCCTACAAATTACACGTGAAAATAGGTTTTAAGCTGGACAAAACGGTATGATTAATCGCAATGGGCATTGCTCGAAAAGATCAACACACAACGGCACGGAAGATGCTCATGGTGCAGAAGGATCTGTTAACGCAAATCGAAAGGAATTATCATGGAAGATATGAGGAAAGTCAATTTAATTACAACCGAAATCTCTCAATGAGAAACCACCTTCAACGCTAACAGCCTCAATGGTTTAAATCAGCTACATTGTCCCCAACGGCAGTTGATTTGAGCGCCTAAAGTTAGGCAGCGGTTCTTACCATCGTCCGATATGTAAGCCCGGTCCACACGCTCCGTTTTGCACAATGTTTTGAGGCTGTGCAGTTTTAAGACGGAATGATAACGTTGTAATTAAGTACGTCCAGACGATGCAGTCATATTTGTAGTTTTTGCTCAGGCTTCTGTAAGAAAACATGCTGTTTTGTTTTGTCACAAAATTGTCTACACAGTCTTCAAAGCAAAGCAAAGCAAAGCAATAGCTTTGTGTTCGCTGCAACTGCACAGTCTGCCAGGCAACACATTTGTTCAGCATTGTTGTAAAACTGAAAGCGTTCTATCGATTTGTGATACCTTTACAAACAACTGTACGGGATTATTGAAACATGCTACAAAGATGTATCTAATCCGTGAGGGATCGGAATTGCGTTCGGCGGTAGGTCTACAATTTTCGTATTCTCCTTTCGCTCATAGTGGAGCACGTGTTTGCGCGTCGCCGACGAGTGTTATTATTTCACAGAACCTCATTCAAATGTTTTGTATCAAAAGCGAACATTAAGCGCTTCAATACTTGGACCATTTGTGGAGCTAATGCCCCCAGCATGCTTCCGACACAATGGTGTAGGCTTACCGTTACCGGCACATGCAAGGCGAGTTAAGTTGGTAGTTTTTCATTTCAAAAATTTAATTTCTTTAGCGCTCATCCCCTTCATGTATCGTCCCCACAGCAACACACACACCCAAAGAGCGTTGGTGATGTTTTCTTCAGCAGTTTGGAACCATTCTTGTTTGCACACTTGTTGGTGGTCCTGAAAAGGACCGTTTGATGTTTTCGTTTGGCGTTCACCATCCGGGCCGGGCATCTTACTTCGAGCTGGTGTACTTGGTGACGGCCTTCGTTCCCTCGGAAACGGCATGCTTGGCCAACTCACCAGGTAGCAGCAGACGGACGGCAGTCTGGATTTCGCGCGACGTGATCGTCGAACGCTTGTTGTAGTGCGCCAGCCGGGAGGCTTCGGCGGCGATGCGCTCGAAGATGTCGTTCACGAAACTGTTCATGATGCTCATCGCCTTGGACGATATGCCCGTGTCCGGATGCACTTGCTTCAGCACCTTGTAGATGTAGATTGCGTAGCTTTCCTTGCGGGTCTTGCGCTTCTTCTTCTTGTCGGACTTGGAGATGTTTTTCTGGGCCTTGCCAGACTTCTTCGCTGCCTTTCCACTGGTTTTCGGTGCCATTGCGTCACTGACTGCTGTGTGCTTCCTTTCGCTGGGAGTGTCGAACTCAATCATTTTTTTTTTTTTTTTTTTTTTTTTTTTGATTATAGAGACTTTGACCAGGATGGTCATTCATCTCTTGTTGCTTGAAACTTTGTGTATTGGAATTGTATTTTTATCTGGAACAATATTATATCTGCTTGTATAAATCAGTTGTATGGAGGAAGTTTAGTAATTTGGTTTGTTCTTCAGGACTATTGCTAAGAATGGTTGTGATGTTTTGTGATAGCCTACACTCGATTCTCTTTTCACTGAAACCGTGACAATCAACTAACAGGTGACGGACGGTGATAGTTACACCGCAGTACTGGCAAAAAGGTGGCGATGAATTTTCACAAATGTACCTATGGGTGAGGTTGGTGTGCCCAATACGAAGTCTGGATAGAACCTGTTGATCTTTGGAGTTCGGTGGATCTCTCCATGTGTTTGTTGTTGTTTTTATATATCTCAGGAAAGAAGTGGTTTCTCTATCCCACGACTTTTGCCAGCTTTCAGCTACTAATTTATTTACCCACCTAAGGGCGTCTGCTTTTGATAAGGAACCCTCTGCTGCTACATTACTAAGCCTTGCTTTGTTCGCAAGTTGGTCAGCCTGTTCATTGCCTTTGATGCCTGTGTGTGCTGGAATCCAGCAGTAAATGATTCTTTTTCCCAGCCGGAGGTCGTCTAGTTGTTGTATGTGCGGATCTATTTTATGTCCTGCTTCGAGTGCTGCTAAAACGCTGGCACTATCGGAAAAGATTATGTTTGCTTTATCGGAGGTAGTGGCTTCGTCTGTAGCAATAGCTAGCGCAATTGCCTCGGCTGAAAAGATTGAAGTATGATTTGGCAATTTTATGGAACAATTGTCTTTTGTAGAGTAAATGCCACATCCTGCATTTTCTTGAAGAACGTATCCATCGGTGTATATGTGTGTGAAGTTTTGGTATTTTTGTTCTATTAGCCAGTGGTGTTGTTGTATTGCTATTATACTATTGCATCCTGCTTTAATCCGGTGTTTGATGGTCCAGTCTATGGTTGGTGATGGCCTATCCCACGGTCGTGGGCCTTTTCTGCAGAGTTTGGTGATTGACGGTATTGATTCGTTTGTGATAGCCTTGAGTGCTTCATTCGCTCTGTGTACGAGCGAATCCGCTTTTATGTTCCTTTCAAGCTGTCGAACTGCTGATGCTACTATTTTTTGCGTGATGATATGAGAAAAAGGAAGTTGGCCAGATTCAGTGAGAAGGGATTTAATAGGACTGGAGGCGAAAGCACCGGTACAAAATCGTAAGGCAGTGTGATATAGAGGAGCGATGTGTTTTTCGAAATATTCTTTTTCCAAGGAAACCAATTCGATGCCGTATAAAAGTTTTGGAATGAGCCAAGCGTTAAGAATCTGTAGAGTGGTTGAACGAGTTGCTCGGTGTTTACCGCTGCCAAGCATGCGAAACAGATTTAACCGGGATTTACAAGTTTGTTTTATATAGGAGCAGTGTTTGTAGAAGCTGAGGTTTGCATCGACGATGACGCCTAGGATTTTTGCGGAAAAAACGTTAGGAATAATGGAGTTGTTGAAAGTAATGGGAGTTAAACGATGATGAATGAGAGTAGAGGGAGGTCGTATCCGTAGTATTTTACATTTGTCTGATGCTACTTCAAATCCAGTAAAACGACACCATTGCTGGACTTTTCGCATGCTAGCCTGGAGATCCATTCTGGTTTTTTTATGTGAGTAGGAAGAGGTGGCAAGGATTACATCGTCAGCGTATAGGAATAAACGAGTGTGGTCAGGGATGGAAAGGAGGAGAGATTCAATACTGATGAGGAATAAAGTAGGCGAGAGGATGGCACCCTGTGGTACTCCGTTTTCAAGATGTCTAGGATCGGAGCGTTCTGTTCCAACCAAGACCTGAAATTTACGGTCTGCCAAAAAGTCCTGAATGTATGACATAAGTCTGCCTCCAAATCCCCATCGGGATAATTGGTCAAGTATTCCATAGCGCCAAGTTCTGTCGAAGGCTTTGGAAAGGTCCACTATTGCACAATCTATTGGGTTATTTTGAGCTCTGTTTTCTGTAATGAATTGTTCGAAAGTTGCAAAGTATGTTTCTGTTCCTCTGCCACACCGGAAAGCATGTTGGTCTGAGGTAAGAAGTTTTTGAGTTTCTAGTTGTTGAGTTAGTCTGCGGTTCACCATTCGCTCCATGATTTTACCTATACAGTTTAATAGGGAGATGGGACGATAATTTTCGGGGTTTAGACAATTCTTGTCTGGTTTAGGAATGGGGACAGTTAAGCTGGTTTTCCAGTGGGTTGGAATTTTACCATCTCGCCAGATGTCGTTTAGGATATTGAGGAGGAAGGATTTGCCTATATAGGGAAGGTGTTGAAAGAGAGGATAACCAAGGTCGTCAGGACCAGCGGAGCTTCCTTTGCACTTGTTCAGTGCCCAAGAAAGCTCAGAGAAAGAAAACAGGCGGTTGTACGATTCATCTTCGGAGTTGGGGAAAGAAAGAGGAGTTTGTTCGAAAGAGGTTTTGTGGGACCGAAATTTGGCAGGGTAAGAAGCGGTAGCTGATGTGTTATAGAATTGCTGAGCGAACACCTCGGCAACGTCCTTAGGGTGAGAGAGGTATTGGGAGTCGTAATGAAGGATAATTTGAGGATTTGTTCTTCTCTTTACTCCGGAGAGGGTGCTAATGCGTCTCCACATTTCCTTACTGGAAAGGGATGGATTAATTTCCGAGATGAGGCGGTTGCCCCATTCCTGTTTTGTTTCAGCAATAATTTTCTTGGCATGTCGATTTGCTTCGCGATATTTTTGTGCGAGTATCGGTATGCTGGGGTTTCCCTCCTTTCGACTTGCTTTTCGGAAAAGTCTCAGAGCTTTTCTCCTGGTCTTGATCGCCGCGGCGACGGTGCGATTCCACCAGGGTGCACTACGTTTAGCTAGCGAGCCTTTCGTTTTGGGAATACTACTGAGTGCTGCTTCTCGGATCATTCGGCAAAACTCTTCTTCTCCAGGGGAGTCTGAGTGAGAGGAAAGAACAAGGAACTGTGTTTGGAATTTATCCCAATCTGCCTCTGCGTACTTCCAACGCGGGCGTGATTGGGGGAGAGGGCAGTTAGAATCGTAGTGAAGTAGGAGGGGATAGTGGTCGCTACCGTAGGAGTCGCTCTCAACTCTCAGTTTCATTGTTGTGATCAGCGAAGAAGGAACCACACAGTGGTCTAGGATCGACCCTGTTCCTCTGTGTGGGCAGTAACGAGTGATGGAAGGGTTGAATATTGGTTGGAGATCTGTGGATTGGAAGATGTCTCTCAAAACACGCCCACGACTATTTGATTGGGGGTTCCCCCAATCGGCATGGCTTGCATTCAGGTCACCGACGACAATAACAGGAGAGGGAAGTTGGGAAAGGAGATTAGGGAAAAGTTCTTCTATTTGCGTATTATTAGGGTTTATGGGAGGAAGGTATACCGAGACTATTGTTATTTCGAGTGGAACCTTGATTTGAATGGCTATTGCAAGAAGCGTTGTAGATATCGGACAAAGTTTACATGGGATATTAGTTCGAACTCCAATACAGACACTGTGATGAGGTATGGATGTAATAGGAGAATGATACCAGCTGTAGAGATTGAAAGGAAAAGAGTTAGGAAGTTGTGTGTGGTTGGTTTCTTGGAGAGCTATGACTGTTGGGTTTGTTTTTGTAATGAGTAGGTTCAAATTGTCAAGGTTAGGTTTAAGGCCTCGTATGTTCCATGATAGTAAGAAAGTTGGAACAGAATTTGTAGAAATATTGGAGGAATTGAATTTTAAAAAGAAAAAAATTGAAAATAAATTTGGTAGATAATTGAGGTCTTAATTAATATTGTGTGTTCGTTATTTTAAAAGATTGAATTATCAGATTATCGTTTCTTGGTCTTTTGCTTTTTTTGTTTACCGCGAGGGGTGGATTTCTCTTCGTTGCTTGTTTTTTTGTTGTGCTTGTTATTGTCCAATTGCTCATCCGAAGATGATGCGGGCCTTTTGTTATTCGATGCTTGCTTGGTTTGCTGGTTATTATCAGATAATTCGGTGGCTGTTTCCATTTTTTCATTTGATTCTTGAGATGCAGTTGTTTTACTATACTCGGTCGTGTCTGATTCTGTGCAATCGGTGTCGGATTCTGTGTAATCGAAGCTGTTGTCGTTGTTTTTTTGGATGAATTTTTTAATGATTTTTTGTTGTTTCTTCAGCTGTTCGTTGAGTGTGGTTATTGTTTTTTGCATTTCAATCATTGTTTTTTCTGCAGAGTCTAAAGCCTTTTTAAGTGTCACAATTAAAGAATTTTCTTTTTCTTCGCTTGTGGTGGCCTGAGCGTAGGTGATCCTGTTTTGTATTGAGCTTTGGGTGATATTTTGCTCGAATGCTTTCCGAGCTTCCGCAAAAGAGCAGTTCTTGTCGGTCTTGTATTTCAAAATTTCTTCCTCCTTTTTGTATGACGGACAGTTACGAGAGAAGGAGTTGTGATCCCCCTTGCACTTCACGCAGGTTGGCGGAGCGGAGCAATCACCGTGTGCGGGGCAACCACAGTTTCCACAGATCGAAGGTTTGTTGCATCTTACCTTGGTGTGGCCGATCTCTGCACATGCCAGGCAGACCATAGGTCTGGGATAGTATGCCCTAGTTGTAACTTGTAGCGGGCCAAGACGGATATGAGAAGGAATTACGGCTCCTTCTATGCGCAGTAGGAAAACATTTGTTCCGATAACCTGGTTATCAGACCTTCTGGTAAATCGGCGAACGGAAGTAACGTTCTGTTCTTTTAGTTCCCCCAGTATTTCATCATCGGTTAGTCCCTTCAATTCCGGGGAATATATGCAACACTGCACGGAATTGAGTGTGGCATGGGGAGAAATTGTTATTCCTGTACCGTCTACCAGCGTTTTCATACTCTGCAGTTTTGCGAATTGGGTGGGGTTCCTAGTTTTCAGTAGAAATTTCGTCCCTCGGTCGATCATGGTAGCTGGTTCAACCAGTTTTCCAGCGAAATTTTCGATCGATTTACCGACCACGAATATGTTAGAGGGAATGCGTCCCTCGTTTTCCGCTTGGAGAATAAGAAACTTCATATCCCCGTTTATGTTATTTGTATCCATCCACGCAGGAATGGACCTTCCGCTTCTCGACGGGCCGGGATGAGGGGTTTCCCTCCCGGAGGGGTCTGGGCCGGCCATGTTGCCGCGCCCCGCTGACGGTGAAATATTTCTAAGAATGAGCTTTGTTCGTAGAATTTATTGTGTTTCCGGTGTGACAAAGTAAAAACAGTCTCTCTTCACTGGATTAACGTTTCAAAATAGGGTGATATTTACTGCGCCGTTCACTCGATATAAACACGTCTGATCACTCCCGCTTTCGCTGACCGACTGAACTCAATCAATTGTCGAACTCAATCAATTCGTCGAACTCAATCAATTGGCAATTCTCTGGGATCCTTTGCTTATAACGACTAGAGTTCCAACTTCGATGCATGAGACACTTCATAAAAAGGCCGGTTCCCGCTCGTTTTCCGTCGCAGTTCGTGGGAATCCTTCTGCAGAGCAACTCACCGTTCTAAACCAAACGAAAAATGTCTGGACGTGGCAAGGGAGGAAAAGTGAAGGGAAAGGCAAAGTCCCGCTCGAACCGTGCCGGTCTGCAGTTCCCGGTCGGTCGTATTCATCGTCTGCTGCGTAAGGGCAACTATGCCGAACGCGTTGGAGCCGGAGCACCGGTGTATCTGGCCGCCGTGATGGAGTATCTAGCCGCTGAAGTGCTGGAATTGGCAGGAAACGCAGCCCGTGACAACAAGAAGACTCGCATCATCCCGCGTCATCTGCAACTGGCCATCCGCAACGACGAGGAGTTGAACAAGCTGCTCTCTGGAGTGACCATTGCTCAGGGTGGTGTGTTGCCGAACATCCAGGCTGTGCTGTTACCAAAGAAGACGGAAAAGAAGGCCTAAGCGCTGCGTTTCACGATCTCAACGACAACAAAAAAACCGTCCTTTTCAGGGCGACAAAGTGTTAGTGAAAAGATTGCTTCAAACATTTTCTCCATTCAAACACATTTCACAAGATGTTTGTGCGAGACGGTATGCACGACAATGAAGCGTCTTGTGCGCTTACGTTCGTCGGATTTAAAAAACGCGTTTGAGAACCGAAAGTTAAACATCAAACTCACATCACTTCAAGTGCTTCATCTAGTAGGCTGGCAAAACTCAGTTGGTGTAGGAAAATTAAATTGTAAACGCTGAACAAGGCAGAAACAGTTTCAATTTCGGGGCATCAGTACACTGGGAGAACGCAGAATCAGAATCCAGCAGCGTATCGGTAATCCTGAGTAAACACTGATTTTGAGTGCCAAATGGGACAGGCTAGGGGCAGACCCGCTAAAGCCTTGGCGAACGCTACGACCGCCCAAAACGAAGAGAATTTACCATTTTACCCAAAAATGCACGCCGATCGTGAAATGTATGTACAGTATAAGCAAATCATTTGCACGTAAGCACGGTTTGTTTCAACTGACCTTCGGGTGATGTTAAACCGTGGACATTTTTGATACCTCTTCTTCTCTATCCAAACAGATCAGAAGATTTCTGTGTGAAATGGACACTGAAGCGTCTTGTGCTTACTTGCGCGTTCAATTCTGCGCCGAATTTAAAAATGCGTTTATCAAACGAAAGTTAAAAATCAAACTCGCGCGACTTAAAATTAAAATTGGAAACGCTGAACATGCGGGACACAAGGCAGAAACAATATCAATTTCGGGGCATCGGTGCAACAGAATCAACGCATCGGTAATTTTGGGTAAAACTGATTTTAGCTACCAAATGGGACAGTCTAGGGGCGAACGCTACCCTGGACCGCCCAAGAAGACCATTGTACCCGAAGATGGTGACCGTGAAATCTGCGTCCAGCATAAGCAACTCATTTGCAGGTAAGAACGGATGGACATTCGGGTGATGTAAAACTGTTGAAACTATTGATACTTCTACGAAAGTAACCAATTTCTGATGGTTGGCGGTGACTGAATTTCAACGGTCATGATCAACAGTTCACACACACAGTAGCTGGCATGGGCACGCCACTTTTGGCGCCATTTTTCACTCTCGACGCACTGGTAGGTATGGATGGTGATAACGGTAACAATACGGTCGGTTAAAGCGAAAGAAAGTGAAGAAACAACTCTTTGTGAAGCGAATGGTGGTCCTGAAAAGGACCGTTTTCTTTTTCCGACCGGTCGATGGTGCTTCGATGAAGTGCGCAGTTTAACCTCCGAAACCGTACAGAGTGCGGCCCTGGCGTTTCAGGGCGTACACCACATCCATGGCGGTGACGGTCTTGCGCTTGGCGTGCTCGGTGTACGTCACGGCATCACGAATCACGTTCTCCAGGAACACTTTGAGAACGCCACGGGTCTCCTCGTAGATCAGGCCCGAAATGCGCTTCACGCCGCCACGGCGAGCCAGACGGCGGATGGCTGGTTTCGTGATGCCCTGGATGTTATCGCGCAGCACTTTGCGATGACGCTTGGCTCCACCTTTGCCCAATCCTTTTCCTCCCTTTCCACGTCCAGTCATGTTGCTTGCTTTGCTGAATGTAGTCGACACGTTCGTCCCACGAAGCACCACTCAAGTTTACTGCGCTGCCGGCCGGAATCGCCCTTATTTATAGGCAGATCGAGGAGCTCCCGAGCGATGTGTGGCCATAAATAGGAGTGATTTGGCCGTTTCGCCTCTAGAAGTGTGAAACCATCGTCAGTGAACGGAACGAGTGTATCGAGACAGCATGGCCCGTACCAAGCAAACTGCCCGCAAGTCGACCGGAGGAAAGGCACCACGAAAGCAGCTAGCCACCAAAGCTGCCCGCAAGAGTGCCCCGGCCACCGGTGGAGTGAAGAAACCGCATCGGTACCGCCCCGGTACGGTGGCTCTGCGAGAGATCCGTCGCTACCAGAAGTCGACCGAGCTGCTCATTCGCAAGCTGCCATTCCAGCGGCTAGTTCGTGAGATCGCCCAGGACTTCAAGACGGATCTTCGCTTCCAGAGCTCGGCCGTGATGGCACTGCAGGAAGCGAGCGAGGCGTACCTGGTCGGTCTGTTCGAGGACACCAACCTGTGTGCCATCCACGCCAAGCGCGTCACCATCATGCCGAAGGACATCCAGCTCGCTCGTCGTATTCGTGGAGAACGCGCCTAAGTGAACCGATTCATCGGGAGGTCAAGCAATCAAAAAACGGTCCTTTTCAGGACCACCAATGTGTGTTAGAGAAAGAATTATTTCGTGTTTTTTTTTTTTTTTTTGTGTCGGAGAAATGTATCCTCTCTCGCAAGAGGAGGGTTCCCCTACAAATTACACGTGAAAATAGGTTTTAAGCTGGACAAAACGGTATGATTAATCGCAATGGGCATTGCTCGAAAAGATCAACACACAACGGCACGGAAGATGCTCATGGTGCAGAAGGATCTGTTAACGCAAATCGAAAGGAATTATCATGGAAGATATGAGGAAAGTCAATTTAATTACAACCGAAATCTCTCAATGAGAAACCACCTTCAACGCTAACAGCCTCAATGGTTTAAATCAGCTACATTGTCCCCAACGGCAGTTGATTTGAGCGCCTAAAGTTAGGCAGCGGTTCTTACCATCGTCCGATATGTAAGCCCGGTCCACACGCTCCGTTTTGCACAATGTTTTGAGGCTGTGCAGTTTTAAGACGGAATGATAACGTTGTAATTAAGTACGTCCAGACGATGCAGTCATATTTGTAGTTTTTGCTCAGGCTTCTGTAAGAAAACATGCTGTTTTGTTTTGTCACAAAATTGTCTACACAGTCTTCAAAGCAATTTGGCTTTGTGTTCGCTGCAACTGCACAGTCTGCCAGGCAACACATTTGTTCAGCATTGTTGTAAAACTGAAAGCGTTCTATCGATTTGTGATACCTTTACAAACAACTGTACGGGATTATTGAAACATGCTACAAAGATGTATCTAATCCGTGAGGGATCGGAATTGCGTTCGGCGGTAGGTCTACAATTTTCGTATTCTCCTTTCGCTCATAGTGGAGCACGTGTTTGCGCGTCGCCGACGAGTGTTATTATTTCACAGAACCTCATTCAAATGTTTTGTATCAAAAGCGAACATTAAGCGCTTCAATACTTGGACCATTTGTGGAGCTAATGCCCCCAGCATGCTTCCGACACAATGGTGTAGGCTTACCGTTACCGGCACATGCAAGGCGAGTTAAGTTGGTAGTTTTTCATTTCAAAAATTTAATTTCTTTAGCGCTCATCCCCTTCATGTATCGTCCCCACAGCAACACACACACCCAAAGAGCGTTGGTGATGTTTTCTTCAGCAGTTTGGAACCATTCTTGTTTGCACACTTGTTGGTGGTCCTGAAAAGGACCGTTTGATGTTTTCGTTTGGCGTTCACCATCCGGGCCGGGCATCTTACTTCGAGCTGGTGTACTTGGTGACGGCCTTCGTTCCCTCGGAAACGGCATGCTTGGCCAACTCACCAGGTAGCAGCAGACGGACGGCAGTCTGGATTTCGCGCGACGTGATCGTCGAACGCTTGTTGTAGTGCGCCAGCCGGGAGGCTTCGGCGGCGATGCGCTCGAAGATGTCGTTCACGAAACTGTTCATGATGCTCATCGCCTTGGACGATATGCCCGTGTCCGGATGCACTTGCTTCAGCACCTTGTAGATGTAGATTGCGTAGCTTTCCTTGCGGGTCTTGCGCTTCTTCTTCTTGTCGGACTTGGAGATGTTTTTCTGGGCCTTGCCAGACTTCTTCGCTGCCTTTCCACTGGTTTTCGGTGCCATTGCGTCACTGACTGCTGTGTGCTTCCTTTCGCTGGGAGTGTCGAACTCAATCAATTGGCAATTCTCTGGGATCCTTTGCTTATAACGACTAGAGTTCCAACTTCGATGCATGAGACACTTCATAAAAAGGCCGGTTCCCGCTCGTTTTCCGTCGCAGTTCGTGGGAATCCTTCTGCAGAGCAACTCACCGTTCTAAACCAAACGAAAAATGTCTGGACGTGGCAAGGGAGGAAAAGTGAAGGGAAAGGCAAAGTCCCGCTCGAACCGTGCCGGTCTGCAGTTCCCGGTCGGTCGTATTCATCGTCTGCTGCGTAAGGGCAACTATGCCGAACGCGTTGGAGCCGGAGCACCGGTGTATCTGGCCGCCGTGATGGAGTATCTAGCCGCTGAAGTGCTGGAATTGGCAGGAAACGCAGCCCGTGACAACAAGAAGACTCGCATCATCCCGCGTCATCTGCAACTGGCCATCCGCAACGACGAGGAGTTGAACAAGCTGCTCTCTGGAGTGACCATTGCTCAGGGTGGTGTGTTGCCGAACATCCAGGCTGTGCTGTTACCAAAGAAGACGGAAAAGAAGGCCTAAGCGCTGCGTTTCACGATCTCAACGACAACAAAAAAACCGTCCTTTTCAGGGCGACAAAGTGTTAGTGAAAAGATTGCTTCAAACATTTTCTCCATTCAAACACATTTCACAAGATGTTTGTGCGAGACGGTATGCACGACAATGAAGCGTCTTGTGCGCTTACGTTCGTCGGATTTAAAAAACGCGTTTGAGAACCGAAAGTTAAACATCAAACTCACATCACTTCAAGTGCTTCATCTAGTAGGCTGGCAAAACTCAGTTGGTGTAGGAAAATTAAATTGTAAACGCTGAACAAAGCAGAAACAGTTTCAATTTCGGGGCATCAGTACACTGGGAGAACGCAGAATCAGAATCCAGCAGCGTATCGGTAATCCTGAGTAAACACTGATTTTGAGTGCCAAATGGGACAGGCTAGGGGCAGACCCGCTAAAGCCTTGGCGAACGCTACGACCGCCCAAAACGAAGAGAATTTACCATTTTACCCAAAAATGCACGCCGATCGTGAAATGTATGTACAGTATAAGCAAATCATTTGCACGTAAGCACGGTTTGTTTCAACTGACCTTCGGGTGATGTTAAACCGTGGACATTTTTGATACCTCTTCTTCTCTATCCAAACAGATCAGAAGATTTCTGTGTGAAATGGACACTGAAGCGTCTTGTGCTTACTTGCGCGTTCAATTCTGCGCCGAATTTAAAAATGCGTTTATCAAACGAAAGTTAAAAATCAAACTCGCGCGACTTAAAATTAAAATTGGAAACGCTGAACATGCGGGACACAAGGCAGAAACAATATCAATTTCGGGGCATCGGTGCAACAGAATCAACGCATCGGTAATTTTGGGTAAAACTGATTTTAGCTACCAAATGGGACAGTCTAGGGGCGAACGCTACCCTGGACCGCCCAAGAAGACCATTGTACCCGAAGATGGTGACCGTGAAATCTGCGTCCAGCATAAGCAACTCATTTGCAGGTAAGAACGGATGGACATTCGGGTGATGTAAAACTGTTGAAACTATTGATACTTCTACGAAAGTAACCAATTTCTGATGGTTGGCGGTGACTGAATTTCAACGGTCATGATCAACAGTTCACACACACAGTAGCTGGCATGGGCACGCCACTTTTGGCGCCATTTTTCACTCTCGACGCACTGGTAGGTATGGATGGTGATAACGGTAACAATACGGTCGGTTAAAGCGAAAGAAAGTGAAGAAACAACTCTTTGTGAAGCGAATGGTGGTCCTGAAAAGGACCGTTTTCTTTTTCCGACCGGTCGATGGTGCTTCGATGAAGTGCGCAGTTTAACCTCCGAAACCGTACAGAGTGCGGCCCTGGCGTTTCAGGGCGTACACCACATCCATGGCGGTGACGGTCTTGCGCTTGGCGTGCTCGGTGTACGTCACGGCATCACGAATCACGTTCTCCAGGAACACTTTGAGAACGCCACGGGTCTCCTCGTAGATCAGGCCCGAAATGCGCTTCACGCCGCCACGGCGAGCCAGACGGCGGATGGCTGGTTTCGTGATGCCCTGGATGTTATCGCGCAGCACTTTGCGATGACGCTTGGCTCCACCTTTGCCCAATCCTTTTCCTCCCTTTCCACGTCCAGTCATGTTGCTTGCTTTGCTGAATGTAGTCGACACGTTCGTCCCACGAAGCACCACTCAAGTTTACTGCGCTGCCGGCCGGAATCGCCCTTATTTATAGGCAGATCGAGGAGCTCCCGAGCGATGTGTGGCCATAAATAGGAGTGATTTGGCCGTTTCGCCTCTAGAAGTGTGAAACCATCGTCAGTGAACGGAACGAGTGTATCGAGACAGCATGGCCCGTACCAAGCAAACTGCCCGCAAGTCGACCGGAGGAAAGGCACCACGAAAGCAGCTAGCCACCAAAGCTGCCCGCAAGAGTGCCCCGGCCACCGGTGGAGTGAAGAAACCGCATCGGTACCGCCCCGGTACGGTGGCTCTGCGAGAGATCCGTCGCTACCAGAAGTCGACCGAGCTGCTCATTCGCAAGCTGCCATTCCAGCGGCTAGTTCGTGAGATCGCCCAGGACTTCAAGACGGATCTTCGCTTCCAGAGCTCGGCCGTGATGGCACTGCAGGAAGCGAGCGAGGCGTACCTGGTCGGTCTGTTCGAGGACACCAACCTGTGTGCCATCCACGCCAAGCGCGTCACCATCATGCCGAAGGACATCCAGCTCGCTCGTCGTATTCGTGGAGAACGCGCCTAAGTGAACCGATTCATCGGGAGGTCAAGCAATCAAAAAACGGTCCTTTTCAGGACCACCAATGTGTGTTAGAGAAAGAATTATTTCGTGTTTTTTTTTTTTTTTTGTGTCGGAGAAATGTATCCTCTCTCGCAAGAGGAGGGTTCCCCTACAAATTACACGTGAAAATAGGTTTTAAGCTGGACAAAACGGTATGATTAATCGCAATGGGCATTGCTCGAAAAGATCAACACACAACGGCACGGAAGATGCTCATGGTGCAGAAGGATCTGTTAACGCAAATCGAAAGGAATTATCATGGAAGATATGAGGAAAGTCAATTTAATTACAACCGAAATCTCTCAATGAGAAACCACCTTCAACGCTAACAGCCTCAATGGTTTAAATCAGCTACATTGTCCCCAACGGCAGTTGATTTGAGCGCCTAAAGTTAGGCAGCGGTTCTTACCATCGTCCGATATGTAAGCCCGGTCCACACGCTCCGTTTTGCACAATGTTTTGAGGCTGTGCAGTTTTAAGACGGAATGATAACGTTGTAATTAAGTACGTCCAGACGATGCAGTCATATTTGTAGTTTTTGCTCAGGCTTCTGTAAGAAAACATGCTGTTTTGTTTTGTCACAAAATTGTCTACACAGTCTTCAAAGCAATTTGGCTTTGTGTTCGCTGCAACTGCACAGTCTGCCAGGCAACACATTTGTTCAGCATTGTTGTAAAACTGAAAGCGTTCTATCGATTTGTGATACCTTTACAAACAACTGTACGGGATTATTGAAACATGCTACAAAGATGTATCTAATCCGTGAGGGATCGGAATTGCGTTCGGCGGTAGGTCTACAATTTTCGTATTCTCCTTTCGCTCATAGTGGAGCACGTGTTTGCGCGTCGCCGACGAGTGTTATTATTTCACAGAACCTCATTCAAATGTTTTGTATCAAAAGCGAACATTAAGCGCTTCAATACTTGGACCATTTGTGGAGCTAATGCCCCCAGCATGCTTCCGACACAATGGTGTAGGCTTACCGTTACCGGCACATGCAAGGCGAGTTAAGTTGGTAGTTTTTCATTTCAAAAATTTAATTTCTTTAGCGCTCATCCCCTTCATGTATCGTCCCCACAGCAACACACACACCCAAAGAGCGTTGGTGATGTTTTCTTCAGCAGTTTGGAACCATTCTTGTTTGCACACTTGTTGGTGGTCCTGAAAAGGACCGTTTGATGTTTTCGTTTGGCGTTCACCATCCGGGCCGGGCATCTTACTTCGAGCTGGTGTACTTGGTGACGGCCTTCGTTCCCTCGGAAACGGCATGCTTGGCCAACTCACCAGGTAGCAGCAGACGGACGGCAGTCTGGATTTCGCGCGACGTGATCGTCGAACGCTTGTTGTAGTGCGCCAGCCGGGAGGCTTCGGCGGCGATGCGCTCGAAGATGTCGTTCACGAAACTGTTCATGATGCTCATCGCCTTGGACGATATGCCCGTGTCCGGATGCACTTGCTTCAGCACCTTGTAGATGTAGATTGCGTAGCTTTCCTTGCGGGTCTTGCGCTTCTTCTTCTTGTCGGACTTGGAGATGTTTTTCTGGGCCTTGCCAGACTTCTTCGCTGCCTTTCCACTGGTTTTCGGTGCCATTGCGTCACTGACTGCTGTGTGCTTCCTTTCGCTGGGAGTGTCGAACTCAATCAATTGGCAATTCTCTGGGATCCTTTGCTTATAACGACTAGAGTTCCAACTTCGATGCATGAGACACTTCATAAAAAGGCCGGTTCCCGCTCGTTTTCCGTCGCAGTTCGTGGGAATCCTTCTGCAGAGCAACTCACCGTTCTAAACCAAACGAAAAATGTCTGGACGTGGCAAGGGAGGAAAAGTGAAGGGAAAGGCAAAGTCCCGCTCGAACCGTGCCGGTCTGCAGTTCCCGGTCGGTCGTATTCATCGTCTGCTGCGTAAGGGCAACTATGCCGAACGCGTTGGAGCCGGAGCACCGGTGTATCTGGCCGCCGTGATGGAGTATCTAGCCGCTGAAGTGCTGGAATTGGCAGGAAACGCAGCCCGTGACAACAAGAAGACTCGCATCATCCCGCGTCATCTGCAACTGGCCATCCGCAACGACGAGGAGTTGAACAAGCTGCTCTCTGGAGTGACCATTGCTCAGGGTGGTGTGTTGCCGAACATCCAGGCTGTGCTGTTACCAAAGAAGACGGAAAAGAAGGCCTAAGCGCTGCGTTTCACGATCTCAACGACAACAAAAAAAAAAACCGTCCTTTTCAGGGCGACAAAGTGTTAGTGAAAAGATTGCTTCAAACATTTTCTCCATTCAAACACATTTCACAAGATGTTTGTTCGAGACGGTATGCACGACAATGAAGCGTCTTGTGCGCTTACGTTCGTCGGATTTAAAAAACGCGTTTGAGAACCGAAAGTTAAACATCAAACTCACATCACTTCAAGTGCTTCATCTAGTAGGCTGGCAAAACTCAGTTGGTGTAGGAAAATTAAATTGTAAACGCTGAACAAAGCAGAAACAGTTTCAATTTCGGGGCATCAGTACACTGGGAGAACGCAGAATCAGAAGCCAGCAGCGTATCGGTAATCCTGAGTAAACACTGATTTTGAGTGCCAAATGGGACAGGCTAGGGGCAGACCCGCTAAAGCCTTGGCGAACGCTACGACCGCCCAAAACGAAGAGAATTTACCATTTTACCCAAAAATGCACGCCGATCGTGAAATGTATGTACAGAATAAGCAAATCATTTGCACGTAAGCACGGTTTGTTTCAACTGACCTTCGGGTGATGTTAAACGGTGGACATTTTTGATACCTCTTCTTCTCTATCCAAACAGATCAGAAGATTTCTGTGTGAAATGGACACTGAAGCGTCTTGTGCTTACTTGCGCGTTCAATTCTGCGCCGAATTTAAAAATGCGTTTATCAAACGAAAGTTAAAAATCAAACTCGCGCGACTTAAAATTAAAATTGGAAACGCTGAACTTGCGGGACACAAGGCAGAAACAATATCAATTTCGGGGCATCGGTGCAACAGAATCAACGCATCGGTAATTTTGGGTAAAACTGATTTTAGCTACCAAATGGGACAGTCTAGGGGCGAACGCTACCCTGGACCGCCCAAGAAGACCATTGTACCCGAAGATGGTGACCGTGAAATCTGCGTCCAGCATAAGCAACTCATTTGCAGGTAAGAACGGATGGACATTCGGGTGATGTAAAACTGTTGAAACTATTGATACTTCTACGAAAGTAACCAATTTCTGATGGTTGGCGGTGACTGAATTTCAACGGTCATGATCAACAGTTCACACACACAGTAGCTGGCATGGGCACGCCACTTTTGGCGCCATTTTTCACTCTCGACGCACTGGTAGGTATGGATGGTGATAACGGTAACAATACGGTCGGTTAAAGCGAAAGAAAGTGAAGAAACAACTCTTTGTGAAGCGAATGGTGGTCCTGAAAAGGACCGTTTTCTTTTTCCGACCGGTCGATGGTGCTTCGATGAAGTGCGCAGTTTAACCTCCGAAACCGTACAGAGTGCGGCCCTGGCGTTTCAGGGCGTACACCACATCCATGGCGGTGACGGTCTTGCGCTTGGCGTGCTCGGTGTACGTCACGGCATCACGAATCACGTTCTCCAGGAACACTTTGAGAACGCCACGGGTCTCCTCGTAGATCAGGCCCGAAATGCGCTTCACGCCGCCACGGCGAGCCAGACGGCGGATGGCTGGTTTCGTGATGCCCTGGATGTTATCGCGCAGCACTTTGCGATGACGCTTGGCTCCACCTTTGCCCAATCCTTTTCCTCCCTTTCCACGTCCAGTCATGTTGCTTGCTTTGCTGAATGTAGTCGACACGTTCGTCCCACGAAGCACCACTCAAGTTTACTGCGCTGCCGACCGGAATCGCCCTTATTTATAGGCAGATCGAGGAGCTCCCGAGCGATGTGTGGCCATAAATAGGAGTGATTTGGCCGTTTCGCCTCTAGAAGTGTGAAACCATCGTCAGTGAACGGAACGAGTGTATCGAGACAGCATGGCCCGTACCAAGCAAACTGCCCGCAAGTCGACCGGAGGAAAGGCACCACGAAAGCAGCTAGCCACCAAAGCTGCCCGCAAGAGTGCCCCGGCCACCGGTGGAGTGAAGAAACCGCATCGGTACCGCCCCGGTACGGTGGCTCTGCGAGAGATCCGTCGCTACCAGAAGTCGACCGAGCTGCTCATTCGCAAGCTGCCATTCCAGCGGCTAGTTCGTGAGATCGCCCAGGACTTCAAGACGGATCTTCGCTTCCAGAGCTCGGCCGTGATGGCACTGCAGGAAGCGAGCGAGGCGTACCTGGTCGGTCTGTTCGAGGACACCAACCTGTGTGCCATCCACGCCAAGCGCGTCACCATCATGCCGAAGGACATCCAGCTCGCTCGTCGTATTCGTGGAGAACGCGCCTAAGTGAACCGATTCATCGGGAGGTCAAGCAATCAAAAAACGGTCCTTTTCAGGACCACCAATGTGTGTTAGAGAAAGAATTATTTCGCGTTTTTTTTTTTTTTTTTTGGTGTCGGAGAAATGTATCCTCTCTCGCAAGAGGAGGGTTCCCCTACAAATTACACGTGAAAATAGGTTTTAAGCTGCACAAAACGGTATGATTAATCGCAATGGGTATTGCTCAAACAGATCAACACACAACGGCACGGAAGATGCTCATGGTGCAGAAGGATCTGTTAACGCAAATCGAAAGGAATTATCATGGAAGATATGAGGAAAGTCAATTTAATTACAACCGAAATCTCTCAATGAGAAACCACCTTCAACGCTAACAGCCTCAATGGTTTAAATCAGCTACATTGTCTCCAACGGCAGTTGATTTGAGCGCCTAAAGTTAGGCAGCGGTTCTTACCATCGTCCGATATGTAAGCCCGGTCCACACGCTCCGTTTTGCACAATGTTTTGAGACTGTGCAGTTTTAAGACGGAATGATAACGTTGTAATTAAGTACGTCCAGACGATGCAGTCATATTTGTAGTTTTTGCTCAGGCTTCTGTAAGAAAACATGCTGTTTTATTAAACAAAATTGTCTACACAGTCTTCAAAGCAATTTGGCTTTGTGTTCGCTGCAACTGCACAGTCTGCCAGGCAACACATTTGTTCAGCATTGTTGTAAAACTGAAAGCGTTCTATCGATTTGTGATACCTTTACAAACAACTGTACGGGATTATTGAAACATGCTACAAAGATGTATCTAATCCGTGAGGGATCGGAATTGCGTTCGGCGGTAGGTCTACAATTTTCGTATTCTCCTTTCGCTCATAGTGGAGCACGTGTTTGCGCGTCGCCGACGAGTGTTATTATTTCACAGAACCTCATTCAAATGTTTTGTATCAAAAGCGAACATTAAGCGCTACAATACTTGGACCATTTGTGGAGCTAATGCCCCCAGCATGCTTCCGACACAATGGTGTAGGCTTACCGTTACCGGCACATGCAAGGCGAGTTAAGTTGGTAGTTTTTCATTTCAAAAATTTAATTTCTTTAGCGCTCATCCCCTTCATGTATCGTCCCCACAGCAACACACACACCCAAGGAGCGTTGGTGATGTTTTCTTCAGCAGTTTGGAACAATTCTTGTTTGCACACTTGTTGGTGGTCCTGAAAAGGACCGTTTGATGTTTTCGTTTGGCGTTCACCATCCGGGCCGGGCATCTTACTTCGAGCTGGTGTACTTGGTGACGGCCTTAGTTCCCTCGGAAACGGCATGCTTGGCTAACTCACCAGGTAGCAGCAGACGGACGGCAGTCTGGATTTCGCGCGACGTGATCGTCGAACGCTTGTTGTAGTGCGCCAGCCGGGAGGCTTCGGCGGCGATGCGCTCGAAGATGTCGTTCACGAAACTGTTCATGATGCTCATCGCCTTGGACGATATGCCCGTGTCCGGATGCACTTGCTTCAGCACCTTGTAGATGTAGATTGCGTAGCTTTCCTTGCGGGTCTTGCGCTTCTTCTTCTTGTCGGACTTGGAGATGTTTTTCTGGGCCTTGCCAGACTTCTTCGCTGCCTTTCCACTGGTTTTCGGTGCCATTGCGTCACTGACTGCTGTGTGCTTCCTTTCGCTGGGAGTGTCGAACTCAATCAATTGGCAATTCTCTGGGATCCTTTGCTTATAACGACTAGAGTTCCAACTTCGATGCATGAGACACTTCATAAAAAGGCCGGTTCCCGCTCGTTTTCCGTCGCAGTTCGTGGGAGATCTCATTGGAGATCTTAACTCAAGACACCGCAGCTGGGGAAGCCTCACCACCGATACTCGGGGCTCTATAATAGAACAAATTGTTTCCATCAATGACCTACATATCCTACACAACAAATCTCCTACCCGCATTTGTCCCGCAACAGGCAAAGGCACAATCATTGATCACTGCATCGCCTCTAACTCCATAACCCCAAATATCTCCATAACAATCTCCAAAGATTTACATGGCAGTGATCACTTTCCAATCCTCATACAAAGTTCCCTCTCATTTCCTTCCTTTACTCCTCGTCCACGATGGAGATATAAGGCAGCCGACTGGAACGGGTACCAGAAACTAATTTCGAGTCTAATCCCTCAGGATAGCCAATCTGTAAGCGAGGTTGACTTCCAAAATGCCATTATAGAAGCAGCCACCAGGTGTATTCCTCTAAGCAAGAAATATTACCCGCAAAAAAACGCTCCCTGGTGGAATGAAGAGGTTGCTCTGGCAATTAAAAATAGGAGGCGCAGCCTCAGAAGATTGCGTAAAGCCAGCAGGAATAATAACACCCTTGCTATACCGATACTAGCAGAGGAATACCGTATAAGCAACAAAAAAGCTAAAGCAACAATCAGAACTGCTAAACAAAACTGCTGGTGGGTCTTCGTAAATGAGGTCAACCCCTCCATATCCTCACGGGAGATGTGGAGGCGAGTGCGGGTCCTGACGAGGAGAGACTACAGAATACAGGCGCCTATCCTTCTGAACTCCCAAAACCCTATCTCAAACCCCATAGACGTTGCCGAAGCCTTTGCCAGCTATTTTCACGCAATATCCTCAAATGCCAACTACCCAGACAATTTCCTTAAACACAAACTATCTTCCGAATCCACTCTTCCCTCCTTCACCACAAATGAAAATATCTACTATAACCGCCCCTTTTCCATTCAAGAGCTTTCCCAAGCCCTGAGCTGGTGTAAAGGCAAATCCCCGGGACACGATGATATTGGTTACCCTCTCCTTCAACATCTCCCTCCTACAGCTCTCTCATCCCTCCTACACATCTATAACCAGATATGGAAGGAGGGAAAAATCCCAATCCAATGGAAAAAAAGCCTAACCATCCCTATTCTTAAGCCCGGCAAAAACCCAAATCATACCAACAGCTATAGACCAATATCCCTCCTTTCCTGTATTGGAAAGATTTTGGAAAGAATGGTCAACCGCAGGTTGACTCATGAACTGGAGGAGAAAGGCTTGATAAGCTACAACCAACAGGCCTTCAGAACAGGTCGTGGTACAGAAACATATTTCGCAAGCCTAGAAGACATGCTAACCGATACAAGAAACAAAGGATGGCACACTGACTGTGCCATCATCGATCTGGAAAAGGCCTTCGACCGTACATGGAGACACGCCATTCTAGAACAACTTGAAAGGTGGGGTTTTAAAGGCAACCTTCCTATTTACATACAAAACTTCCTACAAGATAGAACATTCCAAGTCTCAATTGGTTCCCATTTATCCTCAGAACAAACCCAAGAAAACGGTGTTCCACAGGGAGCGATCCTCTCCCCTACCCTATTCCTTATCAGCATCGAATCACTACTTCTCTCCATCCCTATCAATATTACACCTTACATATATGCCGATGACATTGTCCTGATTTCTACCTCCAGCTCCTCTTCCGAATCAAGGAAAAATCTTCAAGAAGGTATCAATAAACTCAAACAGTGGTGCAGGTGGACCGGTTATAAAATATCGGCACCAAAATGCCAAATACTTCACATTTGCCAACATCTACACCTCAACAAGTTAAAACCGATCCTTTATAACAACAACATCATACCAAACACCAAAAAAGCCAATATTTTAGGAATAACCATCGATTCACGGCTTACCTTCATTCCCCATTGTAACTCTGTCAAAAACTCCACCAAATCCCGTAACCTACTGTTCAAAATGCTGGGTTATGGACGATACCGCGCATCAAGAACCACTCTCATCCGACTTATAAATACTTGGCTCCTCCCGAAAATTTTGTATGGAATAGAAATTTGCTCCCTAGAAAGGGAAACCTTTGAAAAACACCTCTCACCACTATACCACTCCGCAGTAAAATATTCCTCCGGAGCATTTGTTACCAGCCCTATCCTCTCCATACTATGCGAAAGTGGCCTTCTGCCCTTAAACTACATCATTACGCAAAGGATAGCAACCGCAACATGTCGACTACAAGAGAAAAATTTACCATGCAAATCCATATCAGAAAGAGCCAATAAGGCGCTCCACGACCTCACAAACCTCTACATTCCACCTATAGCTAAACTCATACGGTACGGTGATCGTCCGTGGTTCAAAACTCCCCCAAAAATAGACTGGACAATTAAGAATCTCCTCAAAGCAGGGGAAAACAACACAATAGCCAACCAACACTTTCTAAAACACCTCCATTCTAGATACTCCAAACATCATCACATATATACAGACGGTTCAGTTTCAGATCACTCCGCAGGTTGTAGTATTCACTCAAACAATTCCAACTGCTCCATCAAACTTCCAGATTTCACCTCCATTTTCTCGGCTGAAGCCCTGGCAATTGGCCTGGCTGCAGAAGAGGAAGCATCCACAATGCAACCAAACGTAATTTTCACTGATAGCGCCAGTGTTCTCTCGGCCCTAGAACACGGTCGTAGCAAAAACCCTCATGTCCAATTCTTAGATTCACTCCCGTCACATCCTACAATATTTTTCTGCTGGATACCAGGACACGCCGGAATTCAAGGTAACGAATCCGCCGATAAGTTAGCAAACGACGGTAGAAAACAGATCACCACCAACAATAGTCCAATAGCGAAAAGAGACGCAATTCACTACATTAAACAGACTATTCGATCTAGCTGGCAGAGCAAATGGTATGATGACCGCAGCAGATTCCTACGTATCATCAAAACATCCACCCTTCCTTGGGATGACTTATTCAACCATAAGGATCAGAAAATACTGACCCGATTACGTATCGGACATACCCGCCTCACCCACTCCCATATCCTAGATAAATCTCCTCCTCCCTTATGCTCCTACTGTGGATACACTATCACAGTTCAACATATACTCATCGATTGCCCAGGACTGGATCCGCAACGAAGATTGTGTAATCTAGACTGTGACATAAATGCAGTACTTTCTCCAGACCCCTTGGCCCAAAAAAGGCTTTTGAAATTCCTTCATATTACCAACATATATCGAGACATCTAACAAAAACCTGCACAAATTAAAAAAAAAAAAAGAAAACTAACAACATTTTCAGAAAGGAATAAAATCAAACACCAACTGGTAATTTAAACTACTTCGGGTAGTTTGCTACCAGTATGGTTAAAAGGTCTGAGTTACCTCATACAACTCACCCATCTCACATGAAGCCCAACCCGACTCTTTAGTCTGTGGAGCTTCAATGTCAACTGGTAGGAGCTACCATCAACAGCACATCAAACCTCTAGCCTCACATCCCAACCCGACACCTTCCTTCCCTAAATCCTACCTATTCCTCAAATCCTCTCCGTCCTAGCGACCCTGAAATTCCACCAACTTTTTAACAAATTATCATACACAGAATAGCTCCTTGAATGAACACCATAGAAGGCAAGAGACGAATGAAGCCAAGAGGCTCAAAGTCTCTATAAACAAATCAAACAACAACAGCAGCAGTTCGTGGGAATCCTTCTGCAGAGCAACTCACCGTTCTAAACCAAACGAAAAATGTCTGGACGTGGCAAGGGAGGAAAAGTGAAGGGAAAGGCAAAGTCCCGCTCGAACCGTGCCGGTCTGCAGTTCCCGGTCGGTCGTATTCATCGTCTGCTGCGTAAGGGCAACTATGCCGAACGCGTTGGAGCCGGAGCACCGGTGTATCTGGCCGCCGTGATGGAGTATCTAGCCGCTGAAGTGCTGGAATTGGCAGGAAACGCAGCCCGTGACAACAAGAAGACTCGCATCATCCCGCGTCATCTGCAACTGGCCATCCGCAACGACGAGGAGTTGAACAAGCTGCTCTCTGGAGTGACCATTGCTCAGGGTGGTGTGTTGCCGAACATCCAGGCTGTGCTGTTACCAAAGAAGACGGAAAAGAAGGCCTAAGCGCTGCGTTTCACGATCTCAACGACAACAAAAAAACCGTCCTTTTCAGGGCGACAAAGTGTTAGTGAAAAGATTGCTTCAAACATTTTCTCCATTCAAACACATTTCACAAGATGTTTGTGCGAGACGGTATGCACGACAATGAAGCGTCTTGTGCGCTTACGTTCGTCGGATTTAAAAAACGCGTTTGAGAACCGAAAGTTAAACATCAAACTCACATCACTTCAAGTGCTTCATCTAGTAGGCTGGCAAAACTCAGTTGGTGTAGGAAAATTAAATTGTAAACGCTGAACAAAGCAGAAACAGTTTCAATTTCGGGGCATCAGTACACTGGGAGAACGCAGAATCAGAATCCAGCAGCGTATCGGTAATCCTGAGTAAACACTGATTTTGAGTGCCAAATGGGACAGGCTAGGGGCAGACCCGCTAAAGCCTTGGCGAACGCTACGACCGCCCAAAACGAAGAGAATTTACCATTTTACCCAAAAATGCACGCCGATCGTGAAATGTATGTACAGTATAAGCAAATCATTTGCACGTAAGCACGGTTTGTTTCAACTGACCTTCGGGTGATGCTAAACCGTGGACATTTTTGATACCTCTTCTTCTCTATCCAAACAGATCAGAAGATTTCTGTGTGAAATGGACACTGAAGCGTCTTGTGCTTACTTGCGCGTTCAATTCTGCGCCGAATTTAAAAATGCGTTTATCAAACGAAAGTTAAAAATCAAACTCGCGCGACTTAAAATTAAAATTGGAAACGCTGAACTTGCGGGACACAAGGCAGAAACAATATCAATTTCGGGGCATCGGTGCAACAGAATCAACGCATCGGTAATTTTGGGTAAAACTGATTTTAGCTACCAAATGGGACAGTCTAGGGGCGAACGCTACCCTGGACCGCCCAAGAAGACCATTGTACCCGAAGATGGTGACCGTGAAATCTGCGTCCAGCATAAGCAACTCATTTGCAGGTAAGAACGGATGGACATTCGGGTGATGTAAAACTGTTGAAACTATTGATACTTCTACGAAAGTAACCAATTTCTGATGGTTGGCGGTGACTGAATGTCAACGGTCATGATCAACAGTTCACACACACAGTAGCTGGCATGGGCACGCCACTTTTGGCGCCATTTTTCACTCTCGACGCACTGGTAGGTATGGATGGTGATAACGGTAACAATACGGTCGGTTAAAGCGAAAGAAAGTGAAGAAACAACTCTTTGTGAAGCGAATGGTGGTCCTGAAAAGGACCGTTTTCTTTTTCCGACCGGTCGATGGTGCTTCGATGAAGTGCGCAGTTTAACCTCCGAAACCGTACAGAGTGCGGCCCTGGCGTTTCAGGGCGTACACCACATCCATGGCGGTGACGGTCTTGCGCTTGGCGTGCTCGGTGTACGTCACGGCATCACGAATCACGTTCTCCAGGAACACTTTGAGAACGCCACGGGTCTCCTCGTAGATCAGGCCCGAAATGCGCTTCACGCCACCACGGCGAGCCAGACGGCGGATGGCTGGTTTCGTGATGCCCTGGATGTTATCGCGCAGCACTTTGCGATGACGCTTGGCTCCACCTTTGCCCAATCCTTTTCCTCCCTTTCCACGTCCAGTCATGTTGCTTGCTTTGCTGAATGTAGTCGACACGTTCGTCCCACGAAGCACCACTCAAGTTTACTGCGCTGCCGGATAGATAGATAGATACATTTCTTTTTATTCAGGATTTGGTAACGGTTGGGTTTACATCAGTTTTCCAGGGATTCAGCGGCGTTCCGCTTTTCATCTGTGTTGTTGTGTTACATAGTGCGCTAGTCGCGAGGATGAGGGGCTGACCTGATTTTAGACCTGCCTTGATAATTTGTTGCATCGTTGCTTCGTTGCTTCTTTTTTTTTTTTTTTTTTTTTTTTTTTTTTTTTTTTTTTTTTCTTAAATTCTACTTATTATTTACCCTACACTAACTTAAGGCTACTATTTACATTTTACTACTAACTAGATTATATACATGTTGGGTTCTCTAGAACAGAGCCCGTATGGATAAGTGATCAGAGCACTGAGCTTTAATTTTAAATTGTTCGAATATCTTTGAAGTTTCTTCTTCGAGGGACCTCACGCCTAGCTCCTCATACAAGTCTCGGTTTCTGGTAAAGCGTGTGACATCTCCAACCAGTCTGAGCACACGGTTCAGCATCACCTGTAGGCGGCGACGATGGGTTGGAGCGCAAGTGGTCCATACAGGTGCAGCGTAGGTGACAATTGGGAGTATCACCTGTTTGTAAATTGCTAATTTATTTGTGAGGTTAAGCCTTGACCTACGGTTTATCAGAGGATACAGCGATCTCAAGAGAGCAACGCCCCGCTCAAGTATCTGCTTCACATGAGCCCGAAGCAGCATCTTCTGATCAAGCGTAAGGCCAAGGTACCTCACTTGCGATGCCCATGTGATTGAGGTTCCATCGATAGCAACCCTACTGTTCGGTGGCGGGGAAAGCAGCACTGGTCTCCAACGATGAGGGAACACGATGGCTTGTGTTTTTGCTGCGTTGATTTTTATCTTCCAGTCAGCGGCGTAGCGAAGGAAACTGTCCAGGGCACGCTGAGCCCGACTTCTCAGTTGAACTGGAGACCTTCCCTTCACTGCAATGGCGGTGTCATCAGCATACAGGAACAGTTGGGCATTATCAGGGAGAGCAGGAATGTCCGCCGTGTACAGTATATATAGCAGTGGACCCAACAGGCTCCCCTGGGGAACACCGGCACTGATGTCATACGGTCCAGAAAGGGTGGAGTGCACGGTAACCTGGAACGTCCTCTGCTGTAGATAGCTGGCGATGATCTTCACGATATACGGCGGGACACCCATTATTTTCAGTTTGTGGACCAGCCCATCGTGCCATACGTTGTCGAATGCCTTTTCCACATCCAACAAGACGACAGCGGTAGATGTAGATATTTGCTTGTTTCTATCGATGGCTTGCTTCAACCGGAGAAGCTGGTGCGTGGTGGAATGGCCCGACCGGAATCCAAACTGCTCTGTGGGGATGAGGTTCAGCTCTGAGGCAGCATCTCGAAGTCGCGTGAGAATCAACTTCTCAAACAGTTTGCCCAGCGTAGAGAGTAGGCTGATTGGTCTGTAGCTCTCCGGACGTGAGGGATCTTTGCCAGGCTTAAGTATGGGCATTACTTTCGCTCTCTTCCACACCTTTGGAAAGTGGCCCATCTTAAAGCAGCAATTGAAAACAGACGTTAGCAGAGTTAAAGCCTTGCTATGCAGGTGTTTCAGGATGATGTTGAAGATCCCATCATGCCCAGGAGCTTTCATGTTCTTCAGACCCCTCAACGCCTCTCGTAGTTCTTCGATGGTGACTTTGTCTGATGCAGGGAGCGGGAAGGTACTTTGCTCAACCTGATTGCGGCTAATTCTCACTGCGTTTTCGTGTGGACTGGTGATGTTGGAGCCCAGGAGGTGTGATCTGGTGAAGTGAGCAGCCAACGCGTTGCACTTTTCAGCCGGAGTGATGTTCGTATGGTCGCCGGTGATCAAGGGAGGGATTGGTTTCGGCCTCTGCTTGAGTACCTTTGTCATCTTCCAAAAGGCAGAGGAGCGGACCTCCAAGTTCGAAACGACTCGCCCGAAATTTTCATTTCGAAGTTCATTGACTCTAACCGCTATCTCTCTGCCAATCTGGGCTGCAAGCGTCTTGTTGAACACGTCTCCTGTACGCTGGAACTGTCTCCTGAGGCAGTTTCTCCTCCTGATGAGCGCCAGCGTGTCGGAATCAAGAACCAGGCACTCGCCACGTACCTTCTTAGTTTTGATACAGGTATCCTCCGCCCTCTTGATAGCCTGTACCAATTCTTCAATTGCACCGTTGATCGCCTCGATGGATCCCACCTCAGTTGCGCAGATTTCGTTATCAACCAATCGACCGAAGCGTTCCCAGTCGACTTCATGGTAGTTCTTCCTGTTCCTAACTGGAGCAAGCGACGCATGAAAGTCAACCTCCGTCAGGACGGGGAAGTGGTCGGAGTTTAACTCATTTAACGTAACTGGCTTTCGTAGCGCCACCGTGCTCAAAAACAGGTCAGGAGTACTTGGGTTTCCCTGCGACGAGATGAAAGTTGGCGCATCAGGAAACTCCACAGTATAGTGTCCCAGCTGCATGTGGTCGAACAGAAGATGGCCATTCTGATTTTGACGCATGTTGCCCCACATTCGATGTTTAGCATTGAGATCCCCGCCAACAATCAGCCTCAACGGAGTGTTGGTGATGATGTTGAGGTCACGCTTGAATGATGCTGTACTTCCATCGGTTGAAGAACACTGTCGAGGGCAATAGGCACAGATGATCCGAATGTTTCCCAATGTCGAATGTACTTCCACACCGAGCGCTTCGACAACTTTGGTGTTCAGATGAGGTAGGGCGATGAATTTAATCCCTCGACGTATGGCAATAGCAACTCCTCCTCTACGCGTGGTGGTGTCTCGTCGATCCAGGCGCAACAGATGGTAGTCAGCGAAGGAGAAGTTGACATGCGGTTTTAAGTGAGTTTCCGTTACCAGCGCGATGTCGATGTTATGACGATGAAGAAAATCACCAAAGGGGATTTTCTTGGCCTGTATCGAACAGGCATTCCATGTTGCTATGCGAAGTAACTTATCCATAACGGATAGCAAACTCACCAACAACGGCGACTTGTTCGTGACGGGTACGGCACGTGCTGAGGCGACCCATCATTTCTGAAAATATCTGCATCAGTGTGGTAGCGTCATGCAGAGGGAGTTCCGCTGAGGCCGAGGCTGATGCATCTGGTGACGGGCGTGCATCACCAGAGGCCTTCATCACTGCAGCGTACTGCATACCAGGCGGAATGCATGGTGTAGCTTGAGATCCGATGGGCACCTGGCGTGGAGTAGGGTGCGACACCTTCAAAGCTGTCGGGACAGTCCGGGGTTGCGTTGAACGGCCTTGCTTGTGCTGCTGCTGTCGGGCGGCGGCTTGTTCTCGGATGCGCAAGTAGCGCGCTCGGTGAGGGCACTCCGGGTCGGCGCTGCTGTGATTTGCACCACAGTTCGCACATTTCGGGGCCGCTGGTTGAGTGGCCTGGCACTCAGCCTCCAAGTGATCGAGTGCGCACTTTCTGCACTTCAAGGGCATGTGGCAGTGGCGAGCACCGTGACCAAACGCCTGGCAACGAAGGCACTGCGTCACCCTTCGTCGCGCTCCACGATATGTCTCCCACTTCACCCGAATTGACGAGATTGCTCTAACCTCCTTCAGGCGCGACAGGTTGCACGATCCTTTCACGAAGTGTACGAGGTAGAGACAGTTTGAAGTCACCTCCTGTTCGTTGCGTCGTCTGATGCGGAAGACTTCGACTGGCTGAAGTGAGTGACGATCTCGCAGCTCTTCCATAATGGCTTCCACGTCAAAGACCGGTAGACCACGCACTACCGCCTTGAACGGTTTCTCCGAGGGGAGGCTGTGAGTGTAAAACTCTGCCTTCTGACCCTCTAGATGCTTCGCAGCACGATGGTAGTCCTCAAGGGATTGGAGGAAAACCTTAGTTCCAGTGCTGGTACACTGAAATTCCACTCCGCGGAGGCTACTCAACTCGTACTTAAGTTGTACAAGTGACGGCTTTATCACTACCAGCGGCGGGATGCGCACCTTTTTTCCTGGTGTTGTAGGTGACGAGGAAGGTGCAGGGGTAGGCACCGAACAGTCCGTTATGTCCTTGGTCAGCGACCCTCGTCTCGACTTCGTTCTTACTTCAGTGAAGGGACCGCCATCGTCGTCCTCCAACACTACATTGGCAGGGGCCGGGTCAAATTTCGGCGCCTTCATTTTGTCAGAGCAGCTATCCTCCGACAGTCTCTCAGTTGATTGTGAGGCATTTCCTTTCCTCTTTCTCTTTCTTCCTCTGCCCATAACTAACTCAGGACAGGGTATATTATGGGAGCACTTTCCAACGACCTCTCACTACTACTGAATACTACTCACTCCACTCACTCACACTGCTCACTCACTACCACTCACTCACACACTACTACTCACTCACTGACACTACTAACTCACTCACTACTGCACTCAAACTCACTGCACTCACTGACTGCACTAACACTCACACATTACTCACTGCACTGCACCCACTGACTACTAGACTCACACTACTCACTCACTGCCAACTGCACTGCACTGCGCTGCCGGCCGGAATCGCCCTTATTTATAGGCAGATCGAGGAGCTCCCGAGCGATGTGTGGCCATAAATAGGAGTGATTTGGCCGTTTCGCCTCTAGAAGTGTGAAACCATCGTCAGTGAACGGAACGAGTGTATCGAGACAGCATGGCCCGTACCAAGCAAACTGCCCGCAAGTCGACCGGAGGAAAGGCACCACGAAAGCAGCTAGCCACCAAAGCTGCCCGCAAGAGTGCCCCGGCCACCGGTGGAGTGAAGAAACCGCATCGGTACCGCCCCGGTACGGTGGCTCTGCGAGAGATCCGTCGCTACCAGAAGTCGACCGAGCTGCTCATTCGCAAGCTGCCATTCCAGCGGCTAGTTCGTGAGATCGCCCAGGACTTCAAGACGGATCTTCGCTTCCAGAGCTCGGCCGTGATGGCACTGCAGGAAGCGAGCGAGGCGTACCTGGTCGGTCTGTTCGAGGACACCAACCTGTGTGCCATCCACGCCAAGCGCGTCACCATCATGCCGAAGGACATCCAGCTCGCTCGTCGTATTCGTGGAGAACGCGCCTAAGTGAACCGATTCATCGGGAGGTCAAGCAATCAAAAAACGGTCCTTTTCAGGACCACCAATGTGTGTTAGAGAAAGAATTATTTCGTGTTTTTTTTTTTTTTTTTGTGTCGGAGAAATGTATCCTCTCTCGCAAGAGGAGGGTTCCCCTACAAATTACACGTGAAAATAGGTTTTAAGCTGGACAAAACGGTATGATTAATCGCAATGGGCATTGCTCGAAAAGATCAACACACAACGGCACGGAAGATGCTCATGGTGCAGAAGGATCTGTTAACGCAAATCGAAAGGAATTATCATGGAAGATATGAGGAAAGTCAATTTAATTACAACCGAAATCTCTCAATGAGAAACCACCTTCAACGCTAACAGCCTCAATGGTTTAAATCAGCTACATTGTCCCCAACGGCAGTTGATTTGAGCGCCTAAAGTTAGGCAGCGGTTCTTACCATCGTCCGATATGTAAGCCCGGTCCACACGCTCCGTTTTGCACAATGTTTTGAGGCTGTGCAGTTTTAAGACGGAATGATAACGTTGTAATTAAGTACGTCCAGACGATGCAGTCATATTTGTAGTTTTTGCTCAGGCTTCTGTAAGAAAACATGCTGTTTTGTTTTGTCACAAAATTGTCTACACAGTCTTCAAAGCAATTTGGCTTTGTGTTCGCTGCAACTGCACAGTCTGCCAGGCAACACATTTGTTCAGCATTGTTGTAAAACTGAAAGCGTTCTATCGATTTGTGATACCTTTACAAACAACTGTACGGGATTATTGAAACATGCTACAAAGATGTATCTAATCCGTGAGGGATCGGAATTGCGTTCGGCGGTAGGTCTACAATTTTCGTATTCTCCTTTCGCTCATAGTGGAGCACGTGTTTGCGCGTCGCCGACGAGTGTTATTATTTCACAGAACCTCATTCAAATGTTTTGTATCAAAAGCGAACATTAAGCGCTTCAATACTTGGACCATTTGTGGAGCTAATGCCCCCAGCATGCTTCCGACACAATGGTGTAGGCTTACCGTTACCGGCACATGCAAGGCGAGTTAAGTTGGTAGTTTTTCATTTCAAAAATTTAATTTCTTTAGCGCTCATCCCCTTCATGTATCGTCCCCACAGCAACACACACACCCAAAGAGCGTTGGTGATGTTTTCTTCAGCAGTTTGGAACCATTCTTGTTTGCACACTTGTTGGTGGTCCTGAAAAGGACCGTTTGATGTTTTCGTTTGGCGTTCACCATCCGGGCCGGGCATCTTACTTCGAGCTGGTGTACTTGGTGACGGCCTTCGTTCCCTCGGAAACGGCATGCTTGGCCAACTCACCAGGTAGCAGCAGACGGACGGCAGTCTGGATTTCGCGCGACGTGATCGTCGAACGCTTGTTGTAGTGCGCCAGCCGGGAGGCTTCGGCGGCGATGCGCTCGAAGATGTCGTTCACGAAACTGTTCATGATGCTCATCGCCTTGGACGATATGCCCGTGTCCGGATGCACTTGCTTCAGCACCTTGTAGATGTAGATTGCGTAGCTTTCCTTGCGGGTCTTGCGCTTCTTCTTCTTGTCGGACTTGGAGATGTTTTTCTGGGCCTTGCCAGACTTCTTCGCTGCCTTTCCACTGGTTTTCGGTGCCATTGCGTCACTGACTGCTGTGTGCTTCCTTTCGCTGGGAGTGTCGAACTCAATCAATTGGCAATTCTCTGGGATCCTTTGCTTATAACGACTAGAGTTCCAACTTCGATGCATGAGACACTTCATAAAAAGGCCGGTTCCCGCTCGTTTTCCGTCGCGGTCGCGCGAATTCGTCGGAGTGAGGAGTAATTAATTGTCGCGTCGTTGTCGCGCAGTGTGTCGCAGTGAGAAGTGAGTGTCGCGGTCGGGAGTGCTGGTGCTAGCCGGCATGGAGAAAAGAAAATCTCGGTCGGGCTCTCCGACTGGGAGTGTTTGTTCGGATGGATCAAAGAGATCCAAGTTGGAGTGCGATCCTGAAAGCTCTGATAGTGAGGCTAGTATGAACTCCTGCCATACTGTAACCTCTGATCGAAAGGACGCCGACGGCTATACGTTGGTTCAAAGACGCAAGGCGAACGCTGGATCAAACAAGGGTCCTGCAACAAAAAACGCCACTGCTTCTGCAGTAGGGCAAGCAGCTCGGGCAACCGAGGGTGCTGTAAAGTTACCGCCTATTGTGGTTTCCTCCAAACCACTATCGGCTCTCCGCTCGGACCTTCGGGCCCGAAACATCGCCGCAGAGTTCCAGATTAGCGGAATTGGAACCAAAGTGTTTCTGCGCTCCAAAGCTGACCGGGCCGCGCTCATCAAGCTGCTCGACCAGACCAAGGTGGAATATTTCACCCACGATCTCCGCGATGACCGCCCGTTCAAGGCGGTCATTCGTGGACTACCTGCCATGGAACCAGAAGAGATCCGGGATGAGCTCCAGATAACTCATGGCTTGGCCATCGAGCAGGTATATCGCATTAAGCGCCGAGAAGAGACAACGGTCGCCTACCATAGCCAGCTCTACCTCATCCATCTTAAGCGTGGATCGTGCACGCTCAATTCGCTCCGGACCATCAAAGCGATTCAATCGGTTCGCATACGCTGGGAGCCCTACCGTGGAGGACGTCGAGGCCCCGTGCAGTGCCATCGTTGCCAGGCGTTTGGGCATGGCTCAAGGAACTGCCATCTGCAGCCGAAGTGTGAAAGCTGCTCCCTTACACACTTCACGGACAACTGCCAGAAACCGGAACCACCAAAATGTGCGAACTGTGGAGCATCACACCGAGCCAACCATCCGGAATGCCCGAAACGCGAACAGTTTCGGGAACTACAAAAACGTTCTCGCAATCGTGACCGACAGAAGACTCAATACCAGCAAGCGCCCTTAGCTCAACCGCCGTCGCAGCTGAGTGCACGTCTGGATGACCTTCGTCGTCATCAGGATGATGGTCAAAAACGGGAAAAACAGCAAACCGCACCGGTTCAGTACAAGCAGTCGCTACCACAACAACAAAATGCTCAGCAGAAAGAGGCAAATAGTAGCACTCCCTCCTACTCGAATGTCCTTTCACCAAATTCTTCCGTGAAGGAGACAATTCGACCGGCTCCAGCTCATCAGCAGATCGAAAAGAACAACGAACTGTTTGACCCGGAAAAGCTTGTCGAAATTTTCAACGAAATGATGGATGCGGTACGCTCCTGTACGACCAAGCACGAACAACTCGCGTGCCTAGCTAAGCTTATCATTCGATATGCTTAGTTTACGTGTGGTCAACTGGAATGCCTGTTCTGTGCGGAACAAGCGGATTCCTCTGGACGACTTCCTCCATCGTCATAGAGTTGACATCGCATTGGTGACTGAAACCCATCTTAAACCGTCCCAAAGCTTTTGGTTGAGTAAACATCAAGTACATCGTTTGGATCGCGTAGACAGCAGCAAAGGAGGAGTCGCCGTTATCATCAGGCGTGGGCTGAAGTATTCCCTACTCTCTAATCTGAACACCACCGTCATTGAAGCCCTGGGAATCGAAGTAGAGACAGGATTTGGTCCCCTGCGCCTGATTGCTGCTTATTTATGATCAAATTGGTACAATACCACTACAAGAAATCTTCATAGAAGAAAGACAAAGAATGCATCAAAAATGTATACTATCAGAGCATGAACTCATACGTGAATTAGTTTAGGTTAAGCTGTACAGTTAGTTATAAGTTAAGTTAAGAGGTTTGAATTAGTATGTAAGCGAATTACTATCCTCAAGCTAGATCTACACACATTTTTTCTATACAAAGCAAAAGAACGAACACCACAATGTGGTACAACACACAAGATCTCTGATGAATATCAACAATGATAAATCTCTGTAACAACAATGATATCATATTAGCTCCAACTAAACCACACGAAATAAAGAATATATATATATATATATACGTTTTCCGTCGCAGTTCGTGGGAATCCTTCTGCAGAGCAACTCACCGTTCTAAACCAAACGAAAAATGTCTGGACGTGGCAAGGGAGGAAAAGTGAAGGGAAAGGCAAAGTCCCGCTCGAACCGTGCCGGTCTGCAGTTCCCGGTCGGTCGTATTCATCGTCTGCTGCGTAAGGGCAACTATGCCGAACGCGTTGGAGCCGGAGCACCGGTGTATCTGGCCGCCGTGATGGAGTATCTAGCCGCTGAAGTGCTGGAATTGGCAGGAAACGCAGCCCGTGACAACAAGAAGACTCGCATCATCCCGCGTCATCTGCAACTGGCCATCCGCAACGACGAGGAGTTGAACAAGCTGCTCTCTGGAGTGACCATTGCTCAGGGTGGTGTGTTGCCGAACATCCAGGCTGTGCTGTTACCAAAGAAGACGGAAAAGAAGGCCTAAGCGCTGCGTTTCACGATCTCAACGACAACAAAAAAAAAAACCGTCCTTTTCAGGGCGACAAAGTGTTAGTGAAAAGATTGCTTCAAACATTTTCTCCATTCAAACACATTTCACAAGATGTTTGTTCGAGACGGTATGCACGACAATGAAGCGTCTTGTGCGCTTACGTTCGTCGGATTTAAAAAACGCGTTTGAGAACCGAAAGTTAAACATCAAACTCACATCACTTCAAGTGCTTCATCTAGTAGGCTGGCAAAACTCAGTTGGTGTAGGAAAATTAAATTGTAAACGCTGAACAAAGCAGAAACAGTTTCAATTTCGGGGCATCAGTACACTGGGAGAACGCAGAATCAGAATCCAGCAGCGTATCGGTAATCCTGAGTAAACACTGATTTTGAGTGCCAAATGGGACAGGCTAGGGGCAGACCCGCTAAAGCCTTGGCGAACGCTACGACCGCCCAAAACGAAGAGAATTTACCATTTTACCCAAAAATGCACGCCGATCGTGAAATGTATGTACAGTATAAGCAAATCATTTGCACGTAAGCACGGTTTGTTTCAACTGACCTTCGGGTGATGTTAAACCGTGGACATTTTTGATACCTCTTCTTCTCTATCCAAACAGATCAGAAGATTTCTGTGTGAAATGGACACTGAAGCGTCTTGTGCTTACTTGCGCGTTCAATTCTGCGCCGAATTTAAAAATGCGTTTATCAAACGAAAGTTAAAAATCAAACTCGCGCGACTTAAAATTAAAATTGGAAACGCTGAACATGCGGGACACAAGGCAGAAACAATATCAATTTCGGGGCATCGGTGCAACAGAATCAACGCATCGGTAATTTTGGGTAAAACTGATTTTAGCTACCAAATGGGACAGTCTAGGGGCGAACGCTACCCTGGACCGCCCAAGAAGACCATTGTACCCGAAGATGGTGACCGTGAAATCTGCGTCCAGCATAAGCAACTCATTTGCAGGTAAGAACGGATGGACATTCGGGTGATGTAAAACTGTTGAAACTATTGATACTTCTACGAAAGTAACCAATTTCTGATGGTTGGCGGTGACTGAATTTCAACGGTCATGATCAACAGTTCACACACACAGTAGCTGGCATGGGCACGCCACTTTTGGCGCCATTTTTCACTCTCGACGCACTGGTAGGTATGGATGGTGATAACGGTAACAATACGGTCGGTTAAAGCGAAAGAAAGTGAAGAAACAACTCTTTGTGAAGCGAATGGTGGTCCTGAAAAGGACCGTTTTCTTTTTCCGACCGGTCGATGGTGCTTCGATGAAGTGCGCAGTTTAACCTCCGAAACCGTACAGAGTGCGGCCCTGGCGTTTCAGGGCGTACACCACATCCATGGCGGTGACGGTCTTGCGCTTGGCGTGCTCGGTGTACGTCACGGCATCACGAATCACGTTCTCCAGGAACACTTTGAGAACGCCACGGGTCTCCTCGTAGATCAGGCCCGAAATGCGCTTCACGCCGCCACGGCGAGCCAGACGGCGGATGGCTGGTTTCGTGATGCCCTGGATGTTATCGCGCAGCACTTTGCGATGACGCTTGGCTCCACCTTTGCCCAATCCTTTTCCTCCCTTTCCACGTCCAGTCATGTTGCTTGCTTTGCTGAATGTAGTCGACACGTTCGTCCCACGAAGCACCACTCAAGTTTACTGCGCTGCCGGCCGGAATCGCCCTTATTTATAGGCAGATCGAGGAGCTCCCGAGCGATGTGTGGCCATAAATAGGAGTGATTTGGCCGTTTCGCCTCTAGAAGTGTGAAACCATCGTCAGTGAACGGAACGAGTGTATCGAGACAGCATGGCCCGTACCAAGCAAACTGCCCGCAAGTCGACCGGAGGAAAGGCACCACGAAAGCAGCTAGCCACCAAAGCTGCCCGCAAGAGTGCCCCGGCCACCGGTGGAGTGAAGAAACCGCATCGGTACCGCCCCGGTACGGTGGCTCTGCGAGAGATCCGTCGCTACCAGAAGTCGACCGAGCTGCTCATTCGCAAGCTGCCATTCCAGCGGCTAGTTCGTGAGATCGCCCAGGACTTCAAGACGGATCTTCGCTTCCAGAGCTCGGCCGTGATGGCACTGCAGGAAGCGAGCGAGGCGTACCTGGTCGGTCTGTTCGAGGACACCAACCTGTGTGCCATCCACGCCAAGCGCGTCACCATCATGCCGAAGGACATCCAGCTCGCTCGTCGTATTCGTGGAGAACGCGCCTAAGTGAACCGATTCATCGGGAGGTCAAGCAATCAAAAAACGGTCCTTTTCAGGACCACCAATGTGTGTTAGAGAAAGAATTATTTCGTGTTTTTTTTTTTTTTTTTTTTTTTGTGTCGGAGAAATGTATCCTCTCTCGCAAGAGGAGGGTTCCCCTACAAATTACACGTGAAAATAGGTTTTAAGCTGGACAAAACGGTATGATTAATCGCAATGGGCATTGCTCGAAAAGATCAACACACAACGGCACGGAAGATGCTCATGGTGCAGAAGGATCTGTTAACGCAAATCGAAAGGAATTATCATGGAAGATATGAGGAAAGTCAATTTAATTACAACCGAAATCTCTCAATGAGAAACCACCTTCAACGCTAACAGCCTCAATGGTTTAAATCAGCTACATTGTCCCCAACGGCAGTTGATTTGAGCGCCTAAAGTTAGGCAGCGGTTCTTACCATCGTCCGATATGTAAGCCCGGTCCACACGCTCCGTTTTGCACAATGTTTTGAGGCTGTGCAGTTTTAAGACGGAATGATAACGTTGTAATTAAGTACGTCCAGACGATGCAGTCATATTTGTAGTTTTTGCTCAGGCTTCTGTAAGAAAACATGCTGTTTTGTTTTGTCACAAAATTGTCTACACAGTCTTCAAAGCAAAGCAAAGCAAAGCAATAGCTTTGTGTTCGCTGCAACTGCACAGTCTGCCAGGCAACACATTTGTTCAGCATTGTTGTAAAACTGAAAGCGTTCTATCGATTTGTGATACCTTTACAAACAACTGTACGGGATTATTGAAACATGCTACAAAGATGTATCTAATCCGTGAGGGATCGGAATTGCGTTCGGCGGTAGGTCTACAATTTTCGTATTCTCCTTTCGCTCATAGTGGAGCACGTGTTTGCGCGTCGCCGACGAGTGTTATTATTTCACAGAACCTCATTCAAATGTTTTGTATCAAAAGCGAACATTAAGCGCTTCAATACTTGGACCATTTGTGGAGCTAATGCCCCCAGCATGCTTCCGACACAATGGTGTAGGCTTACCGTTACCGGCACATGCAAGGCGAGTTAAGTTGGTAGTTTTTCATTTCAAAAATTTAATTTCTTTAGCGCTCATCCCCTTCATGTATCGTCCCCACAGCAACACACACACCCAAAGAGCGTTGGTGATGTTTTCTTCAGCAGTTTGGAACCATTCTTGTTTGCACACTTGTTGGTGGTCCTGAAAAGGACCGTTTGATGTTTTCGTTTGGCGTTCACCATCCGGGCCGGGCATCTTACTTCGAGCTGGTGTACTTGGTGACGGCCTTCGTTCCCTCGGAAACGGCATGCTTGGCCAACTCACCAGGTAGCAGCAGACGGACGGCAGTCTGGATTTCGCGCGACGTGATCGTCGAACGCTTGTTGTAGTGCGCCAGCCGGGAGGCTTCGGCGGCGATGCGCTCGAAGATGTCGTTCACGAAACTGTTCATGATGCTCATCGCCTTGGACGATATGCCCGTGTCCGGATGCACTTGCTTCAGCACCTTGTAGATGTAGATTGCGTAGCTTTCCTTGCGGGTCTTGCGCTTCTTCTTCTTGTCGGACTTGGAGATGTTTTTCTGGGCCTTGCCAGACTTCTTCGCTGCCTTTCCACTGGTTTTCGGTGCCATTGCGTCACTGACTGCTGTGTGCTTCCTTTCGCTGGGAGTGTCGAACTCAATCAATTGGCAATTCTCTGGGATCCTTTGCTTATAACGACTAGAGTTCCAACTTCGATGCATGAGACACTTCATAAAAAGGCCGGTTCCCGCTCGTTTTCCGTCGCAGTTCGTGGGAATCCTTCTGCAGAGCAACTCACCGTTCTAAACCAAACGAAAAATGTCTGGACGTGGCAAGGGAGGAAAAGTGAAGGGAAAGGCAAAGTCCCGCTCGAACCGTGCCGGTCTGCAGTTCCCGGTCGGTCGTATTCATCGTCTGCTGCGTAAGGGCAACTATGCCGAACGCGTTGGAGCCGGAGCACCGGTGTATCTGGCCGCCGTGATGGAGTATCTAGCCGCTGAAGTGCTGGAATTGGCAGGAAACGCAGCCCGTGACAACAAGAAGACTCGCATCATCCCGCGTCATCTGCAACTGGCCATCCGCAACGACGAGGAGTTGAACAAGCTGCTCTCTGGAGTGACCATTGCTCAGGGTGGTGTGTTGCCGAACATCCAGGCTGTGCTGTTACCAAAGAAGACGGAAAAGAAGGCCTAAGCGCTGCGTTTCACGATCTCAACGACAACAAAAAAACCGTCCTTTTCAGGGCGACAAAGTGTTAGTGAAAAGATTGCTTCAAACATTTTCTCCATTCAAACACATTTCACAAGATGTTTGTGCGAGACGGTATGCACGACAATGAAGCGTCTTGTGCGCTTACGTTCGTCGGATTTAAAAAACGCGTTTGAGAACCGAAAGTTAAACATCAAACTCACATCACTTCAAGTGCTTCATCTAGTAGGCTGGCAAAACTCAGTTGGTGTAGGAAAATTAAATTGTAAACGCTGAACAAGGCAGAAACAGTTTCAATTTCGGGGCATCAGTACACTGGGAGAACGCAGAATCAGAATCCAGCAGCGTATCGGTAATCCTGAGTAAACACTGATTTTGAGTGCCAAATGGGACAGGCTAGGGGCAGACCCGCTAAAGCCTTGGCGAACGCTACGACCGCCCAAAACGAAGAGAATTTACCATTTTACCCAAAAATGCACGCCGATCGTGAAATGTATGTACAGTATAAGCAAATCATTTGCACGTAAGCACGGTTTGTTTCAACTGACCTTCGGGTGATGTTAAACCGTGGACATTTTTGATACCTCTTCTTCTCTATCCAAACAGATCAGAAGATTTCTGTGTGAAATGGACACTGAAGCGTCTTGTGCTTACTTGCGCGTTCAATTCTGCGCCGAATTTAAAAATGCGTTTATCAAACGAAAGTTAAAAATCAAACTCGCGCGACTTAAAATTAAAATTGGAAACGCTGAACATGCGGGACACAAGGCAGAAACAATATCAATTTCGGGGCATCGGTGCAACAGAATCAACGCATCGGTAATTTTGGGTAAAACTGATTTTAGCTACCAAATGGGACAGTCTAGGGGCGAACGCTACCCTGGACCGCCCAAGAAGACCATTGTACCCGAAGATGGTGACCGTGAAATCTGCGTCCAGCATAAGCAACTCATTTGCAGGTAAGAACGGATGGACATTCGGGTGATGTAAAACTGTTGAAACTATTGATACTTCTACGAAAGTAACCAATTTCTGATGGTTGGCGGTGACTGAATTTCAACGGTCATGATCAACAGTTCACACACACAGTAGCTGGCATGGGCACGCCACTTTTGGCGCCATTTTTCACTCTCGACGCACTGGTAGGTATGGATGGTGATAACGGTAACAATACGGTCGGTTAAAGCGAAAGAAAGTGAAGAAACAACTCTTTGTGAAGCGAATGGTGGTCCTGAAAAGGACCGTTTTCTTTTTCCGACCGGTCGATGGTGCTTCGATGAAGTGCGCAGTTTAACCTCCGAAACCGTACAGAGTGCGGCCCTGGCGTTTCAGGGCGTACACCACATCCATGGCGGTGACGGTCTTGCGCTTGGCGTGCTCGGTGTACGTCACGGCATCACGAATCACGTTCTCCAGGAACACTTTGAGAACGCCACGGGTCTCCTCGTAGATCAGGCCCGAAATGCGCTTCACGCCGCCACGGCGAGCCAGACGGCGGATGGCTGGTTTCGTGATGCCCTGGATGTTATCGCGCAGCACTTTGCGATGACGCTTGGCTCCACCTTTGCCCAATCCTTTTCCTCCCTTTCCACGTCCAGTCATGTTGCTTGCTTTGCTGAATGTAGTCGACACGTTCGTCCCACGAAGCACCACTCAAGTTTACTGCGCTGCCGGCCGGAATCGCCCTTATTTATAGGCAGATCGAGGAGCTCCCGAGCGATGTGTGGCCATAAATAGGAGTGATTTGGCCGTTTCGCCTCTAGAAGTGTGAAACCATCGTCAGTGAACGGAACGAGTGTATCGAGACAGCATGGCCCGTACCAAGCAAACTGCCCGCAAGTCGACCGGAGGAAAGGCACCACGAAAGCAGCTAGCCACCAAAGCTGCCCGCAAGAGTGCCCCGGCCACCGGTGGAGTGAAGAAACCGCATCGGTACCGCCCCGGTACGGTGGCTCTGCGAGAGATCCGTCGCTACCAGAAGTCGACCGAGCTGCTCATTCGCAAGCTGCCATTCCAGCGGCTAGTTCGTGAGATCGCCCAGGACTTCAAGACGGATCTTCGCTTCCAGAGCTCGGCCGTGATGGCACTGCAGGAAGCGAGCGAGGCGTACCTGGTCGGTCTGTTCGAGGACACCAACCTGTGTGCCATCCACGCCAAGCGCGTCACCATCATGCCGAAGGACATCCAGCTCGCTCGTCGTATTCGTGGAGAACGCGCCTAAGTGAACCGATTCATCGGGAGGTCAAGCAATCAAAAAACGGTCCTTTTCAGGACCACCAATGTGTGTTAGAGAAAGAATTATTTCGTGTTTTTTTTTTTTTTTTTGTGTCGGAGAAATGTATCCTCTCTCGCAAGAGGAGGGTTCCCCTACAAATTACACGTGAAAATAGGTTTTAAGCTGGACAAAACGGTATGATTAATCGCAATGGGCATTGCTCGAAAAGATCAACACACAACGGCACGGAAGATGCTCATGGTGCAGAAGGATCTGTTAACGCAAATCGAAAGGAATTATCATGGAAGATATGAGGAAAGTCAATTTAATTACAACCGAAATCTCTCAATGAGAAACCACCTTCAACGCTAACAGCCTCAATGGTTTAAATCAGCTACATTGTCCCCAACGGCAGTTGATTTGAGCGCCTAAAGTTAGGCAGCGGTTCTTACCATCGTCCGATATGTAAGCCCGGTCCACACGCTCCGTTTTGCACAATGTTTTGAGGCTGTGCAGTTTTAAGACGGAATGATAACGTTGTAATTAAGTACGTCCAGACGATGCAGTCATATTTGTAGTTTTTGCTCAGGCTTCTGTAAGAAAACATGCTGTTTTGTTTTGTCACAAAATTGTCTACACAGTCTTCAAAGCAATTTGGCTTTGTGTTCGCTGCAACTGCACAGTCTGCCAGGCAACACATTTGTTCAGCATTGTTGTAAAACTGAAAGCGTTCTATCGATTTGTGATACCTTTACAAACAACTGTACGGGATTATTGAAACATGCTACAAAGATGTATCTAATCCGTGAGGGATCGGAATTGCGTTCGGCGGTAGGTCTACAATTTTCGTATTCTCCTTTCGCTCATAGTGGAGCACGTGTTTGCGCGTCGCCGACGAGTGTTATTATTTCACAGAACCTCATTCAAATGTTTTGTATCAAAAGCGAACATTAAGCGCTTCAATACTTGGACCATTTGTGGAGCTAATGCCCCCAGCATGCTTCCGACACAATGGTGTAGGCTTACCGTTACCGGCACATGCAAGGCGAGTTAAGTTGGTAGTTTTTCATTTCAAAAATTTAATTTCTTTAGCGCTCATCCCCTTCATATATCGTCCCCACAGGAACATACACACCCAAAGAGCGTTGGTGATGTTTTCTTCAGCAGTTTGGAACCATTCTTGTTTGCACACTTGTTGGTGGTCCTGAAAAGGACCGTTTGATGTTTTCGTTTGGCGTTCACCATCCGGGCCGGGCATCTTACTTCGAGCTGGTGTACTTGGTGACGGCCTTCGTTCCCTCGGAAACGGCATGCTTGGCCAACTCACCAGGTAGCAGCAGACGGACGGCAGTCTGGATTTCGCGCGACGTGATCGTCGAACGCTTGTTGTAGTGCGCCAGCCGGGAGGCTTCGGCGGCGATGCGCTCGAAGATGTCGTTCACGAAACTGTTCATGATGCTCATCGCCTTGGACGATATGCCCGTGTCCGGATGCACTTGCTTCAGCACCTTGTAGATGTAGATTGCGTAGCTTTCCTTGCGGGTCTTGCGCTTCTTCTTCTTGTCGGACTTGGAGATGTTTTTCTGGGCCTTGCCAGACTTCTTCGCTGCCTTTCCACTGGTTTTCGGTGCCATTGCGTCACTGACTGCTGTGTGCTTCCTTTCGCTAGGAGTGTCGAACTCAATCAATTGGCAATTCTCTGGGATCCTTTGCTTATAACGACTAGAGTTCCAACTTCGATGCATGAGACACTTCATAAAAAGGCCGGTTCCCGCTCGTTTTCCGTCGCAGTTCGTGGGAATCCTTCTGCAGAGCAACTCACCGTTCTAAACCAAACGAAAAATGTCTGGACGTGGCAAGGGAGGAAAAGTGAAGGGAAAGGCAAAGTCCCGCTCGAACCGTGCCGGTCTGCAGTTCCCGGTCGGTCGTATTCATCGTCTGCTGCGTAAGGGCAACTATGCCGAACGCGTTGGAGCCGGAGCACCGGTGTATCTGGCCGCCGTGATGGAGTATCTAGCCGCTGAAGTGCTGGAATTGGCAGGAAACGCAGCCCGTGACAACAAGAAGACTCGCATCATCCCGCGTCATCTGCAACTGGCCATCCGCAACGACGAGGAGTTGAACAAGCTGCTCTCTGGAGTGACCATTGCTCAGGGTGGTGTGTTGCCGAACATCCAGGCTGTGCTGTTACCAAAGAAGACGGAAAAGAAGGCCTAAGCGCTGCGTTTCACGATCTCAACGACAACAAAAAAACCGTCCTTTTCAGGGCGACAAAGTGTTAGTGAAAAGATTGCTTCAAACATTTTCTCCATTCAAACACATTTCACAAGATGTTTGTGCGAGACGGTATGCACGACAATGAAGCGTCTTGTGCGCTTACGTTCGTCGGATTTAAAAAACGCGTTTGAGAACCGAAAGTTAAACATCAAACTCACATCACTTCAAGTGCTTCATCTAGTAGGCTGGCAAAACTCAGTTGGTGTAGGAAAATTAAATTGTAAACGCTGAACAAAGCAGAAACAGTTTCAATTTCGGGGCATCAGTACACTGGGAGAACGCAGAATCAGAATCCAGCAGCGTATCGGTAATCCTGAGTAAACACTGATTTTGAGTGCCAAATGGGACAGGCTAGGGGCAGACCCGCTAAAGCCTTGGCGAACGCTACGACCGCCCAAAACGAAGAGAATTTACCATTTTACCCAAAAATGCACGCCGATCGTGAAATGTATGTACAGTATAAGCAAATCATTTGCACGTAAGCACGGTTTGTTTCAACTGACCTTCGGGTGATGCTAAACCGTGGACATTTTTGATACCTCTTCTTCTCTATCCAAACAGATCAGAAGATTTCTGTGTGAAATGGACACTGAAGCGTCTTGTGCTTACTTGCGCGTTCAATTCTGCGCCGAATTTAAAAATGCGTTTATCAAACGAAAGTTAAAAATCAAACTCGCGCGACTTAAAATTAAAATTGGAAACGCTGAACTTGCGGGACACAAGGCAGAAACAATATCAATTTCGGGGCATCGGTGCAACAGAATCAACGCATCGGTAATTTTGGGTAAAACTGATTTTAGCTACCAAATGGGACAGTCTAGGGGCGAACGCTACCCTGGACCGCCCAAGAAGACCATTGTACCCGAAGATGGTGACCGTGAAATCTGCGTCCAGCATAAGCAACTCATTTGCAGGTAAGAACGGATGGACATTCGGGTGATGTAAAACTGTTGAAACTATTGATACTTCTACGAAAGTAACCAATTTCTGATGGTTGGCGGTGACTGAATTTCAACGGTCATGATCAACAGTTCACACACACAGTAGCTGGCATGGGCACGCCACTTTTGGCGCCATTTTTCACTCTCGACGCACTGGTAGGTATGGATGGTGATAACGGTAACAATACGGTCGGTTAAAGCGAAAGAAAGTGAAGAAACAATTCTTTGTGAAGCGAATGGTGGTCCTGAAAAGGACCGTTTTCTTTTTCCGACCGGTCGATGGTGCTTCGATGAAGTGCGCAGTTTAACCTCCGAAACCGTACAGAGTGCGGCCCTGGCGTTTCAGGGCGTACACCACATCCATGGCGGTGACGGTCTTGCGCTTGGCGTGCTCGGTGTACGTCACGGCATCACGAATCACGTTCTCCAGGAACACTTTGAGAACGCCACGGGTCTCCTCGTAGATCAGGCCCGAAATGCGCTTCACGCCGCCACGGCGAGCCAGACGGCGGATGGCTGGTTTCGTGATGCCCTGGATGTTATCGCGCAGCACTTTGCGATGACGCTTGGCTCCACCTTTGCCCAATCCTTTTCCTCCCTTTCCACGTCCAGTCATGTTGCTTGCTTTGCTGAATGTAGTCGACACGTTCGTCCCACGAAGCACCACTCAAGTTTACTGCGCTGCCGGCCGGAATCGCCCTTATTTATAGGCAGATCGAGGAGCTCCCGAGCGATGTGTGGCCATAAATAGGAGTGATTTGGCCGTTTCGCCTCTAGAAGTGTGAAACCATCGTCAGTGAACGGAACGAGTGTATCGAGACAGCATGGCCCGTACCAAGCAAACTGCCCGCAAGTCGACCGGAGGAAAGGCACCACGAAAGCAGCTAGCCACCAAAGCTGCCCGCAAGAGTGCCCCGGCCACCGGTGGAGTGAAGAAACCGCATCGGTACCGCCCCGGTACGGTGGCTCTGCGAGAGATCCGTCGCTACCAGAAGTCGACCGAGCTGCTCATTCGCAAGCTGCCATTCCAGCGGCTAGTTCGTGAGATCGCCCAGGACTTCAAGACGGATCTTCGCTTCCAGAGCTCGGCCGTGATGGCACTGCAGGAAGCGAGCGAGGCGTACCTGGTCGGTCTGTTCGAGGACACCAACCTGTGTGCCATCCACGCCAAGCGCGTCACCATCATGCCGAAGGACATCCAGCTCGCTCGTCGTATTCGTGGAGAACGCGCCTAAGTGAACCGATTCATCGGGAGGTCAAGCAATCAAAAAACGGTCCTTTTCAGGACCACCAATGTGTGTTAGAGAAAGAATTATTTCGCGTTTTTTTTTTTTTTTTGGTGTCGGAGAAATGTATCCTCTCTCGCAAGAGGAGGGTTCCCCTACAAATTACACGTGAAAATAGGTTTTAAGCTGGACAAAACGGTATGATTAATCGCAATGGGCATTGCTCGAACAGATCAACACACAACGGCACGGAAGATGCTCATGGTGCAGAAGGATCTGTTAACGCAAATCGAAAGGAATTATCATGGAAGATATGAGGAAAGTCAATTTAATTACAACCGAAATCTCTCAATGAGAAACCACCTTCAACGCTAACAGCCTCAATGGTTTAAATCAGCTACATTGTCCCCAACGGCAGTTGATTTGAGCGCCTAAAGTTAGGCAGCGGTTCTTACCATCGTCCGATATGTAAGCCCGGTCCACACGCTCCGTTTTGCACAATGTTTTGAGACTGTGCAGTTTTAAGACGGAATGATAACGTTGTAATTAAGTACGTCCAGACGATGCAGTCATATTTGTAGTTTTTGCTCAGGCTTCTGTAAGAAAACATGCTGTTTTGTTTTGTCACAAAATTGTCTACACAGTCTTCAAAGCAATTTGGCTTTGTGTTCGCTGCAACTGCACAGTCTGCCAGGCAACACATTTGTTCAGCATTGTTGTAAAACTGAAAGCGTTCTATCGATTTGTGATACCTTTACAAACAACTGTACGGGATTATTGAAACATGCTACAAAGATGTATCTAATCCGTGAGGGATCGGAATTGCGTTCGGCGGTAGGTCTACAATTTTCGTATTCTCCTTTCGCTCATAGTGGAGCACGTGTTTGCGCGTCGCCGACGAGTGTTATTATTTCACAGAACCTCATTCAAATGTTTTGTATCAAAAGCGAACATTAAGCGCTTCAATACTTGGACCATTTGTGGAGCTAATGCCCCCAGCATGCTTCCGACACAATGGTGTAGGCTTACCGTTACCGGCACATGCAAGGCGAGTTAAGTTGGTAGTTTTTCATTTCAAAAAATTAATTTCTTTAGCGCTCATCCCCTTCATATATCGTCCCCACAGCAACACACACACCCAAAGAGCGTTGGTGATGTTTTCTTCAGCAGTTTGGAACCATTCTTGTTTGCACACTTGTTGGTGGTCCTGAAAAGGACCGTTTGATGTTTTCGTTTGGCGTTCACCATCCGGGCCGGGCATCTTACTTCGAGCTGGTGTACTTGGTGACGGCCTTCGTTCCCTCGGAAACGGCATGCTTGGCCAACTCACCAGGTAGCAGCAGACGGACGGCAGTCTGGATTTCGCGCGACGTGATCGTCGAACGCTTGTTGTAGTGCGCCAGCCGGGAGGCTTCGGCGGCGATGCGCTCGAAGATGTCGTTCACGAAACTGTTCATGATGCTCATCGCCTTGGACGATATGCCCGTGTCCGGATGCACTTGCTTCAGCACCTTGTAGATGTAGATTGCGTAGCTTTCCTTGCGGGTCTTGCGCTTCTTCTTCTTGTCGGACTTGGAGATGTTTTTCTGGGCCTTGCCAGACTTCTTCGCTGCCTTTCCACTGGTTTTCGGTGCCATTGCGTCACTGACTGCTGTGTGCTTCCTTTCGCTAAGAGTGTCGAACTCAATCAATTGGCAATTCTCTGGGATCCTTTGCTTATAACGACTAGAGTTCCAACTTCGATGCATGAGACACTTCATAAAAAGGCCGGTTCCCGCTCGTTTTCCGTCGCAGTTCGTGGGAATCCTTCTGCAGAGCAACTCACCGTTCTAAACCAAACGAAAAATGTCTGGACGTGGCAAGGGAGGAAAAGTGAAGGGAAAGGCAAAGTCCCGCTCGAACCGTGCCGGTCTGCAGTTCCCGGTCGGTCGTATTCATCGTCTGCTGCGTAAGGGCAACTATGCCGAACGCGTTGGAGCCGGAGCACCGGTGTATCTGGCCGCCGTGATGGAGTATCTAGCCGCTGAAGTGCTGGAATTGGCAGGAAACGCAGCCCGTGACAACAAGAAGACTCGCATCATCCCGCGTCATCTGCAACTGGCCATCCGCAACGACGAGGAGTTGAACAAGCTGCTCTCTGGAGTGACCATTGCTCAGGGTGGTGTGTTGCCGAACATCCAGGCTGTGCTGTTACCAAAGAAGACGGAAAAGAAGGCCTAAGCGCTGCGTTTCACGATCTCAACGACAACAAAAAAACCGTCCTTTTCAGGGCGACAAAGTGTTAGTGAAAAGATTGCTTCAAACATTTTCTCCATTCAAACACATTTCACAAGATGTTTGTGCGAGACGGTATGCACGACAATGAAGCGTCTTGTGCGCTTACGTTCGTCGGATTTAAAAAACGCGTTTGAGAACCGAAAGTTAAACATCAAACTCACATCACTTCAAGTGCTTCATCTAGTAGGCTGGCAAAACTCAGTTGGTGTAGGAAAATTAAATTGTAAACGCTGAACAAAGCAGAAACAGTTTCAATTTCGGGGCATCAGTACACTGGGAGAACGCAGAATCAGAATCCAGCAGCGTATCGGTAATCCTGAGTAAACACTGATTTTGAGTGCCAAATGGGACAGGCTAGGGGCAGACCCGCTAAAGCCTTGGCGAACGCTACGACCGCCCAAAACGAAGAGAATTTACCATTTTACCCAAAAATGCACGCCGATCGTGAAATGTATGTACAGTATAAGCAAATCATTTGCACGTAAGCACGGTTTGTTTCAACTGACCTTCGGGTGATGCTAAACCGTGGACATTTTTGATACCTCTTCTTCTCTATCCAAACAGATCAGAAGATTTCTGTGTGAAATGGACACTGAAGCGTCTTGTGCTTACTTGCGCGTTCAATTCTGCGCCGAATTTAAAAATGCGTTTATCAAACGAAAGTTAAAAATCAAACTCGCGCGACTTAAAATTAAAATTGGAAACGCTGAACTTGCGGGACACAAGGCAGAAACAATATCAATTTCGGGGCATCGGTGCAACAGAATCAACGCATCGGTAATTTTGGGTAAAACTGATTTTAGCTACCAAATGGGACAGTCTAGGGGCGAACGCTACCCTGGACCGCCCAAGAAGACCATTGTACCCGAAGATGGTGACCGTGAAATCTGCGTCCAGCATAAGCAACTCATTTGCAGGTAAGAACGGATGGACATTCGGGTGATGTAAAACTGTTGAAACTATTGATACTTCTACGAAAGTAACCAATTTCTGATGGTTGGCGGTGACTGAATTTCAACGGTCATGATCAACAGTTCACACACACAGTAGCTGGCATGGGCACGCCACTTTTGGCGCCATTTTTCACTCTCGACGCACTGGTAGGTATGGATGGTGATAACGGTAACAATACGGTCGGTTAAAGCGAAAGAAAGTGAAGAAACAACTCTTTGTGAAGCGAATGGTGGTCCTGAAAAGGACCGTTTTCTTTTTCCGACCGGTCGATGGTGCTTCGATGAAGTGCGCAGTTTAACCTCCGAAACCGTACAGAGTGCGGCCCTGGCGTTTCAGGGCGTACACCACATCCATGGCGGTGACGGTCTTGCGCTTGGCGTGCTCGGTGTACGTCACGGCATCACGAATCACGTTCTCCAGGAACACTTTGAGAACGCCACGGGTCTCCTCGTAGATCAGGCCCGAAATGCGCTTCACGCCGCCACGGCGAGCCAGACGGCGGATGGCTGGTTTCGTGATGCCCTGGATGTTATCGCGCAGCACTTTGCGATGACGCTTGGCTCCACCTTTGCCCAATCCTTTTCCTCCCTTTCCACGTCCAGTCATGTTGCTTGCTTTGCTGAATGTAGTCGACACGTTCGTCCCACGAAGCACCACTCAAGTTTACTGCGCTGCCGGCCGGAATCGCCCTTATTTATAGGCAGATCGAGGAGCTCCCGAGCGATGTGTGGCCATAAATAGGAGTGATTTGGCCGTTTCGCCTCTAGAAGTGTGAAACCATCGTCAGTGAACGGAACGAGTGTATCGAGACAGCATGGCCCGTACCAAGCAAACTGCCCGCAAGTCGACCGGAGGAAAGGCACCACGAAAGCAGCTAGCCACCAAAGCTGCCCGTAAGAGTGCCCCGGCCACCGGTGGAGTGAAGAAACCGCATCGGTACCGCCCCGGTACGGTGGCTGTTGTTGTTGTTTGATTTGTTTATAGAGACTTTGAGCCTCTTGGCTTCATTCGTCTCTTGCCTTCTATGGTGTTCATTCAAGGAGCTATTCTGTGTATGATAATTTGTTAAAAAGTTGGTGGAAATTCAGGGTCGCTAGGACGGAGAGGATTTGAGGAATAGGTAGGAATTAGGGAAGGAAGGTGTCGGGTTGGGATGTGAGGCTAGAGGATTAATGTGCTGTTGATGGTAGCTCCTACCAGTTGACATTGAAGCTCCACAGACTAAAGAGTCGGGTTGGGCTTCATGTGAGATGGGTGAGTTGTATGAGGTAACTCAGACCTTTTAACCATACTGGTAGCAAACTACCCGAAGTAGTTTAAATTGCCAGTTGGTGTTTGATTTTATTCCTTTCTGAAAATGTTGTTTGTTTTCTCTTTTTTTTTTTTTTTAATTTGTGCAGGTTTTTGTTAGATGTCTCGATATATGTTGGTAATATGAAGGAATTTCAAAAGCCTTTTTTGGGCCAAGGGGTCTGGAGAAAGTACTGCATTTATGTCACTGTCTAGATTACACAATCTTCGTTGCGGATCCAGTCCTGGGCAATCGATGAGTATATGTTGAACTGTGATAGTGTATCCACAGTAGGAGCATAAGGGAGGAGGGGATTTATCTAGGATATGGGAGTGGGTGAGGCGGGTATGTCCGATACGTAATCGGGTCAGTATTTTCTGATCCTTATGGTTGAATAAGTCATCCCAAGGAAGGGTGGAGGTTTTGATGATACGTAGGAATCTGCTGCGGTCATCATACCATTTGCTCTGCCAGCTAGATCGAATAGTCTGTTTAATGTAGTGGATTGCGTCTCTTTTCGCTATTGGACTATTGTTGGTGGTGATCTGTTTTCTACCGTCGTTTGCTAACTTATCGGCGGATTCGTTGCCTTTAATTCCGGCGTGTCCTGGTATCCAGCAGAAAAATATTGTAGGATGTGACGGGAGTGAATCTAAGAATTGGACATGAGGGTTTTTGCTACGACCGTGTTCTAGGGCCGAGAGAACACTGGCGCTATCAGTGAAAATTACGTTTGGTTGCATTGTGGATGCTTCCTCTTCTGCAGCCAGGCCTATTGCCAGGGCTTCAGCCGAGAAAATGGAGGTGAAATCTGGAAGTTTGATGGAGCAGTTGGAATTGTTTGAGTGAATACTACAACCTGCGGAGTGGTCTGAAACTGAACCGTCTGTATATATGTGATGATGTTTGGAGTATCTAGAATGGAGGTGTTTTAGAAAATGTTGGTTGGCTATTGTGTTGTTTTCCCCTGCTTTGAGGAGATTCTTAATTGTCCAGTCTATTTTTGGGGGAGTTTTGAACCACGGACGATCACCGTACCGTATGAGTTTAGCTATAGGTGGAATGTAGAGATTGGTGAGGTCGTGGAGCGCCTTATTGGCTCTTTCTGATATGGATTTGCATGGTAAATTTTTCTCTTGTAATCGGCATGTTGCGGTTGCTATCCTTTGCGTAATGATGTAGTTTAAGGGCAGAAGGCCACTTTCGCATAGCATGGAGAGGATAGGACTGGTGACAAATGCTCCGGAGGAATATTTTACTGCGGTGTGGTATAGAGGTGAGAGGTGTTTTTCAAAGGTTTCCCTTTCTAGGGAGCAAATTTCTATTCCATACAAAATTTTCGGGAGGAGCCAAGTATTTATAAGTCGGATGAGAGTGGTTCTTGATGCGCGGTATCGTCCATAACCCAGCATTTTGAACAGTAGGTTACGGGATTTGGTGGAGTTTTTGACAGAGTTACAATGGGGAATGAAGGTAAGCCGTGAATCGATGGTTATTCCTAAAATATTGGCTTTTTTGGTGTTTGGTATGATGTTGTTGTTATAAAGGATCGGTTTTAACTTTTTGAGGTGTAGATGTTGGCAAATGTGAAGTATTTGGCATTTTGGTGCCGATATTTTATAACCGGTCCACCTGCACCACTGTTTGAGTTTATTGATACCTTCTTGAAGATTTTTCCTTGATTCAGAAGAGGAGCTGGAGGTAGAAATCAGGACAATATCGTCGGCATATATGTAAGGTGTAATATTGATAGGGATGGAGAGAAGTAGTGATTCGATGCTGATGAGGAATAGGGTAGGGGAGAGGATCGCTCCCTGTGGAACACCGTTTTCTTGGGTTTGTTCTGAGGATAAATGGGAACCAATTGAGACTTGGAATGTTCTATCTTGTAGGAAATTTTGTATGTAAATAGGAAGGTTGCCTTTAAAACCCCACCTTTCAAGTTGTTCTAGAATGGCGTGTCTCCATGTACGGTCGAAGGCTTTTTCCAGATCGATGATGGCACAGTCAGTGTGCCATCCTTTGTTTCTTGTATCAATTAGCATGTCTTCTAGGCTTGCGAAATATGTTTCTGTACCACGACCTGTTCTGAAGGCCTGTTGGTTGTAGCTTATCAAGCCTTTCTCCTCCAGTTCATGAGTCAACCTGCGGTTGACCATTCTTTCCAAAATCTTTCCAATACAGGAAAGGAGGGATATTGGTCTATAGCTGTTGGTATGATTTGGGTTTTTGCCGGGCTTAAGAATAGGGATGGTTAGGCTTTTTTTCCATTGGATTGGGATTTTTCCCTCCTTCCATATCTGGTTATAGATGTGTAGGAGGGATGAGAGAGCTGTAGGAGGGAGATGTTGAAGGAGAGGGTAACCAATATCATCGTGTCCCGGGGATTTGCCTTTACACCGGCTCAGGGCTTGGGAAAGCTCTTGAATGGAAAAGGGGCGGTTATAGTAAATATTTTCATTTGTGGTGAAGGAGGGAAGAGTGGATTCGGAAGATAGTTTGTGTTTAAGGAAATTGTCTGGGTAGTTGGCATTTGAGGATATTGCGTGAAAATAGCTGGCAAAGGCTTCGGCAACGTCTATGGGGTTTGAGATAGGGTTTTGGGAGTTCAGAAGGATAGGCGCCTGTATTCTGTAGTCTCTCCTCGTCAGGACCCGCACTCGCCTCCACATCTCCCGTGAGGATATGGAGGGGTTGACCTCATTTACGAAGACCCACCAGCAGTTTTGTTTAGCAGTTCTGATTGTTGCTTTAGCTTTTTTGTTGCTTATACGGTATTCCTCTGCTAGTATCGGTATAGCAAGGGTGTTATTATTCCTGCTGGCTTTACGCAATCTTCTGAGGCTGCGCCTCCTATTTTTAATTGCCAGAGCAACCTCTTCATTCCACCAGGGAGCGTTTTTTTGCGGGTAATATTTCTTGCTTAGAGGAATACACCTGGTGGCTGCTTCTATAATGGCATTTTGGAAGTCAACCTCGCTTACAGATTGGCTATCCTGAGGGATTAGACTCGAAATTTGTTTCTGGTACCCGTTCCAGTCGGCTGCCTTATATCTCCATCGTGGACGAGGAGTAAAGGAAGGAAATGAGAGGGAACTTTGTATGAGGATTGGAAAGTGATCACTGCCATGTAAATCTTTGGAGATTGTTATGGAGATATTTGGGGCTATGGAGTTAGAGGCGATGCAGTGATCAATGATTGTGCCTTTGCCTGTTGCGGGACAAATGCGGGTAGGAGATTTGTTGTGTAGGATATGTAGGTCATTGATGGAAACAATTTGTTCTATTATAGAGCCCCGAGTATCGGTGGTGAGGCTTCCCCAGCTGCGGTGTCTTGAGTTAAGATCTCCAATGATTAAGCAAGGGTGAGGAAGTTGTGTTAAAATGGATTGGAGCTCGGTGTGTAGGTCAATGTTGGGTAGGTTTGGGGAGAGATAAAGGCAAAGTATAGATAATTTGGTTGGGGCTAGCATTTCAATGCAAAGGAGAGGTAATAGGGAGGAGATGTTCAGGGCTTTGAAAGGGATGCTTTTTTGGATTCCAATACATACTGTGTGATGGAGAATGCTAGGCTTATTGAAAGTCCAGATGTATTGATTGAAGGGGGATGTGTTTGGTGGAGTGGTGGTTTTATGGGCTTCTTGTAGGCAAACGATTTTTGGATTGTTTTTAAGAAGGAGAAGTTTTAATTCATCGGAGTTTTTAGAAAACCCTCTGATATTCCAATTTAGAATAAAGGTGCTGTTTTGATGTATAAGTGTTGTAGAAGTCAGTTTAGAAGCAGATGATGAGTTTGATAAATGAGCTATTTCAAAATGTTGGAAAGAGGGTTAATCGTTTAATGTTTTCTTGATTTCTTTTGTTTCGTTTTAGTAAGATGCATGTCTGGAGACGCTGGTTCATCGCTAGATGTGTCCAGGCGATGTTTGGAACTGGTGGCCGTGCTGGATGTGGCTTGGGAGTCACCGGAGCCATCACTTTCGTCCATGGTATCATCTGTGTTGTTGTCTTGTCTTTTGTTACTGGCGTCGGGTTTTCCTGTAGCAATCATGGTCTTTATCGTTTCAGTGAGTGTGTTGATTTGTTCTTTAAGAAGGTTAACTGTTTTTGTGAGTTCTTCAATCATTTTGTCTCGCGGGTCGGTCATTTGGGCTTTGTTGAGACGGTTCTGCAGAACATTTGCCGCTGTGACTTTATGGGTTGTTTGTGACGTATTTTGCACGAGTTGCCGAGCCTCACGGAAGGTGCAGTTCCTCTCTGTTTTTATTTTTATTACAGTAACTTCTGCTTGGTAGGCCTGACAGGTTTGGTCAAAACTATTGTGTTGTCCTGAACAGTTAATGCACTTTGGTGCTGCTGTGCACTGCCCATGGGAAGCTTGACCACAGGTGGCACATAGCTGCTCGTTCTTGCAGTTTTTTGTTGTATGGCCGAAATGGAGGCATTTTCCGCACCGCATCGGTCGTGGATAATAAAGCCTGGTTTTTACCCTTTCCATTCCTATATGGATGTACTCAGGGACCCGGACCGCCGTCATTGTCGCCACATATGAGTTGGTGTTGACTATTTCATTGTTACTTTTCTTTGTGAACCGGTATATTTCGGTTATTTTATCCTCGGCCATGTGTTCTAAAATCTCTTCTGTGGACATCGTAGCGATTGAATTAGTTGAAAACACAAATTTCACGGAATTTAATGTGTCGTGCGGGGTGATCGTAATTTTATGTCCGTTTATGAGTGTCTTAATTCCTTGCAATTTGTTAAAAGAATCTTGCGACCTCGTTTCAATGAGAAAAGACTTGCCAGATTCTATTGGCCTGCCAGTCGCTGTTTTTCCAATTACCTTTTTGATGGTATTACTTATAATCCATGGATTCTCCGGTAGTGATTTGCCGTCATCTGTTCTGAGAACAAGGAACCTTTTTTCTCCGAATTCTCCCCCTCGATCCATCCAGCTTGGTAGCGTTTTATCACGATCTACCAAGTTGGAGGGTGTGAACGCCTCCATTCTCCTATCCACTCCCTAAACTTACTCACACAAGTAAACTCTCGCTTGTTGTGTCACCAATACGTTCACAATTAGTTTTTGTTACAAAGTGAAACCCACCAATTCCGAGCACCACAAAATTTACTTCTTGCTATAGCTTTATGCGATTGCGCTTCACTACGTCCAAACACTGATCCGCTCCGCTCGAAAGTCGGCGCGAGACTGATTCCCACGAACTGCGACCCACTTCTATTCCCACGAACTGCGACGGCCCGGTACGGTGGCTCTGCGAGAGATCCGTCGCTACCAGAAGTCGACCGAGCTGCTCATTCGCAAGCTGCCATTCCAGCGGCTAGTTCGTGAGATCGCCCAGGACTTCAAGACGGATCTTCGCTTCCAGAGCTCGGCCGTGATGGCACTGCAGGAAGCGAGCGAGGCGTACCTGGTCGGTCTGTTCGAGGACACCAACCTGTGTGCCATCCACGCCAAGCGCGTCACCATCATGCCGAAGGACATCCAGCTCGCTCGTCGTATTCGTGGAGAACGCGCCTAAGTGAACCGATTCATCGGGAGGTCAAGCAATCAAAAAACGGTCCTTTTCAGGACCACCAATGTGTGTTAGAGAAAGAATTATTTCGCGTTTTTTTTTTTTTTGGTGTCGGAGAAATGTATCCTCTCTCGCAAGAGGAGGGTTCCCCTACAAATTACACGTGAAAATAGGTTTTAAGCTGGACAAAACGGTATGATTAATCGCAATGGGCATTGCTCGAACAGATCAACACACAACGGCACGGAAGATGCTCATGGTGCAGAAGGATCTGTTAACGCAAATCGAAAGGAATTATCATGGAAGATATGAGGAAAGTCAATTTAATTACAACCGAAATCTCTCAATGAGAAACCACCTTCAACGCTAACAGCCTCAATGGTTTAAATCAGCTACATTGTCCCCAACGGCAGTTGATTTGAGCGCCTAAAGTTAGGCAGCGGTTCTTACCATCGTCCGATATGTAAGCCCGGTCCACACGCTCCGTTTTGCACAATGTTTTGAGACTGTGCAGTTTTAAGACGGAATGATAACGTTGTAATTAAGTACGTCCAGACGATGCAGTCATATTTGTAGTTTTTGCTCAGGCTTCTGTAAGAAAACATGCTGTTTTGTTTTGTCACAAAATTGTCTACACAGTCTTCAAAGCAATTTGGCTTTGTGTTCGCTGCAACTGCACAGTCTGCCAGGCAACACATTTGTTCAGCATTGTTGTAAAACTGAAAGCGTTCTATCGATTTGTCTCCTATACATTATAATACAAACTGTCGTCGTTTGTCGTCGTTGGTAACGTATCACGTTCAAAACGTTGAAGTAAGCGAGAAATCGCTGAGTCTGTACCAATACATTAGATAGAGCGGGACAACACATGAGCGCGTTTGAAGTCAGACAGCGATGCAAGCGAGTGCGAGGTTCGTCATCGTAGTTATACCAACACATTGGAGTAAGCGAGAAATCACTTGATCTGTACCAACCCAGGGGAGAACTCTCGAGCGTTTCATACTTGCCTCTCGCTCTGTTACAAATGCCGTCTCGCTTACGATCGTTATAACCCACTGTGAGCTGTTTTTGCTTTTGCTGCATTTCCAACCCACAATCGCTGTTGCTCGCTCGCACATGTATATTGCTTCACTCGCACACCCGCAAATGATTGACGCTAGAAAAATCCTCGGGTCTTCCGAACACCACACTCTGCTGTGCTACGGCCGGACGGTCTTTCCCGGATGGGCATTTGAATGCGTTATCTTTTCTTAAGAACCATAACATTTTATTTTTGCGTGCCGTGCTGTACTCCACGGTGCGGGTTGACTTTCGTTTTTTCTGCATGTTCTTGGTGTCCGATCTATCGTAGGAGACCGGGCGGGTTTTTAAATGCTTTATTCTTTGTACTTGCTTGCCGTGCTGTGAGGTGCCGTACAATTTTATTTTAATTGCTTTTCTTAGATTAATATATTAATTTATTAATTAGAATAATATATAAATCAATGAATATATTGGAAAGAGCGTTCGAGTTGAAACAGCGATGCAAGCGAGTGCTCAATGGTTTTTGAAACCTTAGTAAAAAAAGAAGCTGATCGAAGCTAGGTTGATACTGTCAATAATTCTTTTGTGCGGTCGCTTGAAAGAATTCGAGAAAACTGTGAATTATATTCCCAACCGGAGAGCGTATGCAATGTGAGAGGTTTTAAGAATTTTTCATCGTTTCGGTTGCAAATGCAATTTTACATTTGATCACCAATTTGATTCATGGAACGAAAATTGTTCCGTTATCCCGTGTTCCGTTTCTGTTGTAGGAACTCCGTTACAATTAATCTGAGTTTAGGAGAGGGGTGTAAGGTGCATGATTTGTTTATTGTGTCTTCTGCTCCTTTTAAACAAGACTTGACGTTTTTTAAACTATGTGTAAAATAGTAAAATGAAAAAAAAAAACAAATAACGAAATGTAGAGCAAAGGCAGGACACAGCAGATGAAAGACGCGAGCGCGGCGCTTGGCGTCAACAGTACCACTAACACCGGAAACGGAGCATGCTGGCGATTTGGCCAGGCGGCACACTGCAACGAAGCCAGGAGACTTCTGCGCCAAATGTTCCCGTGGGCCCCTCTTCCAATTACCAAGAGACATGGCCCGCGTCCAAGCATTGTGCTAGGACACCACGGTGTCCAGGTTTCCCCAACATATTGGTACCCAGTTACTCGCTTGGCAATAGGCGAGTGGGCTGCTTCTTGGCCGGGCGTGTATGCTTCCGTCTCTTGGCGGGCTGCATTATGGACATTCATAAAAATTCACAGGAATGTCAAAAACATCAGCTCCGCAATCTGACGACGAAAACACTGTTCCTAACGCATGAAGCCTAATGAACTAACGCTTTGCCGGGCTTAATTGAATAAATCCTAATCGGTTTGGTTTAAAAAATAATTTTCTGTGTTAAGTAAATTAAAGTGTCTCATGAATTATATCGGGCCAGGTAGCTGGCCTACAAAAAACTAGTGATACCTTTACAAACAACTGTACGGGATTATTGAAACATGCTACAAAGATGTATCTAATCCGTGAGGGATCGGAATTGCGTTCGGCAGTAGGTCTACAATTTTCGTATTCTCCTTTCGCTCATAGTGGAGCACGTGTTTGCGCGTCGCCGACGAGTGTTATTATTTCACAGAACCTCATTCAAATGTTTTGTATCAAAAGCGAACATTAAGCGCTTCAATACTTGGACCATTTGTGGAGCTAATGCCCCCAGCATGCTTCCGACACAATGGTGTAGGCTTACCGTTACCGGCACATGCAAGGCGAGTTAAGTTGGTAGTTTTTCATTTCAAAAATTTAATTTCTTTAGCGCTCATCCCCTTCATATATCGTCCCCACAGGAACATACACACCCAAAGAGCGTTGGTGATGTTTTCTTCAGCAGTTTGGAACCATTCTTGTTTGCACACTTGTTGGTGGTCCTGAAAAGGACCGTTTGATGTTTTCGTTTGGCGTTCACCATCCGGGCCGGGCATCTTACTTCGAGCTGGTGTACTTGGTGACGGCCTTCGTTCCCTCGGAAACGGCATGCTTGGCCAACTCACCAGGTAGCAGCAGACGGACGGCAGTCTGGATTTCGCGCGACGTGATCGTCGAACGCTTGTTGTAGTGCGCCAGCCGGGAGGCTTCGGCGGCGATGCGCTCGAAGATGTCGTTCACGAAACTGTTCATGATGCTCATCGCCTTGGACGATATGCCCGTGTCCGGATGCACTTGCTTCAGCACCTTGTAGATGTAGATTGCGTAGCTTTCCTTGCGGGTCTTGCGCTTCTTCTTCTTGTCGGACTTGGAGATGTTTTTCTGGGCCTTGCCAGACTTCTTCGCTGCCTTTCCACTGGTTTTCGGTGCCATTGCGTCACTGACTGCTGTGTGCTTCCTTTCGCTAGGAGTGTCGAACTCAATCAATTGGCAATTCTCTGGGATCCTTTGCTTATAACGACTAGAGTTCCAACTTCGATGCATGAGACACTTCATAAAAAGGCCGGTTCCCGCTCGTTTTCCGTCGCAGTTCGTGGGAATCCTTCTGCAGAGCAACTCACCGTTCTAAACCAAACGAAAAATGTCTGGACGTGGCAAGGGAGGAAAAGTGAAGGGAAAGGCAAAGTCCCGCTCGAACCGTGCCGGTCTGCAGTTCCCGGTCGGTCGTATTCATCGTCTGCTGCGTAAGGGCAACTATGCCGAACGCGTTGGAGCCGGAGCACCGGTGTATCTGGCCGCCGTGATGGAGTATCTAGCCGCTGAAGTGCTGGAATTGGCAGGAAACGCAGCCCGTGACAACAAGAAGACTCGCATCATCCCGCGTCATCTGCAACTGGCCATCCGCAACGACGAGGAGTTGAACAAGCTGCTCTCTGGAGTGACCATTGCTCAGGGTGGTGTGTTGCCGAACATCCAGGCTGTGCTGTTACCAAAGAAGACGGAAAAGAAGGCCTAAGCGCTGCGTTTCACGATCTCAACGACAACAAAAAAACCGTCCTTTTCAGGGCGACAAAGTGTTAGTGAAAAGATTGCTTCAAACATTTTCTCCATTCAAACACATTTCACAAGATGTTTGTGCGAGACGGTATGCACGACAATGAAGCGTCTTGTGCGCTTACGTTCGTCGGATTTAAAAAACGCGTTTGAGAACCGAAAGTTAAACATCAAACTCACATCACTTCAAGTGCTTCATCTAGTAGGCTGGCAAAACTCAGTTGGTGTAGGAAAATTAAATTGTAAACGCTGAACAAAGCAGAAACAGTTTCAATTTCGGGGCATCAGTACACTGGGAGAACGCAGAATCAGAATCCAGCAGCGTATCGGTAATCCTGAGTAAACACTGATTTTGAGTGCCAAATGGGACAGGCTAGGGGCAGACCCGCTAAAGCCTTGGCGAACGCTACGACCGCCCAAAACGAAGAGAATTTACCATTTTACCCAAAAATGCACGCCGATCGTGAAATGTATGTACAGTATAAGCAAATCATTTGCACGTAAGCACGGTTTGTTTCAACTGACCTTCGGGTGATGCTAAACCGTGGACATTTTTGATACCTCTTCTTCTCTATCCAAACAGATCAGAAGATTTCTGTGTGAAATGGACACTGAAGCGTCTTGTGCTTACTTGCGCGTTCAATTCTGCGCCGAATTTAAAAATGCGTTTATCAAACGAAAGTTAAAAATCAAACTCGCGCGACTTAAAATTAAAATTGGAAACGCTGAACTTGCGGGACACAAGGCAGAAACAATATCAATTTCGGGGCATCGGTGCAACAGAATCAACGCATCGGTAATTTTGGGTAAAACTGATTTTAGCTACCAAATGGGACAGTCTAGGGGCGAACGCTACCCTGGACCGCCCAAGAAGACCATTGTACCCGAAGATGGTGACCGTGAAATCTGCGTCCAGCATAAGCAACTCATTTGCAGGTAAGAACGGATGGACATTCGGGTGATGTAAAACTGTTGAAACTATTGATACTTCTACGAAAGTAACCAATTTCTGATGGTTGGCGGTGACTGAATTTCAACGGTCATGATCAACAGTTCACACACACAGTAGCTGGCATGGGCACGCCACTTTTGGCGCCATTTTTCACTCTCGACGCACTGGTAGGTATGGATGGTGATAACGGTAACAATACGGTCGGTTAAAGCGAAAGAAAGTGAAGAAACAACTCTTTGTGAAGCGAATGGTGGTCCTGAAAAGGACCGTTTTCTTTTTCCGACCGGTCGATGGTGCTTCGATGAAGTGCGCAGTTTAACCTCCGAAACCGTACAGAGTGCGGCCCTGGCGTTTCAGGGCGTACACCACATCCATGGCGGTGACGGTCTTGCGCTTGGCGTGCTCGGTGTACGTCACGGCATCACGAATCACGTTCTCCAGGAACACTTTGAGAACGCCACGGGTCTCCTCGTAGATCAGGCCCGAAATGCGCTTCACGCCGCCACGGCGAGCCAGACGGCGGATGGCTGGTTTCGTGATGCCCTGGATGTTATCGCGCAGCACTTTGCGATGACGCTTGGCTCCACCTTTGCCCAATCCTTTTCCTCCCTTTCCACGTCCAGTCATGTTGCTTGCTTTGCTGAATGTAGTCGACACGTTCGTCCCACGAAGCACCACTCAAGTTTACTGCGCTGCCGGCCGGAATCGCCCTTATTTATAGGCAGATCGAGGAGCTCCCGAGCGATGTGTGGCCATAAATAGGAGTGATTTGGCCGTTTCGCCTCTAGAAGTGTGAAACCATCGTCAGTGAACGGAACGAGTGTATCGAGACAGCATGGCCCGTACCAAGCAAACTGCCCGCAAGTCGACCGGAGGAAAGGCACCACGAAAGCAGCTAGCCACCAAAGCTGCCCGCAAGAGTGCCCCGGCCACCGGTGGAGTGAAGAAACCGCATCGGTACCGCCCCGGTACGGTGGCTCTGCGAGAGATCCGTCGCTACCAGAAGTCGACCGAGCTGCTCATTCGCAAGCTGCCATTCCAGCGGCTAGTTCGTGAGATCGCCCAGGACTTCAAGACGGATCTTCGCTTCCAGAGCTCGGCCGTGATGGCACTGCAGGAAGCGAGCGAGGCGTACCTGGTCGGTCTGTTCGAGGACACCAACCTGTGTGCCATCCACGCCAAGCGCGTCACCATCATGCCGAAGGACATCCAGCTCGCTCGTCGTATTCGTGGAGAACGCGCCTAAGTGAACCGATTCATCGGGAGGTCAAGCAATCAAAAAACGGTCCTTTTCAGGACCACCAATGTGTGTTAGAGAAAGAATTATTTCGCGTTTTTTTTTTTTTTGGTGTCGGAGAAATGTATCCTCTCTCGCAAGAGGAGGGTTCCCCTACAAATTACACGTGAAAATAGGTTTTAAGCTGGACAAAACGGTATGATTAATCGCAATGGGCATTGCTCGAACAGATCAACACACAACGGCACGGAAGATGCTCATGGTGCAGAAGGATCTGTTAACGCAAATCGAAAGGAATTATCATGGAAGATATGAGGAAAGTCAATTTAATTACAACCGAAATCTCTCAATGAGAAACCACCTTCAACGCTAACAGCCTCAATGGTTTAAATCAGCTACATTGTCCCCAACGGCAGTTGATTTGAGCGCCTAAAGTTAGGCAGCGGTTCTTACCATCGTCCGATATGTAAGCCCGGTCCACACGCTCCGTTTTGCACAATGTTTTGAGACTGTGCAGTTTTAAGACGGAATGATAACGTTGTAATTAAGTACGTCCAGACGATGCAGTCATATTTGTAGTTTTTGCTCAGGCTTCTGTAAGAAAACATGCTGTTTTGTTTTGTCACAAAATTGTCTACACAGTCTTCAAAGCAATTTGGCTTTGTGTTCGCTGCAACTGCACAGTCTGCCAGGCAACACATTTGTTCAGCATTGTTGTAAAACTGAAAGCGTTCTATCGATTTGTCTCCTATACATTATAATACAAACTGTCGTCGTTTGTCGTCGTTGGTAACGTATCACGTTCAAAACGTTGAAGTAAGCGAGAAATCGCTGAGTCTGTACCAATACATTAGATAGAGCGGGACAACACATGAGCGCGTTTGAAGTCAGACAGCGATGCAAGCGAGTGCGAGGTTCGTCATCGTAGTTATACCAACACATTGGAGTAAGCGAGAAATCACTTGATCTGTACCAACCCAGGGGAGAACTCTCGAGCGTTTCATACTTGCCTCTCGCTCTGTTACAAATGCCGTCTCGCTTACGATCGTTATAACCCACTGTGAGCTGTTTTTGCTTTTGCTGCATTTCCAACCCACAATCGCTGTTGCTCGCTCGCACATGTATATTGCTTCACTCGCACACCCGCAAATGATTGACGCTAGAAAAATCCTCGGGTCTTCCGAACACCACACTCTGCTGTGCTACGGCCGGACGGTCTTTCCCGGATGGGCATTTGAATGCGTTATCTTTTCTTAAGAACCATAACATTTTATTTTTGCGTGCCGTGCTGTACTCCACGGTGCGGGTTGACTTTCGTTTTTTCTGCATGTTCTTGGTGTCCGATCTATCGTAGGAGACCGGGCGGGTTTTTAAATGCTTTATTCTTTGTACTTGCTTGCCGTGCTGTGAGGTGCCGTACAATTTTATTTTAATTGCTTTTCTTAGATTAATATATTAATTTATTAATTAGAATAATATATAAATCAATGAATATATTGGAAAGAGCGTTCGAGTTGAAACAGCGATGCAAGCGAGTGCTCAATGGTTTTTGAAACCTTAGTAAAAAAAGAAGCTGATCGAAGCTAGGTTGATACTGTCAATAATTCTTTTGTGCGGTCGCTTGAAAGAATTCGAGAAAACTGTGAATTATATTCCCAACCGGAGAGCGTATGCAATGTGAGAGGTTTTAAGAATTTTTCATCGTTTCGGTTGCAAATGCAATTTTACATTTGATCACCAATTTGATTCATGGAACGAAAATTGTTCCGTTATCCCGTGTTCCGTTTCTGTTGTAGGAACTCCGTTACAATTAATCTGAGTTTAGGAGAGGGGTGTAAGGTGCATGATTTGTTTATTGTGTCTTCTGCTCCTTTTAAACAAGACTTGACGTTTTTTAAACTATGTGTAAAATAGTAAAATGAAAAAAAAAAACAAATAACGAAATGTAGAGCAAAGGCAGGACACAGCAGATGAAAGACGCGAGCGCGGCGCTTGGCGTCAACAGTACCACTAACACCGGAAACGGAGCATGCTGGCGATTTGGCCAGGCGGCACACTGCAACGAAGCCAGGAGACTTCTGCGCCAAATGTTCCCGTGGGCCCCTCTTCCAATTACCAAGAGACATGGCCCGCGTCCAAGCATTGTGCTAGGACACCACGGTGTCCAGGTTTCCCCAACATATTGGTACCCAGTTACTCGCTTGGCAATAGGCGAGTGGGCTGCTTCTTGGCCGGGCGTGTATGCTTCCGTCTCTTGGCGGGCTGCATTATGGACATTCATAAAAATTCACAGGAATGTCAAAAACATCAGCTCCGCAATCTGACGACGAAAACACTGTTCCTAACGCATGAAGCCTAATGAACTAACGCTTTGCCGGGCTTAATTGAATAAATCCTAATCGGTTTGGTTTAAAAAATAATTTTCTGTGTTAAGTAAATTAAAGTGTCTCATGAATTATATCGGGCCAGGTAGCTGGCCTACAAAAAACTAGTGATACCTTTACAAACAACTGTACGGGATTATTGAAACATGCTACAAAGATGTATCTAATCCGTGAGGGATCGGAATTGCGTTCGGCAGTAGGTCTACAATTTTCGTATTCTCCTTTCGCTCATAGTGGAGCACGTGTTTGCGCGTCGCCGACGAGTGTTATTATTTCACAGAACCTCATTCAAATGTTTTGTATCAAAAGCGAACATTAAGCGCTTCAATACTTGGACCATTTGTGGAGCTAATGCCCCCAGCATGCTTCCGACACAATGGTGTAGGCTTACCGTTACCGGCACATGCAAGGCGAGTTAAGTTGGTAGTTTTTCATTTCAAAAATTTAATTTCTTTAGCGCTCATCCCCTTCATATATCGTCCCCACAGGAACACACACACCCAAAGAGCGTTGGTGATGTTTTCTTCAGCAGTTTGGAACCATTCTTGTTTGCACACTTGTTGGTGGTCCTGAAAAGGACCGTTTGATGTTTTCGTTTGGCGTTCACCATCCGGGCCGGGCATCTTACTTCGAGCTGGTGTACTTGGTGACGGCCTTCGTTCCCTCGGAAACGGCATGCTTGGCCAACTCACCAGGTAGCAGCAGACGGACGGCAGTCTGGATTTCGCGCGACGTGATCGTCGAACGCTTGTTGTAGTGCGCCAGCCGGGAGGCTTCGGCGGCGATGCGCTCGAAGATGTCGTTCACGAAACTGTTCATGATGCTCATCGCCTTGGACGATATGCCCGTGTCCGGATGCACTTGCTTCAGCACCTTGTAGATGTAGATTGCGTAGCTTTCCTTGCGGGTCTTGCGCTTCTTCTTCTTGTCGGACTTGGAGATGTTTTTCTGGGCCTTGCCAGACTTCTTCGCTGCCTTTCCACTGGTTTTCGGTGCCATTGCGTCACTGACTGCTGTGTGCTTCCTTTCGCTAGGAGTGTCGAACTCAATCAATTGGCAATTCTCTGGGATCCTTTGCTTATAACGACTAGAGTTCCAACTTCGATGCATGAGACACTTCATAAAAAGGCCGGTTCCCGCTCGTTTTCCGTCGCAGTTCGTGGGAATCCTTCTGCAGAGCAACTCACCGTTCTAAACCAAACGAAAAATGTCTGGACGTGGCAAGGGAGGAAAAGTGAAGGGAAAGGCAAAGTCCCGCTCGAACCGTGCCGGTCTGCAGTTCCCGGTCGGTCGTATTCATCGTCTGCTGCGTAAGGGCAACTATGCCGAACGCGTTGGAGCCGGAGCACCGGTGTATCTGGCCGCCGTGATGGAGTATCTAGCCGCTGAAGTGCTGGAATTGGCAGGAAACGCAGCCCGTGACAACAAGAAGACTCGCATCATCCCGCGTCATCTGCAACTGGCCATCCGCAACGACGAGGAGTTGAACAAGCTGCTCTCTGGAGTGACCATTGCTCAGGGTGGTGTGTTGCCGAACATCCAGGCTGTGCTGTTACCAAAGAAGACGGAAAAGAAGGCCTAAGCGCTGCGTTTCACGATCTCAACGACAACAAAAAAACCGTCCTTTTCAGGGCGACAAAGTGTTAGTGAAAAGATTGCTTCAAACATTTTCTCCATTCAAACACATTTCACAAGATGTTTGTGCGAGACGGTATGCACGACAATGAAGCGTCTTGTGCGCTTACGTTCGTCGGATTTAAAAAACGCGTTTGAGAACCGAAAGTTAAACATCAAACTCACATCACTTCAAGTGCTTCATCTAGTAGGCTGGCAAAACTCAGTTGGTGTAGGAAAATTAAATTGTAAACGCTGAACAAAGCAGAAACAGTTTCAATTTCGGGGCATCAGTACACTGGGAGAACGCAGAATCAGAATCCAGCAGCGTATCGGTAATCCTGAGTAAACACTGATTTTGAGTGCCAAATGGGACAGGCTAGGGGCAGACCCGCTAAAGCCTTGGCGAACGCTACGACCGCCCAAAACGAAGAGAATTTACCATTTTACCCAAAAATGCACGCCGATCGTGAAATGTATGTACAGTATAAGCAAATCATTTGCACGTAAGCACGGTTTGTTTCAACTGACCTTCGGGTGATGCTAAACCGTGGACATTTTTGATACCTCTTCTTCTCTATCCAAACAGATCAGAAGATTTCTGTGTGAAATGGACACTGAAGCGTCTTGTGCTTACTTGCGCGTTCAATTCTGCGCCGAATTTAAAAATGCGTTTATCAAACGAAAGTTAAAAATCAAACTCGCGCGACTTAAAATTAAAATTGGAAACGCTGAACTTGCGGGACACAAGGCAGAAACAATATCAATTTCGGGGCATCGGTGCAACAGAATCAACGCATCGGTAATTTTGGGTAAAACTGATTTTAGCTACCAAATGGGACAGTCTAGGGGCGAACGCTACCCTGGACCGCCCAAGAAGACCATTGTACCCGAAGATGGTGACCGTGAAATCTGCGTCCAGCATAAGCAACTCATTTGCAGGTAAGAACGGATGGACATTCGGGTGATGTAAAACTGTTGAAACTATTGATACTTCTACGAAAGTAACCAATTTCTGATGGTTGGCGGTGACTGAATTTCAACGGTCATGATCAACAGTTCACACACACAGTAGCTGGCATGGGCACGCCACTTTTGGCGCCATTTTTCACTCTCGACGCACTGGTAGGTATGGATGGTGATAACGGTAACAATACGGTCGGTTAAAGCGAAAGAAAGTGAAGAAACAACTCTTTGTGAAGCGAATGGTGGTCCTGAAAAGGACCGTTTTCTTTTTCCGACCGGTCGATGGTGCTTCGATGAAGTGCGCAGTTTAACCTCCGAAACCGTACAGAGTGCGGCCCTGGCGTTTCAGGGCGTACACCACATCCATGGCGGTGACGGTCTTGCGCTTGGCGTGCTCGGTGTACGTCACGGCATCACGAATCACGTTCTCCAGGAACACTTTGAGAACGCCACGGGTCTCCTCGTAGATCAGGCCCGAAATGCGCTTCACGCCGCCACGGCGAGCCAGACGGCGGATGGCTGGTTTCGTGATGCCCTGGATGTTATCGCGCAGCACTTTGCGATGACGCTTGGCTCCACCTTTGCCCAATCCTTTTCCTCCCTTTCCACGTCCAGTCATGTTGCTTGCTTTGCTGAATGTAGTCGACACGTTCGTCCCACGAAGCACCACTCAAGTTTACTGCGCTGCCGGATAGATAGATAGATACATTTCTTTTTATTCAGGATTTGGTAACGGTTGGTTTTACATCAGTTTTCCAGGGATTCAGCGGCGTTCGCTTTTCATCTGTGTTGTTGTGTTACATAGTGCGCTAGTCGCGAGGATGAGGGGCTGACCTGATTTTAGACCTGCCTTGATAATTTGTTGCATCGTTGCTTCGTTGCTTCTTTTTTTTTTTTTTTTTTTTTTTTTTTTTTTTTTTTTTTTTTTTCTTAAATTCTACTTATTATTTACCCTACACTAACTTAAGGCTACTATTTACATTTTACTACTAACTAGATTATATACATGTTGGGTTCTCTAGAACAGAGCCCGTATGGATAAGTGATCAGAGCACTGAGCTTTAATTTTAAATTGTTCGAATATCTTTGAAGTTTCTTCTTCGAGGGACCTCACGCCTAGCTCCTCATACAAGTCTCGGTTCCTGGTAAACTGCGCTGCCGGCCGGAATCGCCCTTATTTATAGGCAGATCGAGGAGCTCCCGAGCGATGTGTGGCCATAAATAGGAGTGATTTGGCCGTTTCGCCTCTAGAAGTGTGAAACCATCGTCAGTGAACGGAACGAGTGTATCGAGACAGCATGGCCCGTACCAAGCAAACTGCCCGCAAGTCGACCGGAGGAAAGGCACCACGAAAGCAGCTAGCCACCAAAGCTGCCCGCAAGAGTGCCCCGGCCACCGGTGGAGTGAAGAAACCGCATCGGTACCGCCCCGGTACGGTGGCTCTGCGAGAGATCCGTCGCTACCAGAAGTCGACCGAGCTGCTCATTCGCAAGCTGCCATTCCAGCGGCTAGTTCGTGAGATCGCCCAGGACTTCAAGACGGATCTTCGCTTCCAGAGCTCGGCCGTGATGGCACTGCAGGAAGCGAGCGAGGCGTACCTGGTCGGTCTGTTCGAGGACACCAACCTGTGTGCCATCCACGCCAAGCGCGTCACCATCATGCCGAAGGACATCCAGCTCGCTCGTCGTATTCGTGGAGAACGCGCCTAAGTGAACCGATTCATCGGGAGGTCAAGCAATCAAAAAACGGTCCTTTTCAGGACCACCAATGTGTGTTAGAGAAAGAATTATTTCGCGTTTTTTTTTTTTTTTGGTGTCGGAGAAATGTATCCTCTCTCGCAAGAGGAGGGTTCCCCTACAAATTACACGTGAAAATAGGTTTTAAGCTGGACAAAACGGTATGATTAATCGCAATGGGCATTGCTCGAACAGATCAACACACAACGGCACGGAAGATGCTCATGGTGCAGAAGGATCTGTTAACGCAAATCGAAAGGAATTATCATGGAAGATATGAGGAAAGTCAATTTAATTACAACCGAAATCTCTCAATGAGAAACCACCTTCAACGCTAACAGCCTCAATGGTTTAAATCAGCTACATTGTCCCCAACGGCAGTTGATTTGAGCGCCTAAAGTTAGGCAGCGGTTCTTACCATCGTCCGATATGTAAGCCCGGTCCACACGCTCCGTTTTGCACAATGTTTTGAGACTGTGCAGTTTTAAGACGGAATGATAACGTTGTAATTAAGTACGTCCAGACGATGCAGTCATATTTGTAGTTTTTGCTCAGGCTTCTGTAAGAAAACATGCTGTTTTGTTTTGTCACAAAATTGTCTACACAGTCTTCAAAGCAATTTGGCTTTGTGTTCGCTGCAACTGCACAGTCTGCCAGGCAACACATTTGTTCAGCATTGTTGTAAAACTGAAAGCGTTCTATCGATTTGTCTCCTATACATTATAATACAAACTGTCGTCGTTTGTCGTCGTTGGTAACGTATCACGTTCAAAACGTTGAAGTAAGCGAGAAATCGCTGAGTCTGTACCAATACATTAGATAGAGCGGGACAACACATGAGCGCGTTTGAAGTCAGACAGCGATGCAAGCGAGTGCGAGGTTCGTCATCGTAGTTATACCAACACATTGGAGTAAGCGAGAAATCACTTGATCTGTACCAACCCAGGGGAGAACTCTCGAGCGTTTCATACTTGCCTCTCGCTCTGTTACAAATGCCGTCTCGCTTACGATCGTTATAACCCACTGTGAGCTGTTTTTGCTTTTGCTGCATTTCCAACCCACAATCGCTGTTGCTCGCTCGCACATGTATATTGCTTCACTCGCACACCCGCAAATGATTGACGCTAGAAAAATCCTCGGGTCTTCCGAACACCACACTCTGCTGTGCTACGGCCGGACGGTCTTTCCCGGATGGGCATTTGAATGCGTTATCTTTTCTTAAGAACCATAACATTTTATTTTTGCGTGCCGTGCTGTACTCCACGGTGCGGGTTGACTTTCGTTTTTTCTGCATGTTCTTGGTGTCCGATCTATCGTAGGAGACCGGGCGGGTTTTTAAATGCTTTATTCTTTGTACTTGCTTGCCGTGCTGTGAGGTGCCGTACAATTTTATTTTAATTGCTTTTCTTAGATTAATATATTAATTTATTAATTAGAATAATATATAAATCAATGAATATATTGGAAAGAGCGTTCGAGTTGAAACAGCGATGCAAGCGAGTGCTCAATGGTTTTTGAAACCTTAGTAAAAAAAGAAGCTGATCGAAGCTAGGTTGATACTGTCAATAATTCTTTTGTGCGGTCGCTTGAAAGAATTCGAGAAAACTGTGAATTATATTCCCAACCGGAGAGCGTATGCAATGTGAGAGGTTTTAAGAATTTTTCATCGTTTCGGTTGCAAATGCAATTTTACATTTGATCACCAATTTGATTCATGGAACGAAAATTGTTCCGTTATCCCGTGTTCCGTTTCTGTTGTAGGAACTCCGTTACAATTAATCTGAGTTTAGGAGAGGGGTGTAAGGTGCATGATTTGTTTATTGTGTCTTCTGCTCCTTTTAAACAAGACTTGACGTTTTTTAAACTATGTGTAAAATAGTAAAATGAAAAAAAAAAACAAATAACGAAATGTAGAGCAAAGGCAGGACACAGCAGATGAAAGACGCGAGCGCGGCGCTTGGCGTCAACAGTACCACTAACACCGGAAACGGAGCATGCTGGCGATTTGGCCAGGCGGCACACTGCAACGAAGCCAGGAGACTTCTGCGCCAAATGTTCCCGTGGGCCCCTCTTCCAATTACCAAGAGACATGGCCCGCGTCCAAGCATTGTGCTAGGACACCACGGTGTCCAGGTTTCCCCAACATATTGGTACCCAGTTACTCGCTTGGCAATAGGCGAGTGGGCTGCTTCTTGGCCGGGCGTGTATGCTTCCGTCTCTTGGCGGGCTGCATTATGGACATTCATAAAAATTCACAGGAATGTCAAAAACATCAGCTCCGCAATCTGACGACGAAAACACTGTTCCTAACGCATGAAGCCTAATGAACTAACGCTTTGCCGGGCTTAATTGAATAAATCCTAATCGGTTTGGTTTAAAAAATAATTTTCTGTGTTAAGTAAATTAAAGTGTCTCATGAATTATATCGGGCCAGGTAGCTGGCCTACAAAAAACTAGTGATACCTTTACAAACAACTGTACGGGATTATTGAAACATGCTACAAAGATGTATCTAATCCGTGAGGGATCGGAATTGCGTTCGGCAGTAGGTCTACAATTTTCGTATTCTCCTTTCGCTCATAGTGGAGCACGTGTTTGCGCGTCGCCGACGAGTGTTATTATTTCACAGAACCTCATTCAAATGTTTTGTATCAAAAGCGAACATTAAGCGCTTCAATACTTGGACCATTTGTGGAGCTAATGCCCCCAGCATGCTTCCGACACAATGGTGTAGGCTTACCGTTACCGGCACATGCAAGGCGAGTTAAGTTGGTAGTTTTTCATTTCAAAAATTTAATTTCTTTAGCGCTCATCCCCTTCATATATCGTCCCCACAGGAACATACACACCCAAAGAGCGTTGGTGATGTTTTCTTCAGCAGTTTGGAACCATTCTTGTTTGCACACTTGTTGGTGGTCCTGAAAAGGACCGTTTGATGTTTTCGTTTGGCGTTCACCATCCGGGCCGGGCATCTTACTTCGAGCTGGTGTACTTGGTGACGGCCTTCGTTCCCTCGGAAACGGCATGCTTGGCCAACTCACCAGGTAGCAGCAGACGGACGGCAGTCTGGATTTCGCGCGACGTGATCGTCGAACGCTTGTTGTAGTGCGCCAGCCGGGAGGCTTCGGCGGCGATGCGCTCGAAGATGTCGTTCACGAAACTGTTCATGATGCTCATCGCCTTGGACGATATGCCCGTGTCCGGATGCACTTGCTTCAGCACCTTGTAGATGTAGATTGCGTAGCTTTCCTTGCGGGTCTTGCGCTTCTTCTTCTTGTCGGACTTGGAGATGTTTTTCTGGGCCTTGCCAGACTTCTTCGCTGCCTTTCCACTGGTTTTCGGTGCCATTGCGTCACTGACTGCTGTGTGCTTCCTTTCGCTAGGAGTGTCGAACTCAATCAATTGGCAATTCTCTGGGATCCTTTGCTTATAACGACTAGAGTTCCAACTTCGATGCATGAGACACTTGATAAAAAGGCCGGTTCCCGCTCGTTTTCCGTCGCAGTTCGTGGGAATCCTTCTGCAGAGCAACTCACCGTTCTAAACCAAACGAAAAATGTCTGGACGTGGCAAGGGAGGAAAAGTGAAGGGAAAGGCAAAGTCCCGCTCGAACCGTGCCGGTCTGCAGTTCCCGGTCGGTCGTATTCATCGTCTGCTGCGTAAGGGCAACTATGCCGAACGCGTTGGAGCCGGAGCACCGGTGTATCTGGCCGCCGTGATGGAGTATCTAGCCGCTGAAGTGCTGGAATTGGCAGGAAACGCAGCCCGTGACAACAAGAAGACTCGCATCATCCCGCGTCATCTGCAACTGGCCATCCGCAACGACGAGGAGTTGAACAAGCTGCTCTCTGGAGTGACCATTGCTCAGGGTGGTGTGTTGCCGAACATCCAGGCTGTGCTGTTACCAAAGAAGACGGAAAAGAAGGCCTAAGCGCTGCGTTTCACGATCTCAACGACAACAAAAAAACCGTCCTTTTCAGGGCGACAAAGTGTTAGTGAAAAGATTGCTTCAAACATTTTCTCCATTCAAACACATTTCACAAGATGTTTGTGCGAGACGGTATGCACGACAATGAAGCGTCTTGTGCGCTTACGTTCGTCGGATTTAAAAAACGCGTTTGAGAACCGAAAGTTAAACATCAAACTCACATCACTTCAAGTGCTTCATCTAGTAGGCTGGCAAAACTCAGTTGGTGTAGGAAAATTAAATTGTAAACGCTGAACAAAGCAGAAACAGTTTCAATTTCGGGGCATCAGTACACTGGGAGAACGCAGAATCAGAATCCAGCAGCGTATCGGTAATCCTGAGTAAACACTGATTTTGAGTGCCAAATGGGACAGGCTAGGGGCAGACCCGCTAAAGCCTTGGCGAACGCTACGACCGCCCAAAACGAAGAGAATTTACCATTTTACCCAAAAATGCACGCCGATCGTGAAATGTATGTACAGTATAAGCAAATCATTTGCACGTAAGCACGGTTTGTTTCAACTGACCTTCGGGTGATGCTAAACCGTGGACATTTTTGATACCTCTTCTTCTCTATCCAAACAGATCAGAAGATTTCTGTGTGAAATGGACACTGAAGCGTCTTGTGCTTACTTGCGCGTTCAATTCTGCGCCGAATTTAAAAATGCGTTTATCAAACGAAAGTTAAAAATCAAACTCGCGCGACTTAAAATTAAAATTGGAAACGCTGAACTTGCGGGACACAAGGCAGAAACAATATCAATTTCGGGGCATCGGTGCAACAGAATCAACGCATCGGTAATTTTGGGTAAAACTGATTTTAGCTACCAAATGGGACAGTCTAGGGGCGAACGCTACCCTGGACCGCCCAAGAAGACCATTGTACCCGAAGATGGTGACCGTGAAATCTGCGTCCAGCATAAGCAACTCATTTGCAGGTAAGAACGGATGGACATTCGGGTGATGTAAAACTGTTGAAACTATTGATACTTCTACGAAAGTAACCAATTTCTGATGGTTGGCGGTGACTGAATTTCAACGGTCATGATCAACAGTTCACACACACAGTAGCTGGCATGGGCACGCCACTTTTGGCGCCATTTTTCACTCTCGACGCACTGGTAGGTATGGATGGTGATAACGGTAACAATACGGTCGGTTAAAGCGAAAGAAAGTGAAGAAACAACTCTTTGTGAAGCGAATGGTGGTCCTGAAAAGGACCGTTTTCTTTTTCCGACCGGTCGATGGTGCTTCGATGAAGTGCGCAGTTTAACCTCCGAAACCGTACAGAGTGCGGCCCTGGCGTTTCAGGGCGTACACCACATCCATGGCGGTGACGGTCTTGCGCTTGGCGTGCTCGGTGTACGTCACGGCATCACGAATCACGTTCTCCAGGAACACTTTGAGAACGCCACGGGTCTCCTCGTAGATCAGGCCCGAAATGCGCTTCACGCCGCCACGGCGAGCCAGACGGCGGATGGCTGGTTTCGTGATGCCCTGGATGTTATCGCGCAGCACTTTGCGATGACGCTTGGCTCCACCTTTGCCCAATCCTTTTCCTCCCTTTCCACGTCCAGTCATGTTGCTTGCTTTGCTGAATGTAGTCGACACGTTCGTCCCACGAAGCACCACTCAAGTTTACTGCGCTGCCGGCCGGAATCGCCCTTATTTATAGGCAGATCGAGGAGCTCCCGAGCGATGTGTGGCCATAAATAGGAGTGATTTGGCCGTTTCGCCTCTAGAAGTGTGAAACCATCGTCAGTGAACGGAACGAGTGTATCGAGACAGCATGGCCCGTACCAAGCAAACTGCCCGCAAGTCGACCGGAGGAAAGGCACCACGAAAGCAGCTAGCCACCAAAGCTGCCCGCAAGAGTGCCCCGGCCACCGGTGGAGTGAAGAAACCGCATCGGTACCGCCCCGGTACGGTGGCTCTGCGAGAGATCCGTCGCTACCAGAAGTCGACCGAGCTGCTCATTCGCAAGCTGCCATTCCAGCGGCTAGTTCGTGAGATCGCCCAGGACTTCAAGACGGATCTTCGCTTCCAGAGCTCGGCCGTGATGGCACTGCAGGAAGCGAGCGAGGCGTACCTGGTCGGTCTGTTCGAGGACACCAACCTGTGTGCCATCCACGCCAAGCGCGTCACCATCATGCCGAAGGACATCCAGCTCGCTCGTCGTATTCGTGGAGAACGCGCCTAAGTGAACCGATTCATCGGGAGGTCAAGCAATCAAAAAACGGTCCTTTTCAGGACCACCAATGTGTGTTAGAGAAAGAATTATTTCGCGTTTTTTTTTGGTGTCGGAGAAATGTATCCTCTCTCGCAAAAGGAGGGTTCCCCTACAAATTACACGTGAAAATAGGTTTTAAGCTGGACAAAACGGTATGATTAATCGCAATGGGTATTGCTCAAACAGATCAACACACAACGGCACGGAAGATGCTCATGGTGCAGAAGGATCTGTTAACGCAAATCGAAAGGAATTATCATGGAAGATATGAGGAAAGTCAATTTAATTACAACCGAAATCTCTCAATGAGAAACCACCTTCAACGCTAACAGCCTCAATGGTTTAAATCAGCTACATTGTCCCCAACGGCAGTTGATTTGAGCGCCTAAAGTTAGGCAGCGGTTCTTACCATCGTCCGATATGTAAGCCCGGTCCACACGCTCCGTTTTGCACAATGTTTTGAGACTGTGCAGTTTTAAGACGGAATGATAACGTTGTAATTAAGTACGTCCAGACGATGCAGTCATATTTGTAGTTTTTGCTCAGGCTTCTGTAAGAAAACATGCTGTTTTGTTTTGTCACAAAATTGTCTACACAGTCTTCAAAGCAATTTGGCTTTGTGTTCGCTGCAACTGCACAGTCTGCCAGGCAACACATTTGTTCAGCATTGTTGTAAAACTGAAAGCGTTCTATCGATTTGTGATACCTTTACAAACAACTGTACGGGATTATTGAAACATGCTACAAAGATGTATCTAATCCGTGAGGGATCGGAATTGCGTTCGGCGGTAGGTCTACAATTTTCGTATTCTCCTTTCGCTCATAGTGGAGCACGTGTTTGCGCGTCGCCGACGAGTGTTATTATTTCACAGAACCTCATTCAAATGTTTTGTATCAAAAGCGAACATTAAGCGCTTCAATACTTGGACCATTTGTGGAGCTAATGCCCCCAGCATGCTTCCGACACAATGGTGTAGGCTTACCGTTACCGGCACATGCAAGGCGAGTTAAGTTGGTAGTTTTTCATTTCAAAAATTTAATTTCTTTAGCGCTCATCCCCTTCATATATCGTCCCCACAGCAACACACACACCCAAAGAGCGTTGGTGATGTTTTCTTCAGCAGTTTGGAACCATTCTTGTTTGCACACTTGTTGGTGGTCCTGAAAAGGACCGTTTGATGTTTTCGTTTGGCGTTCACCATCCGGGCCGGGCATCTTACTTCGAGCTGGTGTACTTGGTGACGGCCTTCGTTCCCTCGGAAACGGCATGCTTGGCCAACTCACCAGGTAGCAGCAGACGGACGGCAGTCTGGATTTCGCGCGACGTGATCGTCGAACGCTTGTTGTAGTGCGCCAGCCGGGAGGCTTCGGCGGCGATGCGCTCGAAGATGTCGTTCACGAAACTGTTCATGATGCTCATCGCCTTGGACGATATGCCCGTGTCCGGATGCACTTGCTTCAGCACCTTGTAGATGTAGATTGCGTAGCTTTCCTTGCGGGTCTTGCGCTTCTTCTTCTTGTCGGACTTGGAGATGTTTTTCTGGGCCTTGCCAGACTTCTTCGCTGCCTTTCCACTGGTTTTCGGTGCCATTGCGTCACTGACTGCTGTGTGCTTCCTTTCGCTGGGAGTGTCGAACTCAATCAATTGGCAATTCTCTGGGATCCTTTGCTTATAACGACTAGAGTTCCAACTTCGATGCATGAGACACTTCATAAAAAGGCCGGTTCCCGCTCGTTTTCCGTCGCAGTTCGTGGGAATCCTTCTGCAGAGCAACTCACCGTTCTAAACCAAACGAAAAATGTCTGGACGTGGCAAGGGAGGAAAAGTGAAGGGAAAGGCAAAGTCCCGCTCGAACCGTGCCGGTCTGCAGTTCCCGGTCGGTCGTATTCATCGTCTGCTGCGTAAGGGCAACTATGCCGAACGCGTTGGAGCCGGAGCACCGGTGTATCTGGCCGCCGTGATGGAGTATCTAGCCGCTGAAGTGCTGGAATTGGCAGGAAACGCAGCCCGTGACAACAAGAAGACTCGCATCATCCCGCGTCATCTGCAACTGGCCATCCGCAACGACGAGGAGTTGAACAAGCTGCTCTCTGGAGTGACCATTGCTCAGGGTGGTGTGTTGCCGAACATCCAGGCTGTGCTGTTACCAAAGAAGACGGAAAAGAAGGCCTAAGCGCTGCGTTTCACGATCTCAACGACAACAAAAAAACCGTCCTTTTCAGGGCGACAAAGTGTTAGTGAAAAGATTGCTTCAAACATTTTCTCCATTCAAACACATTTCACAAGATGTTTGTGCGAGACGGTATGCACGACAATGAAGCGTCTTGTGCGCTTACGTTCGTCGGATTTAAAAAACGCGTTTGAGAACCGAAAGTTAAACATCAAACTCACATCACTTCAAGTGCTTCATCTAGTAGGCTGGCAAAACTCAGTTGGTGTAGGAAAATTAAATTGTAAACGCTGAACAAAGCAGAAACAGTTTCAATTTCGGGGCATCAGTACACTGGGAGAACGCAGAATCAGAATCCAGCAGCGTATCGGTAATCCTGAGTAAACACTGATTTTGAGTGCCAAATGGGACAGGCTAGGGGCAGACCCGCTAAAGCCTTGGCGAACGCTACGACCGCCCAAAACGAAGAGAATTTACCATTTTACCCAAAAATGCACGCCGATCGTGAAATGTATGTACAGTATAAGCAAATCATTTGCACGTAAGCACGGTTTGTTTCAACTGACCTTCGGGTGATGCTAAACCGTGGACATTTTTGATACCTCTTCTTCTCTATCCAAACAGATCAGAAGATTTCTGTGTGAAATGGACACTGAAGCGTCTTGTGCTTACTTGCGCGTTCAATTCTGCGCCGAATTTAAAAATGCGTTTATCAAACGAAAGTTAAAAATCAAACTCGCGCGACTTAAAATTAAAATTGGAAACGCTGAACTTGCGGGACACAAGGCAGAAACAATATCAATTTCGGGGCATCGGTGCAACAGAATCAACGCATCGGTAATTTTGGGTAAAACTGATTTTAGCTACCAAATGGGACAGTCTAGGGGCGAACGCTACCCTGGACCGCCCAAGAAGACCATTGTACCCGAAGATGGTGACCGTGAAATCTGCGTCCAGCATAAGCAACTCATTTGCAGGTAAGAACGGATGGACATTCGGGTGATGTAAAACTGTTGAAACTATTGATACTTCTACGAAAGTAACCAATTTCTGATGGTTGGCGGTGACTGAATTTCAACGGTCATGATCAACAGTTCACACACACAGTAGCTGGCATGGGCACGCCACTTTTGGCGCCATTTTTCACTCTCGACGCACTGGTAGGTATGGATGGTGATAACGGTAACAATACGGTCGGTTAAAGCGAAAGAAAGTGAAGAAACAACTCTTTGTGAAGCGAATGGTGGTCCTGAAAAGGACCGTTTTCTTTTTCCGACCGGTCGATGGTGCTTCGATGAAGTGCGCAGTTTAACCTCCGAAACCGTACAGAGTGCGGCCCTGGCGTTTCAGGGCGTACACCACATCCATGGCGGTGACGGTCTTGCGCTTGGCGTGCTCGGTGTACGTCACGGCATCACGAATCACGTTCTCCAGGAACACTTTGAGAACGCCACGGGTCTCCTCGTAGATCAGGCCCGAAATGCGCTTCACGCCGCCACGGCGAGCCAGACGGCGGATGGCTGGTTTCGTGATGCCCTGGATGTTATCGCGCAGCACTTTGCGATGACGCTTGGCTCCACCTTTGCCCAATCCTTTTCCTCCCTTTCCACGTCCAGTCATGTTGCTTGCTTTGCTGAATGTAGTCGACACGTTCGTCCCACGAAGCACCACTCAAGTTTACTGCGCTGCCGGCCGGAATCGCCCTTATTTATAGGCAGATCGAGAAGCTCCCGAGCGATGTGTGGCCATAAATAGGAGTGATTTGGCCGTTTCGCCTCTAGAAGTGTGAAACCATCGTCAGTGAACGGAACGAGTGTATCGAGACAGCATGGCCCGTACCAAGCAAACTGCCCGCAAGTCGACCGGAGGAAAGGCACCACGAAAGCAGCTAGCCACCAAAGCTGCCCGCAAGAGTGCCCCGGCCACCGGTGGAGTGAAGAAACCGCATCGGTACCGCCCCGGTACGGTGGCTCTGCGAGAGATCCGTCGCTACCAGAAGTCGACCGAGCTGCTCATTCGCAAGCTGCCATTCCAGCGGCTAGTTCGTGAGATCGCCCAGGACTTCAAGACGGATCTTCGCTTCCAGAGCTCGGCCGTGATGGCACTGCAGGAAGCGAGCGAGGCGTACCTGGTCGGTCTGTTCGAGGACACCAACCTGTGTGCCATCCACGCCAAGCGCGTCACCATCATGCCGAAGGACATCCAGCTCGCTCGTCGTATTCGTGGAGAACGCGCCTAAGTGAACCGATTCATCGGGAGGTCAAGCAATCAAAAAACGGTCCTTTTCAGGACCACCAATGTGTGTTAGAGAAAGAATTATTTCGCGTTTTTTTTTTTTTTGGTGTCGGAGAAATGTATCCTCTCTCGCAAGAGGAGGGTTCCCCTACAAATTACACGTGAAAATAGGTTTTAAGCTGGACAAAACGGTATGATTAATCGCAATGGGCATTGCTCGAACAGATCAACACACAACGGCACGGAAGATGCTCATGGTGCAGAAGGATCTGTTAACGCAAATCGAAAGGAATTATCATGGAAGATATGAGGAAAGTCAATTTAATTACAACCGAAATCTCTCAATGAGAAACCACCTTCAACGCTAACAGCCTCAATGGTTTAAATCAGCTACATTGTCCCCAACGGCAGTTGATTTGAGCGCCTAAAGTTAGGCAGCGGTTCTTACCATCGTCCGATATGTAAGCCCGGTCCACACGCTCCGTTTTGCACAATGTTTTGAGACTGTGCAGTTTTAAGACGGAATGATAACGTTGTAATTAAGTACGTCCAGACGATGCAGTCATATTTGTAGTTTTTGCTCAGGCTTCTGTAAGAAAACATGCTGTTTTGTTTTGTCACAAAATTGTCTACACAGTCTTCAAAGCAATTTGGCTTTGTGTTCGCTGCAACTGCACAGTCTGCCAGGCAACACATTTGTTCAGCATTGTTGTAAAACTGAAAGCGTTCTATCGATTTGTGATACCTTTACAAACAACTGTACGGGATTATTGAAACATGCTACAAAGATGTATCTAATCCGTGAGGGATCGGAATTGCGTTCGGCGGTAGGTCTACAATTTTCGTATTCTCCTTTCGCTCATAGTGGAGCACGTGTTTGCGCGTCGCCGACGAGTGTTATTATTTCACAGAACCTCATTCAAATGTTTTGTATCAAAAGCGAACATTAAGCGCTTCAATACTTGGACCATTTGTGGAGCTAATGCCCCCAGCATGCTTCCGACACAATGGTGTAGGCTTACCGTTACCGGCACATGCAAGGCGAGTTAAGTTGGTAGTTTTTCATTTCAAAAATTTAATTTCTTTAGCGCTCATCCCCTTCATATATCGTCCCCACAGCAACACACACACCCAAAGAGCGTTGGTGATGTTTTCTTCAGCAGTTTGGAACCATTCTTGTTTGCACACTTGTTGGTGGTCCTGAAAAGGACCGTTTGATGTTTTCGTTTGGCGTTCACCATCCGGGCCGGGCATCTTACTTCGAGCTGGTGTACTTGGTGACGGCCTTCGTTCCCTCGGAAACGGCATGCTTGGCCAACTCACCAGGTAGCAGCAGACGGACGGCAGTCTGGATTTCGCGCGACGTGATCGTCGAACGCTTGTTGTAGTGCGCCAGCCGGGAGGCTTCGGCGGCGATGCGCTCGAAGATGTCGTTCACGAAACTGTTCATGATGCTCATCGCCTTGGACGATATGCCCGTGTCCGGATGCACTTGCTTCAGCACCTTGTAGATGTAGATTGCGTAGCTTTCCTTGCGGGTCTTGCGCTTCTTCTTCTTGTCGGACTTGGAGATGTTTTTCTGGGCCTTGCCAGACTTCTTCGCTGCCTTTCCACTGGTTTTCGGTGCCATTGCGTCACTGACTGCTGTGTGCTTCCTTTCGCTAGGAGTGTCGAACTCAATCAATTGGCAATTCTTTTTTCCTTTCAGTTCAAAATGTAATTTTATTCGTGATGATATTACATGGTTGTTATTTCGTGAGATGCATCGTTCATCGATTTTCAGCACTAAAGTGGTTTAAGCCTTTGGCTTGAGAGTGGTGTAGTTTAAATTTTGATTAATGGTTGAGCGCAAATGTGGCTTGAGTTTACTTAAATTCTATTGCTTACATACTAACTTAACTAACTTACTACTAACTGTACATTCATTAACTAAATAACTGCCTTATTAGGGCATGGTCGGAGTTTCTTGTTTGGAATTTAAGATTTGCTACGCTTGTTAAATAAAGGTCTTCTATGGAACAAGTTTCTACTTTTTCGTACAGCTCTTCTAGAGGCATGTAACGAGGAGCATCTATAATCATGCGTATGACCCTATTTAAAGCTATTTGTACTTTGTTTTTATGGATCTTGGCACATTGGCCCCAGACAGGGAGAGCATATGTTACTGAGGGAAGGATGATGGTTTTGTAGATGGCTATTTTGTTTGTAGTGGATAGTCTGGATCGGCGACTTATAAGCGGGTAGAGGTATTTTGTTAAAATGCAAATTTTTTGAACTAAAATTGAACTATGTACACCAAAAAGAAGCCTCTGGTCGATTGTAAGACCGAGATACTTAATCTGGGAGGACCACGGAATTGGGGATCCAGACACTGAAAGTTTCTCTAAGGGTGAGAGGAGATCCCTTCGGAGACGATGAGGCAAAGTGATCGCTTGGGTTTTCGCTTGATTTACCTTGATTTTCCAAGCTTCGGCAAACTGCAAGATGATGTCGACGCTTCGTTGCGCGCTGTTTTTTAGTTCCGGAATGGTGCGACCCTTCACCGCGATGGCCGTGTCATCCGCGAAAAGGAACAGTTGGGCACCAGTAGGAAGAGGTGGAAGGTCTGCCGTGTATAGGATGTATAGCAGAGGACCGAGAACGCTGCCCTGTGGAACGCCTGCCGGCATACTGACGATGCGAGATGAGGTTGTTCCCAGAACGACACGGAACGTCCTTGTCTGCAAGTAGCTTCGCAGCAACTTTATGATGTAATATGGTAGACCGAAGGATTTCATCTTGTGGACCAGCCCATCGTGCCATACATTGTCAAATGCTTTCTCTACGTCCAAAAGCACTATGACAGTGGTCTTAGAGACAGAACGGTGTCTTTTGATCGTATTACGTAGTCGAACCAGCTGATGAATGGTGGAGTGGCCTGGTCGGAAGCCGAACTGTTCTTGGTTGATGAGACTGTGCTCGAAAACTGCATCCTTCAGCCGCCAATAGACTAGTCTTTCGAACAGCTTGCCCAAAGCTGGTAGGAGGCTGATGGGTCTGTAGCTGCATGGCCGTGTTGGATCTTTTCCAGGCTTCAAGATGGGGATGACTTTGGAGTGTTTCCAGGTGTTGGGGAAATAGCCTAGCTCGAAGCAGCGATTAAAGAGCCTGACCAGTAGCGATATAGCATTCTTCTTAAGGTGTTTCAATAGGATGTTAAAGATGTTGTCGAAGCCGGGTGCTTTCATATTCTTGAGAGTTTTGAGGGTAGATCGGAGTTCCACAGCTGTAACTCTGTGTTCAGAAAGCAGGATCAGGCGTTCTTCCTCTACGCAGGATATACTGGCGGCTACTATATCCTCATGGGGGCTTTGGATATTAAGACCTAGTAGGTGGGCGGCGGCAAACTGGTCTGAAATCGCGTTCACCTTTTCATCGGGAGCGAGTAAAGTTTGCTCACCTAATAGAAGGGGAGGTACTGGACGCGGCTTCCGCCTCAGGACTTTGGCCATCTTCCAAAAGGGAGGAGAACGGTCGTCCATACTTTCTAGCTTTTTTCCGAAGTTGAGGTTTCGTATTTGCTCGACGCGGGTTGCAATTATTCTGCCCAGAGCTGCTGCCTCTCTCTTTTTGGACCCGTCCCCTGTCCTCTGGTGCTGTCGTCTCAGGGTGTTCCGCCGTGTGATGAGTTGCCGCGTGAACACATCCAGTAGAAGGACGTCTCCCCTAAGATGGACTTCTGGAACGGTTTCCGCTTCGGCCGATTTAATGGCAGCTTCCAGCAAGGCGATAGCACTGTCGATATCATTTGGCGTATGTATTTGCATGTCGGGTATGCTATTATCTACCAGACGCCCATACTGCTCCCAATTGACTTGATGGTAGTTTTTCCGCTGAGCCAATGGCACCCTCGAAGCACTACAGAGCACTTCCGTCAGAACAGGGAAGTGGTCAGAGTTGAGGGCATGTAGTGTGGTCGGCTTTTGTGCAACTATATTTGCCAGAAACAGATCGATGGTAGCAGGGGAACCACGTGATGGGATGTGAGTTGGGTGATCCGGAAAATTAATGGTGAAAAACCCATGTTGCGCGAGATCAGCCAAGAGGGTACCGTTCGAGTTGCCCCGAAGGTTTCCCCAAAGCTGATGCCGGGCATTGAGATCGCCACCGAGAACCGTATGAAAGCGGGAGTGCATGAGGAGGCGAAGGTCTCGTCGGAAGATTGTGGCTGAACCACTCCTATGAGTGCACTGCTTGGGGCAGTAAGCAGCAATTAGGCGCAGGGTGCCGACGCTGGATCGAACCTCTACACCAATGGCCTCGATGATGGTGGTGCCGTAGTGCGGGAGGAGGGTATGACGAAGCCCTCGACGGATGGCAATGGCTACTCCACCTCCGTTGTTGGTTCCGGGGCGGTCCAGGCGGTGAATTACAAAGTCGCTCATGTAGAAGCTAAGCTCTGGTTTTAGTCGTGTCTCAACAAGGAGAGCAACGTCGATGTGTTGTCGGTTAAGGAAATCTTCGAGCGGTATCGTTTTGGCTCTAACCGAGTTAGCGTTCCATGTCACGATCCGTAGCTTATCCATAGCGAAGCATAATGGTACCGATGGCGGTGACTTGTTCTAGCCGGGAACGACATCCCCGGAGCATCGTTGTCATTTCACACATGATCTTCATGAGCGTCTCGGTGTCATGAAGGTCCGAGAGGTTGTCCTCGGTTGGATGTTGTGCTGGGGGATTTTTAACCGATTGTGCTGGCGGAAAAATGTTCGGTTGTAAACCCGTCTGGGAGGCGAGGTTTACAGGTACAGCCTTACGGGGCCATGATGAAGAGCCAGGAACCGGGTTCGACGAAAACGATGCCGGTGGGAATTCAGCTGTAGCTTTCGGCGATGGAGCTGGGGCTTTTGCCACTGGCGGGGTGGGCCGTGGTGATGTTTTTGGTTTGAGTCCACGGTTGCTGGCTTGCTTCCGGACTTCCAAATATTTAGTGCGCTTGGCACACTCTGGGTCGTTTGCGCGGTGTGGTCCCTCACAATTCGCACATTTAACTTCCGCCGTGTTGGTGCACTCTGTGGTGAGGTGTTTTCCAGCGCAGGCGGCACAGCGAGGCTGAACCATGCAGTTCCGCGACCCATGACCGAAATCCAGACATCGAAGGCATTGGGTAGGGCCTCTGCGACCACCCCTGTAGGGCTCCCACCGAACAATGACGGACTGGATGGTACGAATGGCTTCTAGAGCCACGAAGGATGACGTGCCACGATTCAGTAGCACAATGTAGAGCTGATTATGGTACGAACGCTCTTGCTCGTTGCGGCGCTTGATGCGGTGTACTTCCTCTACTTGGAGCCCATAATGGAGACGAAGCTCGTTTGCTATATCGCCGTTTTCTAGCAACGGCAAACCTCGTAGCACCACTTTGAACGGACGCTCACTCTTCACGTCGTGCGTGAAATATTCCACTTTTTCCTTGGTAAGGAAATCGAGGACCTTTGTCAGTTCAGGGCGTGAGCTGACAAAAACTTTTGTGCCAATTCCAGACAGCTGGAATGTGGCTTTGACCCCTCTGGCCATTAGCGACGCGCGAAGGGTTGTCAGTGCCATTGATTTAACGACCACTGGTGGAAGTTTCAAAGACGAGTTTTTTGTTGACCCTGCAACTGGAGCAGGAATTTGAGCAGTCGCTGTTTCAGGCACAACGGCCGGCTTTGGGCGTCTCCGTCTGGCACTCACTGTTGTGAATCCTGAGGAGTCTGAGGTTGAGTCGGAACTCCCCTCTGACGTGTCCATGGAACACTCCGTCTCTGTGGCATCGCTTGACGCAACGATGCTCTCATCGGCGCTCCTTTTGGATCTCTTGGATCCATCACTGTGAGTCTCCGATACAGCATCCGAGTCTCTCTCACTCTTCTTCTTTTTCTTCGTCTTCTTCCCCATGGCAAAGGTTCACTGTTCACTTCACACTATTAACTCACTATCGGATGCTGCCGGATCGGATGCTGGATGATGAATAATTCAATTAATTCATTAATTGGCAATTCTCTGGGATCCTTTGCTTATAACGACTAGAGTTCCAACTTCGATGCATGAGACACTTCATAAAAAGGCCGGTTCCCGCTCGTTTTCCGTCGCAGTTCGTGGGAATCCTTCTGCAGAGCAACTCACCGTTCTAAACCAAACGAAAAATGTCTGGACGTGGCAAGGGAGGAAAAGTGAAGGGAAAGGCAAAGTCCCGCTCGAACCGTGCCGGTCTGCAGTTCCCGGTCGGTCGTATTCATCGTCTGCTGCGTAAGGGCAACTATGCCGAACGCGTTGGAGCCGGAGCACCGGTGTATCTGGCCGCCGTGATGGAGTATCTAGCCGCTGAAGTGCTGGAATTGGCAGGAAACGCAGCCCGTGACAACAAGAAGACTCGCATCATCCCGCGTCATCTGCAACTGGCCATCCGCAACGACGAGGAGTTGAACAAGCTGCTCTCTGGAGTGACCATTGCTCAGGGTGGTGTGTTGCCGAACATCCAGGCTGTGCTGTTACCAAAGAAGACGGAAAAGAAGGCCTAAGCGCTGCGTTTCACGATCTCAACGACAACAAAAAAACCGTCCTTTTCAGGGCGACAAAGTGTTAGTGAAAAGATTGCTTCAAACATTTTCTCCATTCAAACACATTTCACAAGATGTTTGTGCGAGACGGTATGCACGACAATGAAGCGTCTTGTGCGCTTACGTTCGTCGGATTTAAAAAACGCGTTTGAGAACCGAAAGTTAAACATCAAACTCACATCACTTCAAGTGCTTCATCTAGTAGGCTGGCAAAACTCAGTTGGTGTAGGAAAATTAAATTGTAAACGCTGAACAAAGCAGAAACAGTTTCAATTTCGGGGCATCAGTACACTGGGAGAACGCAGAATCAGAATCCAGCAGCGTATCGGTAATCCTGAGTAAACACTGATTTTGAGTGCCAAATGGGACAGGCTAGGGGCAGACCCGCTAAAGCCTTGGCGAACGCTACGACCGCCCAAAACGAAGAGAATTTACCATTTTACCCAAAAATGCACGCCGATCGTGAAATGTATGTACAGTATAAGCAAATCATTTGCACGTAAGCACGGTTTGTTTCAACTGACCTTCGGGTGATGCTAAACCGTGGACATTTTTGATACCTCTTCTTCTCTATCCAAACAGATCAGAAGATTTCTGTGTGAAATGGACACTGAAGCGTCTTGTGCTTACTTGCGCGTTCAATTCTGCGCCGAATTTAAAAATGCGTTTATCAAACGAAAGTTAAAAATCAAACTCGCGCGACTTAAAATTAAAATTGGAAACGCTGAACTTGCGGGACACAAGGCAGAAACAATATCAATTTCGGGGCATCGGTGCAACAGAATCAACGCATCGGTAATTTTGGGTAAAACTGATTTTAGCTACCAAATGGGACAGTCTAGGGGCGAACGCTACCCTGGACCGCCCAAGAAGACCATTGTACCCGAAGATGGTGACCGTGAAATCTGCGTCCAGCATAAGCAACTCATTTGCAGGTAAGAACGGATGGACATTCGGGTGATGTAAAACTGTTGAAACTATTGATACTTCTACGAAAGTAACCAATTTCTGATGGTTGGCGGTGACTGAATTTCAACGGTCATGATCAACAGTTCACACACACAGTAGCTGGCATGGGCACGCCACTTTTGGCGCCATTTTTCACTCTCGACGCACTGGTAGGTATGGATGGTGATAACGGTAACAATACGGTCGGTTAAAGCGAAAGAAAGTGAAGAAACAACTCTTTGTGAAGCGAATGGTGGTCCTGAAAAGGACCGTTTTCTTTTTCCGACCGGTCGATGGTGCTTCGATGAAGTGCGCAGTTTAACCTCCGAAACCGTACAGAGTGCGGCCCTGGCGTTTCAGGGCGTACACCACATCCATGGCGGTGACGGTCTTGCGCTTGGCGTGCTCGGTGTACGTCACGGCATCACGAATCACGTTCTCCAGGAACACTTTGAGAACGCCACGGGTCTCCTCGTAGATCAGGCCCGAAATGCGCTTCACGCCGCCACGGCGAGCCAGACGGCGGATGGCTGGTTTCGTGATGCCCTGGATGTTATCGCGCAGCACTTTGCGATGACGCTTGGCTCCACCTTTGCCCAATCCTTTTCCTCCCTTTCCACGTCCAGTCATGTTGCTTGCTTTGCTGAATGTAGTCGACACGTTCGTCCCACGAAGCACCACTCAAGTTTACTGCGCTGCCGGCCGGAATCGCCCTTATTTATAGGCAGATCGAGAAGCTCCCGAGCGATGTGTGGCCATAAATAGGAGTGATTTGGCCGTTTCGCCTCTAGAAGTGTGAAACCATCGTCAGTGAACGGAACGAGTGTATCGAGACAGCATGGCCCGTACCAAGCAAACTGCCCGCAAGTCGACCGGAGGAAAGGCACCACGAAAGCAGCTAGCCACCAAAGCTGCCCGCAAGAGTGCCCCGGCCACCGGTGGAGTGAAGAAACCGCATCGGTACCGCCCCGGTACGGTGGCTCTGCGAGAGATCCGTCGCTACCAGAAGTCGACCGAGCTGCTCATTCGCAAGCTGCCATTCCAGCGGCTAGTTCGTGAGATCGCCCAGGACTTCAAGACGGATCTTCGCTTCCAGAGCTCGGCCGTGATGGCACTGCAGGAAGCGAGCGAGGCGTACCTGGTCGGTCTGTTCGAGGACACCAACCTGTGTGCCATCCACGCCAAGCGCGTCACCATCATGCCGAAGGACATCCAGCTCGCTCGTCGTATTCGTGGAGAACGCGCCTAAGTGAACCGATTCATCGGGAGGTCAAGCAATCAAAAAACGGTCCTTTTCAGGACCACCAATGTGTGTTAGAGAAAGAATTATTTCGCGTTTTTTTTTTTTTTGGTGTCGGAGAAATGTATCCTCTCTCGCAAGAGGAGGGTTCCCCTACAAATTACACGTGAAAATAGGTTTTAAGCTGGACAAAACGGTATGATTAATCGCAATGGGCATTGCTCGAACAGATCAACACACAACGGCACGGAAGATGCTCATGGTGCAGAAGGATCTGTTAACGCAAATCGAAAGGAATTATCATGGAAGATATGAGGAAAGTCAATTTAATTACAACCGAAATCTCTCAATGAGAAACCACCTTCAACGCTAACAGCCTCAATGGTTTAAATCAGCTACATTGTCCCCAACGGCAGTTGATTTGAGCGCCTAAAGTTAGGCAGCGGTTCTTACCATCGTCCGATATGTAAGCCCGGTCCACACGCTCCGTTTTGCACAATGTTTTGAGACTGTGCAGTTTTAAGACGGAATGATAACGTTGTAATTAAGTACGTCCAGACGATGCAGTCATATTTGTAGTTTTTGCTCAGGCTTCTGTAAGAAAACATGCTGTTTTGTTTTGTCACAAAATTGTCTACACAGTCTTCAAAGCAATTTGGCTTTGTGTTCGCTGCAACTGCACAGTCTGCCAGGCAACACATTTGTTCAGCATTGTTGTAAAACTGAAAGCGTTCTATCGATTTGTGATACCTTTACAAACAACTGTACGGGATTATTGAAACATGCTACAAAGATGTATCTAATCCGTGAGGGATCGGAATTGCGTTCGGCGGTAGGTCTACAATTTTCGTATTCTCCTTTCGCTCATAGTGGAGCACGTGTTTGCGCGTCGCCGACGAGTGTTATTATTTCACAGAACCTCATTCAAATGTTTTGTATCAAAAGCGAACATTAAGCGCTTCAATACTTGGACCATTTGTGGAGCTAATGCCCCCAGCATGCTTCCGACACAATGGTGTAGGCTTACCGTTACCGGCACATGCAAGGCGAGTTAAGTTGGTAGTTTTTCATTTCAAAAATTTAATTTCTTTAGCGCTCATCCCCTTCATATATCGTCCCCACAGGAACATACACACCCAAAGAGCGTTGGTGATGTTTTCTTCAGCAGTTTGGAACCATTCTTGTTTGCACACTTGTTGGTGGTCCTGAAAAGGACCGTTTGATGTTTTCGTTTGGCGTTCACCATCCGGGCCGGGCATCTTACTTCGAGCTGGTGTACTTGGTGACGGCCTTCGTTCCCTCGGAAACGGCATGCTTGGCCAACTCACCAGGTAGCAGCAGACGGACGGCAGTCTGGATTTCGCGCGACGTGATCGTCGAACGCTTGTTGTAGTGCGCCAGCCGGGAGGCTTCGGCGGCGATGCGCTCGAAGATGTCGTTCACGAAACTGTTCATGATGCTCATCGCCTTGGACGATATGCCCGTGTCCGGATGCACTTGCTTCAGCACCTTGTAGATGTAGATTGCGTAGCTTTCCTTGCGGGTCTTGCGCTTCTTCTTCTTGTCGGACTTGGAGATGTTTTTCTGGGCCTTGCCAGACTTCTTCGCTGCCTTTCCACTGGTTTTCGGTGCCATTGCGTCACTGACTGCTGTGTGCTTCCTTTCGCTAGGAGTGTCGAACTCAATCAATTGGCAATTCTCTGGGATCCTTTGCTTATAACGACTAGAGTTCCAACTTCGATGCATGAGACACTTCATAAAAAGGCCGGTTCCCGCTCGTTTTCCGTCGCAGTTCGTGGGAATCCTTCTGCAGAGCAACTCACCGTTCTAAACCAAACGAAAAATGTCTGGACGTGGCAAGGGAGGAAAAGTGAAGGGAAAGGCAAAGTCCCGCTCGAACCGTGCCGGTCTGCAGTTCCCGGTCGGTCGTATTCATCGTCTGCTGCGTAAGGGCAACTATGCCGAACGCGTTGGAGCCGGAGCACCGGTGTATCTGGCCGCCGTGATGGAGTATCTAGCCGCTGAAGTGCTGGAATTGGCAGGAAACGCAGCCCGTGACAACAAGAAGACTCGCATCATCCCGCGTCATCTGCAACTGGCCATCCGCAACGACGAGGAGTTGAACAAGCTGCTCTCTGGAGTGACCATTGCTCAGGGTGGTGTGTTGCCGAACATCCAGGCTGTGCTGTTACCAAAGAAGACGGAAAAGAAGGCCTAAGCGCTGCGTTTCACGATCTCAACGACAACAAAAAAACCGTCCTTTTCAGGGCGACAAAGTGTTAGTGAAAAGATTGCTTCAAACATTTTCTCCATTCAAACACATTTCACAAGATGTTTGTGCGAGACGGTATGCACGACAATGAAGCGTCTTGTGCGCTTACGTTCGTCGGATTTAAAAAACGCGTTTGAGAACCGAAAGTTAAACATCAAACTCACATCACTTCAAGTGCTTCATCTAGTAGGCTGGCAAAACTCAGTTGGTGTAGGAAAATTAAATTGTAAACGCTGAACAAAGCAGAAACAGTTTCAATTTCGGGGCATCAGTACACTGGGAGAACGCAGAATCAGAATCCAGCAGCGTATCGGTAATCCTGAGTAAACACTGATTTTGAGTGCCAAATGGGACAGGCTAGGGGCAGACCCGCTAAAGCCTTGGCGAACGCTACGACCGCCCAAAACGAAGAGAATTTACCATTTTACCCAAAAATGCACGCCGATCGTGAAATGTATGTACAGTATAAGCAAATCATTTGCACGTAAGCACGGTTTGTTTCAACTGACCTTCGGGTGATGCTAAACCGTGGACATTTTTGATACCTCTTCTTCTCTATCCAAACAGATCAGAAGATTTCTGTGTGAAATGGACACTGAAGCGTCTTGTGCTTACTTGCGCGTTCAATTCTGCGCCGAATTTAAAAATGCGTTTATCAAACGAAAGTTAAAAATCAAACTCGCGCGACTTAAAATTAAAATTGGAAACGCTGAACTTGCGGGACACAAGGCAGAAACAATATCAATTTCGGGGCATCGGTGCAACAGAATCAACGCATCGGTAATTTTGGGTAAAACTGATTTTAGCTACCAAATGGGACAGTCTAGGGGCGAACGCTACCCTGGACCGCCCAAGAAGACCATTGTACCCGAAGATGGTGACCGTGAAATCTGCGTCCAGCATAAGCAACTCATTTGCAGGTAAGAACGGATGGACATTCGGGTGATGTAAAACTGTTGAAACTATTGATACTTCTACGAAAGTAACCAATTTCTGATGGTTGGCGGTGACTGAATTTCAACGGTCATGATCAACAGTTCACACACACAGTAGCTGGCATGGGCACGCCACTTTTGGCGCCATTTTTCACTCTCGACGCACTGGTAGGTATGGATGGTGATAACGGTAACAATACGGTCGGTTAAAGCGAAAGAAAGTGAAGAAACAACTCTTTGTGAAGCGAATGGTGGTCCTGAAAAGGACCGTTTTCTTTTTCCGACCGGTCGATGGTGCTTCGATGAAGTGCGCAGTTTAACCTCCGAAACCGTACAGAGTGCGGCCCTGGCGTTTCAGGGCGTACACCACATCCATGGCGGTGACGGTCTTGCGCTTGGCGTGCTCGGTGTACGTCACGGCATCACGAATCACGTTCTCCAGGAACACTTTGAGAACGCCACGGGTCTCCTCGTAGATCAGGCCCGAAATGCGCTTCACGCCGCCACGGCGAGCCAGACGGCGGATGGCTGGTTTCGTGATGCCCTGGATGTTATCGCGCAGCACTTTGCGATGACGCTTGGCTCCACCTTTGCCCAATCCTTTTCCTCCCTTTCCACGTCCAGTCATGTTGCTTGCTTTGCTGAATGTAGTCGACACGTTCGTCCCACGAAGCACCACTCAAGTTTACTGCGCTGCCGGCCGGAATCGCCCTTATTTATAGGCAGATCGAGGAGCTCCCGAGCGATGTGTGGCCATAAATAGGAGTGATTTGGCCGTTTCGCCTCTAGAAGTGTGAAACCATCGTCAGTGAACGGAACGAGTGTATCGAGACAGCATGGCCCGTACCAAGCAAACTGCCCGCAAGTCGACCGGAGGAAAGGCACCACGAAAGCAGCTAGCCACCAAAGCTGCCCGCAAGAGTGCCCCGGCCACCGGTGGAGTGAAGAAACCGCATCGGTACCGCCCCGGTACGGTGGCTCTGCGAGAGATCCGTCGCTACCAGAAGTCGACCGAGCTGCTCATTCGCAAGCTGCCATTCCAGCGGCTAGTTCGTGAGATCGCCCAGGACTTCAAGACGGATCTTCGCTTCCAGAGCTCGGCCGTGATGGCACTGCAGGAAGCGAGCGAGGCGTACCTGGTCGGTCTGTTCGAGGACACCAACCTGTGTGCCATCCACGCCAAGCGCGTCACCATCATGCCGAAGGACATCCAGCTCGCTCGTCGTATTCGTGGAGAACGCGCCTAAGTGAACCGATTCATCGGGAGGTCAAGCAATCAAAAAACGGTCCTTTTCAGGACCACCAATGTGTGTTAGAGAAAGAATTATTTCGCGTTTTTTTTTTTTTTGGTGTCGGAGAAATGTATCCTCTCTCGCAAGAGGAGGGTTCCCCTACAAATTACACGTGAAAATAGGTTTTAAGCTGGACAAAACGGTATGATTAATCGCAATGGGCATTGCTCGAACAGATCAACACACAACGGCACGGAAGATGCTCATGGTGCAGAAGGATCTGTTAACGCAAATCGAAAGGAATTATCATGGAAGATATGAGGAAAGTCAATTTAATTACAACCGAAATCTCTCAATGAGAAACCACCTTCAACGCTAACAGCCTCAATGGTTTAAATCAGCTACATTGTCCCCAACGGCAGTTGATTTGAGCGCCTAAAGTTAGGTGGCTCCAGAGAGGACTTAACCCCTCACAACGGAGAATTCCTACACATTGCGCCCCGCTCCGAGGTTAATCTTCGTGTGCGTCGCACCAGAACTCCGAGGTGAATCCTCGTGTGTTTGCAACACGGCAAGTACCGCTCCGAGGTGAATCCTCGTGTGCACCACAAGCCGCATCGAGAAAGAACGCAAGAACTCCGAGGTAAATCTTCGTGTGTTCACAACACGGCTAACCGCTCCGAGGTTAACCCTCGTGTGCACCACCAGCCCAGCGTTCCATCGAACAACGGTTGAGGAGCGACGGACGGTCGCAGGTAACGGACGGTTGCCCAGCCGATATCGGAAACGCCCAACGCACACCAGCTCAAGGGTTGGCGCAAGACGTCAGCTCCCGGCGGTGAGAAGCGAGGAAAGCAGAGCCGGAGCGCGCAAGCTCCAGGCGTGATATTGGAGATAGACGCACACCAGCTCAAGGGCCGGCGCAAGACGCCAGCTCCCGGCAGTGGAAGGCGAGGAAGGCAAGGTCGGAGCGCGCAAGCTTGGCCTGATCAACTCTGCAAGGCAAGCAGAACGGACGTTTGGAAGCCGCGGACGATCACCCCAGCCTGACTTACATTTCGGATCGACGGACGATCGCGACAGCCGAAGCAGGTGGTAGGTGGTAACTCCGCGCACCAGCCAAAATATAGTGCAACGCTCCACAAGTGCATCAGTTAGAAGTGCGTAAAAGAGACGGAATTTTAGTGCGACAAAGTGAGCGCGAACGGTAAAAAACAGTGGTCAGAAACGGCGTCTGACAAAAATACACGGCGATATAACGCAAAACGTGTAAAAAACATTCCGCCGAAACATTAACAGTGAAGCCAACGAGTAGCCAGAAATCAGTGCCAGATCAGCAAGTTTACCAGCAGTGTGTGCGACGAGGTGCGTGCCCAGCAACTCCAGGACAGCGAGTGAGGAAGCAGGTAGCAGCGTCAGCAGCGAGGAAGAGAGCGCGCAAGCTGACGGCATCGGAATCGACGGACGGTCGAAACTCATCAGCTCAAGGGCCGGCGCGAGACGCCAGCTCCCGGCGGTGGTCAACGAAGAGCAGCGAGTGACGTCATCAAGGCAAGGTCACCATTTCTAGCAGTGTAACGAATCGTAAGTAATATGGAGTTCGTTTTTAAGCACAATCCCAACGGGAATTGTAAGATATGCACGCAGGCTGATAGCACAGGGAAAATGGTTCACTGCATAGAATGCGATAGATTTCTCCATCAAGCGTGCCTAAACTTGAGAGTAATTCCTAAGAACTATGTTTGCCCTAAGTGTAAATTGATAGAAACTGAGAAAAATGAAAGCAGGGAAGCGCTTCAGCAAACGCAGAAGTTGCTTCAAGATAGGTCAGAAAAAGAGAAAAAAGAAAGGGAGCAGAAACTTAAAATAGAAGAAGAGCTAGGGAAGCTCCAAGACGAAATTAAGAGACAACAAGAACAGGCCAATATGAGCCTTCTAAATGAATCGGAGAGATATTGTCAAATGCCATCTGCAACCGAGGACGTAAAGCTTTTAACGGAGAGTATTAAACAAATGATAGATTCATGGTCGCTAAAGAACGACAAAACGACCCTTTCCGAGCTTCCAGAGTTTAACGGTAATTACAACATGTGGCCTCGATTTAAAAGCATTTACGAGAAAACCACACGCGAAGGTAACTTTTCGGATTTGGAGAACTTGAACAGGCTCCAAAAATACTTAAAGGGGGATGCGCTACGCTCAGTCAGCGGACTGATGCTAAACCCAGATAATGTAGGGAAAATTATTGAACGTCTTGAAAGATTATACGGAAACACGGACAACATTTACACTTCGTTGTTGAACGAACTACTGGCCGTGAAAAATCCGTCCTTAGAAAACCCGGCATCATTTATTAGATTTTCAAATGCCCTCCACGATCTAATAGATAACATGACGATGCTCAATCAGGGAGAGTATCTCAACGATCAGAGACTCTTGAAAGATCTTGTTGCTAGGCTGCCGGTCGAATTGAGGAACAAATGGTTATCCGATTCCCTTTTGGAAGAGGCAAAACCAAAGACACTTATAAAATTTGCGGAGTGGTTAAAACCAACAGAAGATTTAGCAACGCTATTGGTAGCGAACGAAGGAGGGTTCAAAGGTAGTACCCAGCACGTGAATCCGCATCACGTACAGGGCAGAATCAACCAACGAGGAAAAAAATGCATGCTATGCGGTCTTCCCCATGACACGCTGCATTGCAAATATTTAAATGGCAAGACAGTCGGTGAGAAATTGCGCACACTGTCACAAAACAACATTTGTATTAATTGCTGTGCACTTAAAAATCACAACGCACAAAATTGTCGGCTACCCCCACAATGCAGGGTATACGGGTGTGGGAAAAAACATAACACCGCCCTGCACAGGAATGAAACCGCCGAGTGGCAAGCGCGAGATGCTCCGCGCAGAGTGAATCACCACCACGGCAGGCATCAGCTGTTCTATCAAATTATCCCTGTAAGCCTACGAGGCAACGGTAAAACAGAGCACACATACGCTTTCATCGATCCCGGTTCTTCTACCAGTCTGATTTTAGATAGCGTAAGAGAAAAATTGAATATCACCGGGCCAAAAAAACCACTAACTTTGTCGTGGACTAACGGAAACGTTCAGGAAGAATCAAATAGCCAAACGATTCACCTGAAGCTTGAGGGCACAAATAAACGCGTTTTCGATGTAAAGGGTCTACGAAGCGTGAAGGAACTTGATCTTCCGCTGCAAACAGTTGACAGTAAGGAACTTACAAAGAAGTACAAGCACTTACGCGGGCTGAACTTTGCGGGATATAAAAATGCAATCCCCACAGTTTTACTTGGATTGCCGCATTCTTACCTTGCGCATGGATTTGACTTCCGCGAGGGTGAAGAATATGAGCCGATTGCTCAAGAAACCCGACTTGGGTGGGTAATATTTGGAGGAAGTGACGCAACAAGGGATGACTGTAACTTATTTACAATCATAGAAAAAAAGGAAGAAGAAGAAAGAACAATCGCGCAACTTATGCGTGGCTACTTTTCGACCGAGGAGTTTGGGGTTAAACCCACTCCCAACAAAGTGTCAAAACAACACGAAAGGGCCACACAAATAATGGAGAAAACAATTAAAAATACGGCACACGGCTATGAAATCGGACTACTATGGAAAAACGATGATCCGAATTTACCTAACAGTTATGCTCAAGCGCTTCGCCGTCTAAAGAGCCAGGAGAAGAAAATGGAAGGTGATAAAAAACTAAAGGAGTGGTATCACAAGGAGATAGCTACTTACGTTGACAAAGGGTACGCTCGCAAGGCCACGCCGAAGGAACTGCTCGATTTGACAGGAAACATAAACTACATTCCGCATTTCGCAGTAATTAACTATAACAAACAAATACCTAAACCTCGGCTAGTTTTTGATGCCGCTGCGAAAAATGAAGGGAAATCACTCAATTCCCAATTGTTGCCAGGACCGGACGCAACAACCTCTCTTTTTGGCGTATTAATCCGATTTAGAGAGCACGAAATTGCATGCTCCGGGGACATCAAGGAAATGTTCCATCAGGTAAAAATAAGGAACGAAGACCAGAAAGCACAGAGATTCCTTTTTAGAAATTCGCCACAAGACGTGCCGCAAGTGTTTGTAATGCAGGTCATGACATTCGGAGCCACATGCTCTCCCGCATGTGCCCAATTCGTTAAAAACCAAAATGCCTTAGGCTATAAGGAAACGCACCCCATCGCCGTGAAGGCTATAATTGACAATCATTACGTAGACGACTATCTAGATAGTTTTCCAAATGTCCAAGCAGCACTTAAAACAATCGAGGATGTTTGCAAGATTCACGACAATGCAAATTTTTTCATGAGGAATTTCGTTTCAAATTCCAAGGAGGTCGAACTTAGCATCCCAGAAAACAGACGTTCAGCACAAAACGTACTGCAATTTAACAACAAAGATCAAAACTTTGAAAAGGTTTTAGGGCTCGTTTGGGACAAAGACAACGACGTCTTTAAATTCAAATTGAATGAGACCAATATCAACAAGCTCACAAAAAGAGAAATGCTCTCCTTTGTTATGAAAATATATGATCCGCTAGGATATTTAGCTAATTATACGGTCGAGAGCAAGATACTTATGCAGGATCTGTGGAGAACAGGCCTTGATTGGGACGATGAAGTACCCGAAGAAATTAAACTTAAATGGGAAGCTTGTCTAAAAAGAATTAAAGAAGTAACCAACGTGGCTATCCCCAGATGCCTCTCGCCAGGCAATGATGTGATTAGCAGAGAGATGCATACGTTCGTGGATGCATCGGAAAAGGCTTTCGCAGCCGTTACATATTTGCGGACGATTCATGAATCTAGCATTGACGTACGTATCATTGCTGCGAAATCTAGAATCGCTCCTATCAAGCCGCTATCTATTCCACGGCTCGAACTCCAAGGTGCAATACTTGGCACAAGGCTTCATGAAGCCATTAAAAAGGAGCTAAGGCTGGAAATACATCGCGAATATTTCTGGACCGACTCCAAAACGGTACTCGCATGGCTTAATTCAGAAGCACGCAACTATCAGCAATTTGTAGCGCTGAGAATCGGAGAAATTTTAGAACATTCCACATCAGCACAGTGGAAATGGGTACCGTCAGCTGAAAATCCAGCCGACGAAGCCACGAAGACATGTCAAGGCCAATCAAAATGGCTCCTTGGCCCCGATTTTTTAAGAGAACGGGACATCGTAGCAAAAAACCCCGAACTCTTAGTAACATTTGAGGAAATAAGACCAGTGCACACAGTAAAGACGCTAGAAAAAAAAGACTGGAGCGTCATTAACGTCGACTGGTGCTCCGACTGGAACAAGCTCAAACGAGCATTAGCAATAGGTATGAAATATATTGAATGGCTAAGAGCGAAAGCAACAGGATCGAACTTTAGTGCAACGATCACTACCGATGACCTAAACAATGCAGAAGTTCTTCTTCTGAAGAAAACCCAGTGGGAACATTATACCACGGAAATGACACAGCTTTCATTACAAACCCCGATTAGCAACAATAGCTCGATTCGCGGTCTTTGCCCAATACTGGGAGACGAAGGAATAATGAGATCAAAGGGTAGATTAGAAAACGTAGCCTTCTTGAGGTACGATACAAAAAATCCCATCATCCTCCCTAAAGGGCACCACGTAACTAACTTAATTTTGGCCAGATACCATCAAAGATATATCCATCAAAAGACAGAATCTGTATTAGCAGCTCTACGTCAAAAATACTGGATAATCGATATACGAGCAGCTTTGAAACATGTCGTAATGAAATGCCAGTTTTGTAAAATAAAAAGAGCTAAACCGACACCACCAATGATGGCAGACTTGCCAGAGTGTAGAACCGCTGTGTATCAGAAACCATTCACTCATACAGGAGTTGATTATTTTGGTCCTTTATTAGTGACAATTGGAAGACGATCAGAGAAAAGGTGGGGCGTGGTATTTACGTGTCTTACGACCAGAGCCATCCACATCGAAATTGCGTCTGATCTTAGTTCCGACGCATTCATACGCTGCCTTAAAAATATGCAGCATAGAAGAGGAAAAGTGTCCTCGCTATATAGCGATAACGGCACCAATTTCGTAGGTGCTGATAATGAAATTCGACGACTTCAAGAAAGATGCGCCTCCGAGAGCATCAATTGGATATTCAATCCTCCAGGCGCACCCCACTTTGGTGGCTCGTGGGAAAGAATGGTAGCCGAAATAAAAAGTCTTCTTCCGATCGCCGACAGCTACAGGGAGGACGTGCTTAGAACCGTCTTGACAGAGATAGAATTTCTGACTAATAACAGGCCTCTAACGCATATCCCATTGAATAGAGAAGATGACGAGCCTTTAACACCTGCTCATTTCTTGCTAGGCTGTTCCGGGGAAGCTGAACCAAACATTTCAGACATCACGAAAGCTGAAGCAACCAGATCTGACTGGAAAAAGGCGCAAGCAATTGTGCAGGAATATTGGAAACGGTGGATAACAGAGTATCTTCCGAAACTCTCCAAACGGGAAAAGTGGAGAGACCCCGCCAAGCCATTGGCCATAGGTGACGTTGTTACCTTCCCAGACGAGCAACGAAAGGGAAGGTGGATCAAAGGCATAATTTGCGAGGTGTTCCCAGGAAAAGATGGACAAACGCGTTCAGCACGCATTAAAATAGGAAAGAGTGAGATTACCAAGCCCACCGTGAAGCTAGCGGTACTCGAGGTTCGAGGCGATAAGACCTCTCTACCCGTAGAAAAACATATTACCGTTGAAGGAGCTAACTTCACCAAGACTGTCGATCGCGCAGTGAAAAAGAAAACCGAAATTCCTCACAACCCACACTGGGGAAAGAAGCGAAGCCTTGATATAAAGGCAATCCAAAGCAGGGCCGCTGATCTTACAGCCAATAATAAAAACAAAAGGCAAAAAATATCAATTCGACCCGTAACATGGAAGCTTGGAAAGTAGTATTCGTTCTTGCCTTGATAAATGGGATTTACTGTTTATCCATCTCACCCATAGCAGAGCCAGGGTTATTTTTCGATCATTTGGGAACACTTTTACTTAAAAAAGGAACATGGGACACAACCCTACATACAAACACATTCCCAGACAATGACACACAGACGATACTGAAAATAGAAGAGAATTTGGATACAGCATTTAGTCTAATGAACGAAACCGACGCGAGACTAGTTCAATTAAGAACAACTTTAAAAAGAGAATGCGACTATGTCCTACAATTGATACGCGATACGAAACACGTGAGAGTTAAGAGATCAGGTGGAGTCTTCGGATTTCTAAAGGACTTTCTTTTTGGTGGAAATGAATTTGACGAATCACTAGCACTACTCCGAGCAGACGAGGATCAGAAAATTGTACACGTAGCTGAGAACCTTGCAAAGGTAAATATAAGACATAACACGCTGACAAACGAACTGTCCGCTAAAATAAGTAGAGTCAACGACGGCGTTAATCAACTTCAAGAGCGATTTAGTGAGAATAAAAGGAACACATTATCAAAGTTCATGCAGGAAACCATAATATTAGCAAACGCCTTAGTACAGGAAATGAACAGTAAATACAAGGCGATAAAATATGATCCGATCGACACCGACGAAAATTCAAGAATCGCAGCGAAAATAAATAAGAAGTTGATAGAAGGGAGCGTTATTCAAGATCGACCCAGAGTTATAGGAAAAACCATTCTCAATGGAGAGCTAGTTCTTAACGTAGAAAATTCTATCGTATCAAATATCAAGTTCGAAATCTTCGATGTTTTTCCAATACCTAATTTTAAGGAATCCACAATAATCGGCATAGATAAAACAACTATTGCCATCAACGATGATAACTTCTTGTACCCAAGGGACATGGCGAAAGTAAACTCTACGCACTATATCTCAGCAGAAACGACAATACTAAGAAAACGGGATTGCGTAGCATCTATATTTTTTCACTCACAGAACAATCAGTCTTGTCCTACATGGGAATTCAAAGGAAATACCACTGAATTCTTCAAGCTTAAACAATCAAATAGTATTCTGTACTACACATCGCTACCAAGTGAAATCCTTATAAAGTGTAACAAAACTTTAACAAACCCCACTCACAAGGCAGGAATCATAAATCTGTCCCAGGACTGCAAAATTCAAACAAAAACACTTGAAATACTCCCAACATTCAAGGGAAAGTTTGAAACGTTCAGAACGTATTTCAAACCATCACGTGAAGATCTATCCGACAAAGCAAAAGAAGAGAGAAAAGAAGTGGAAAAAGGAGATAATGTAACGCTTAAGATAATTATAACATGCATTATTGGCACAATTTGTGTTGCAATTATAGCGGCATATGTAGCAATCAGGATGAAAGAAAGAGCGAGCCATACGTTAGACCCACCACCGTTTAGGCCCACTGAAGAACACGAATTGTAACCCCTCTGCGAGGAATTACGGGGGCGGGGATGTCGCTGACGGAAACATAAATAAACGCTAGTAAGCAAAACGCATGTACGCAGCAAAACCAAGCAATGCTTGGCACGCCGACAACGGCGCATACAAATGTAGGAAATATGCACATGCTGGTAAAAAGTCGCCGACAGCGGTGACCAACACGGACACATACATGTAAGCAATTATGTCGACTAAGGAAAATTTGTCAATCAGAATTACTATATAAGAATCGATAATTGAACCAATAAATCAGTAGTTGATGAAAACCCAAATAGTTGACTACTCTTGGAATTCTCCAACATTGCCCTCAAGTCGGTGTTCAATACGCCTGTCTCGAGGAGTGCTCCGAGGTTAATCTTCGTGTGCACAACAAATGGTGAACGGAACGAGTGTATCGAGACAGCATGGCCCGTACCAAGCAAACTGCCCGCAAGTCGACCGGAGGAAAGGCACCACGAAAGCAGCTAGCCACCAAAGCTGCCCGCAAGAGGTAGCCACCAAAGCGGTACTTGCCGTGTTGCAAACACACGAGGATTCACCTCGGAGTTCTGGTGCGACGCACACGAAGATTAACCTCGGAGCGGGGCGCAATGTGTAGGAATTCTCCGTTGTGAGGGGTTAAGTCCTCTCTGGAGCCACCATTTGTTGTGCACACGAAGATTAACCTCGGAGCACTCCTCGAGACAGGCGTATTGAACACCGACTTGAGGGCAATGTTGGAGAATTCCAAGAGTAGTCAACTATTTGGGTTTTCATCAACTACTGATTTATTGGTTCAATTATCGATTCTTATATAGTAATTCTGATTGACAAATTTTCCTTAGTCGACATAATTGCTTACATGTATGTGTCCGTGTTGGTCACCGCTGTCGGCGACTTTTTACCAGCATGTGCATATTTCCTACATTTGTATGCGCCGTTGTCGGCGTGCCAAGCATTGCTTGGTTTTGCTGCGTACATGCGTTTTGCTTACTAGCGTTTATTTATGTTTCCGTCAGCGACAGCACTTAAATGGCAGTCGCTAATCGTTTGTTTTTGTTGTACCATTTGTTGTGCACACGAAGATTAACCTCGGAGCACTCCTCGAGACAGGCGTATTGAACACCGACTTGAGGGCAATGTTGGAGAATTCCAAGAGTAGTCAACTATTTGGGTTTTCATCAACTACTGATTTATTGGTTCAATTATCGATTCTTATATAGTAATTCTGATTGACAAATTTTCCTTAGTCGACAATTTTGTGCGTTGTGATTTTTAAGTGCACAGCAATTAATACAAATGTTGTTTTGTGACAGTGTGCGCAATTTCTCACCGACTGTCTTGCCATTTAAATATTTGCAATGCAGCGTGTCATGGGGAAGACCGCATAGCATGCATTTTTTTCCTCGTTGGTTGATTCTGCCCTGTACGTGATGCGGATTCACGTGCTGGGTACTACCTTTGAACCCTCCTTCGTTCGCTACCAATAGCGTTGCTAAATCTTCTGTTGGTTTTAACCACTCCGCAAATTTTATAAGTGTCTTTGGTTTTGCCTCTTCCAAAAGGGAATCGGATAACCATTTGTTCCTCAATTCGACCGGCAGCCTAGCAACAAGATCTTTCAAGAGTCTCTGATCGTTGAGATACTCTCCCTGATTGAGCATCGTCATGTTATCTATTAGATCGTGGAGGGCATTTGAAAATCTAATAAATGATGCCGGGTTTTCTAAGGACGGATTTTTCACGGCCAGTAGTTCGTTCAACAACGAAGTGTAAATGTTGTCCGTGTTTCCGTATAATCTTTCAAGACGTTCAATAATTTTCCCTACATTATCTGGGTTTAGCATCAGTCCGCTGACTGAGCGTAGCGCATCCCCCTTTAAGTATTTTTGGAGCCTGTTCAAGTTCTCCAAATCCGAAAAGTTACCTTCGCGTGTGGTTTTCTCGTAAATGCTTTTAAATCGAGGCCACATGTTGTAATTACCGTTAAACTCTGGAAGCTCGGAAAGGGTCGTTTTGTCGTTCTTTAGCGACCATGAATCTATCATTTGTTTAATACTCTCCGTTAAAAGCTTTACGTCCTCGGTTGCAGATGGCATTTGACAATATCTCTCCGATTCATTTAGAAGGCTCATATTGGCCTGTTCTTGTTGTCTCTTAATTTCGTCTTGGAGCTTCCCTAGCTCTTCTTCTATTTTAAGTTTCTGCTCCCTTTCTTTTTTCTCTTTTTCTGACCTATCTTGAAGCAACTTCTGCGTTTGCTGAAGCGCTTCCCTGCTTTCATTTTTCTCAGTTTCTATCAATTTACACTTAGGGCAAACATAGTTCTTAGGAATTACTCTCAAGCTTAGGCACGCTTGATGGAGAAATCTATCGCATTCTATGCAGTGAACCATTTTCCCTGTGCTATCAGCCTGCGTGCATATCTTACAATTCCCGTTGGGATTGTGCTTAAAAACGAACTCCATATTACTTACGATTCGTTACACTGCTAGAAATGGTGACCTTGCCTTGATGACGTCACTCGCTGCTCTTCGTTGACCACCGCCGGGAGCTGGCGTCTCGCGCCGGCCCTTGAGCTGATGGGGTTCGACCGTCCGTCGATTCCGATGCCGTCAGCTTGCGCGCTCTCTTCCTCGCTGCTGACGCTGCTACCTGCTTCCTCACTCGCTGTCCTGGAGTTGCTGGGCACGCACCTCGTCGCACACACTGCTGGTAAACTTGCTGATCTGGCACTGATTTCTGGCTACTCGTTGGCTTCACTGTTAATGTTTCGGCGGAATGTTTTTTACACGTTTTGCGTTATATCGCCGTGTATTTTTGTCAGACGCCGTTTCTGACCACTGTTTTTTACCGTTCGCGCTCACTTTGTCGCACTAAAATTCCGTCTCTTTTACGCACTTCTAACTGATGCACTTGTGGAGCGTTGCACTATATTTTGGCTGGTGCGCGGAGTTACCACCTACCACCTGCTTCGGCTGTCGCGATCGTCCGTCGATCCGAAATGTAAGTCAGGCTGGGGTGATCGTCCGCGGCTTCCAAACGTCCGTTCTGCTTGCCTTGCAGAGTTGATCAGGCCAAGCTTGCGCGCTCCGACCTTGCCTTCCTCGCCTTCCACTGCCGGGAGCTGGCGTCTTGCGCCGGCCCTTGAGCTGGTGTGCGTCTATCTCCAATATCACGCCGGGAGCTTGCGCGCTCCGGCTCTGCTTTCCTCGCTTCTCACCGCCGGGAGAAGTGTGCCTAGACGCACACCAGCTCAAGGGCCGGCGCAAGACGCCAGCTCCCGGCAGTGGAAGGCGAGGAAGGCAACAGCGACAGCGTCGCTGACGGAAATATACGCAATAAAATCTATCCAAAATAAACGCTAGTAAGCAAAACGCATGTACGCAGCAAAACCAAGCAATGCTTGGCACGCCGACAACGGCGCATACAAATGTAGGAAATATGCACATGCTGATGCAAAGTCGCCGACAGCGGTGACCAACACGGACACATACATGTAAGCAATTATGTCGACTAAGGAAAATTTGTCAATCAGAATTACTATATAAGAATCGATAATTGAACCAATAAATCAGTAGTTGATGAAAACCCAAATAGTTGACTACTCTTGGAATTCTCCAACATTGCCCTCAAGTCGGTGTTCAATACGCCTGTCTCGAGGAGTGCTCCGAGGTTAATCTTCGTGTGCACAACAAATGGTGGCTCCAGAGAGGACTTAACCCCTCACAACGGAGAATTCCTACACATTGCGCCCCGCTCCGAGGTTAAGCTTCGTGTGCGTCGCACCAAAACTCCGAGGTGAATCCTCGTGTGTTTGCAACACGGCAAGTACCGCTCCGAGGTGAATCCTCGTGTGCACCACAAGCCGCATCGAGAAAGAACGCAAGAACTCCGAGGTAAATCTTCGTGTGTTCACAACACGGCTAACCGCTCCGAGGTTAATCCTCGTGTGCACCACCAGCCCAGCGTTCCATCGAACAACGGTTGAGGAGCGACGGACGGTCGCAGGTAACGGACGGTTGCCCAGCCGATATCGGAAACGCCCAACGCACACCAGCTCAAGGGTTGGCGCAAGACGTCAGCTCCCGGCGGTGAGAAGCGAGGAAAGCAGAGCCGGAGCGCGCAAGCTCCCGGCGTGATATTGGAGATAGACGCACACCAGCTCAAGGGCCGGCGCAAGACGCCAGCTCCTGGCGGTGGAAGGCGAGGAAGGCAAGGTCGGAGCGCGCAAGCTCGGCCTGATCAACTCTGCAAGGCAAGCAGAACGGAAGTTTGGAAGCCGCGGACGATCACCCCAGCCTGACCTACATTTCGGATCGACGGACGATCGCGACAGCCGAAGCAGGTGGTAGGTGGTAACTCCGCGCACCAGCCAAAATATAGTGCAACGCTCCACAAGTGCATCAGTTAGAAGTGCGTAAAAGAGACGGAATTTTAGTGCGACAAAGTGAGCGCGAACGGTAAAAAACAGTGGTCAGAAACGGCGTCTGACAAAAATACACGGCGACATAACGCAAAACGTGTAAAAAACATTCCGCCGAAACATTAACAGTGAAGCCAACGAGTAGCCAGAAATCAGTGCCAGATCAGCAAGTTTACCAGCAGTGTGTGCGACGAGGTGCGTGCCCAGCAACTCCAGGACAGCGAGTGAGGAAGCAGGTAGCAGCGTCAGCAGCGAGGAAGAGAGCGCGCAAGCTGACGGCATCGGAATCGACGGACGGTCGAAACTCATCAGCTCAAGGGCCGGCGCGAGACGCCAGCTCCCGGCGGTGGTCAACGAAGAGCAGCGAGTGACGTCATCAAGGCAAGGTCACCATTTCTAGCAGTGTAACGAATCGTAAGTAATATGGAGTTCGTTTTTAAGCACAATCCCAACGGGAATTGTAAGATATGCACGCAGGCTGATAGCACAGGGAAAATGGTTCACTGCATAGAATGCGATAGATTTCTCCATCAAGCGTGCCTAAACTTGAGAGTAATTCCTAAGAACTATGTTTGCCCTAAGTGTAAATTGATAGAAACTGAGAAAAATGAAAGCAGGGAAGCGCTTCAGCAAACGCAGAAGTTGCTTCAAGATAGGTCAGAAAAAGAGAAAAAAGAAAGGGAGCAGAAACTTAAAATAGAAGAAGAGCTAGGGAAGCTCCAAGACGAAATTAAGAGACAACAAGAACAGGCCAATATGAGCCTTCTAAATGAATCGGAGAGATATTGTCAAATGCCATCTGCAACCGAGGACGTAAAGCTTTTAACGGAGAGTATTAAACAAATGATAGATTCATGGTCGCTAAAGAACGACAAAATGACCCTTTCCGAGCTTCCAGAGTTTAACGGTAATTACAACATGTGGCCTCGATTTAAAAGCATTTACGAGAAAACCACACGCGAAGGTAACTTTTCGGATTTGGAGAACTTGAACAGGCTCCAAAAATACTTAAAGGGGGATGCGCTACGCTCAGTCAGCGGACTGATGCTAAACCCAGATAATGTAGGGAAAATTATTGAACGCCTTGAAAGATTATACGGAAACACGGACAACATTTATACTTCGTTGTTAAACGAACTACTGGCCGTGAAAAATCCGTCCCTAGAAAACCCGGCATCATTTATTAGATTTTCAAATGCCCTCCACGATCTGATAGATAACATGACGATGCTCAATCAGGGAGAGTATCTCAACGATCAGAGACTCTTGAAAGATCTTGTTGCTAGGCTGCCGGTCGAATTGAGGAACAAATGGTTATCCGATTCCCTTCTGGAAGAGGCAAAACCAAAGACACTTATAAAATTTGCGGAGTGGTTAAAACCAACAGAAGATTTAGCAACGCTATTGGTAGCGAACGAAGGAGGGTTCAAAAGTAGTACCCATCACGTGAATCCGCATCACGCACAGGGCAGAATCAACCAACGAGGAAAAAAATGCATGCTATGCGGTCTTCCCCATGACACGCTGCATTGCAAATATTTAAATGGCAAGACAGTCGGTGAGAAATTACGCACACTGTCACAAAACAACATTTGTATTAATTGCTGTGCACTTAAAAATCACAACGCCCAAAATTGTCGGCTACCCCCACAATGCAGGGTATACGGGTGTGGGAAAAAACATAACACCGCCCTGCACAGGAATGAAACCGCCGAGTGGCAAGCGCGAGAGGCTCCGCGCAGAGTGAATCACCACCACGGCAGGCATCAGCTGTTCTATCAAATTATCCCTGTAAGCCTACGAGGCAACGGTAAAACAGAGCACACATACGCTTTCATCGATCCCGGTTCTTCTACCAGTCTAATTTTAGATAGCGTAAGGGAAAAATTGAATATCACCGGGCCAAAAAAACCACTAACTTTGTCGTGGACTAACGGAAACGTTCAGGAAGAATCAAATAGCCAAACGATTCACCTGAAACTCGAGGGCACAAATAAACGCGTTTTCGATGTAAAGGGTCTACGAAGCGTGAAGGAACTTGATCTTCCGCGGCAAACAGTTGACAGTAAGGAACTTAAAAAGAAGTACAAGCACTTACGCGGGCTGAACTTTGCGGGATATAAAAATGCAAACCCCACAGTTTTACTTGGATTGCCGCATTCTTACCTTGCGCATGGATTTGACTTCCGCGAGGGTGAAGAATATGAGCCGATGGCTCAAGAAACCCGACTTGGGTGGGTAATATTTGGAGGAAGTGACGCAACAAGGGATAACTGTAACTTATTTACAATCATGGAAAAAAAGGAAGAAGAAGAAAAAGCCATGAAGCAAGTTATGTGCGGTTACTTTTCGACCGAGGATTTTGAGGTTAAACCTGCTCCCAATAAAGTGCCAAAACAGCTCGAAAGAGCGTCACAAAGAATGGCAAAAAATGAAGTAAAATTTGAGGAAATAAGACCAGTGCACACAGTAAAGACGCTAGAAAAAAAAGACTGGAGCGTCATTAACGTCGACTGGTGCTCCGACTGGAACAAGCTCAAACGAGCATTAGCAATAGGTATGAAATATATTGAATGGCTAAGAGCGAAAGCAACAGGATCGAACTTTAGTGCAACGATCACTACCGATGACCTAAACAATGCAGAAGTTCTTCTTCTGAAGAAAACCCAGTGGGAACATTATACCACGGAAATGACACAGCTTTCATTACAAACCCCGATTAGCAACAATAGCTCGATTCGCGGTCTTTGCCCAATACTGGGAGACGAAGGAATAATGAGATCAAAGGGTAGATTAGAAAACGTAGCCTTCTTGAGGTACGATACAAAAAATCCCATCATCCTCCCTAAAGGGCACCACGTAACTAACTTAATTTTGGCCAGATACCATCAAAGATATATCCATCAAAAGACAGAATCTGTATTAGCAGCTCTACGTCAAAAATACTGGATAATCGATATACGAGCAGCTTTGAAACATGTCGTTATGAAATGCCAGTTTTGTAAAATAAAAAGAGCTAAACCGACACCACCAATGATGGCAGACTTGCCAGAGTGTAGAACCGCTGTGTATCAGAAACCATTCACTCATACAGGAGTTGATTACTTTGGTCCTTTATTAGTGACAATTGGAAGACGATCAGAGAAAAGGTGGGGCGTGGTATTTACGTGTCTTACGACCAGAGCCATCCACATCGAAATTGCGTCTGATCTTAGTTCCGACGCATTCATACGCTGCCTTAAAAATATGCAGCATAGAAGAGGAAAAGTGTCCTCGCTATATAGCGATAACGGCATCAATTTCGTAGGTGCTGATAATGAAATTCAACGACTTCAAGGAAGATGCGCCTCCGAGAGCATCAATTGTATATTCAATCCTCCAGGCGCACCCCACTTTGGTGGCTCGTGGGAAAGAATGGTAGCCGAAATAAAAAGTCTTCTTCCGATCGCCGACAGCTACAGGGAGGACGTGCTTAGAGCCGTCTTGACAGAGATAGAATTTCTGACTAATAACAGGCCTCTATTGCATATCCCATTGAATAGAGAAGATGACGAGCCTTTAACACCTGCTCATTTCTTGTTAGGCTGTTCAGGGGAAGCTGAACCAAACATTTCAGACATCACGAAAGCTGAAGCAACCAGATCTGACTGGAAAAAGGCGCAAGCAATTGTGCAGGAATATTGGAAACGGTGGATAACAGAGTATCTTCCAAAACTCTTCAAGCGGGAAAAGTGGAAAGACCCCGCCAAGCCATTGGCCATAGGTGACGTTGTTACCTTCCCAGACGAGCAACGAAAGGGAAGGTGGATCAAAGACATAATTTGCGAGGTATTCAAGGGAAAAGATGGACAAACGCGCTCAGCGCGCATTAAAGTAGGAAAGAGTGAGATTACCAAGCCCACCGTGAAACTAGCGGTACTAGAGGTTCGGGGCGATAAGAGCTTTCGGCCAGCAGAAAAACATATTAGCTTCAAAGGAACTAACGATACCAAAACCGTCGATCACGCAGTGAAACATAATACCGAAAATTTGCACAACCCGCGTTGGGGGAAGAAGCGAAGCCTTGATATAAAGGCAATCCAAAGCAGGGACGCTGATCTTACAGCCAACAGTAAAAACAAGAAGCAAAAAATATCAATTCGACCCGGTCACGGAAGCGCAGAAAGTAGATTTCGTTGTTGAGATAAATCTGTCCCAGGACTGCAAAATTCAAACAAGAACACTTGAAATACTCCCAACATTCAAGGGAAAGTTTGAAACGTTCAGAACGTATTTCAAACCGTCACGTGAAGATCTATCCGACAAAGCAAAAGAAGAGAGAAAAGAAGTGGAAAAAGGAGATAATGTAACGCTTAAGATAATTATAACATGCATTATTGGCACAATTTGTGTTGCAATTATAGCGGCATATGTAGCAATCAGGATGAAAGAAAGAGCGAGCCATACGTTAGACCCACCACCGTTAAGGCCCACTGAAGAACACGAATTGTAACCCCTCTGCGAGGAATTACGGGGGCGGGGATGTCGCTGACGGAAATATACGCAATAAAATCTATCCAAAATAAACGCTAGTAAGCAAAACGCATGTACGCAGCAAAACCAAGCAATGCTTGGCACGCCGACAACGGCGCATACAAATGTAGGAAATATGCACATGCTGATGCAAAGTCGCCGACAGCGGTGACCAACACGGACACATACATGTAAGCAATTATGTCGACTAAGGAAAATTTGTCAATCAGAATTACTATATAAGAATCGATAATTGAACCAATAAATCAGTAGTTGATGAAAACCCAAATAGTTGACTACTCTTGGAATTCTCCAACATTGCCCTCAAGTCGGTGTTCAATACGCCTGTCTCGAGGAGTGCTCCGAGGTTAATCTTCGTGTGCACAACACGAACCGTATATGTCGCTGACGGAAATATACGCAATAAAATCTATCCAAAATAAACGCTAGTAAGCAAAACGCATGTACGCAGCAAAACCAAGCAATGCTTGGCACGCCGACAACGGCGCATACAAATGTAGGAAATATGCACATGCTGATGCAAAGTCACCGACAGCGGTGACCAACACGGACACATACATGTAAGCAATTATGTCGACTAAGGAAAATTTGTCAATCAGAATTACTATATAAGAATCGATAATTGAACCAATAAATCAGTAGTTGATGAAAACCCAAATAGTTGACTACTCTTGGAATTCTCCAACATTGCCCTCAAGTCGGTGTTCAATACGCCTGTCTCGAGGAGTGCTCCGAGGTTAATCTTCGTGTGCACAACAAATGGTGGCTCCAGAGAGGACTTAACCCCTCACAACGGAGAATTCCTACACATTGCGCCCCGCTCCGAGGTTAATCTTCGTGTGCGTCGCACCAGAACTCCGAGGTGAATCCTCGTGTGTTTGCAACACGGCAAGTACCGCTCCGAGGTGAATCCTCGTGTGCACCACAAGCCGCATCGAGAAAGAACGCAAGAACTCCGAGGTAAATCTTCGTGTGTTCACAACACGGCTAACCGCTCCGAGGTTAACCCTCGTGTGCACCACCAGCCCAGCGTTCCATCGAACAACGGTTGAGGAGCGACGGACGGTCGCAGGTAACGGACGGTTGCCCAGCCGATATCGGAAACGCCCAACGCACACCAGCTCAAGGGTTGGCGCAAGACGTCAGCTCCCGGCGGTGAGAAGCGAGGAAAGCAGAGCCGGAGCGCGCAAGCTCCCGGCGTGATATTGGAGATAGACGCACACCAGCTCAAGGGCCGGCGCAAGACGCCAGCTCCCGGCAGTGGAAGGCGAGGAAGGCAAGGTCGGAGCGCGCAAGCTTGGCCTGATCAACTCTGCAAGGCAAGCAGAACGGACGTTTGGAAGCCGCGGACGATCACCCCAGCCTGACTTACATTTCGGATCGACGGACGATCGCGACAGCCGAAGCAGGTGGTAGGTGGTAACTCCGCGCACCAGCCAAAATATAGTGCAACGCTCCACAAGTGCATCAGTTAGAAGTGCGTAAAAGAGACGGAATTTTAGTGCGACAAAGTGAGCGCGAACGGTAAAAAACAGTGGTCAGAAACGGCGTCTGACAAAAATACACGGCGATATAACGCAAAACGTGTAAAAAACATTCCGCCGAAACATTAACAGTGAAGCCAACGAGTAGCCAGAAATCAGTGCCAGATCAGCAAGTTTACCAGCAGTGTGTGCGACGAGGTGCGTGCCCAGCAACTCCAGGACAGCGAGTGAGGAAGCAGGTAGCAGCGTCAGCAGCGAGGAAGAGAGCGCGCAAGCTGACGGCATCGGAATCGACGGACGGTCGAACCCCATCAGCTCAAGGGCCGGCGCGAGACGCCAGCTCCCGGCGGTGGTCAACGAAGAGCAGCGAGTGACGTCATCAAGGCAAGGTCACCATTTCTAGCAGTGTAACGAATCGTAAGTAATATGGAGTTCGTTTTTAAGCACAATCCCAACGGGAATTGTAAGATATGCACGCAGGCTGATAGCACAGGGAAAATGGTTCACTGCATAGAATGCGATAGATTTCTCCATCAAGCGTGCCTAAGCTTGAGAGTAATTCCTAAGAACTATGTTTGCCCTAAGTGTAAATTGATAGAAACTGAGAAAAATGAAAGCAGGGAAGCGCTTCAGCAAACGCAGAAGTTGCTTCAAGATAGGTCAGAAAAAGAGAAAAAAGAAAGGGAGCAGAAACTTAAAATAGAAGAAGAGCTAGGGAAGCTCCAAGACGAAATTAAGAGACAACAAGAACAGGCCAATATGAGCCTTCTAAATGAATCGGAGAGATATTGTCAAATGCCATCTGCAACCGAGGACGTAAAGCTTTTAACGGAGAGTATTAAACAAATGATAGATTCATGGTCGCTAATGAACGACAAAACGACCCTTTCCGAGCTTCCAGAGTTTAACGGTAATTACAACATGTGGCCTCGATTTAAAAGCATTTACGAGAAAACCACACGCGAAGGTAACTTTTCGGATTTGGAGAACTTGAACAGGCTCCAAAAATACTTAAAGGGGGATGCGCTACGCTCAGTCAGCGGACTGATGCTAAACCCAGATAATGTAGGGAAAATTATTGAACGTCTTGAAAGATTATACGGAAACACGGACAACATTTACACTTCGTTGTTGAACGAACTACTGGCCGTGAAAAATCCGTCCTTAGAAAACCCGGCATCATTTATTAGATTTTCAAATGCCCTCCACGATCTGATAGATAACATGACGATGCTCAATCAGGGAGAGTATCTCAACGATCAGAGACTCTTGAAAGATCTTGTTGCTAGGCTGCCGGTCGATTTGAGGAACAAATGGTTATCCGATTCCCTTCTGGAAGAGGCAAAACCAAAGACACTTATAAAATTTGCGGAGTGGTTAAAACCAACAGAAGATTTAGCAACGCTATTGGTAGCTAACGAAGGAGGGTTCAAAAGTAGTACCCATCACGTGAATCCGCATCACGCACAGGGCAGAATCAACCAACGAGGAAAAAAATGCATGCTATGCGGTCTTCCCCATGACACGCTGCATTGCAAATATTTAAATGGCAAGACAGTCGGTGAGAAATTGCGCACACTGTCACAAAACAACATTTGTATTAATTGCTGTGCACTTAAAAATCACAACGCACAAAATTGTCGGCTACCCCCACAATGCAGGGTATACGGGTGTGGGAAAAAACATAACACCGCCCTGCACAGGAATGAAACCGCCGAGTGGCAAGCGCGAGAGGCTCCGCGCAGAGTGAATCACCACCACGGCAGGCATCAGCTGTTCTATCAAATTATCCCTGTAAGCCTACGAGGCAACGGTAAAACAGAGCACACATACGCTTTCATCGATCCCGGTTCTTCTACCAGTCTAATTTTAGATAGCGTAAGGGAAAAATTGAATATCACCGGGCCAAAAAAACCACTAACTTTGTCGTGGACTAACGGAAACGTTCAGGAAGAATCAAATAGCCAAACGATTCACCTGAAACTCGAGGGCACAAATAAACGCGTTTTCGATGTAAAGGGTCTACGAAGCGTGAAGGAACTTGATCTTCCGCGGCAAACAGTTGACAGTAAGGAACTTAAAAAGAAGTACAAGCACTTACGCGGGCTGAACTTTGCGGGATATAAAAATGCAAACCCCACAGTTTTACTTGGATTGCCGCATTCTTACCTTGCGCATGGATTTGACTTCCGCGAGGGTGAAGAATATGAGCCGATTGCTCAAGAAACCCGACTTGGGTGGGTAATATTTGGAGGAAGTGACGCAACAAGGGATGACTGTAACTTATTCACAATCATAGAAAAAAAGGAAGAAGAAGAAAAAACAATCGCGCAACTTATGCGTGGCTACTTTTCGACCGAGGAGTTTGGGGTCAAACCCACTCCCAACAAAGTGTCAAAACAACACGAAAGGGCCACACAAATAATGGAGAAAACAATTAAAAATACGGCACACGGCTATGAAATCGGACTACTATGGAAAAACGATGATCCGAATTTACCTAACAGTTATGCTCAAGCGCTTCGCCGTCTAAAGAGCCAGGAGAAGAAAATGGAAGGTGATAAAAAACTAAAGGAGTGGTATCACAAGGAGATAGCTACTTACGTTGACAAAGGGTACGCTCGCAAGGCCACGCCGAAGGAACTGCTCGATTTGACAGGAAACATAAACTACATTCCGCATTTCGCAGTAATTAACTATAACAAACAAATACCTAAACCTCGGCTAGTTTTTGATGCCGCTGCGAAAAATGAAGGGATATCACTCAATTCCCAATTGTTGCCAGGACCGGACGCAACAACCTCTCTTTTTGGCGTATTAATCCGATTTAGAGAGCACGAAATTGCATGCTCCGGGGACATCAAGGAAATGTTCCATCAGGTAAAAATAAGGAACGAAGACCAGAAAGCACAGAGATTCCTTTTTAGAAATTCGCCACAAGACGTGCCGCAAGTGTTTGTAATGCAGGTCATGACATTCGGAGCCACATGCTCTCCCGCATGTGCCCAATTCGTTAAAAACCAAAATGCCTTAGGCTATAAGGAAACGCACCCCATCGCCTTGAAGGCTATAATTGACAATCATTACGTAGACGACTATCTAGATAGTTTTCCAAATGTCCAAGCAGCACTTAAAACAATCGAGGATGTTTGCAAGATTCACGACAATGCAAATTTTTTCATGAGGAATTTCGTTTCAAATTCCAAGGAGGTCGAACTTAGCATCCCAGAAAACAGACGTTCAGCACAAAACGTACTGCAATTTAACAACAAAGATCAAAACTTTGAAAAGGTTTTAGGGCTCGTTTGGGACAAAGACAACGACGTCTTTAAATTCAAATTGAATGAGACCAATATCAACAAGCTCACAAAGAGAGAAATGCTCTCCTTTGTTATGAAAATATATGATCCGCTAGGATATTTAGCTAATTATACGGTCGAGAGCAAGATACTTATGCAGGATCTGTGGAGAACAGGCCTTGATTGGGACGATGAAGTACCCGAAGAAATTAAACTTAAATGGGAAGCTTGTCTAAAAAGAATCAAAGAAGTAACCAACGTGGCTATCCCCAGATGCCTCTCGCCAGGCAATGATGTGATTAGCAGAGAGATGCATACGTTCGTGGATGCATCGGAAAAGGCTTTCGCAGCCGTTACATATTTGCGGACGATTCATGAATCTAGCATTGACGTACGTATCATTGCTGCGAAATCTAGAATCGCTCCTATCAAGCCGCTATCTATTCCACGGCTCGAACTCCAAGGTGCAATACTTGGCACAAGGCTTCATGAAGCCATTAAAAAGGAGCTAAGGCTGGAAATACATCGCGAATATTTCTGGACCGACTCCAAAACGGTACTCGCATGGCTTAATTCAGAAGCACGCAACTATCAGCAATTTGTAGCGCTGAGAATCGGAGAAATTTTAGAACATTCCACATCAGCACAGTGGAAATGGGTACCGTCAGCTGAAAATCCAGCCGACGAAGCCACGAAGACATGTCAAGGCCAATCAAAATGGCTCCTTGGCCCCGATTTTTTAAGAGAACGGGACATCGTAGCAAAAAACCCCGAACTCTTAGTAACATTTGAGGAAATAAGACCAGTGCACACAGTAAAGACGCTAGAAAAAAAAGACTGGAGCGTCATTAACGTCGACTGGTGCTCCGACTGGAACAAGCTCAAACGAGCATTAGCAATAGGTATGAAATATATTGAATGGCTAAGAGCGAAAGCAACAGGATCGAACTTTAGTGCAACGATCACTACCGATGACCAAAACAATGCAGAAGTTCTTCTTCTGAAGAAAACCCAGTGGGAACATTATACCACGGAAATGACACAGCTTTCATTACAAACCCCGATTAGCAACAATAGCTCGATTCGCGGTCTTTGCCCAATACTGGGAGACGAAGGAATAATGAGATCAAAGGGTAGATTAGAAAACGTAGCCTTCTTGAGGTACGATACAAAAAATCCCATCATCCTCCCTAAAGGGCACCACGTAACTAACTTAATTTTGGCCAGATACCATCAAAGATATATCCATCAAAAGACAGAATCTGTATTAGCAGCTCTACGTCAAAAATACTGGATAATCGATATACGAGCAGCTGTGAAACATGTCGTTATGAAATGCCAGTTTTGTAAAATAAAAAGAGCTAAACCGACACCACCAATGATGGCAGACTTGCCAGAGTGTAGAACCGCTGTGTATCAGAAACCATTCACTCATACAGGAGTTGATTATTTTGGTCCTTTATTAGTGACAATTGGAAGACGATCAGAGAAAAGGTGGGGCGTGGTATTTACGTGTCTTACGACCAGAGCCATCCACATCGAAATTGCGTCTGATCTTAGTTCCGACGCATTCATACGCTGCCTTAAAAATATGCAGCATAGAAGAGGAAAAGTGTCCTCGCTATATAGCGATAACGGCACCAATTTCGTAGGTGCTGATAATGAAATTCGACGACTTCAAGAAAGATGCGCCTCCGAGAGCATCAATTGGATATTCAATCCTCCAGGCGCACCCCACTTTGGTGGCTCGTGGGAAAGAATGGTAGCCGAAATAAAAAGTCTTCTTCCGATCGCCGACAGCTACAGGGAGGACGTGCTTAGAGCCGTCTTGACAGAGATAGAATTTCTGACTAATAACAGGCCACTAACACATATCCCATTGAATAGAGAAGATGACGAGCCTTTAACACCTGCTCATTTCTTGCTAGGCTGTTCCGGGGAAGCTGAACCAAACATTTCAGACATCACGAAAGCTGAAGCAACCAGATCTGACTGGAAAAAGGCGCAAGCAATTGTGCAGGAATATTGGAAACGGTGGATAACAGAGTATCTTCCGAAACTCTCCAAACGGGAAAAGTGGAGAGACCCCGCCAAGCCATTGGCCATAGGTGACGTTGTTACCTTCCCAGACGAGCAACGAAAGGGAAGGTGGATCAAGGGCATAATTTGCGAGGTATTCAAGGGAAAAGATGGACAAACGCGCTCAGCGCGCATTAAAGTAGGAAAGAGTGAGATTACCAAGCCCACCGTGAAGCTAGCGGTACTCGAGGTTCGAGGCGATAAGACCTCTCTACCCGTAGAAAAACATATTACCGTTGAAGGAGCTAACTTCACCAAGACTGTCGATCGCGCAGTGAAAAAGAAAACCGAAATTCCTCACAACCCACACTGGGGAAAGAAGCGAAGCCTTGATATAAAGGCAATCCAAAGCAGGGCCGCTGATCTTACAGCCAATAATAAAAACAAAAGGCAAAAAATATCAATTCGACCCGTAACATGGAAGCTTGGAAAGTAGTATTCGTTCTTGCCTTGATAAATGGGATTTACTGTTTATCCATCTCACCCATAGCAGAGCCAGGGTTATTTTTCGATCATTTGGGAACACTTTTACTTAAAAAAGGAACATGGGACACAACCCTACATACAAACACATTCCCAGACAATGACACACAGACGATACTGAAAATAGAAGAGAATTTGGATACAGCATTTAGTCTAATGAACGAAACCGACGCGAGACTAGTTCAATTAAGAACAACTTTAAAAAGAGAATGCGACTATGTCCTACAATTGATACGCGATACGAAACACGTGAGAGTTAAGAGATCAGGTGGAGTCTTCGGATTTCTAAAGGACTTTCTTTTTGGTGGAAATGAATTTGACGAATCACTAGCACTACTCCGAGCAGACGAGGATCAGAAAATTGTACACGTAGCTGAGAACCTTGCAAAGGTAAATATAAGACATAACACGCTGACAAACGAACTGTCCGCTAAAATAAGTAGAGTCAACGACGGCGTTAATCAACTTCAAGAGCGATTTAGTGAGAATAAAAGGAACACATTATCAAAGTTCATGCAGGAAACCATAATATTAGCAAACGCCTTAGTACAGGAAATGAACAGTAAATACAAGGCGATAAAATATGATCCGATCGACACCGACGAAAATTCAAGAATCGCAGCGAAAATAAATAAGAAGTTGATAGAAGGGAGCGTTATTCAAGATCGACCCAGAGTTATAGGAAAAACCATTCTCAATGGAGAGCTAGTTCTTAACGTAGAAAATTCTATCGTATCAAATATCAAGTTCGAAATCTTCGATGTTTTTCCAATACCTAATTTTAAGGAATCCACAATAATCGGCATAGATAAAACAACTATTGCCATCAACGATGATAACTTTTTGTACCCAAGGGACATGGCGAAAGTAAACTCTACGCACTATATCTCAGCAGAAACGACAATACTAAGAAAACGAGATTGCGTAGCATCTATATTTTTTCACTCACAGAACAATCAGTCTTGTCCTACATGGGAATTCAAAGGAAATACCACTGAATTCTTCAAGCTTAAACAATCAAATAGTATTCTGTACTACACATCGCTACCAAGTGAAATCCTTATAAAGTGTAACAAAACTTTAACAAACCCCACTCACAAAGCAGGAATCATAAATCTGTCCCAGGACTGCAAAATTCAAACAAAAACACTTGAAATACTCCCAACATTCAAGGGAAAGTTTGAAACGTTCAGAACGTATTTTAAACCGTCACGTGAAGATCTGCAAATGCAAAATCGTGAAGCAAAAGAAGAGAGAAAAGAAGTGGAAAAAGGAGAAAATGTAACGCTTAAGATAATTATATCATGCATTATTGGCACAATTTGTGTTGCAATTATAGCGGCATATGTAGCAATCAGGATGAAAGAAAGAGCGAGCCATACGTTAGACCCACCACCGTTTAGGCCCACTGAAGAACACGAATTGTAACCCCTCTGCGAGGAATTACGGGGGCGGGGATGTCGCTGACGGAAATATACGCAATAAAATCTATCCAAAATAAACGCTAGTAAGCAAAACGCATGTACGCAGCAAAACCAAGCAATGCTTGGCACGCCGACAACGGCGCATACAAATGTAGGAAATATGCACATGCTGATGCAAAGTCACCGACAGCGGTGACCAACACGGACACATACATGTAAGCAATTATGTCGACTAAGGAAAATTTGTCAATCAGAATTACTATATAAGAATCGATAATTGAACCAATAAATCAGTAGTTGATGAAAACCCAAATAGTTGACTACTCTTGGAATTCTCCAACATTGCCCTCAAGTCGGTGTTCAATACGCCTGTCTCGAGGAGTGCTCCGAGGTTAATCTTCGTGTGCAATTATCCCTGTAAGCCTACGAGGCAACGGTAAAACAGAGCACACATACGCTTTCATCGATCCCGGTTCTTCTACCAGTCTGATTTTAGATAGCGTAAGAGAAAAATTGAATATCACCGGGCCAAAAAAACCACTAACTTTGTGCACATGCACATGCTGGTAAAAAGTCGCCGACAGCGGTGACCAACACGGACACATACATGTAAGCAATTATGTCGACTAAGGAAAATTTGTCAATCAGAATTACTATATAAGAATCGATAATTGAACCAATAAATCAGTAGTTGATGAAAACCCAAATAGTTGACTACTCTTGGAATTCTCCAACATTGCCCTCAAGTCGGTGTTCAATACGCCTGTCTCGAGGAGTGCTCCGAGGTTAATCTTCGTGTGCACAACAAATGGTGGCTCCAGAGAGGACTTAACCCCTCACAACGGAGAATTCCTACACATTGCGCCCCGCTCCGAGGTTAATCTTCGTGTGCGTCGCACCAGAACTCCGAGGTGAATCCTCGTGTGTTTGCAACACGGCAAGTACCGCTCCGAGGTGAATCCTCGTGTGCACCACAAGCCGCATCGAGAAAGAACGCAAGAACTCCGAGGTAAATCTTCGTGTGTTCACAACACGGCTAACCGCTCCGAGGTTAACCCTCGTGTGCACCACCAGCCCAGCGTTCCATCGAACAACGGTTGAGGAGCGACGGACGGTCGCAGGTAACGGACGGTTGCCCAGCCGATATCGGAAACGCCCAACGCACACCAGCTCAAGGGTTGGCGCAAGACGTCAGCTCCCGGCGGTGAGAAGCGAGGAAAGCAGAGCCGGAGCGCGCAAGCTCCCGGCGTGATATTGGAGATAGACGCACACCAGCTCAAGGGCCGGCGCAAGACGCCAGCTCCCGGCAGTGGAAGGCGAGGAAGGCAAGGTCGGAGCGCGCAAGCTTGGCCTGATCAACTCTGCAAGGCAAGCAGAACGGACGTTTGGAAGCCGCGGACGATCACCCCAGCCTGACTTACATTTCGGATCGACGGACGATCGCGACAGCCGAAGCAGGTGGTAGGTGGTAACTCCGCGCACCAGCCAAAATATAGTGCAACGCTCCACAAGTGCATCAGTTAGAAGTGCGTAAAAGAGACGGAATTTTAGTGCGACAAAGTGAGCGCGAACGGTAAAAAACAGTGGTCAGAAACGGCGTCTGACAAAAATACACGGCGATATAACGCAAAACGTGTAAAAAACATTCCGCCGAAACATTAACAGTGAAGCCAACGAGTAGCCAGAAATCAGTGCCAGATCAGCAAGTTTACCAGCAGTGTGTGCGACGAGGTGCGTGCCCAGCAACTCCAGGACAGCGAGTGAGGAAGCAGGTAGCAGCGTCAGCAGCGAGGAAGAGAGCGCGCAAGCTGACGGCATCGGAATCGACGGACGGTCGAAACTCATCAGCTCAAGGGCCGGCGCGAGACGCCAGCTCCCGGCGGTGGTCAACGAAGAGCAGCGAGTGACGTCATCAAGGCAAGGTCACCATTTCTAGCAGTGTAACGAATCGTAAGTAATATGGAGTTCGTTTTTAAGCACAATCCCAACGGGAATTGTAAGATATGCACGCAGGCTGATAGCACAGGGAAAATGGTTCACTGCATAGAATGCGATAGATTTCTCCATCAAGCGTGCCTAAACTTGAGAGTAATTCCTAAGAACTATGTTTGCCCTAAGTGTAAATTGATAGAAACTGAGAAAAATGAAAGCAGGGAAGCGCTTCAGCAAACGCAGAAGTTGCTTCAAGATAGGTCAGAAAAAGAGAAAAAAGAAAGGGAGCAGAAACTTAAAATAGAAGAAGAGCTAGGGAAGCTCCAAGACGAAATTAAGAGACAACAAGAACAGGCCAATATGAGCCTTCTAAATGAATCGGAGAGATATTGTCAAATGCCATCTGCAACCGAGGACGTAAAGCTTTTAACGGAGAGTATTAAACAAATGATAGATTCATGGTCGCTAAAGAACGACAAAACGACCCTTTCCGAGCTTCCAGAGTTTAACGGTAATTACAACATGTGGCCTCGATTTAAAAGCATTTACGAGAAAACCACACGCGAAGGTAACTTTTCGGATTTGGAGAACTTGAACAGGCTCCAAAAATACTTAAAGGGGGATGCGCTACGCTCAGTCAGCGGACTGATGCTAAACCCAGATAATGTAGGGAAAATTATTGAACGTCTTGAAAGATTATACGGAAACACGGACAACATTTACACTTCGTTGTTGAACGAACTACTGGCCGTGAAAAATCCGTCCTTAGAAAACCCGGCATCATTTATTAGATTTTCAAATGCCCTCCACGATCTAATAGATAACATGACGATGCTCAATCAGGGAGAGTATCTCAACGATCAGAGACTCTTGAAAGATCTTGTTGCTAGGCTGCCGGTCGAATTGAGGAACAAATGGTTATCCGATTCCCTTTTGGAAGAGGCAAAACCAAAGACACTTATAAAATTTGCGGAGTGGTTAAAACCAACAGAAGATTTAGCAACGCTATTGGTAGCGAACGAAGGAGGGTTCAAAGGTAGTACCCAGCACGTGAATCCGCATCACGTACAGGGCAGAATCAACCAACGAGGAAAAAAATGCATGCTATGCGGTCTTCCCCATGACACGCTGCATTGCAAATATTTAAATGGCAAGACAGTCGGTGAGAAATTGCGCACACTGTCACAAAACAACATTTGTATTAATTGCTGTGCACTTAAAAATCACAACGCACAAAATTGTCGGCTACCCCCACAATGCAGGGTATACGGGTGTGGGAAAAAACATAACACCGCCCTGCACAGGAATGAAACCGCCGAGTGGCAAGCGCGAGATGCTCCGCGCAGAGTGAATCACCACCACGGCAGGCATCAGCTGTTCTATCAAATTATCCCTGTAAGCCTACGAGGCAACGGTAAAACAGAGCACACATACGCTTTCATCGATCCCGGTTCTTCTACCAGTCTGATTTTAGATAGCGTAAGAGAAAAATTGAATATCACCGGGCCAAAAAAACCACTAACTTTGTCGTGGACTAACGGAAACGTTCAGGAAGAATCAAATAGCCAAACGATTCACCTGAAGCTTGAGGGCACAAATAAACGCGTTTTCGATGTAAAGGGTCTACGAAGCGTGAAGGAACTTGATCTTCCGCTGCAAACAGTTGACAGTAAGGAACTTACAAAGAAGTACAAGCACTTACGCGGGCTGAACTTTGCGGGATATAAAAATGCAATCCCCACAGTTTTACTTGGATTGCCGCATTCTTACCTTGCGCATGGATTTGACTTCCGCGAGGGTGAAGAATATGAGCCGATTGCTCAAGAAACCCGACTTGGGTGGGTAATATTTGGAGGAAGTGACGCAACAAGGGATGACTGTAACTTATTTACAATCATAGAAAAAAAGGAAGAAGAAGAAAGAACAATCGCGCAACTTATGCGTGGCTACTTTTCGACCGAGGAGTTTGGGGTTAAACCCACTCCCAACAAAGTGTCAAAACAACACGAAAGGGCCACACAAATAATGGAGAAAACAATTAAAAATACGGCACACGGCTATGAAATCGGACTACTATGGAAAAACGATGATCCGAATTTACCTAACAGTTATGCTCAAGCGCTTCGCCGTCTAAAGAGCCAGGAGAAGAAAATGGAAGGTGATAAAAAACTAAAGGAGTGGTATCACAAGGAGATAGCTACTTACGTTGACAAAGGGTACGCTCGCAAGGCCACGCCGAAGGAACTGCTCGATTTGACAGGAAACATAAACTACATTCCGCATTTCGCAGTAATTAACTATAACAAACAAATACCTAAACCTCGGCTAGTTTTTGATGCCGCTGCGAAAAATGAAGGGAAATCACTCAATTCCCAATTGTTGCCAGGACCGGACGCAACAACCTCTCTTTTTGGCGTATTAATCCGATTTAGAGAGCACGAAATTGCATGCTCCGGGGACATCAAGGAAATGTTCCATCAGGTAAAAATAAGGAACGAAGACCAGAAAGCACAGAGATTCCTTTTTAGAAATTCGCCACAAGACGTGCCGCAAGTGTTTGTAATGCAGGTCATGACATTCGGAGCCACATGCTCTCCCGCATGTGCCCAATTCGTTAAAAACCAAAATGCCTTAGGCTATAAGGAAACGCACCCCATCGCCGTGAAGGCTATAATTGACAATCATTACGTAGACGACTATCTAGATAGTTTTCCAAATGTCCAAGCAGCACTTAAAACAATCGAGGATGTTTGCAAGATTCACGACAATGCAAATTTTTTCATGAGGAATTTCGTTTCAAATTCCAAGGAGGTCGAACTTAGCATCCCAGAAAACAGACGTTCAGCACAAAACGTACTGCAATTTAACAACAAAGATCAAAACTTTGAAAAGGTTTTAGGGCTCGTTTGGGACAAAGACAACGACGTCTTTAAATTCAAATTGAATGAGACCAATATCAACAAGCTCACAAAAAGAGAAATGCTCTCCTTTGTTATGAAAATATATGATCCGCTAGGATATTTAGCTAATTATACGGTCGAGAGCAAGATACTTATGCAGGATCTGTGGAGAACAGGCCTTGATTGGGACGATGAAGTACCCGAAGAAATTAAACTTAAATGGGAAGCTTGTCTAAAAAGAATTAAAGAAGTAACCAACGTGGCTATCCCCAGATGCCTCTCGCCAGGCAATGATGTGATTAGCAGAGAGATGCATACGTTCGTGGATGCATCGGAAAAGGCTTTCGCAGCCGTTACATATTTGCGGACGATTCATGAATCTAGCATTGACGTACGTATCATTGCTGCGAAATCTAGAATCGCTCCTATCAAGCCGCTATCTATTCCACGGCTCGAACTCCAAGGTGCAATACTTGGCACAAGGCTTCATGAAGCCATTAAAAAGGAGCTAAGGCTGGAAATACATCGCGAATATTTCTGGACCGACTCCAAAACGGTACTCGCATGGCTTAATTCAGAAGCACGCAACTATCAGCAATTTGTAGCGCTGAGAATCGGAGAAATTTTAGAACATTCCACATCAGCACAGTGGAAATGGGTACCGTCAGCTGAAAATCCAGCCGACGAAGCCACGAAGACATGTCAAGGCCAATCAAAATGGCTCCTTGGCCCCGATTTTTTAAGAGAACGGGACATCGTAGCAAAAAACCCCGAACTCTTAGTAACATTTGAGGAAATAAGACCAGTGCACACAGTAAAGACGCTAGAAAAAAAAGACTGGAGCGTCATTAACGTCGACTGGTGCTCCGACTGGAACAAGCTCAAACGAGCATTAGCAATAGGTATGAAATATATTGAATGGCTAAGAGCGAAAGCAACAGGATCGAACTTTAGTGCAACGATCACTACCGATGACCTAAACAATGCAGAAGTTCTTCTTCTGAAGAAAACCCAGTGGGAACATTATACCACGGAAATGACACAGCTTTCATTACAAACCCCGATTAGCAACAATAGCTCGATTCGCGGTCTTTGCCCAATACTGGGAGACGAAGGAATAATGAGATCAAAGGGTAGATTAGAAAACGTAGCCTTCTTGAGGTACGATACAAAAAATCCCATCATCCTCCCTAAAGGGCACCACGTAACTAACTTAATTTTGGCCAGATACCATCAAAGATATATCCATCAAAAGACAGAATCTGTATTAGCAGCTCTACGTCAAAAATACTGGATAATCGATATACGAGCAGCTTTGAAACATGTCGTAATGAAATGCCAGTTTTGTAAAATAAAAAGAGCTAAACCGACACCACCAATGATGGCAGACTTGCCAGAGTGTAGAACCGCTGTGTATCAGAAACCATTCACTCATACAGGAGTTGATTATTTTGGTCCTTTATTAGTGACAATTGGAAGACGATCAGAGAAAAGGTGGGGCGTGGTATTTACGTGTCTTACGACCAGAGCCATCCACATCGAAATTGCGTCTGATCTTAGTTCCGACGCATTCATACGCTGCCTTAAAAATATGCAGCATAGAAGAGGAAAAGTGTCCTCGCTATATAGCGATAACGGCACCAATTTCGTAGGTGCTGATAATGAAATTCGACGACTTCAAGAAAGATGCGCCTCCGAGAGCATCAATTGGATATTCAATCCTCCAGGCGCACCCCACTTTGGTGGCTCGTGGGAAAGAATGGTAGCCGAAATAAAAAGTCTTCTTCCGATCGCCGACAGCTACAGGGAGGACGTGCTTAGAACCGTCTTGACAGAGATAGAATTTCTGACTAATAACAGGCCTCTAACGCATATCCCATTGAATAGAGAAGATGACGAGCCTTTAACACCTGCTCATTTCTTGCTAGGCTGTTCCGGGGAAGCTGAACCAAACATTTCAGACATCACGAAAGCTGAAGCAACCAGATCTGACTGGAAAAAGGCGCAAGCAATTGTGCAGGAATATTGGAAACGGTGGATAACAGAGTATCTTCCGAAACTCTCCAAACGGGAAAAGTGGAGAGACCCCGCCAAGCCATTGGCCATAGGTGACGTTGTTACCTTCCCAGACGAGCAACGAAAGGGAAGGTGGATCAAAGGCATAATTTGCGAGGTGTTCCCAGGAAAAGATGGACAAACGCGTTCAGCACGCATTAAAATAGGAAAGAGTGAGATTACCAAGCCCACCGTGAAGCTAGCGGTACTCGAGGTTCGAGGCGATAAGACCTCTCTACCCGTAGAAAAACATATTACCGTTGAAGGAGCTAACTTCACCAAGACTGTCGATCGCGCAGTGAAAAAGAAAACCGAAATTCCTCACAACCCACACTGGGGAAAGAAGCGAAGCCTTGATATAAAGGCAATCCAAAGCAGGGCCGCTGATCTTACAGCCAATAATAAAAACAAAAGGCAAAAAATATCAATTCGACCCGTAACATGGAAGCTTGGAAAGTAGTATTCGTTCTTGCCTTGATAAATGGGATTTACTGTTTATCCATCTCACCCATAGCAGAGCCAGGGTTATTTTTCGATCATTTGGGAACACTTTTACTTAAAAAAGGAACATGGGACACAACCCTACATACAAACACATTCCCAGACAATGACACACAGACGATACTGAAAATAGAAGAGAATTTGGATACAGCATTTAGTCTAATGAACGAAACCGACGCGAGACTAGTTCAATTAAGAACAACTTTAAAAAGAGAATGCGACTATGTCCTACAATTGATACGCGATACGAAACACGTGAGAGTTAAGAGATCAGGTGGAGTCTTCGGATTTCTAAAGGACTTTCTTTTTGGTGGAAATGAATTTGACGAATCACTAGCACTACTCCGAGCAGACGAGGATCAGAAAATTGTACACGTAGCTGAGAACCTTGCAAAGGTAAATATAAGACATAACACGCTGACAAACGAACTGTCCGCTAAAATAAGTAGAGTCAACGACGGCGTTAATCAACTTCAAGAGCGATTTAGTGAGAATAAAAGGAACACATTATCAAAGTTCATGCAGGAAACCATAATATTAGCAAACGCCTTAGTACAGGAAATGAACAGTAAATACAAGGCGATAAAATATGATCCGATCGACACCGACGAAAATTCAAGAATCGCAGCGAAAATAAATAAGAAGTTGATAGAAGGGAGCGTTATTCAAGATCGACCCAGAGTTATAGGAAAAACCATTCTCAATGGAGAGCTAGTTCTTAACGTAGAAAATTCTATCGTATCAAATATCAAGTTCGAAATCTTCGATGTTTTTCCAATACCTAATTTTAAGGAATCCACAATAATCGGCATAGATAAAACAACTATTGCCATCAACGATGATAACTTCTTGTACCCAAGGGACATGGCGAAAGTAAACTCTACGCACTATATCTCAGCAGAAACGACAATACTAAGAAAACGGGATTGCGTAGCATCTATATTTTTTCACTCACAGAACAATCAGTCTTGTCCTACATGGGAATTCAAAGGAAATACCACTGAATTCTTCAAGCTTAAACAATCAAATAGTATTCTGTACTACACATCGCTACCAAGTGAAATCCTTATAAAGTGTAACAAAACTTTAACAAACCCCACTCACAAGGCAGGAATCATAAATCTGTCCCAGGACTGCAAAATTCAAACAAAAACACTTGAAATACTCCCAACATTCAAGGGAAAGTTTGAAACGTTCAGAACGTATTTCAAACCATCACGTGAAGATCTATCCGACAAAGCAAAAGAAGAGAGAAAAGAAGTGGAAAAAGGAGATAATGTAACGCTTAAGATAATTATAACATGCATTATTGGCACAATTTGTGTTGCAATTATAGCGGCATATGTAGCAATCAGGATGAAAGAAAGAGCGAGCCATACGTTAGACCCACCACCGTTTAGGCCCACTGAAGAACACGAATTGTAACCCCTCTGCGAGGAATTACGGGGGCGGGGATGTCGCTGACGGAAACATAAATAAACGCTAGTAAGCAAAACGCATGTACGCAGCAAAACCAAGCAATGCTTGGCACGCCGACAACGGCGCATACAAATGTAGGAAATATGCACATGCTGGTAAAAAGTCGCCGACAGCGGTGACCAACACGGACACATACATGTAAGCAATTATGTCGACTAAGGAAAATTTGTCAATCAGAATTACTATATAAGAATCGATAATTGAACCAATAAATCAGTAGTTGATGAAAACATTTGTTGTGCACACGAAGATTAACCTCGGAGCACTCCTCGAGACAGGCGTATTGAACACCGACTTGAGGGCAATGTTGGAGAATTCCAAGAGTAGTCAACTATTTGGGTTTTCATCAACTACTGATTTATTGGTTCAATTATCGATTCTTATATAGTAATTCTGATTGACAAATTTTCCTTAGTCGACATAATTGCTTACATGTATGTGTCCGTGTTGGTCACCGCTGTCGGCGACTTTTTACCAGCATGTGCATATTTCCTACATTTGTATGCGCCGTTGTCGGCGTGCCAAGCATTGCTTGGTTTTGCTGCGTACATGCGTTTTGCTTACTAGCGTTTATTTATGTTTCCGTCAGCGACATCCCCGCCCCCGTAATTCCTCGCAGAGGGGTTACAATTCGTGTTCTTCAGTGGGCCTAAACGGTGGTGGGTCTAACGTATGGCTCGCTCTTTCTTTCATCCTGATTGCTACATATGCCGCTATAATTGCAACACAAATTGTGCCAATAATGCATGTTATAATTATCTTAAGCGTTACATTATCTCCTTTTTCCACTTCTTTTCTCTCTTCTTTTGCTTTGTCGGATAGATCTTCACGTGATGGTTTGAAATACGTTCTGAACGTTTCAAACTTTCCCTTGAATGTTGGGAGTATTTCAAGTGTTTTTGTTTGAATTTTGCAGTCCTGGGACAGATTTATGATTCCTGCCTTGTGAGTGGGGTTTGTTAAAGTTTTGTTACACTTTATAAGGATTTCACTTGGTAGCGATGTGTAGTACAGAATACTATTTGATTGTTTAAGCTTGAAGAATTCAGTGGTATTTCCTTTGAATTCCCATGTAGGACAAGACTGATTGTTCTGTGAGTGAAAAAATATAGATGCTACGCAATCCCGTTTTCTTAGTATTGTCGTTTCTGCTGAGATATAGTGCGTAGAGTTTACTTTCGCCATGTCCCTTGGGTACAAGAAGTTATCATCGTTGATGGCAATAGTTGTTTTATCTATGCCGATTATTGTGGATTCCTTAAAATTAGGTATTGGAAAAACATCGAAGATTTCGAACTTGATATTTGATACGATAGAATTTTCTACGTTAAGAACTAGCTCTCCATTGAGAATGGTTTTTCCTATAACTCTGGGTCGATCTTGAATAACGCTCCCTTCTATCAACTTCTTATTTATTTTCGCTGCGATTCTTGAATTTTCGTCGGTGTCGATCGGATCATATTTTATCGCCTTGTATTTACTGTTCATTTCCTGTACTAAGGCGTTTGCTAATATTATGGTTTCCTGCATGAACTTTGATAATGTGTTCCTTTTATTCTCACTAAATCGCTCTTGAAGTTGATTAACGCCGTCGTTGACTCTACTTATTTTAGCGGACAGTTCGTTTGTCAGCGTGTTATGTCTTATATTTACCTTTGCAAGGTTCTCAGCTACGTGTACAATTTTCTGATCCTCGTCTGCTCGGAGTAGTGCTAGTGATTCGTCAAATTCATTTCCACCAAAAAGAAAGTCCTTTAGAAATCCGAAGACTCCACCTGATCTCTTAACTCTCACGTGTTTCGTATCGCGTATCAATTGTAGGACATAGTCGCATTCTCTTTTTAAAGTTGTTCTTAATTGAACTAGTCTCGCGTCGGTTTCGTTCATTAGACTAAATGCTGTATCCAAATTCTCTTCTATTTTCAGTATCGTCTGTGTGTCATTGTCTGGGAATGTGTTTGTATGTAGGGTTGTGTCCCATGTTCCTTTTTTAAGTAAAAGTGTTCCCAAATGATCGAAAAATAACCCTGGCTCTGCTATGGGTGAGATGGATAAACAGTAAATCCCATTTATCAAGGCAAGAACGAATACTACTTTCCAAGCTTCCATGTTACGGGTCGAATTGATATTTTTTGCCTTTTGTTTTTATTATTGGCTGTAAGATCAGCGGCCCTGCTTTGGATTGCCTTTATATCAAGGCTTCGCTTCTTTCCCCAGTGTGGGTTGTGAGGAATTTCGGTTTTCTTTTTCACTGCGCGATCGACAGTCTTGGTGAAGTTAGCTCCTTCAACGGTAATATGTTTTTCTACGGGTAGAGAGGTCTTATCGCCTCGAACCTCGAGTACCGCTAGCTTCACGGTGGGCTTGGTAATCTCACTCTTTCCTATTTTAATGCGTGCTGAACGCGTTTGTCCATCTTTTCCTGGGAACACCTCGCAAATTATGCCTTTGATCCACCTTCCCTTTCGTTGCTCGTCTGGGAAGGTAACAACGTCACCTATGGCCAATGGCTTGGCGGGGTCTCTCCACTTTTCCCGTTTGGAGAGTTTCGGAAGATACTCTGTTATCCACCGTTTCCAATATTCCTGCACAATTGCTTGCGCCTTTTTCCAGTCAGATCTGGTTGCTTCAGCTTTCGTGATGTCTGAAATGTTTGGTTCAGCTTCCCCTGAACAGCCTAACAAGAAATGAGCAGGTGTTAAAGGCTCGTCATCTTCTCTATTCGATGGGATATGTGTTAGTGGCCTGTTATTAGTCAGAAATTCTATCTCTGTCAAGACGGCATCAAGCACGTCCTCCCTATAACTGTCGGCGATCGGAAGAAGACTTTTTATTTCGGCTACCATTCTTTCCCACGAGCCACCAAAGTGGGGTGCGCCTGGAGGATTGAATATCCAATTGATGCTCTCGGAGGCGCATCTTCCTTGAAGTCGTTGAATTTCATTATCAGCACCTACGAAATTGATGCCGTTATCGCTATATAGCGAGGACACTTTTCCTCTTCTATGCTGCATATTTTTAAGGCAGCGTATGAATGCGTCGGAACTAAGATCAGACGCAATTTCGATGTGGATGGCTCTGGTCGTAAGACACGTAAATACCACGCCCCACCTTTTCTCTGATCGTCTTCCAATTGTCACTAATAAAGGACCAAAGTAATCAACTCCTGTATGAGTGAATGGTTTCTGATACACAGCGGTTCTACACTCTGGCAAGTCTGCCATCATTGGTGGTGTCGGTTTAGCTCTTTTTATTTTACAAAACTGGCATTTCATTACGACATGTTTCAAAGCTGCTCGTATATCGATTATCCAGTATTTTTGACGTAGAGCTGCTAATACAGATTCTGTCTTTTGATGGATATATCTTTGATGGTATCTGGCCAAAATTAAGTTAGTTACGTGGTGCCCTTTAGGGAGGATGATGGGATTTTTTGTATCGTACCTCAAGAAGGCTACGTTTTCTAATCTACCCTTTGATCTCATTATTCCTTCGTCTCCCAGTATTGGGCAAAGACCGCGAATCGAGCTATTGTTGCTAATCGGGGTTTGTAATGAAAGCTGTGTCATTTCCGTGGTATAATGTTCCCACTGGGTTTTCTTCAGAAGAAGAACTTCTGCATTGTTTAGGTCATCGGTAGTGATCGTTGCACTAAAGTTCGATCCTGTTGCTTTCGCTCTTAGCCATTCAATATATTTCATACCTATTGCTAATGCTCGTTTGAGCTTGTTCCAGTCGGAGCACCAGTCAACGTTAATGACGCTCCAGTCTTTTCTTTCTAGCGTCTTTACTGTGTGCACTGGTCTTATTTCCTCAAATTTTACTTCATTTTTTGCCATTCTTTGTGACGCTCTTTCGAGCTGTTTTGGCACTTTATTGGGAGCAGGTTTAACCTCAAACTCCTCGGTCGAAAAGTAACCGCACATAACTTGCTTCATGGCTTTTTCTTCTTCTTCCTTTTTTTCCATGATTGTAAATAAGTTACAGTTATCCCTTGTTGCGTCACTTCCTCCAAATATTACCCACCCAAGTCGGGTTTCTTGAGCCATCGGCTCATATTCTTCACCCTCGCGGAAGTCAAATCCATGCGCAAGGTAAGAATGCGGCAATCCAAGTAAAACTGTGGGGTTTGCATTTTTATATCCCGCAAAGTTCAGCCCGCGTAAGTGCTTGTACTTCTTTTTAAGTTCCTTACTGTCAACTGTTTGCCGCGGAAGATCAAGTTCCTTCACGCTTCGTAGGCCCTTTACATCGAAAACGCGTTTATTTGTGCCCTCGAGCTTCAGGTGAATCGTTTGGCTATTTGATTCTTCCTGAACGTTTCCGTTAGTCCACGACAAAGTTAGTGGTTTTTTTGGCCCGGTGATATTCAATTTTTCTCTTACGCTATCTAAAATCAGACTGGTAGAAGAACCGGGATCGATGAAAGCGTATGTGTGCTCTGTTTTACCGTTGCCTCGTAGGCTTACAGGGATAATTTGATAGAACAGCTGATGCCTGCCGTGGTGGTGATTCACTCTGCGCGGAGCCTCTCGCGCTTGCCACTCGGCGGTTTCATTCCTGTGCAGGGCGGTGTTATGTTTTTTCCCACACCCGTATACCCTGCATTGTGGGGGTAGCCGACAATTTTGTGCGTTATGATTTTTAAGTGCACAGCAATTAATACAAATATTGTTTTGTGACAGTGTGCGCAATTTCTCACCGACTGTCTTGCCATTTAAATATTTGCAATGCAGCGTGTCATGGGGAAGACCGCATAGCATGCATTTTTTTCCTCGTTGGTTGATTCTGCCCTGTGTGTGATGCGGATTCACGTGATGGGTACTACTTTTGAACCCTCCTTCGTTAGCTACCAATAGCGTTGCTAAATCTTCTGTTGGTTTTAACCACTCCGCAAATTTTATAAGTGTCTTTGGTTTTGCCTCTTCCAGAAGGGAATCGGATAACCATTTGTTCCTCAAATCGACCGGCAGCCTAGCAACAAGATCTTTCAAGAGTCTCTGATCGTTGAGATACTCTCCCTGATTGAGCATCGTCATGTTATCTATCAGATCGTGGAGGGCATTTGAAAATCTAATAAATGATGCCGGGTTTTCTAAGGACGGATTTTTCACGGCCAGTAGTTCGTTCAACAACGAAGTGTAAATGTTGTCCGTGTTTCCGTATAATCTTTCAAGGCGTTCAATAATTTTCCCTACATTATCTGGGTTTAGCATCAGTCCGCTGACTGAGCGTAGCGCATCCCCCTTTAAGTATTTTTGGAGCCTGTTCAAGTTCTCCAAATCCGAAAAGTTACCTTCGCGTGTGGTTTTCTCGTAAATGCTTTTAAATCGAGGCCACATGTTGTAATTACCGTTAAACTCTGGAAGCTCGGAAAGGGTCGTTTTGTCGTTCTTTAGCGACCATGAATCTATCATTTGTTTAATACTCTCCGTTAAAAGCTTTACGTCCTCGGTTGCAGATGGCATTTGACAATATCTCTCCGATTCATTTAGAAGGCTCATATTGGCCTGTTCTTGTTGTCTCTTAATTTCGTCTTGGAGCTTCCCTAGCTCTTCTTCTATTTTAAGTTTCTGCTCCCTTTCTTTTTTCTCTTTTTCTGACCTATCTTGAAGCAACTTCTGCGTTTGCTGAAGCGCTTCCCTGCTTTCATTTTTCTCAGTTTCTATCAATTTACACTTAGGGCAAACATAGTTCTTAGGAATTACTCTCAAGTTTAGGCACGCTTGATGGAGAAATCTATCGCATTCTATGCAGTGAACCATTTTCCCTGTGCTATCAGCCTGCGTGCATATCTTACAATTCCCGTTGGGATTGTGCTTAAAAACGAACTCCATATTACTTACGATTCGTTACACTGCTAGAAATGGTGACCTTGCCTTGATGACGTCACTCGCTGCTCTTCGTTGACCACCGCCGGGAGCTGGCGTCTCGCGCCGGCCCTTGAGCTGATGAGTTTCGACCGTCCGTCGATTCCGATGCCGTCAGCTTGCGCGCTCTCTTCCTCGCTGCTGACGCTGCTACCTGCTTCCTCACTCGCTGTCCTGGAGTTGCTGGGCACGCACCTCGTCGCACACACTGCTGGTAAACTTGCTGATCTGGCACTGATTTCTGGCTACTCGTTGGCTTCACTGTTAATGTTTCGGCGGAATGTTTTTTACACGTTTTGCGTTATATCGCCGTGTATTTTTGTCAGACGCCGTTTCTGACCACTGTTTTTTACCGTTCGCGCTCACTTTGTCGCACTAAAATTCCGTCTCTTTTACGCACTTCTAACTGATGCACTTGTGGAGCGTTGCACTATATTTTGGCTGGTGCGCGGAGTTACCACCTACCACCTGCTTCGGCTGTCGCGATCGTCCGTCGATCCGAAATGTAAGTCAGGCTGGGGTGATCGTCCGCGGCTTCCAAACGTCCGTTCTGCTTGCCTTGCAGAGTTGATCAGGCCAAGCTTGCGCGCTTCGACCTTGCCTTCCTCGCCTTCCACTGCCGGGAGCTGGCGTCTTGCGCCGGCCCTTGAGCTGGTGTGCGTCTATCTCCAATATCACGCCGGGAGCTTGCGCGCTCCGGCTCTGCTTTCCTCGCTTCTCACCGCCGGGAGCTGACGTCTTGCGCCAACCCTTGAGCTGGTGTGCGTTGGGCGTTTCCGATATCGGCTGGGCAACCGTCCGTTACCTGCGACCGTCCGTCGCTCCTCAACCGTTGTTCGATGGAACGCTGGGCTGGTGGTGCACACGAGGGTTAACCTCGGAGCGGTTAGCCGTGTTGTGAACACACGAAGATTTACCTCGGAGTTCTTGCGTTCTTTCTCGATGCGGCTTGTGGTGCACACGAGGATTCACCTCGGAGCGGTACTTGCCGTGTTGCAAACACACGAGGATTCACCTCGGAGTTCTGGTGCGACGCACACGAAGATTAACCTCGGAGCGGGGCGCAATGTGTAGGAATTCTCCGTTGTGAGGGGTTAAGTCCTCTCTGGAGCCACCATTTGTTGTGCACACGAAGATTAACCTCGGAGCACTCCTCGAGACAGGCGTATTGAACACCGACTTGAGGGCAATGTTGGAGAATTCCAAGAGTAGTCAACTATTTGGGTTTTCATCAACTACTGATTTATTGGTTCAATTATCGATTCTTATATAGTAATTCTGATTGACAAATTTTCCTTAGTCGACATAATTGCTTACATGTATGTGTCCGTGTTGGTCACCGCTGTCGGCGACTTTTTACCAGCATGTGCATATTTCCTACATTTGTATGCGCCGTTGTCGGCGTGCCAAGCATTGCTTGGTTTTGCTGCGTACATGCGTTTTGCTTACTAGCGTTTATTTATGTTTCCGTCAGCGACATCCCCGCCCCCGTAATTCCTCGCAGAGGGGTTACAATTCGTGTTCTTCAGTGGGCCTAAACGGTGGTGGGTCTAACGTATGGCTCGCTCTTTCTTTCATCCTGATTGCTACATATGCCGCTATAATTGCAACACAAATTGTGCCAATAATGCATGTTATAATTATCTTAAGCGTTACATTATCTCCTTTTTCCACTTCTTTTCTCTCTTCTTTTGCTTTGTCGGATAGATCTTCACGTGATGGTTTGAAATACGTTCTGAACGTTTCAAACTTTCCCTTGAATGTTGGGAGTATTTCAAGTGTTTTTGTTTGAATTTTGCAGTCCTGGGACAGATTTATGATTCCTGCCTTGTGAGTGGGGTTTGTTAAAGTTTTGTTACACTTTATAAGGATTTCACTTGGTAGCGATGTGTAGTACAGAATACTATTTGATTGTTTAAGCTTGAAGAATTCAGTGGTATTTCCTTTGAATTCCCATGTAGGACAAGACTGATTGTTCTGTGAGTGAAAAAATATAGATGCTACGCAATCCCGTTTTCTTAGTATTGTCGTTTCTGCTGAGATATAGTGCGTAGAGTTTACTTTCGCCATGTCCCTTGGGTACAAGAAGTTATCATCGTTGATGGCAATAGTTGTTTTATCTATGCCGATTATTGTGGATTCCTTAAAATTAGGTATTGGAAAAACATCGAAGATTTCGAACTTGATATTTGATACGATAGAATTTTCTACGTTAAGAACTAGCTCTCCATTGAGAATGGTTTTTCCTATAACTCTGGGTCGATCTTGAATAACGCTCCCTTCTATCAACTTCTTATTTATTTTCGCTGCGATTCTTGAATTTTCGTCGGTGTCGATCGGATCATATTTTATCGCCTTGTATTTACTGTTCATTTCCTGTACTAAGGCGTTTGCTAATATTATGGTTTCCTGCATGAACTTTGATAATGTGTTCCTTTTATTCTCACTAAATCGCTCTTGAAGTTGATTAACGCCGTCGTTGACTCTACTTATTTTAGCGGACAGTTCGTTTGTCAGCGTGTTATGTCTTATATTTACCTTTGCAAGGTTCTCAGCTACGTGTACAATTTTCTGATCCTCGTCTGCTCGGAGTAGTGCTAGTGATTCGTCAAATTCATTTCCACCAAAAAGAAAGTCCTTTAGAAATCCGAAGACTCCACCTGATCTCTTAACTCTCACGTGTTTCGTATCGCGTATCAATTGTAGGACATAGTCGCATTCTCTTTTTAAAGTTGTTCTTAATTGAACTAGTCTCGCGTCGGTTTCGTTCATTAGACTAAATGCTGTATCCAAATTCTCTTCTATTTTCAGTATCGTCTGTGTGTCATTGTCTGGGAATGTGTTTGTATGTAGGGTTGTGTCCCATGTTCCTTTTTTAAGTAAAAGTGTTCCCAAATGATCGAAAAATAACCCTGGCTCTGCTATGGGTGAGATGGATAAACAGTAAATCCCATTTATCAAGGCAAGAACGAATACTACTTTCCAAGCTTCCATGTTACGGGTCGAATTGATATTTTTTGCCTTTTGTTTTTATTATTGGCTGTAAGATCAGCGGCCCTGCTTTGGATTGCCTTTATATCAAGGCTTCGCTTCTTTCCCCAGTGTGGGTTGTGAGGAATTTCGGTTTTCTTTTTCACTGCGCGATCGACAGTCTTGGTGAAGTTAGCTCCTTCAACGGTAATATGTTTTTCTACGGGTAGAGAGGTCTTATCGCCTCGAACCTCGAGTACCGCTAGCTTCACGGTGGGCTTGGTAATCTCACTCTTTCCTATTTTAATGCGTGCTGAACGCGTTTGTCCATCTTTTCCTGGGAACACCTCGCAAATTATGCCTTTGATCCACCTTCCCTTTCGTTGCTCGTCTGGGAAGGTAACAACGTCACCTATGGCCAATGGCTTGGCGGGGTCTCTCCACTTTTCCCGTTTGGAGAGTTTCGGAAGATACTCTGTTATCCACCGTTTCCAATATTCCTGCACAATTGCTTGCGCCTTTTTCCAGTCAGATCTGGTTGCTTCAGCTTTCGTGATGTCTGAAATGTTTGGTTCAGCTTCCCCGGAACAGCCTAGCAAGAAATGAGCAGGTGTTAAAGGCTCGTCATCTTCTCTATTCAATGGGATATGCGTTAGAGGCCTGTTATTAGTCAGAAATTCTATCTCTGTCAAGACGGTTCTAAGCACGTCCTCCCTGTAGCTGTCGGCGATCGGAAGAAGACTTTTTATTTCGGCTACCATTCTTTCCCACGAGCCACCAAAGTGGGGTGCGCCTGGAGGATTGAATATCCAATTGATGCTCTCGGAGGCGCATCTTTCTTGAAGTCGTCGAATTTCATTATCAGCACCTACGAAATTGGTGCCGTTATCGCTATATAGCGAGGACACTTTTCCTCTTCTATGCTGCATATTTTTAAGGCAGCGTATGAATGCGTCGGAACTAAGATCAGACGCAATTTCGATGTGGATGGCTCTGGTCGTAAGACACGTAAATACCACGCCCCACCTTTTCTCTGATCGTCTTCCAATTGTCACTAATAAAGGACCAAAATAATCAACTCCTGTATGAGTGAATGGTTTCTGATACACAGCGGTTCTACACTCTGGCAAGTCTGCCATCATTGGTGGTGTCGGTTTAGCTCTTTTTATTTTACAAAACTGGCATTTCATTACGACATGTTTCAAAGCTGCTCGTATATCGATTATCCAGTATTTTTGACGTAGAGCTGCTAATACAGATTCTGTCTTTTGATGGATATATCTTTGATGGTATCTGGCCAAAATTAAGTTAGTTACGTGGTGCCCTTTAGGGAGGATGATGGGATTTTTTGTATCGTACCTCAAGAAGGCTACGTTTTCTAATCTACCCTTTGATCTCATTATTCCTTCGTCTCCCAGTATTGGGCAAAGACCGCGAATCGAGCTATTGTTGCTAATCGGGGTTTGTAATGAAAGCTGTGTCATTTCCGTGGTATAATGTTCCCACTGGGTTTTCTTCAGAAGAAGAACTTCTGCATTGTTTAGGTCATCGGTAGTGATCGTTGCACTAAAGTTCGATCCTGTTGCTTTCGCTCTTAGCCATTCAATATATTTCATACCTATTGCTAATGCTCGTTTGAGCTTGTTCCAGTCGGAGCACCAGTCGACGTTAATGACGCTCCAGTCTTTTTTTTCTAGCGTCTTTACTGTGTGCACTGGTCTTATTTCCTCAAATGTTACTAAGAGTTCGGGGTTTTTTGCTACGATGTCCCGTTCTCTTAAAAAATCGGGGCCAAGGAGCCATTTTGATTGGCCTTGACATGTCTTCGTGGCTTCGTCGGCTGGATTTTCAGCTGACGGTACCCATTTCCACTGTGCTGATGTGGAATGTTCTAAAATTTCTCCGATTCTCAGCGCTACAAATTGCTGATAGTTGCGTGCTTCTGAATTAAGCCATGCGAGTACCGTTTTGGAGTCGGTCCAGAAATATTCGCGATGTATTTCCAGCCTTAGCTCCTTTTTAATGGCTTCATGAAGCCTTGTGCCAAGTATTGCACCTTGGAGTTCGAGCCGTGGAATAGATAGCGGCTTGATAGGAGCGATTCTAGATTTCGCAGCAATGATACGTACGTCAATGCTAGATTCATGAATCGTCCGCAAATATGTAACGGCTGCGAAAGCCTTTTCCGATGCATCCACGAACGTATGCATCTCTCTGCTAATCACATCATTGCCTGGCGAGAGGCATCTGGGGATAGCCACGTTGGTTACTTCTTTAATTCTTTTTAGACAAGCTTCCCATTTAAGTTTAATTTCTTCGGGTACTTCATCGTCCCAATCAAGGCCTGTTCTCCACAGATCCTGCATAAGTATCTTGCTCTCGACCGTATAATTAGCTAAATATCCTAGCGGATCATATATTTTCATAACAAAGGAGAGCATTTCTCTTTTTGTGAGCTTGTTGATATTGGTCTCATTCAATTTGAATTTAAAGACGTCGTTGTCTTTGTCCCAAACGAGCCCTAAAACCTTTTCAAAGTTTTGATCTTTGTTGTTAAATTGCAGTACGTTTTGTGCTGAACGTCTGTTTTCTGGGATGCTAAGTTCGACCTCCTTGGAATTTGAAACGAAATTCCTCATGAAAAAATTTGCATTGTCGTGAATCTTGCAAACATCCTCGATTGTTTTAAGTGCTGCTTGGACATTTGGAAAACTATCTAGATAGTCGTCTACGTAATGATTGTCAATTATAGCCTTCACGGCGATGGGGTGCGTTTCCTTATAGCCTAAGGCATTTTGGTTTTTAACGAATTGGGCACATGCGGGAGAGCATGTGGCTCCGAATGTCATGACCTGCATTACAAACACTTGCGGCACGTCTTGTGGCGAATTTCTAAAAAGGAATCTCTGTGCTTTCTGGTCTTCGTTCCTTATTTTTACCTGATGGAACATTTCCTTGATGTCCCCGGAGCATGCAATTTCGTGCTCTCTAAATCGGATTAATACGCCAAAAAGAGAGGTTGTTGCGTCCGGTCCTGGCAACAATTGGGAATTGAGTGATTTCCCTTCATTTTTCGCAGCGGCATCAAAAACTAGCCGAGGTTTAGGTATTTGTTTGTTATAGTTAATTACTGCGAAATGCGGAATGTAGTTTATGTTTCCTGTCAAATCGAGCAGTTCCTTCGGCGTGGCCTTGCGAGCGTACCCTTTGTCAACGTAAGTAGCTATCTCCTTGTGATACCACTCCTTTAGTTTTTTATCACCTTCCATTTTCTTCTCCTGGCTCTTTAGACGGCGAAGCGCTTGAGCATAACTGTTAGGTAAATTCGGATCATCGTTTTTCCATAGTAGTCCGATTTCATAGCCGTGTGCCGTATTTTTAATTGTTTTCTCCATTATTTGTGTGGCCCTTTCGTGTTGTTTTGACACTTTGTTGGGAGTGGGTTTAACCCCAAACTCCTCGGTCGAAAAGTAGCCACGCATAAGTTGCGCGATTGTTCTTTCTTCTTCTTCCTTTTTTTCTATGATTGTAAATAAGTTACAGTCATCCCTTGTTGCGTCACTTCCTCCAAATATTACCCACCCAAGTCGGGTTTCTTGAGCAATCGGCTCATATTCTTCACCCTCGCGGAAGTCAAATCCATGCGCAAGGTAAGAATGCGGCAATCCAAGTAAAACTGTGGGGATTGCATTTTTATATCCCGCAAAGTTCAGCCCGCGTAAGTGCTTGTACTTCTTTGTAAGTTCCTTACTGTCAACTGTTTGCAGCGGAAGATCAAGTTCCTTCACGCTTCGTAGACCCTTTACATCGAAAACGCGTTTATTTGTGCCCTCAAGCTTCAGGTGAATCGTTTGGCTATTTGATTCTTCCTGAACGTTTCCGTTAGTCCACGACAAAGTTAGTGGTTTTTTTGGCCCGGTGATATTCAATTTTTCTCTTACGCTATCTAAAATCAGACTGGTAGAAGAACCGGGATCGATGAAAGCGTATGTGTGCTCTGTTTTACCGTTGCCTCGTAGGCTTACAGGGATAATTTGATAGAACAGCTGATGCCTGCCGTGGTGGTGATTCACTCTGCGCGGAGCATCTCGCGCTTGCCACTCGGCGGTTTCATTCCTGTGCAGGGCGGTGTTATGTTTTTTCCCACACCCGTATACCATGCATTGTGGGGGTAGCCGACAATTTTGTGCGTTGTGATTTTTAAGTGCACAGCAATTAATACAAATGTTGTTTTGTGACAGTGTGCGCAATTTCTCACCGACTGTCTTGCCATTTAAATATTTGCAATGCAGCGTGTCATGGGGAAGACCGCATAGCATGCATTTTTTTCCTCGTTGGTTGATTCTGCCCTGTACGTGATGCGGATTCACGTGCTGGGTACTACCTTTGAACCCTCCTTCGTTCGCTACCAATAGCGTTGCTAAATCTTCTGTTGGTTTTAACCACTCCGCAAATTTTATAAGTGTCTTTGGTTTTGCCTCTTCCAAAAGGGAATCGGATAACCATTTGTTCCTCAATTCGACCGGCAGCCTAGCAACAAGATCTTTCAAGAGTCTCTGATCGTTGAGATACTCTCCCTGATTGAGCATCGTCATGTTATCTATTAGATCGTGGAGGGCATTTGAAAATCTAATAAATGATGCCGGGTTTTCTAAGGACGGATTTTTCACGGCCAGTAGTTCGTTCAACAACGAAGTGTAAATGTTGTCCGTGTTTCCGTATAATCTTTCAAGACGTTCAATAATTTTCCCTACATTATCTGGGTTTAGCATCAGTCCGCTGACTGAGCGTAGCGCATCCCCCTTTAAGTATTTTTGGAGCCTGTTCAAGTTCTCCAAATCCGAAAAGTTACCTTCGCGTGTGGTTTTCTCGTAAATGCTTTTAAATCGAGGCCACATGTTGTAATTACCGTTAAACTCTGGAAGCTCGGAAAGGGTCGTTTTGTCGTTCTTTAGCGACCATGAATCTATCATTTGTTTAATACTCTCCGTTAAAAGCTTTACGTCCTCGGTTGCAGATGGCATTTGACAATATCTCTCCGATTCATTTAGAAGGCTCATATTGGCCTGTTCTTGTTGTCTCTTAATTTCGTCTTGGAGCTTCCCTAGCTCTTCTTCTATTTTAAGTTTCTGCTCCCTTTCTTTTTTCTCTTTTTCTGACCTATCTTGAAGCAACTTCTGCGTTTGCTGAAGCGCTTCCCTGCTTTCATTTTTCTCAGTTTCTATCAATTTACACTTAGGGCAAACATAGTTCTTAGGAATTACTCTCAAGTTTAGGCACGCTTGATGGAGAAATCTATCGCATTCTATGCAGTGAACCATTTTCCCTGTGCTATCAGCCTGCGTGCATATCTTACAATTCCCGTTGGGATTGTGCTTAAAAACGAACTCCATATTACTTACGATTCGTTACACTGCTAGAAATGGTGACCTTGCCTTGATGACGTCACTCGCTGCTCTTCGTTGACCACCGCCGGGAGCTGGCGTCTCGCGCCGGCCCTTGAGCTGATGAGTTTCGACCGTCCGTCGATTCCGATGCCGTCAGCTTGCGCGCTCTCTTCCTCGCTGCTGACGCTGCTACCTGCTTCCTCACTCGCTGTCCTGGAGTTGCTGGGCACGCACCTCGTCGCACACACTGCTGGTAAACTTGCTGATCTGGCACTGATTTCTGGCTACTCGTTGGCTTCACTGTTAATGTTTCGGCGGAATGTTTTTTACACGTTTTGCGTTATATCGCCGTGTATTTTTGTCAGACGCCGTTTCTGACCACTGTTTTTTACCGTTCGCGCTCACTTTGTCGCACTAAAATTCCGTCTCTTTTACGCACTTCTAACTGATGCACTTGTGGAGCGTTGCACTATATTTTGGCTGGTGCGCGGAGTTACCACCTACCACCTGCTTCGGCTGTCGCGATCGTCCGTCGATCCGAAATGTAAGTCAGGCTGGGGTGATCGTCCGCGGCTTCCAAACGTCCGTTCTGCTTGCCTTGCAGAGTTGATCAGGCCAAGCTTGCGCGCTCCGACCTTGCCTTCCTCGCCTTCCACTGCCGGGAGCTGGCGTCTTGCGCCGGCCCTTGAGCTGGTGTGCGTCTATCTCCAATATCACGCCGGGAGCTTGCGCGCTCCGGCTCTGCTTTCCTCGCTTCTCACCGCCGGGAGCTGACGTCTTGCGCCAACCCTTGAGCTGGTGTGCGTTGGGCGTTTCCGATATCGGCTGGGCAACCGTCCGTTACCTGCGACCGTCCGTCGCTCCTCAACCGTTGTTCGATGGAACGCTGGGCTGGTGGTGCACACGAGGGTTAACCTCGGAGCGGTTAGCCGTGTTGTGAACACACGAAGATTTACCTCGGAGTTCTTGCGTTCTTTCTCGATGCGGCTTGTGGTGCACACGAGGATTCACCTCGGAGCGGTACTTGCCGTGTTGCAAACACACGAGGATTCACCTCGGAGTTCTGGTGCGACGCACACGAAGATTAACCTCGGAGCGGGGCGCAATGTGTAGGAATTCTCCGTTGTGAGGGGTTAAGTCCTCTCTGGAGCCACCATTTGTTGTGCACACGAAGATTAACCTCGGAGCACTCCTCGAGACAGGCGTATTGAACACCGACTTGAGGGCAATGTTGGAGAATTCCAAGAGTAGTCAACTATTTGGGTTTTCATCAACTACTGATTTATTGGTTCAATTATCGATTCTTATATAGTAATTCTGATTGACAAATTTTCCTTAGTCGACATAATTGCTTACATGTATGTGTCCGTGTTGGTCACCGCTGTCGGCGACTTTTTACCAGCATGTGCATATTTCCTACATTTGTATGCGCCGTTGTCGGCGTGCCAAGCATTGCTTGGTTTTGCTGCGTACATGCGTTTTGCTTACTAGCGTTTATTTATGTTTCCGTCAGCGACACAGCGGTTCTTACCATCGTCCGATATGTAAGCCCGGTCCACACGCTCCGTTTTGCACAATGTTTTGAGACTGTGCAGTTTTAAGACGGAATGATAACGTTGTAATTAAGTACGTCCAGACGATGCAGTCATATTTGTAGTTTTTGCTCAGGCTTCTGTAAGAAAACATGCTGTTTTGTTTTGTCACAAAATTGTCTACACAGTCTTCAAAGCAATTTGGCTTTGTGTTCGCTGCAACTGCACAGTCTGCCAGGCAACACATTTGTTCAGCATTGTTGTAAAACTGAAAGCGTTCTATCGATTTGTGATACCTTTACAAACAACTGTACGGGATTATTGAAACATGCTACAAAGATGTATCTAATCCGTGAGGGATCGGAATTGCGTTCGGCAGTAGGTCTACAATTTTCGTATTCTCCTTTCGCTCATAGTGGAGCACGTGTTTGCGCGTCGCCGACGAGTGTTATTATTTCACAGAACCTCATTCAAATGTTTTGTATCAAAAGCGAACATTAAGCGCTTCAATACTTGGACCATTTGTGGAGCTAATGCCCCCAGCATGCTTCCGACACAATGGTGTAGGCTTACCGTTACCGGCACATGCAAGGCGAGTTAAGTTGGTAGTTTTTCATTTCAAAAATTTAATTTCTTTAGCGCTCATCCCCTTCATATATCGTCCCCACAGGAACATACACACCCAAAGAGCGTTGGTGATGTTTTCTTCAGCAGTTTGGAACCATTCTTGTTTGCACACTTGTTGGTGGTCCTGAAAAGGACCGTTTGATGTTTTCGTTTGGCGTTCACCATCCGGGCCGGGCATCTTACTTCGAGCTGGTGTACTTGGTGACGGCCTTCGTTCCCTCGGAAACGGCATGCTTGGCCAACTCACCAGGTAGCAGCAGACGGACGGCAGTCTGGATTTCGCGCGACGTGATCGTCGAACGCTTGTTGTAGTGCGCCAGCCGGGAGGCTTCGGCGGCGATGCGCTCGAAGATGTCGTTCACGAAACTGTTCATGATGCTCATCGCCTTGGACGATATGCCCGTGTCCGGATGCACTTGCTTCAGCACCTTGTAGATGTAGATTGCGTAGCTTTCCTTGCGGGTCTTGCGCTTCTTCTTCTTGTCGGACTTGGAGATGTTTTTCTGGGCCTTGCCAGACTTCTTCGCTGCCTTTCCACTGGTTTTCGGTGCCATTGCGTCACTGACTGCTGTGTGCTTCCTTTCGCTAGGAGTGTCGAACTCAATCAATTGGCAATTCTCTGGGATCCTTTGCTTATAACGACTAGAGTTCCAACTTCGATGCATGAGACACTTCATAAAAAGGCCGGTTCCCGCTCGTTTTCCGTCGCAGTTCGTGGGAATCCTTCTGCAGAGCAACTCACCGTTCTAAACCAAACGAAAAATGTCTGGACGTGGCAAGGGAGGAAAAGTGAAGGGAAAGGCAAAGTCCCGCTCGAACCGTGCCGGTCTGCAGTTCCCGGTCGGTCGTATTCATCGTCTGCTGCGTAAGGGCAACTATGCCGAACGCGTTGGAGCCGGAGCACCGGTGTATCTGGCCGCCGTGATGGAGTATCTAGCCGCTGAAGTGCTGGAATTGGCAGGAAACGCAGCCCGTGACAACAAGAAGACTCGCATCATCCCGCGTCATCTGCAACTGGCCATCCGCAACGACGAGGAGTTGAACAAGCTGCTCTCTGGAGTGACCATTGCTCAGGGTGGTGTGTTGCCGAACATCCAGGCTGTGCTGTTACCAAAGAAGACGGAAAAGAAGGCCTAAGCGCTGCGTTTCACGATCTCAACGACAACAAAAAAACCGTCCTTTTCAGGGCGACAAAGTGTTAGTGAAAAGATTGCTTCAAACATTTTCTCCATTCAAACACATTTCACAAGATGTTTGTGCGAGACGGTATGCACGACAATGAAGCGTCTTGTGCGCTTACGTTCGTCGGATTTAAAAAACGCGTTTGAGAACCGAAAGTTAAACATCAAACTCACATCACTTCAAGTGCTTCATCTAGTAGGCTGGCAAAACTCAGTTGGTGTAGGAAAATTAAATTGTAAACGCTGAACAAAGCAGAAACAGTTTCAATTTCGGGGCATCAGTACACTGGGAGAACGCAGAATCAGAATCCAGCAGCGTATCGGTAATCCTGAGTAAACACTGATTTTGAGTGCCAAATGGGACAGGCTAGGGGCAGACCCGCTAAAGCCTTGGCGAACGCTACGACCGCCCAAAACGAAGAGAATTTACCATTTTACCCAAAAATGCACGCCGATCGTGAAATGTATGTACAGTATAAGCAAATCATTTGCACGTAAGCACGGTTTGTTTCAACTGACCTTCGGGTGATGCTAAACCGTGGACATTTTTGATACCTCTTCTTCTCTATCCAAACAGATCAGAAGATTTCTGTGTGAAATGGACACTGAAGCGTCTTGTGCTTACTTGCGCGTTCAATTCTGCGCCGAATTTAAAAATGCGTTTATCAAACGAAAGTTAAAAATCAAACTCGCGCGACTTAAAATTAAAATTGGAAACGCTGAACTTGCGGGACACAAGGCAGAAACAATATCAATTTCGGGGCATCGGTGCAACAGAATCAACGCATCGGTAATTTTGGGTAAAACTGATTTTAGCTACCAAATGGGACAGTCTAGGGGCGAACGCTACCCTGGACCGCCCAAGAAGACCATTGTACCCGAAGATGGTGACCGTGAAATCTGCGTCCAGCATAAGCAACTCATTTGCAGGTAAGAACGGATGGACATTCGGGTGATGTAAAACTGTTGAAACTATTGATACTTCTACGAAAGTAACCAATTTCTGATGGTTGGCGGTGACTGAATTTCAACGGTCATGATCAACAGTTCACACACACAGTAGCTGGCATGGGCACGCCACTTTTGGCGCCATTTTTCACTCTCGACGCACTGGTAGGTATGGATGGTGATAACGGTAACAATACGGTCGGTTAAAGCGAAAGAAAGTGAAGAAACAACTCTTTGTGAAGCGAATGGTGGTCCTGAAAAGGACCGTTTTCTTTTTCCGACCGGTCGATGGTGCTTCGATGAAGTGCGCAGTTTAACCTCCGAAACCGTACAGAGTGCGGCCCTGGCGTTTCAGGGCGTACACCACATCCATGGCGGTGACGGTCTTGCGCTTGGCGTGCTCGGTGTACGTCACGGCATCACGAATCACGTTCTCCAGGAACACTTTGAGAACGCCACGGGTCTCCTCGTAGATCAGGCCCGAAATGCGCTTCACGCCGCCACGGCGAGCCAGACGGCGGATGGCTGGTTTCGTGATGCCCTGGATGTTATCGCGCAGCACTTTGCGATGACGCTTGGCTCCACCTTTGCCCAATCCTTTTCCTCCCTTTCCACGTCCAGTCATGTTGCTTGCTTTGCTGAATGTAGTCGACACGTTCGTCCCACGAAGCACCACTCAAGTTTACTGCGCTGCCGGCCGGAATCGCCCTTATTTATAGGCAGATCGAGGAGCTCCCGAGCGATGTGTGGCCATAAATAGGAGTGATTTGGCCGTTTCGCCTCTAGAAGTGTGAAACCATCGTCAGTGAACGGAACGAGTGTATCGAGACAGCATGGCCCGTACCAAGCAAACTGCCCGCAAGTCGACCGGAGGAAAGGCACCACGAAAGCAGCTAGCCACCAAAGCTGCCCGCAAGAGTGCCCCGGCCACCGGTGGAGTGAAGAAACCGCATCGGTACCGCCCCGGTACGGTGGCTCTGCGAGAGATCCGTCGCTACCAGAAGTCGACCGAGCTGCTCATTCGCAAGCTGCCATTCCAGCGGCTAGTTCGTGAGATCGCCCAGGACTTCAAGACGGATCTTCGCTTCCAGAGCTCGGCCGTGATGGCACTGCAGGAAGCGAGCGAGGCGTACCTGGTCGGTCTGTTCGAGGACACCAACCTGTGTGCCATCCACGCCAAGCGCGTCACCATCATGCCGAAGGACATCCAGCTCGCTCGTCGTATTCGTGGAGAACGCGCCTAAGTGAACCGATTCATCGGGAGGTCAAGCAATCAAAAAACGGTCCTTTTCAGGACCACCAATGTGTGTTAGAGAAAGAATTATTTCGCGTTTTTTTTTTTTTTTGGTGTCGGAGAAATGTATCCTCTCTCGCAAGAGGAGGGTTCCCCTACAAATTACACGTGAAAATAGGTTTTAAGCTGGACAAAACGGTATGATTAATCGCAATGGGCATTGCTCGAACAGATCAACACACAACGGCACGGAAGATGCTCATGGTGCAGAAGGATCTGTTAACGCAAATCGAAAGGAATTATCATGGAAGATATGAGGAAAGTCAATTTAATTACAACCGAAATCTCTCAATGAGAAACCACCTTCAACGCTAACAGCCTCAATGGTTTAAATCAGCTACATTGTCCCCAACGGCAGTTGATTTGAGCGCCTAAAGTTAGGCAGCGGTTCTTACCATCGTCCGATATGTAAGCCCGGTCCACACGCTCCGTTTTGCACAATGTTTTGAGACTGTGCAGTTTTAAGACGGAATGATAACGTTGTAATTAAGTACGTCCAGACGATGCAGTCATATTTGTAGTTTTTGCTCAGGCTTCTGTAAGAAAACATGCTGTTTTGTTTTGTCACAAAATTGTCTACACAGTCTTCAAAGCAATTTGGCTTTGTGTTCGCTGCAACTGCACAGTCTGCCAGGCAACACATTTGTTCAGCATTGTTGTAAAACTGAAAGCGTTCTATCGATTTGTGATACCTTTACAAACAACTGTACGGGATTATTGAAACATGCTACAAAGATGTATCTAATCCGTGAGGGATCGGAATTGCGTTCGGCGGTAGGTCTACAATTTTCGTATTCTCCTTTCGCTCATAGTGGAGCACGTGTTTGCGCGTCGCCGACGAGTGTTATTATTTCACAGAACCTCATTCAAATGTTTTGTATCAAAAGCGAACATTAAGCGCTTCAATACTTGGACCATTTGTGGAGCTAATGCCCCCAGCATGCTTCCGACACAATGGTGTAGGCTTACCGTTACCGGCACATGCAAGGCGAGTTAAGTTGGTAGTTTTTCATTTCAAAAATTTAATTTCTTTAGCGCTCATCCCCTTCATATATCGTCCCCACAGGAACATACACACCCAAAGAGCGTTGGTGATGTTTTCTTCAGCAGTTTGGAACCATTCTTGTTTGCACACTTGTTGGTGGTCCTGAAAAGGACCGTTTGATGTTTTCGTTTGGCGTTCACCATCCGGGCCGGGCATCTTACTTCGAGCTGGTGTACTTGGTGACGGCCTTCGTTCCCTCGGAAACGGCATGCTTGGCCAACTCACCAGGTAGCAGCAGACGGACGGCAGTCTGGATTTCGCGCGACGTGATCGTCGAACGCTTGTTGTAGTGCGCCAGCCGGGAGGCTTCGGCGGCGATGCGCTCGAAGATGTCGTTCACGAAACTGTTCATGATGCTCATCGCCTTGGACGATATGCCCGTGTCCGGATGCACTTGCTTCAGCACCTTGTAGATGTAGATTGCGTAGCTTTCCTTGCGGGTCTTGCGCTTCTTCTTCTTGTCGGACTTGGAGATGTTTTTCTGGGCCTTGCCAGACTTCTTCGCTGCCTTTCCACTGGTTTTCGGTGCCATTGCGTCACTGACTGCTGTGTGCTTCCTTTCGCTAGGAGTGTCGAACTCAATCAATTGGCAATTCTCTGGGATCCTTTGGTTATAACGACTAGAGTTCCAACTTCGATGCATGAGACACTTCATAAAAAGGCCGGTTCCCGCTCGTTTTCCGTCGCAGTTCGTGGGAATCCTTCTGCAGAGCAACTCACCGTTCTAAACCAAACGAAAAATGTCTGGACGTGGCAAGGGAGGAAAAGTGAAGGGAAAGGCAAAGTCCCGCTCGAACCGTGCCGGTCTGCAGTTCCCGGTCGGTCGTATTCATCGTCTGCTGCGTAAGGGCAACTATGCCGAACGCGTTGGAGCCGGAGCACCGGTGTATCTGGCCGCCGTGATGGAGTATCTAGCCGCTGAAGTGCTGGAATTGGCAGGAAACGCAGCCCGTGACAACAAGAAGACTCGCATCATCCCGCGTCATCTGCAACTGGCCATCCGCAACGACGAGGAGTTGAACAAGCTGCTCTCTGGAGTGACCATTGCTCAGGGTGGTGTGTTGCCGAACATCCAGGCTGTGCTGTTACCAAAGAAGACGGAAAAGAAGGCCTAAGCGCTGCGTTTCACGATCTCAACGACAACAAAAAAACCGTCCTTTTCAGGGCGACAAAGTGTTAGTGAAAAGATTGCTTCAAACATTTTCTCCATTCAAACACATTTCACAAGATGTTTGTGCGAGACGGTATGCACGACAATGAAGCGTCTTGTGCGCTTACGTTCGTCGGATTTAAAAAACGCGTTTGAGAACCGAAAGTTAAACATCAAACTCACATCACTTCAAGTGCTTCATCTAGTAGGCTGGCAAAACTCAGTTGGTGTAGGAAAATTAAATTGTAAACGCTGAACAAAGCAGAAACAGTTTCAATTTCGGGGCATCAGTACACTGGGAGAACGCAGAATCAGAATCCAGCAGCGTATCGGTAATCCTGAGTAAACACTGATTTTGAGTGCCAAATGGGACAGGCTAGGGGCAGACCCGCTAAAGCCTTGGCGAACGCTACGACCGCCCAAAACGAAGAGAATTTACCATTTTACCCAAAAATGCACGCCGATCGTGAAATGTATGTACAGTATAAGCAAATCATTTGCACGTAAGCACGGTTTGTTTCAACTGACCTTCGGGTGATGCTAAACCGTGGACATTTTTGATACCTCTTCTTCTCTATCCAAACAGATCAGAAGATTTCTGTGTGAAATGGACACTGAAGCGTCTTGTGCTTACTTGCGCGTTCAATTCTGCGCCGAATTTAAAAATGCGTTTATCAAACGAAAGTTAAAAATCAAACTCGCGCGACTTAAAATTAAAATTGGAAACGCTGAACTTGCGGGACACAAGGCAGAAACAATATCAATTTCGGGGCATCGGTGCAACAGAATCAACGCATCGGTAATTTTGGGTAAAACTGATTTTAGCTACCAAATGGGACAGTCTAGGGGCGAACGCTACCCTGGACCGCCCAAGAAGACCATTGTACCCGAAGATGGTGACCGTGAAATCTGCGTCCAGCATAAGCAACTCATTTGCAGGTAAGAACGGATGGACATTCGGGTGATGTAAAACTGTTGAAACTATTGATACTTCTACGAAAGTAACCAATTTCTGATGGTTGGCGGTGACTGAATTTCAACGGTCATGATCAACAGTTCACACACACAGTAGCTGGCATGGGCACGCCACTTTTGGCGCCATTTTTCACTCTCGACGCACTGGTAGGTATGGATGGTGATAACGGTAACAATACGGTCGGTTAAAGCGAAAGAAAGTGAAGAAACAATTCTTTGTGAAGCGAATGGTGGTCCTGAAAAGGACCGTTTTCTTTTTCCGACCGGTCGATGGTGCTTCGATGAAGTGCGCAGTTTAACCTCCGAAACCGTACAGAGTGCGGCCCTGGCGTTTCAGGGCGTACACCACATCCATGGCGGTGACGGTCTTGCGCTTGGCGTGCTCGGTGTACGTCACGGCATCACGAATCACGTTCTCCAGGAACACTTTGAGAACGCCACGGGTCTCCTCGTAGATCAGGCCCGAAATGCGCTTCACGCCGCCACGGCGAGCCAGACGGCGGATGGCTGGTTTCGTGATGCCCTGGATGTTATCGCGCAGCACTTTGCGATGACGCTTGGCTCCACCTTTGCCCAATCCTTTTCCTCCCTTTCCACGTCCAGTCATGTTGCTTGCTTTGCTGAATGTAGTCGACACGTTCGTCCCACGAAGCACCACTCAAGTTTACTGCGCTGCCGGCCGGAATCGCCCTTATTTATAGGCAGATCGAGGAGCTCCCGAGCGATGTGTGGCCATAAATAGGAGTGATTTGGCCGTTTCGCCTCTAGAAGTGTGAAACCATCGTCAGTGAACGGAACGAGTGTATCGAGACAGCATGGCCCGTACCAAGCAAACTGCCCGCAAGTCGACCGGAGGAAAGGCACCACGAAAGCAGCTAGCCACCAAAGCTGCCCGCAAGAGTGCCCCGGCCACCGGTGGAGTGAAGAAACCGCATCGGTACCGCCCCGGTACGGTGGCTCTGCGAGAGATCCGTCGCTACCAGAAGTCGACCGAGCTGCTCATTCGCAAGCTGCCATTCCAGCGGCTAGTTCGTGAGATCGCCCAGGACTTCAAGACGGATCTTCGCTTCCAGAGCTCGGCCGTGATGGCACTGCAGGAAGCGAGCGAGGCGTACCTGGTCGGTCTGTTCGAGGACACCAACCTGTGTGCCATCCACGCCAAGCGCGTCACCATCATGCCGAAGGACATCCAGCTCGCTCGTCGTATTCGTGGAGAACGCGCCTAAGTGAACCGATTCATCGGGAGGTCAAGCAATCAAAAAACGGTCCTTTTCAGGACCACCAATGTGTGTTAGAGAAAGAATTATTTCGCGTTTTTTTTTTTTTTTTGGTGTCGGAGAAATGTATCCTCTCTCGCAAGAGGAGGGTTCCCCTACAAATTACACGTGAAAATAGGTTTTAAGCTGGACAAAACGGTATGATTAATCGCAATGGGCATTGCTCGAACAGATCAACACACAACGGCACGGAAGATGCTCATGGTGCAGAAGGATCTGTTAACGCAAATCGAAAGGAATTATCATGGAAGATATGAGGAAAGTCAATTTAATTACAACCGAAATCTCTCAATGAGAAACCACCTTCAACGCTAACAGCCTCAATGGTTTAAATCAGCTACATTGTCCCCAACGGCAGTTGATTTGAGCGCCTAAAGTTAGGCAGCGGTTCTTACCATCGTCCGATATGTAAGCCCGGTCCACACGCTCCGTTTTGCACAATGTTTTGAGACTGTGCAGTTTTAAGACGGAATGATAACGTTGTAATTAAGTACGTCCAGACGATGCAGTCATATTTGTAGTTTTTGCTCAGGCTTCTGTAAGAAAACATGCTGTTTTGTTTTGTCACAAAATTGTCTACACAGTCTTCAAAGCAATTTGGCTTTGTGTTCGCTGCAACTGCACAGTCTGCCAGGCAACACATTTGTTCAGCATTGTTGTAAAACTGAAAGCGTTCTATCGATTTGTGATACCTTTACAAACAACTGTACGGGATTATTGAAACATGCTACAAAGATGTATCTAATCCGTGAGGGATCGGAATTGCGTTCGGCGGTAGGTCTACAATTTTCGTATTCTCCTTTCGCTCATAGTGGAGCACGTGTTTGCGCGTCGCCGACGAGTGTTATTATTTCACAGAACCTCATTCAAATGTTTTGTATCAAAAGCGAACATTAAGCGCTTCAATACTTGGACCATTTGTGGAGCTAATGCCCCCAGCATGCTTCCGACACAATGGTGTAGGCTTACCGTTACCGGCACATGCAAGGCGAGTTAAGTTGGTAGTTTTTCATTTCAAAAATTTAATTTCTTTAGCGCTCATCCCCTTCATATATCGTCCCCACAGCAACACACACACCCAAAGAGCGTTGGTGATGTTTTCTTCAGCAGTTTGGAACCATTCTTGTTTGCACACTTGTTGGTGGTCCTGAAAAGGACCGTTTGATGTTTTCGTTTGGCGTTCACCATCCGGGCCGGGCATCTTACTTCGAGCTGGTGTACTTGGTGACGGCCTTCGTTCCCTCGGAAACGGCATGCTTGGCCAACTCACCAGGTAGCAGCAGACGGACGGCAGTCTGGATTTCGCGCGACGTGATCGTCGAACGCTTGTTGTAGTGCGCCAGCCGGGAGGCTTCGGCGGCGATGCGCTCGAAGATGTCGTTCACGAAACTGTTCATGATGCTCATCGCCTTGGACGATATGCCCGTGTCCGGATGCACTTGCTTCAGCACCTTGTAGATGTAGATTGCGTAGCTTTCCTTGCGGGTCTTGCGCTTCTTCTTCTTGTCGGACTTGGAGATGTTTTTCTGGGCCTTGCCAGACTTCTTCGCTGCCTTTCCACTGGTTTTCGGTGCCATTGCGTCACTGACTGCTGTGTGCTTCCTTTCGCTAAGAGTGTCGAACTCAATCAATTGGCAATTCTCTGGGATCCTTTGCTTATAACGACTAGAGTTCCAACTTCGATGCATGAGACACTTCATAAAAAGGCCGGTTCCCGCTCGTTTTCCGTCGCAGTTCGTGGGAATCCTTCTGCAGAGCAACTCACCGTTCTAAACCAAACGAAAAATGTCTGGACGTGGCAAGGGAGGAAAAGTGAAGGGAAAGGCAAAGTCCCGCTCGAACCGTGCCGGTCTGCAGTTCCCGGTCGGTCGTATTCATCGTCTGCTGCGTAAGGGCAACTATGCCGAACGCGTTGGAGCCGGAGCACCGGTGTATCTGGCCGCCGTGATGGAGTATCTAGCCGCTGAAGTGCTGGAATTGGCAGGAAACGCAGCCCGTGACAACAAGAAGACTCGCATCATCCCGCGTCATCTGCAACTGGCCATCCGCAACGACGAGGAGTTGAACAAGCTGCTCTCTGGAGTGACCATTGCTCAGGGTGGTGTGTTGCCGAACATCCAGGCTGTGCTGTTACCAAAGAAGACGGAAAAGAAGGCCTAAGCGCTGCGTTTCACGATCTCAACGACAACAAAAAAACCGTCCTTTTCAGGGCGACAAAGTGTTAGTGAAAAGATTGCTTCAAACATTTTCTCCATTCAAACACATTTCACAAGATGTTTGTGCGAGACGGTATGCACGACAATGAAGCGTCTTGTGCGCTTACGTTCGTCGGATTTAAAAAACGCGTTTGAGAACCGAAAGTTAAACATCAAACTCACATCACTTCAAGTGCTTCATCTAGTAGGCTGGCAAAACTCAGTTGGTGTAGGAAAATTAAATTGTAAACGCTGAACAAAGCAGAAACAGTTTCAATTTCGGGGCATCAGTACACTGGGAGAACGCAGAATCAGAATCCAGCAGCGTATCGGTAATCCTGAGTAAACACTGATTTTGAGTGCCAAATGGGACAGGCTAGGGGCAGACCCGCTAAAGCCTTGGCGAACGCTACGACCGCCCAAAACGAAGAGAATTTACCATTTTACCCAAAAATGCACGCCGATCGTGAAATGTATGTACAGTATAAGCAAATCATTTGCACGTAAGCACGGTTTGTTTCAACTGACCTTCGGGTGATGCTAAACCGTGGACATTTTTGATACCTCTTCTTCTCTATCCAAACAGATCAGAAGATTTCTGTGTGAAATGGACACTGAAGCGTCTTGTGCTTACTTGCGCGTTCAATTCTGCGCCGAATTTAAAAATGCGTTTATCAAACGAAAGTTAAAAATCAAACTCGCGCGACTTAAAATTAAAATTGGAAACGCTGAACTTGCGGGACACAAGGCAGAAACAATATCAATTTCGGGGCATCGGTGCAACAGAATCAACGCATCGGTAATTTTGGGTAAAACTGATTTTAGCTACCAAATGGGACAGTCTAGGGGCGAACGCTACCCTGGACCGCCCAAGAAGACCATTGTACCCGAAGATGGTGACCGTGAAATCTGCGTCCAGCATAAGCAACTCATTTGCAGGTAAGAACGGATGGACATTCGGGTGATGTAAAACTGTTGAAACTATTGATACTTCTACGAAAGTAACCAATTTCTGATGGTTGGCGGTGACTGAATTTCAACGGTCATGATCAACAGTTCACACACACAGTAGCTGGCATGGGCACGCCACTTTTGGCGCCATTTTTCACTCTCGACGCACTGGTAGGTATGGATGGTGATAACGGTAACAATACGGTCGGTTAAAGCGAAAGAAAGTGAAGAAACAACTCTTTGTGAAGCGAATGGTGGTCCTGAAAAGGACCGTTTTCTTTTTCCGACCGGTCGATGGTGCTTCGATGAAGTGCGCAGTTTAACCTCCGAAACCGTACAGAGTGCGGCCCTGGCGTTTCAGGGCGTACACCACATCCATGGCGGTGACGGTCTTGCGCTTGGCGTGCTCGGTGTACGTCACGGCATCACGAATCACGTTCTCCAGGAACACTTTGAGAACGCCACGGGTCTCCTCGTAGATCAGGCCCGAAATGCGCTTCACGCCGCCACGGCGAGCCAGACGGCGGATGGCTGGTTTCGTGATGCCCTGGATGTTATCGCGCAGCACTTTGCGATGACGCTTGGCTCCACCTTTGCCCAATCCTTTTCCTCCCTTTCCACGTCCAGTCATGTTGCTTGCTTTGCTGAATGTAGTCGACACGTTCGTCCCACGAAGCACCACTCAAGTTTACTGCGCTGCCGGCCGGAATCGCCCTTATTTATAGGCAGATCGAGGAGCTCCCGAGCGATGTGTGGCCATAAATAGGAGTGATTTGGCCGTTTCGCCTCTAGAAGTGTGAAACCATCGTCAGTGAACGGAACGAGTGTATCGAGACAGCATGGCCCGTACCAAGCAAACTGCCCGCAAGTCGACCGGAGGAAAGGCACCACGAAAGCAGCTAGCCACCAAAGCTGCCCGCAAGAGTGCCCCGGCCACCGGTGGAGTGAAGAAACCGCATCGGTACCGCCCCGGTACGGTGGCTCTGCGAGAGATCCGTCGCTACCAGAAGTCGACCGAGCTGCTCATTCGCAAGCTGCCATTCCAGCGGCTAGTTCGTGAGATCGCCCAGGACTTCAAGACGGATCTTCGCTTCCAGAGCTCGGCCGTGATGGCACTGCAGGAAGCGAGCGAGGCGTACCTGGTCGGTCTGTTCGAGGACACCAACCTGTGTGCCATCCACGCCAAGCGCGTCACCATCATGCCGAAGGACATCCAGCTCGCTCGTCGTATTCGTGGAGAACGCGCCTAAGTGAACCGATTCATCGGGAGGTCAAGCAATCAAAAAACGGTCCTTTTCAGGACCACCAATGTGTGTTAGAGAAAGAATTATTTCGCGTTTTTTTTTTTTTTGGTGTCGGAGAAATGTATCCTCTCTCGCAAGAGGAGGGTTCCCCTACAAATTACACGTGAAAATAGGTTTTAAGCTGGACAAAACGGTATGATTAATCGCAATGGGCATTGCTCGAACAGATCAACACACAACGGCACGGAAGATGCTCATGGTGCAGAAGGATCTGTTAACGCAAATCGAAAGGAATTATCATGGAAGATATGAGGAAAGTCAATTTAATTACAACCGAAATCTCTCAATGAGAAACCACCTTCAACGCTAACAGCCTCAATGGTTTAAATCAGCTACATTGTCCCCAACGGCAGTTGATTTGAGCGCCTAAAGTTAGGCAGCGGTTCTTACCATCGTCCGATATGTAAGCCCGGTCCACACGCTCCGTTTTGCACAATGTTTTGAGACTGTGCAGTTTTAAGACGGAATGATAACGTTGTAATTAAGTACGTCCAGACGATGCAGTCATATTTGTAGTTTTTGCTCAGGCTTCTGTAAGAAAACATGCTGTTTTGTTTTGTCACAAAATTGTCTACACAGTCTTCAAAGCAATTTGGCTTTGTGTTCGCTGCAACTGCACAGTCTGCCAGGCAACACATTTGTTCAGCATTGTTGTAAAACTGAAAGCGTTCTATCGATTTGTCTCCTATACATTATAATACAAACTGTCGTCGTTTGTCGTCGTTGGTAACGTATCACGTTCAAAACGTTGAAGTAAGCGAGAAATCGCTGAGTCTGTACCAATACATTAGATAGAGCGGGACAACACATGAGCGCGTTTGAAGTCAGACAGCGATGCAAGCGAGTGCGAGGTTCGTCATCGTAGTTATACCAACACATTGGAGTAAGCGAGAAATCACTTGATCTGTACCAACCCAGGGGAGAACTCTCGAGCGTTTCATACTTGCCTCTCGCTCTGTTACAAATGCCGTCTCGCTTACGATCGTTATAACCCACTGTGAGCTGTTTTTGCTTTTGCTGCATTTCCAACCCACAATCGCTGTTGCTCGCTCGCACATGTATATTGCTTCACTCGCACACCCGCAAATGATTGACGCTAGAAAAATCCTCGGGTCTTCCGAACACCACACTCTGCTGTGCTACGGCCGGACGGTCTTTCCCGGATGGGCATTTGAATGCGTTATCTTTTCTTAAGAACCATAACATTTTATTTTTGCGTGCCGTGCTGTACTCCACGGTGCGGGTTGACTTTCGTTTTTTCTGCATGTTCTTGGTGTCCGATCTATCGTAGGAGACCGGGCGGGTTTTTAAATGCTTTATTCTTTGTACTTGCTTGCCGTGCTGTGAGGTGCCGTACAATTTTATTTTAATTGCTTTTCTTAGATTAATATATTAATTTATTAATTAGAATAATATATAAATCAATGAATATATTGGAAAGAGCGTTCGAGTTGAAACAGCGATGCAAGCGAGTGCTCAATGGTTTTTGAAACCTTAGTAAAAAAAGAAGCTGATCGAAGCTAGGTTGATACTGTCAATAATTCTTTTGTGCGGTCGCTTGAAAGAATTCGAGAAAACTGTGAATTATATTCCCAACCGGAGAGCGTATGCAATGTGAGAGGTTTTAAGAATTTTTCATCGTTTCGGTTGCAAATGCAATTTTACATTTGATCACCAATTTGATTCATGGAACGAAAATTGTTCCGTTATCCCGTGTTCCGTTTCTGTTGTAGGAACTCCGTTACAATTAATCTGAGTTTAGGAGAGGGGTGTAAGGTGCATGATTTGTTTATTGTGTCTTCTGCTCCTTTTAAACAAGACTTGACGTTTTTTAAACTATGTGTAAAATAGTAAAATGAAAAAAAAAACAAATAACGAAATGTAGAGCAAAGGCAGGACACAGCAGATGAAAGACGCGAGCGCGGCGCTTGGCGTCAACAGTACCACTAACACCGGAAACGGAGCATGCTGGCGATTTGGCCAGGCGGCACACTGCAACGAAGCCAGGAGACTTCTGCGCCAAATGTTCCCGTGGGCCCCTCTTCCAATTACCAAGAGACATGGCCCGCGTCCAAGCATTGTGCTAGGACACCACGGTGTCCAGGTTTCCCCAACATATTGGTACCCAGTTACTCGCTTGGCAATAGGCGAGTGGGCTGCTTCTTGGCCGGGCGTGTATGCTTCCGTCTCTTGGCGGGCTGCATTATGGACATTCATAAAAATTCACAGGAATGTCAAAAACATCAGCTCCGCAATCTGACGACGAAAACACTGTTCCTAACGCATGAAGCCTAATGAACTAACGCTTTGCCGGGCTTAATTGAATAAATCCTAATCGGTTTGGTTTAAAAAATAATTTTCTGTGTTAAGTAAATTAAAGTGTCTCATGAATTATATCGGGCCAGGTAGCTGGCCTACAAAAAACTAGTGATACCTTTACAAACAACTGTACGGGATTATTGAAACATGCTACAAAGATGTATCTAATCCGTGAGGGATCGGAATTGCGTTCGGCAGTAGGTCTACAATTTTCGTATTCTCCTTTCGCTCATAGTGGAGCACGTGTTTGCGCGTCGCCGACGAGTGTTATTATTTCACAGAACCTCATTCAAATGTTTTGTATCAAAAGCGAACATTAAGCGCTTCAATACTTGGACCATTTGTGGAGCTAATGCCCCCAGCATGCTTCCGACACAATGGTGTAGGCTTACCGTTACCGGCACATGCAAGGCGAGTTAAGTTGGTAGTTTTTCATTTCAAAAATTTAATTTCTTTAGCGCTCATCCCCTTCATATATCGTCCCCACAGGAACATACACACCCAAAGAGCGTTGGTGATGTTTTCTTCAGCAGTTTGGAACCATTCTTGTTTGCACACTTGTTGGTGGTCCTGAAAAGGACCGTTTGATGTTTTCGTTTGGCGTTCACCATCCGGGCCGGGCATCTTACTTCGAGCTGGTGTACTTGGTGACGGCCTTCGTTCCCTCGGAAACGGCATGCTTGGCCAACTCACCAGGTAGCAGCAGACGGACGGCAGTCTGGATTTCGCGCGACGTGATCGTCGAACGCTTGTTGTAGTGCGCCAGCCGGGAGGCTTCGGCGGCGATGCGCTCGAAGATGTCGTTCACGAAACTGTTCATGATGCTCATCGCCTTGGACGATATGCCCGTGTCCGGATGCACTTGCTTCAGCACCTTGTAGATGTAGATTGCGTAGCTTTCCTTGCGGGTCTTGCGCTTCTTCTTCTTGTCGGACTTGGAGATGTTTTTCTGGGCCTTGCCAGACTTCTTCGCTGCCTTTCCACTGGTTTTCGGTGCCATTGCGTCACTGACTGCTGTGTGCTTCCTTTCGCTAGGAGTGTCGAACTCAATCAATTGGCAATTCTCTGGGATCCTTTGCTTATAACGACTAGAGTTCCAACTTCGATGCATGAGACACTTCATAAAAAGGCCGGTTCCCGCTCGTTTTCCGTCGCAGTTCGTGGGAATAGAAGTGGGTCGCAGTTCGTGGGAATCAGTCTCGCGCCGACTTTCGAGCGGAGCGGATCAGTGTTTGGACGTAGTGAAGCGCAATCGCATAAAGCTATAGCAAGAAGTAAATTTTGTGGTGCTCGGAATTGGTGGGTTTCACTTTGTAACAAAAACTAATTGTGAACGTATTGGTGACACAACAAGCGAGAGTTTACTTGTGTGAGTAAGTTTAGGGAGTGGATAGGAGAATGGAGGCGTTCACACCCTCCAACTTGGTAGATCGTGATAAAACGCTACCAAGCTGGATGGATCGAGGGGGAGAATTCGGAGAAAAAAGGTTCCTTGTTCTCAGAACAGATGACGGCAAATCACTACCGGAGAATCCATGGATTATAAGTAATACCATCAAAAAGGTAATTGGAAAAACAGCGACTGGCAGGCCAATAGAATCTGGCAAGTCTTTTCTCATTGAAACGAGGTCGCAAGATTCTTTTAACAAATTGCAAGGAATTAAGACACTCATAAACGGACATAAAATTACGATCACCCCGCACGACACATTAAATTCCGTGAAATTTGTGTTTTCAACTAATTCAATCGCTACGATGTCCACAGAAGAGATTTTAGAACACATGGCCGAGGATAAAATAACCGAAATATACCGGTTCACAAAGAAAAGTAACAATGAAATAGTCAACACCAACTCATATGTGGCGACAATGACGGCGGTCCGGGTCCCTGAGTACATCCATATAGGAATGGAAAGGGTAAAAACCAGGCTTTATTATCCACGACCGATGCGGTGCGGAAAATGCCTCCATTTCGGCCATACAACAAAAAACTGCAAGAACGAGCAGCTATGTGCCACCTGTGGTCAAGCTTCCCATGGGCAGTGCACAGCAGCACCAAAGTGCATTAACTGTTCAGGACAACACAATAGTTTTGACCAAACCTGTCAGGCCTACCAAGCAGAAGTTACTGTAATAAAAATAAAAACAGAGAGGAACTGCACCTTCCGTGAGGCTCGGCAACTCGTGCAAAATACGTCACAAACAACCCATAAAGTCACAGCGGCAAATGTTCTGCAGAACCGTCTCAACAAAGCCCAAATGACCGACCCGCGAGACAAAATGATTGAAGAACTCACAAAAACAGTTAACCTTCTTAAAGAACAAATCAACACACTCACTGAAACGATAAAGACCATGATTGCTACAGGAAAACCCGACGCCAGTAACAAAAGACAAGACAACAACACAGATGATACCATGGACGAAAGTGATGGCTCCGGTGACTCCCAAGCCACATCCAGCACGGCCACCAGTTCCAAACATCGCCTGGACACATCTAGCGATGAACCAGCGTCTCCAGACATGCATCTTACTAAAACGAAACAAAAGAAATCAAGAAAACATTAAACGATTAACCCTCTTTCCAACATTTTGAAATAGCTCATTTATCAAACTCATCATCTGCTTCTAAACTGACTTCTACAACACTTATACATCAAAACAGCACCTTTATTCTAAATTGGAATATCAGAGGGTTTTCTAAAAACTCCGATGAATTAAAACTTCTCCTTCTTAAAAACAATCCAAAAATCGTTTGCCTACAAGAAGCCCATAAAACCACCACTCCACCAAACACATCCCCCTTCAATCAATACATCTGGACTTTCAATAAGCCTAGCATTCTCCATCACACAGTATGTATTGGAATCCAAAAAAGCATCCCTTTCAAAGCCCTGAACATCTCCTCCCTATTACCTCTCCTTTGCATTGAAATGCTAGCCCCAACCAAATTATCTATACTTTGCCTTTATCTCTCCCCAAACCTACCCAACATTGACCTACACACCGAGCTCCAATCCATTTTAACACAACTTCCTCACCCTTGCTTAATCATTGGAGATCTTAACTCAAGACACCGCAGCTGGGGAAGCCTCACCACCGATACTCGGGGCTCTATAATAGAACAAATTGTTTCCATCAATGACCTACATATCCTACACAACAAATCTCCTACCCGCATTTGTCCCGCAACAGGCAAAGGCACAATCATTGATCACTGCATCGCCTCTAACTCCATAGCCCCAAATATCTCCATAACAATCTCCAAAGATTTACATGGCAGTGATCACTTTCCAATCCTCATACAAAGTTCCCTCTCATTTCCTTCCTTTACTCCTCGTCCACGATGGAGATATAAGGCAGCCGACTGGAACGGGTACCAGAAACTAATTTCGAGTCTAATCCCTCAGGATAGCCAATCTGTAAGCGAGGTTGACTTCCAAAATGCCATTATAGAAGCAGCCACCAGGTGTATTCCTCTAAGCAAGAAATATTACCCGCAAAAAAACGCTCCCTGGTGGAATGAAGAGGTTGCTCTGGCAATTAAAAATAGGAGGCGCAGCCTCAGAAGATTGCGTAAAGCCAGCAGGAATAATAACACCCTTGCTATACCGATACTAGCAGAGGAATACCGTATAAGCAACAAAAAAGCTAAAGCAACAATCAGAACTGCTAAACAAAACTGCTGGTGGGTCTTCGTAAATGAGGTCAACCCCTCCATATCCTCACGGGAGATGTGGAGGCGAGTGCGGGTCCTGACGAGGAGAGACTACAGAATACAGGCGCCTATCCTTCTGAACTCCCAAAACCCTATCTCAAACCCCATAGACGTTGCCGAAGCCTTTGCCAGCTATTTTCACGCAATATCCTCAAATGCCAACTACCCAGACAATTTCCTTAAACACAAACTATCTTCCGAATCCACTCTTCCCTCCTTCACCACAAATGAAAATATTTACTATAACCGCCCCTTTTCCATTCAAGAGCTTTCCCAAGCCCTGAGCCGGTGTAAAGGCAAATCCCCGGGACACGATGATATTGGTTACCCTCTCCTTCAACATCTCCCTCCTACAGCTCTCTCATCCCTCCTACACATCTATAACCAGATATGGAAGGAGGGAAAAATCCCAATCCAATGGAAAAAAAGCCTAACCATCCCTATTCTTAAGCCCGGCAAAAACCCAAATCATACCAACAGCTATAGACCAATATCCCTCCTTTCCTGTATTGGAAAGATTTTGGAAAGAATGGTCAACCGCAGGTTGACTCATGAACTGGAGGAGAAAGGCTTGATAAGCTACAACCAACAGGCCTTCAGAACAGGTCGTGGTACAGAAACATATTTCGCAAGCCTAGAAGACATGCTAATTGATACAAGAAACAAAGGATGGCACACTGACTGTGCCATCATCGATCTGGAAAAAGCCTTCGACCGTACATGGAGACACGCCATTCTAGAACAACTTGAAAGGTGGGGTTTTAAAGGCAACCTTCCTATTTACATACAAAATTTCCTACAAGATAGAACATTCCAAGTCTCAATTGGTTCCCATTTATCCTCAGAACAAACCCAAGAAAACGGTGTTCCACAGGGAGCGATCCTCTCCCCTACCCTATTCCTCATCAGCATCGAATCACTACTTCTCTCCATCCCTATCAATATTACACCTTACATATATGCCGACGATATTGTCCTGATTTCTACCTCCAGCTCCTCTTCTGAATCAAGGAAAAATCTTCAAGAAGGTATCAATAAACTCAAACAGTGGTGCAGGTGGACCGGTTATAAAATATCGGCACCAAAATGCCAAATACTTCACATTTGCCAACATCTACACCTCAAAAAGTTAAAACCGATCCTTTATAACAACAACATCATACCAAACACCAAAAAAGCCAATATTTTAGGAATAACCATCGATTCACGGCTTACCTTCATTCCCCATTGTAACTCTGTCAAAAACTCCACCAAATCCCGTAACCTACTGTTCAAAATGCTGGGTTATGGACGATACCGCGCATCAAGAACCACTCTCATCCGACTTATAAATACTTGGCTCCTCCCGAAAATTTTGTATGGAATAGAAATTTGCTCCCTAGAAAGGGAAACCTTTGAAAAACACCTCTCACCTCTATACCACACCGCAGTAAAATATTCCTCCGGAGCATTTGTCACCAGTCCTATCCTCTCCATGCTATGCGAAAGTGGCCTTCTGCCCTTAAACTACATCATTACGCAAAGGATAGCAACCGCAACATGCCGATTACAAGAGAAAAATTTACCATGCAAATCCATATCAGAAAGAGCCAATAAGGCGCTCCACGACCTCACCAATCTCTACATTCCACCTATAGCTAAACTCATACGGTACGGTGATCGTCCGTGGTTCAAAACTCCCCCAAAAATAGACTGGACAATTAAGAATCTCCTCAAAGCAGGGGAAAACAACACAATAGCCAACCAACATTTTCTAAAACACCTCCATTCTAGATACTCCAAACATCATCACATATATACAGACGGTTCAGTTTCAGACCACTCCGCAGGTTGTAGTATTCACTCAAACAATTCCAACTGCTCCATCAAACTTCCAGATTTCACCTCCATTTTCTCGGCTGAAGCCCTGGCAATAGGCCTGGCTGCAGAAGAGGAAGCATCCACAATGCAACCAAACGTAATTTTCACTGATAGCGCCAGTGTTCTCTCGGCCCTAGAACACGGTCGTAGCAAAAACCCTCATGTCCAATTCTTAGATTCACTCCCGTCACATCCTACAATATTTTTCTGCTGGATACCAGGACACGCCGGAATTAAAGGCAACGAATCCGCCGATAAGTTAGCAAACGACGGTAGAAAACAGATCACCACCAACAATAGTCCAATAGCGAAAAGAGACGCAATCCACTACATTAAACAGACTATTCGATCTAGCTGGCAGAGCAAATGGTATGATGACCGCAGCAGATTCCTACGTATCATCAAAACCTCCACCCTTCCTTGGGATGACTTATTCAACCATAAGGATCAGAAAATACTGACCCGATTACGTATCGGACATACCCGCCTCACCCACTCCCATATCCTAGATAAATCCCCTCCTCCCTTATGCTCCTACTGTGGATACACTATCACAGTTCAACATATACTCATCGATTGCCCAGGACTGGATCCGCAACGAAGATTGTGTAATCTAGACAGTGACATAAATGCAGTACTTTCTCCAGACCCCTTGGCCCAAAAAAGGCTTTTGAAATTCCTTCATATTACCAACATATATCGAGACATCTAACAAAAACCTGCACAAATTAAAAAAAAAAAAAAAGAGAAAACAAACAACATTTTCAGAAAGGAATAAAATCAAACACCAACTGGCAATTTAAACTACTTCGGGTAGTTTGCTACCAGTATGGTTAAAAGGTCTGAGTTACCTCATACAACTCACCCATCTCACATGAAGCCCAACCCGACTCTTTAGTCTGTGGAGCTTCAATGTCAACTGGTAGGAGCTACCATCAACAGCACATTAATCCTCTAGCCTCACATCCCAACCCGACACCTTCCTTCCCTAATTCCTACCTATTCCTCAAATCCTCTCCGTCCTAGCGACCCTGAATTTCCACCAACTTTTTAACAAATTATCATACACAGAATAGCTCCTTGAATGAACACCATAGAAGGCAAGAGACGAATGAAGCCAAGAGGCTCAAAGTCTCTATAAACAAATCAAACAACAAGCAGTTCGTGGGAATCCTTCTGCAGAGCAACTCACCGTTCTAAACCAAACGAAAAATGTCTGGACGTGGCAAGGGAGGAAAAGTGAAGGGAAAGGCAAAGTCCCGCTCGAACCGTGCCGGTCTGCAGTTCCCGGTCGGTCGTATTCATCGTCTGCTGCGTAAGGGCAACTATGCCGAACGCGTTGGAGCCGGAGCACCGGTGTATCTGGCCGCCGTGATGGAGTATCTAGCCGCTGAAGTGCTGGAATTGGCAGGAAACGCAGCCCGTGACAACAAGAAGACTCGCATCATCCCGCGTCATCTGCAACTGGCCATCCGCAACGACGAGGAGTTGAACAAGCTGCTCTCTGGAGTGACCATTGCTCAGGGTGGTGTGTTGCCGAACATCCAGGCTGTGCTGTTACCAAAGAAGACGGAAAAGAAGGCCTAAGCGCTGCGTTTCACGATCTCAACGACAACAAAAAAACCGTCCTTTTCAGGGCGACAAAGTGTTAGTGAAAAGATTGCTTCAAACATTTTCTCCATTCAAACACATTTCACAAGATGTTTGTGCGAGACGGTATGCACGACAATGAAGCGTCTTGTGCGCTTACGTTCGTCGGATTTAAAAAAACGCGTTTGAGAACCGAAAGTTAAACATCAAACTCACATCACTTCAAGTGCTTCATCTAGTAGGCTGGCAAAACTCAGTTGGTGTAGGAAAATTAAATTGTAAACGCTGAACAAAGCAGAAACAGTTTCAATTTCGGGGCATCAGTACACTGGGAGAACGCAGAATCAGAATCCAGCAGCGTATCGGTAATCCTGAGTAAACACTGATTTTGAGTGCCAAATGGGACAGGCTAGGGGCAGACCCGCTAAAGCCTTGGCGAACGCTACGACCGCCTAAAACGAAGAGAATTTACCATTTTACCCAAAAATGCACGCCGATCGTGAAATGTATGTACAGTATAAGCAAATCATTTGCACGTAAGCACGGTTTGTTTCAACTGACCTTCGGGTGATGCTAAACCGTGGACATTTTTGATACCTCTTCTTCTCTATCCAAACAGATCAGAAGATTTCTGTGTGAAATGGACACTGAAGCGTCTTGTGCTTACTTGCGCGTTCAATTCTGCGCCGAATTTAAAAATGCGTTTATCAAACGAAAGTTAAAAATCAAACTCGCGCGACTTAAAATTAAAATTGGAAACGCTGAACTTGCGGGACACAAGGCAGAAACAATATCAATTTCGGGGCATCGGTGCAACAGAATCAACGCATCGGTAATTTTGGGTAAAACTGATTTTAGCTACCAAATGGGACAGTCTAGGGGCGAACGCTACCCTGGACCGCCCAAGAAGACCATTGTACCCGAAGATGGTGACCGTGAAATCTGCGTCCAGCATAAGCAACTCATTTGCAGGTAAGAACGGATGGACATTCGGGTGATGTAAAACTGTTGAAACTATTGATACTTCTACGAAAGTAACCAATTTCTGATGGTTGGCGGTGACTGAATTTCAACGGTCATGATCAACAGTTCACACACACAGTAGCTGGCATGGGCACGCCACTTTTGGCGCCATTTTTCACTCTCGACGCACTGGTAGGTATGGATGGTGATAACGGTAACAATACGGTCGGTTAAAGCGAAAGAAAGTGAAGAAACAACTCTTTGTGAAGCGAATGGTGGTCCTGAAAAGGACCGTTTTCTTTTTCCGACCGGTCGATGGTGCTTCGATGAAGTGCGCAGTTTAACCTCCGAAACCGTACAGAGTGCGGCCCTGGCGTTTCAGGGCGTACACCACATCCATGGCGGTGACGGTCTTGCGCTTGGCGTGCTCGGTGTACGTCACGGCATCACGAATCACGTTCTCCAGGAACACTTTGAGAACGCCACGGGTCTCCTCGTAGATCAGGCCCGAAATGCGCTTCACGCCGCCACGGCGAGCCAGACGGCGGATGGCTGGTTTCGTGATGCCCTGGATGTTATCGCGCAGCACTTTGCGATGACGCTTGGCTCCACCTTTGCCCAATCCTTTTCCTCCCTTTCCACGTCCAGTCATGTTGCTTGCTTTGCTGAATGTAGTCGACACGTTCGTCCCACGAAGCACCACTCAAGTTTACTGCGCTGCCGGCCGGAATCGCCCTTATTTATAGGCAGATCGAGGAGCTCCCGAGCGATGTGTGGCCATAAATAGGAGTGATTTGGCCGTTTCGCCTCTAGAAGTGTGAAACCATCGTCAGTGAACGGAACGAGTGTATCGAGACAGCATGGCCCGTACCAAGCAAACTGCCCGCAAGTCGACCGGAGGAAAGGCACCACGAAAGCAGCTAGCCACCAAAGCTGCCCGCAAGAGTGCCCCGGCCACCGGTGGAGTGAAGAAACCGCATCGGTACCGCCCCGGTACGGTGGCTCTGCGAGAGATCCGTCGCTACCAGAAGTCGACCGAGCTGCTCATTCGCAAGCTGCCATTCCAGCGGCTAGTTCGTGAGATCGCCCAGGACTTCAAGACGGATCTTCGCTTCCAGAGCTCGGCCGTGATGGCACTGCAGGAAGCGAGCGAGGCGTACCTGGTCGGTCTGTTCGAGGACACCAACCTGTGTGCCATCCACGCCAAGCGCGTCACCATCATGCCGAAGGACATCCAGCTCGCTCGTCGTATTCGTGGAGAACGCGCCTAAGTGAACCGATTCATCGGGAGGTCAAGCAATCAAAAAACGGTCCTTTTCAGGACCACCAATGTGTGTTAGAGAAAGAATTATTTCGCGTTTTTTTTTTTTTTGGTGTCGGAGAAATGTATCCTCTCTCGCAAGAGGAGGGTTCCCCTACAAATTACACGTGAAAATAGGTTTTAAGCTGGACAAAACGGTATGATTAATCGCAATGGGCATTGCTCGAACAGATCAACACACAACGGCACGGAAGATGCTCATGGTGCAGAAGGATCTGTTAACGCAAATCGAAAGGAATTATCATGGAAGATATGAGGAAAGTCAATTTAATTACAACCGAAATCTCTCAATGAGAAACCACCTTCAACGCTAACAGCCTCAATGGTTTAAATCAGCTACATTGTCCCCAACGGCAGTTGATTTGAGCGCCTAAAGTTAGGCAGCGGTTCTTACCATCGTCCGATATGTAAGCCCGGTCCACACGCTCCGTTTTGCACAATGTTTTGAGACTGTGCAGTTTTAAGACGGAATGATAACGTTGTAATTAAGTACGTCCAGACGATGCAGTCATATTTGTAGTTTTTGCTCAGGCTTCTGTAAGAAAACATGCTGTTTTGTTTTGTCACAAAATTGTCTACACAGTCTTCAAAGCAATTTGGCTTTGTGTTCGCTGCAACTGCACAGTCTGCCAGGCAACACATTTGTTCAGCATTGTTGTAAAACTGAAAGCGTTCTATCGATTTGTCTCCTATACATTATAATACAAACTGTCGTCGTTTGTCGTCGTTGGTAACGTATCACGTTCAAAACGTTGAAGTAAGCGAGAAATCGCTGAGTCTGTACCAATACATTAGATAGAGCGGGACAACACATGAGCGCGTTTGAAGTCAGACAGCGATGCAAGCGAGTGCGAGGTTCGTCATCGTAGTTATACCAACACATTGGAGTAAGCGAGAAATCACTTGATCTGTACCAACCCAGGGGAGAACTCTCGAGCGTTTCATACTTGCCTCTCGCTCTGTTACAAATGCCGTCTCGCTTACGATCGTTATAACCCACTGTGAGCTGTTTTTGCTTTTGCTGCATTTCCAACCCACAATCGCTGTTGCTCGCTCGCACATGTATATTGCTTCACTCGCACACCCGCAAATGATTGACGCTAGAAAAATCCTCGGGTCTTCCGAACACCACACTCTGCTGTGCTACGGCCGGACGGTCTTTCCCGGATGGGCATTTGAATGCGTTATCTTTTCTTAAGAACCATAACATTTTATTTTTGCGTGCCGTGCTGTACTCCACGGTGCGGGTTGACTTTCGTTTTTTCTGCATGTTCTTGGTGTCCGATCTATCGTAGGAGACCGGGCGGGTTTTTAAATGCTTTATTCTTTGTACTTGCTTGCCGTGCTGTGAGGTGCCGTACAATTTTATTTTAATTGCTTTTCTTAGATTAATATATTAATTTATTAATTAGAATAATATATAAATCAATGAATATATTGGAAAGAGCGTTCGAGTTGAAACAGCGATGCAAGCGAGTGCTCAATGGTTTTTGAAACCTTAGTAAAAAAAGAAGCTGATCGAAGCTAGGTTGATACTGTCAATAATTCTTTTGTGCGGTCGCTTGAAAGAATTCGAGAAAACTGTGAATTATATTCCCAACCGGAGAGCGTATGCAATGTGAGAGGTTTTAAGAATTTTTCATCGTTTCGGTTGCAAATGCAATTTTACATTTGATCACCAATTTGATTCATGGAACGAAAATTGTTCCGTTATCCCGTGTTCCGTTTCTGTTGTAGGAACTCCGTTACAATTAATCTGAGTTTAGGAGAGGGGTGTAAGGTGCATGATTTGTTTATTGTGTCTTCTGCTCCTTTTAAACAAGACTTGACGTTTTTTAAACTATGTGTAAAATAGTAAAATGAAAAAAAAAAACAAATAACGAAATGTAGAGCAAAGGCAGGACACAGCAGATGAAAGACGCGAGCGCGGCGCTTGGCGTCAACAGTACCACTAACACCGGAAACGGAGCATGCTGGCGATTTGGCCAGGCGGCACACTGCAACGAAGCCAGGAGACTTCTGCGCCAAATGTTCCCGTGGGCCCCTCTTCCAATTACCAAGAGACATGGCCCGCGTCCAAGCATTGTGCTAGGACACCACGGTGTCCAGGTTTCCCCAACATATTGGTACCCAGTTACTCGCTTGGCAATAGGCGAGTGGGCTGCTTCTTGGCCGGGCGTGTATGCTTCCGTCTCTTGGCGGGCTGCATTATGGACATTCATAAAAATTCACAGGAATGTCAAAAACATCAGCTCCGCAATCTGACGACGAAAACACTGTTCCTAACGCATGAAGCCTAATGAACTAACGCTTTGCCGGGCTTAATTGAATAAATCCTAATCGGTTTGGTTTAAAAAATAATTTTCTGTGTTAAGTAAATTAAAGTGTCTCATGAATTATATCGGGCCAGGTAGCTGGCCTACAAAAAACTAGTGATACCTTTACAAACAACTGTACGGGATTATTGAAACATGCTACAAAGATGTATCTAATCCGTGAGGGATCGGAATTGCGTTCGGCAGTAGGTCTACAATTTTCGTATTCTCCTTTCGCTCATAGTGGAGCACGTGTTTGCGCGTCGCCGACGAGTGTTATTATTTCACAGAACCTCATTCAAATGTTTTGTATCAAAAGCGAACATTAAGCGCTTCAATACTTGGACCATTTGTGGAGCTAATGCCCCCAGCATGCTTCCGACACAATGGTGTAGGCTTACCGTTACCGGCACATGCAAGGCGAGTTAAGTTGGTAGTTTTTCATTTCAAAAATTTAATTTCTTTAGCGCTCATCCCCTTCATATATCGTCCCCACAGGAACATACACACCCAAAGAGCGTTGGTGATGTTTTCTTCAGCAGTTTGGAACCATTCTTGTTTGCACACTTGTTGGTGGTCCTGAAAAGGACCGTTTGATGTTTTCGTTTGGCGTTCACCATCCGGGCCGGGCATCTTACTTCGAGCTGGTGTACTTGGTGACGGCCTTCGTTCCCTCGGAAACGGCATGCTTGGCCAACTCACCAGGTAGCAGCAGACGGACGGCAGTCTGGATTTCGCGCGACGTGATCGTCGAACGCTTGTTGTAGTGCGCCAGCCGGGAGGCTTCGGCGGCGATGCGCTCGAAGATGTCGTTCACGAAACTGTTCATGATGCTCATCGCCTTGGACGATATGCCCGTGTCCGGATGCACTTGCTTCAGCACCTTGTAGATGTAGATTGCGTAGCTTTCCTTGCGGGTCTTGCGCTTCTTCTTCTTGTCGGACTTGGAGATGTTTTTCTGGGCCTTGCCAGACTTCTTCGCTGCCTTTCCACTGGTTTTCGGTGCCATTGCGTCACTGACTGCTGTGTGCTTCCTTTCGCTAGGAGTGTCGAACTCAATCAATTGGCAATTCTCTGGGATCCTTTGCTTATAACGACTAGAGTTCCAACTTCGATGCATGAGACACTTCATAAAAAGGCCGGTTCCCGCTCGTTTTCCGTCGCAGTTCGTGGGAATCCTTCTGCAGAGCAACTCACCGTTCTAAACCAAACGAAAAATGTCTGGACGTGGCAAGGGAGGAAAAGTGAAGGGAAAGGCAAAGTCCCGCTCGAACCGTGCCGGTCTGCAGTTCCCGGTCGGTCGTATTCATCGTCTGCTGCGTAAGGGCAACTATGCCGAACGCGTTGGAGCCGGAGCACCGGTGTATCTGGCCGCCGTGATGGAGTATCTAGCCGCTGAAGTGCTGGAATTGGCAGGAAACGCAGCCCGTGACAACAAGAAGACTCGCATCATCCCGCGTCATCTGCAACTGGCCATCCGCAACGACGAGGAGTTGAACAAGCTGCTCTCTGGAGTGACCATTGCTCAGGGTGGTGTGTTGCCGAACATCCAGGCTGTGCTGTTACCAAAGAAGACGGAAAAGAAGGCCTAAGCGCTGCGTTTCACGATCTCAACGACAACAAAAAAACCGTCCTTTTCAGGGCGACAAAGTGTTAGTGAAAAGATTGCTTCAAACATTTTCTCCATTCAAACACATTTCACAAGATGTTTGTGCGAGACGGTATGCACGACAATGAAGCGTCTTGTGCGCTTACGTTCGTCGGATTTAAAAAACGCGTTTGAGAACCGAAAGTTAAACATCAAACTCACATCACTTCAAGTGCTTCATCTAGTAGGCTGGCAAAACTCAGTTGGTGTAGGAAAATTAAATTGTAAACGCTGAACAAAGCAGAAACAGTTTCAATTTCGGGGCATCAGTACACTGGGAGAACGCAGAATCAGAATCCAGCAGCGTATCGGTAATCCTGAGTAAACACTGATTTTGAGTGCCAAATGGGACAGGCTAGGGGCAGACCCGCTAAAGCCTTGGCGAACGCTACGACCGCCTAAAACGAAGAGAATTTACCATTTTACCCAAAAATGCACGCCGATCGTGAAATGTATGTACAGTATAAGCAAATCATTTGCACGTAAGCACGGTTTGTTTCAACTGACCTTCGGGTGATGCTAAACCGTGGACATTTTTGATACCTCTTCTTCTCTATCCAAACAGATCAGAAGATTTCTGTGTGAAATGGACACTGAAGCGTCTTGTGCTTACTTGCGCGTTCAATTCTGCGCCGAATTTAAAAATGCGTTTATCAAACGAAAGTTAAAAATCAAACTCGCGCGACTTAAAATTAAAATTGGAAACGCTGAACTTGCGGGACACAAGGCAGAAACAATATCAATTTCGGGGCATCGGTGCAACAGAATCAACGCATCGGTAATTTTGGGTAAAACTGATTTTAGCTACCAAATGGGACAGTCTAGGGGCGAACGCTACCCTGGACCGCCCAAGAAGACCATTGTACCCGAAGATGGTGACCGTGAAATCTGCGTCCAGCATAAGCAACTCATTTGCAGGTAAGAACGGATGGACATTCGGGTGATGTAAAACTGTTGAAACTATTGATACTTCTACGAAAGTAACCAATTTCTGATGGTTGGCGGTGACTGAATTTCAACGGTCATGATCAACAGTTCACACACACAGTAGCTGGCATGGGCACGCCACTTTTGGCGCCATTTTTCACTCTCGACGCACTGGTAGGTATGGATGGTGATAACGGTAACAATACGGTCGGTTAAAGCGAAAGAAAGTGAAGAAACAACTCTTTGTGAAGCGAATGGTGGTCCTGAAAAGGACCGTTTTCTTTTTCCGACCGGTCGATGGTGCTTCGATGAAGTGCGCAGTTTAACCTCCGAAACCGTACAGAGTGCGGCCCTGGCGTTTCAGGGCGTACACCACATCCATGGCGGTGACGGTCTTGCGCTTGGCGTGCTCGGTGTACGTCACGGCATCACGAATCACGTTCTCCAGGAACACTTTGAGAACGCCACGGGTCTCCTCGTAGATCAGGCCCGAAATGCGCTTCACGCCGCCACGGCGAGCCAGACGGCGGATGGCTGGTTTCGTGATGCCCTGGATGTTATCGCGCAGCACTTTGCGATGACGCTTGGCTCCACCTTTGCCCAATCCTTTTCCTCCCTTTCCACGTCCAGTCATGTTGCTTGCTTTGCTGAATGTAGTCGACACGTTCGTCCCACGAAGCACCACTCAAGTTTACTGCGCTGCCGGCCGGAATCGCCCTTATTTATAGGCAGATCGAGGAGCTCCCGAGCGATGTGTGGCCATAAATAGGAGTGATTTGGCCGTTTCGCCTCTAGAAGTGTGAAACCATCGTCAGTGAACGGAACGAGTGTATCGAGACAGCATGGCCCGTACCAAGCAAACTGCCCGCAAGTCGACCGGAGGAAAGGCACCACGAAAGCAGCTAGCCACCAAAGCTGCCCGCAAGAGTGCCCCGGCCACCGGTGGAGTGAAGAAACCGCATCGGTACCGCCCCGGTACGGTGGCTCTGCGAGAGATCCGTCGCTACCAGAAGTCGACCGAGCTGCTCATTCGCAAGCTGCCATTCCAGCGGCTAGTTCGTGAGATCGCCCAGGACTTCAAGACGGATCTTCGCTTCCAGAGCTCGGCCGTGATGGCACTGCAGGAAGCGAGCGAGGCGTACCTGGTCGGTCTGTTCGAGGACACCAACCTGTGTGCCATCCACGCCAAGCGCGTCACCATCATGCCGAAGGACATCCAGCTCGCTCGTCGTATTCGTGGAGAACGCGCCTAAGTGAACCGATTCATCGGGAGGTCAAGCAATCAAAAAACGGTCCTTTTCAGGACCACCAATGTGTGTTAGAGAAAGAATTATTTCGCGTTTTTTTTTTTTTTGGTGTCGGAGAAATGTATCCTCTCTCGCAAGAGGAGGGTTCCCCTACAAATTACACGTGAAAATAGGTTTTAAGCTGGACAAAACGGTATGATTAATCGCAATGGGCATTGCTCGAACAGATCAACACACAACGGCACGGAAGATGCTCATGGTGCAGAAGGATCTGTTAACGCAAATCGAAAGGAATTATCATGGAAGATATGAGGAAAGTCAATTTAATTACAACCGAAATCTCTCAATGAGAAACCACCTTCAACGCTAACAGCCTCAATGGTTTAAATCAGCTACATTGTCCCCAACGGCAGTTGATTTGAGCGCCTAAAGTTAGGCAGCGGTTCTTACCATCGTCCGATATGTAAGCCCGGTCCACACGCTCCGTTTTGCACAATGTTTTGAGACTGTGCAGTTTTAAGACGGAATGATAACGTTGTAATTAAGTACGTCCAGACGATGCAGTCATATTTGTAGTTTTTGCTCAGGCTTCTGTAAGAAAACATGCTGTTTTGTTTTGTCACAAAATTGTCTACACAGTCTTCAAAGCAATTTGGCTTTGTGTTCGCTGCAACTGCACAGTCTGCCAGGCAACACATTTGTTCAGCATTGTTGTAAAACTGAAAGCGTTCTATCGATTTGTGATACCTTTACAAACAACTGTACGGGATTATTGAAACATGCTACAAAGATGTATCTAATCCGTGAGGGATCGGAATTGCGTTCGGCGGTAGGTCTACAATTTTCGTATTCTCCTTTCGCTCATAGTGGAGCACGTGTTTGCGCGTCGCCGACGAGTGTTATTATTTCACAGAACCTCATTCAAATGTTTTGTATCAAAAGCGAACATTAAGCGCTTCAATACTTGGACCATTTGTGGAGCTAATGCCCCCAGCATGCTTCCGACACAATGGTGTAGGCTTACCGTTACCGGCACATGCAAGGCGAGTTAAGTTGGTAGTTTTTCATTTCAAAAATTTAATTTCTTTAGCGCTCATCCCCTTCATATATCGTCCCCACAGGAACACACACACCCAAAGAGCGTTGGTGATGTTTTCTTCAGCAGTTTGGAACCATTCTTGTTTGCACACTTGTTGGTGGTCCTGAAAAGGACCGTTTGATGTTTTCGTTTGGCGTTCACCATCCGGGCCGGGCATCTTACTTCGAGCTGGTGTACTTGGTGACGGCCTTCGTTCCCTCGGAAACGGCATGCTTGGCCAACTCACCAGGTAGCAGCAGACGGACGGCAGTCTGGATTTCGCGCGACGTGATCGTCGAACGCTTGTTGTAGTGCGCCAGCCGGGAGGCTTCGGCGGCGATGCGCTCGAAGATGTCGTTCACGAAACTGTTCATGATGCTCATCGCCTTGGACGATATGCCCGTGTCCGGATGCACTTGCTTCAGCACCTTGTAGATGTAGATTGCGTAGCTTTCCTTGCGGGTCTTGCGCTTCTTCTTCTTGTCGGACTTGGAGATGTTTTTCTGGGCCTTGCCAGACTTCTTCGCTGCCTTTCCACTGGTTTTCGGTGCCATTGCGTCACTGACTGCTGTGTGCTTCCTTTCGCTAGGAGTGTCGAACTCAATCAATTGGCAATTCTCTGGGATCCTTTGCTTATAACGACTAGAGTTCCAACTTCGATGCATGAGACACTTCATAAAAAGGCCGGTTCCCGCTCGTTTTCCGTCGCAGTTCGTGGGAATCCTTCTGCAGAGCAACTCACCGTTCTAAACCAAACGAAAAATGTCTGGACGTGGCAAGGGAGGAAAAGTGAAGGGAAAGGCAAAGTCCCGCTCGAACCGTGCCGGTCTGCAGTTCCCGGTCGGTCGTATTCATCGTCTGCTGCGTAAGGGCAACTATGCCGAACGCGTTGGAGCCGGAGCACCGGTGTATCTGGCCGCCGTGATGGAGTATCTAGCCGCTGAAGTGCTGGAATTGGCAGGAAACGCAGCCCGTGACAACAAGAAGACTCGCATCATCCCGCGTCATCTGCAACTGGCCATCCGCAACGACGAGGAGTTGAACAAGCTGCTCTCTGGAGTGACCATTGCTCAGGGTGGTGTGTTGCCGAACATCCAGGCTGTGCTGTTACCAAAGAAGACGGAAAAGAAGGCCTAAGCGCTGCGTTTCACGATCTCAACGACAACAAAAAAACCGTCCTTTTCAGGGCGACAAAGTGTTAGTGAAAAGATTGCTTCAAACATTTTCTCCATTCAAACACATTTCACAAGATGTTTGTGCGAGACGGTATGCACGACAATGAAGCGTCTTGTGCGCTTACGTTCGTCGGATTTAAAAAACGCGTTTGAGAACCGAAAGTTAAACATCAAACTCACATCACTTCAAGTGCTTCATCTAGTAGGCTGGCAAAACTCAGTTGGTGTAGGAAAATTAAATTGTAAACGCTGAACAAAGCAGAAACAGTTTCAATTTCGGGGCATCAGTACACTGGGAGAACGCAGAATCAGAATCCAGCAGCGTATCGGTAATCCTGAGTAAACACTGATTTTGAGTGCCAAATGGGACAGGCTAGGGGCAGACCCGCTAAAGCCTTGGCGAACGCTACGACCGCCTAAAACGAAGAGAATTTACCATTTTACCCAAAAATGCACGCCGATCGTGAAATGTATGTACAGTATAAGCAAATCATTTGCACGTAAGCACGGTTTGTTTCAACTGACCTTCGGGTGATGCTAAACCGTGGACATTTTTGATACCTCTTCTTCTCTATCCAAACAGATCAGAAGATTTCTGTGTGAAATGGACACTGAAGCGTCTTGTGCTTACTTGCGCGTTCAATTCTGCGCCGAATTTAAAAATGCGTTTATCAAACGAAAGTTAAAAATCAAACTCGCGCGACTTAAAATTAAAATTGGAAACGCTGAACTTGCGGGACACAAGGCAGAAACAATATCAATTTCGGGGCATCGGTGCAACAGAATCAACGCATCGGTAATTTTGGGTAAAACTGATTTTAGCTACCAAATGGGACAGTCTAGGGGCGAACGCTACCCTGGACCGCCCAAGAAGACCATTGTACCCGAAGATGGTGACCGTGAAATCTGCGTCCAGCATAAGCAACTCATTTGCAGGTAAGAACGGATGGACATTCGGGTGATGTAAAACTGTTGAAACTATTGATACTTCTACGAAAGTAACCAATTTCTGATGGTTGGCGGTGACTGAATTTCAACGGTCATGATCAACAGTTCACACACACAGTAGCTGGCATGGGCACGCCACTTTTGGCGCCATTTTTCACTCTCGACGCACTGGTAGGTATGGATGGTGATAACGGTAACAATACGGTCGGTTAAAGCGAAAGAAAGTGAAGAAACAACTCTTTGTGAAGCGAATGGTGGTCCTGAAAAGGACCGTTTTCTTTTTCCGACCGGTCGATGGTGCTTCGATGAAGTGCGCAGTTTAACCTCCGAAACCGTACAGAGTGCGGCCCTGGCGTTTCAGGGCGTACACCACATCCATGGCGGTGACGGTCTTGCGCTTGGCGTGCTCGGTGTACGTCACGGCATCACGAATCACGTTCTCCAGGAACACTTTGAGAACGCCACGGGTCTCCTCGTAGATCAGGCCCGAAATGCGCTTCACGCCGCCACGGCGAGCCAGACGGCGGATGGCTGGTTTCGTGATGCCCTGGATGTTATCGCGCAGCACTTTGCGATGACGCTTGGCTCCACCTTTGCCCAATCCTTTTCCTCCCTTTCCACGTCCAGTCATGTTGCTTGCTTTGCTGAATGTAGTCGACACGTTCGTCCCACGAAGCACCACTCAAGTTTACTGCGCTGCCGGCCGGAATCGCCCTTATTTATAGGCAGATCGAGGAGCTCCCGAGCGATGTGTGGCCATAAATAGGAGTGATTTGGCCGTTTCGCCTCTAGAAGTGTGAAACCATCGTCAGTGAACGGAACGAGTGTATCGAGACAGCATGGCCCGTACCAAGCAAACTGCCCGCAAGTCGACCGGAGGAAAGGCACCACGAAAGCAGCTAGCCACCAAAGCTGCCCGCAAGAGTGCCCCGGCCACCGGTGGAGTGAAGAAACCGCATCGGTACCGCCCCGGTACGGTGGCTCTGCGAGAGATCCGTCGCTACCAGAAGTCGACCGAGCTGCTCATTCGCAAGCTGCCATTCCAGCGGCTAGTTCGTGAGATCGCCCAGGACTTCAAGACGGATCTTCGCTTCCAGAGCTCGGCCGTGATGGCACTGCAGGAAGCGAGCGAGGCGTACCTGGTCGGTCTGTTCGAGGACACCAACCTGTGTGCCATCCACGCCAAGCGCGTCACCATCATGCCGAAGGACATCCAGCTCGCTCGTCGTATTCGTGGAGAACGCGCCTAAGTGAACCGATTCATCGGGAGGTCAAGCAATCAAAAAACGGTCCTTTTCAGGACCACCAATGTGTGTTAGAGAAAGAATTATTTCGCGTTTTTTTTTTTTTTGGTGTCGGAGAAATGTATCCTCTCTCGCAAGAGGAGGGTTCCCCTACAAATTACACGTGAAAATAGGTTTTAAGCTGGACAAAACGGTATGATTAATCGCAATGGGCATTGCTCGAACAGATCAACACACAACGGCACGGAAGATGCTCATGGTGCAGAAGGATCTGTTAACGCAAATCGAAAGGAATTATCATGGAAGATATGAGGAAAGTCAATTTAATTACAACCGAAATCTCTCAATGAGAAACCACCTTCAACGCTAACAGCCTCAATGGTTTAAATCAGCTACATTGTCCCCAACGGCAGTTGATTTGAGCGCCTAAAGTTAGGCAGCGGTTCTTACCATCGTCCGATATGTAAGCCCGGTCCACACGCTCCGTTTTGCACAATGTTTTGAGACTGTGCAGTTTTAAGACGGAATGATAACGTTGTAATTAAGTACGTCCAGACGATGCAGTCATATTTGTAGTTTTTGCTCAGGCTTCTGTAAGAAAACATGCTGTTTTGTTTTGTCACAAAATTGTCTACACAGTCTTCAAAGCAATTTGGCTTTGTGTTCGCTGCAACTGCACAGTCTGCCAGGCAACACATTTGTTCAGCATTGTTGTAAAACTGAAAGCGTTCTATCGATTTGTCTCCTATACATTATAATACAAACTGTCGTCGTTTGTCGTCGTTGGTAACGTATCACGTTCAAAACGTTGAAGTAAGCGAGAAATCGCTGAGTCTGTACCAATACATTAGATAGAGCGGGACAACACATGAGCGCGTTTGAAGTCAGACAGCGATGCAAGCGAGTGCGAGGTTCGTCATCGTAGTTATACCAACACATTGGAGTAAGCGAGAAATCACTTGATCTGTACCAACCCAGGGGAGAACTCTCGAGCGTTTCATACTTGCCTCTCGCTCTGTTACAAATGCCGTCTCGCTTACGATCGTTATAACCCACTGTGAGCTGTTTTTGCTTTTGCTGCATTTCCAACCCACAATCGCTGTTGCTCGCTCGCACATGTATATTGCTTCACTCGCACACCCGCAAATGATTGACGCTAGAAAAATCCTCGGGTCTTCCGAACACCACACTCTGCTGTGCTACGGCCGGACGGTCTTTCCCGGATGGGCATTTGAATGCGTTATCTTTTCTTAAGAACCATAACATTTTATTTTTGCGTGCCGTGCTGTACTCCACGGTGCGGGTTGACTTTCGTTTTTTCTGCATGTTCTTGGTGTCCGATCTATCGTAGGAGACCGGGCGGGTTTTTAAATGCTTTATTCTTTGTACTTGCTTGCCGTGCTGTGAGGTGCCGTACAATTTTATTTTAATTGCTTTTCTTAGATTAATATATTAATTTATTAATTAGAATAATATATAAATCAATGAATATATTGGAAAGAGCGTTCGAGTTGAAACAGCGATGCAAGCGAGTGCTCAATGGTTTTTGAAACCTTAGTAAAAAAAGAAGCTGATCGAAGCTAGGTTGATACTGTCAATAATTCTTTTGTGCGGTCGCTTGAAAGAATTCGAGAAAACTGTGAATTATATTCCCAACCGGAGAGCGTATGCAATGTGAGAGGTTTTAAGAATTTTTCATCGTTTCGGTTGCAAATGCAATTTTACATTTGATCACCAATTTGATTCATGGAACGAAAATTGTTCCGTTATCCCGTGTTCCGTTTCTGTTGTAGGAACTCCGTTACAATTAATCTGAGTTTAGGAGAGGGGTGTAAGGTGCATGATTTGTTTATTGTGTCTTCTGCTCCTTTTAAACAAGACTTGACGTTTTTTAAACTATGTGTAAAATAGTAAAATGAAAAAAAAAAACAAATAACGAAATGTAGAGCAAAGGCAGGACACAGCAGATGAAAGACGCGAGCGCGGCGCTTGGCGTCAACAGTACCACTAACACCGGAAACGGAGCATGCTGGCGATTTGGCCAGGCGGCACACTGCAACGAAGCCAGGAGACTTCTGCGCCAAATGTTCCCGTGGGCCCCTCTTCCAATTACCAAGAGACATGGCCCGCGTCCAAGCATTGTGCTAGGACACCACGGTGTCCAGGTTTCCCCAACATATTGGTACCCAGTTACTCGCTTGGCAATAGGCGAGTGGGCTGCTTCTTGGCCGGGCGTGTATGCTTCCGTCTCTTGGCGGGCTGCATTATGGACATTCATAAAAATTCACAGGAATGTCAAAAACATCAGCTCCGCAATCTGACGACGAAAACACTGTTCCTAACGCATGAAGCCTAATGAACTAACGCTTTGCCGGGCTTAATTGAATAAATCCTAATCGGTTTGGTTTAAAAAATAATTTTCTGTGTTAAGTAAATTAAAGTGTCTCATGAATTATATCGGGCCAGGTAGCTGGCCTACAAAAAACTAGTGATACCTTTACAAACAACTGTACGGGATTATTGAAACATGCTACAAAGATGTATCTAATCCGTGAGGGATCGGAATTGCGTTCGGCAGTAGGTCTACAATTTTCGTATTCTCCTTTCGCTCATAGTGGAGCACGTGTTTGCGCGTCGCCGACGAGTGTTATTATTTCACAGAACCTCATTCAAATGTTTTGTATCAAAAGCGAACATTAAGCGCTTCAATACTTGGACCATTTGTGGAGCTAATGCCCCCAGCATGCTTCCGACACAATGGTGTAGGCTTACCGTTACCGGCACATGCAAGGCGAGTTAAGTTGGTAGTTTTTCATTTCAAAAATTTAATTTCTTTAGCGCTCATCCCCTTCATATATCGTCCCCACAGGAACATACACACCCAAAGAGCGTTGGTGATGTTTTCTTCAGCAGTTTGGAACCATTCTTGTTTGCACACTTGTTGGTGGTCCTGAAAAGGACCGTTTGATGTTTTCGTTTGGCGTTCACCATCCGGGCCGGGCATCTTACTTCGAGCTGGTGTACTTGGTGACGGCCTTCGTTCCCTCGGAAACGGCATGCTTGGCCAACTCACCAGGTAGCAGCAGACGGACGGCAGTCTGGATTTCGCGCGACGTGATCGTCGAACGCTTGTTGTAGTGCGCCAGCCGGGAGGCTTCGGCGGCGATGCGCTCGAAGATGTCGTTCACGAAACTGTTCATGATGCTCATCGCCTTGGACGATATGCCCGTGTCCGGATGCACTTGCTTCAGCACCTTGTAGATGTAGATTGCGTAGCTTTCCTTGCGGGTCTTGCGCTTCTTCTTCTTGTCGGACTTGGAGATGTTTTTCTGGGCCTTGCCAGACTTCTTCGCTGCCTTTCCACTGGTTTTCGGTGCCATTGCGTCACTGACTGCTGTGTGCTTCCTTTCGCTAGGAGTGTCGAACTCAATCAATTGGCAATTCTCTGGGATCCTTTGCTTATAACGACTAGAGTTCCAACTTCGATGCATGAGACACTTCATAAAAAGGCCGGTTCCCGCTCGTTTTCCGTCGCAGTTCGTGGGAATCCTTCTGCAGAGCAACTCACCGTTCTAAACCAAACGAAAAATGTCTGGACGTGGCAAGGGAGGAAAAGTGAAGGGAAAGGCAAAGTCCCGCTCGAACCGTGCCGGTCTGCAGTTCCCGGTCGGTCGTATTCATCGTCTGCTGCGTAAGGGCAACTATGCCGAACGCGTTGGAGCCGGAGCACCGGTGTATCTGGCCGCCGTGATGGAGTATCTAGCCGCTGAAGTGCTGGAATTGGCAGGAAACGCAGCCCGTGACAACAAGAAGACTCGCATCATCCCGCGTCATCTGCAACTGGCCATCCGCAACGACGAGGAGTTGAACAAGCTGCTCTCTGGAGTGACCATTGCTCAGGGTGGTGTGTTGCCGAACATCCAGGCTGTGCTGTTACCAAAGAAGACGGAAAAGAAGGCCTAAGCGCTGCGTTTCACGATCTCAACGACAACAAAAAAACCGTCCTTTTCAGGGCGACAAAGTGTTAGTGAAAAGATTGCTTCAAACATTTTCTCCATTCAAACACATTTCACAAGATGTTTGTGCGAGACGGTATGCACGACAATGAAGCGTCTTGTGCGCTTACGTTCGTCGGATTTAAAAAACGCGTTTGAGAACCGAAAGTTAAACATCAAACTCACATCACTTCAAGTGCTTCATCTAGTAGGCTGGCAAAACTCAGTTGGTGTAGGAAAATTAAATTGTAAACGCTGAACAAAGCAGAAACAGTTTCAATTTCGGGGCATCAGTACACTGGGAGAACGCAGAATCAGAATCCAGCAGCGTATCGGTAATCCTGAGTAAACACTGATTTTGAGTGCCAAATGGGACAGGCTAGGGGCAGACCCGCTAAAGCCTTGGCGAACGCTACGACCGCCTAAAACGAAGAGAATTTACCATTTTACCCAAAAATGCACGCCGATCGTGAAATGTATGTACAGTATAAGCAAATCATTTGCACGTAAGCACGGTTTGTTTCAACTGACCTTCGGGTGATGCTAAACCGTGGACATTTTTGATACCTCTTCTTCTCTATCCAAACAGATCAGAAGATTTCTGTGTGAAATGGACACTGAAGCGTCTTGTGCTTACTTGCGCGTTCAATTCTGCGCCGAATTTAAAAATGCGTTTATCAAACGAAAGTTAAAAATCAAACTCGCGCGACTTAAAATTAAAATTGGAAACGCTGAACTTGCGGGACACAAGGCAGAAACAATATCAATTTCGGGGCATCGGTGCAACAGAATCAACGCATCGGTAATTTTGGGTAAAACTGATTTTAGCTACCAAATGGGACAGTCTAGGGGCGAACGCTACCCTGGACCGCCCAAGAAGACCATTGTACCCGAAGATGGTGACCGTGAAATCTGCGTCCAGCATAAGCAACTCATTTGCAGGTAAGAACGGATGGACATTCGGGTGATGTAAAACTGTTGAAACTATTGATACTTCTACGAAAGTAACCAATTTCTGATGGTTGGCGGTGACTGAATTTCAACGGTCATGATCAACAGTTCACACACACAGTAGCTGGCATGGGCACGCCACTTTTGGCGCCATTTTTCACTCTCGACGCACTGGTAGGTATGGATGGTGATAACGGTAACAATACGGTCGGTTAAAGCGAAAGAAAGTGAAGAAACAACTCTTTGTGAAGCGAATGGTGGTCCTGAAAAGGACCGTTTTCTTTTTCCGACCGGTCGATGGTGCTTCGATGAAGTGCGCAGTTTAACCTCCGAAACCGTACAGAGTGCGGCCCTGGCGTTTCAGGGCGTACACCACATCCATGGCGGTGACGGTCTTGCGCTTGGCGTGCTCGGTGTACGTCACGGCATCACGAATCACGTTCTCCAGGAACACTTTGAGAACGCCACGGGTCTCCTCGTAGATCAGGCCCGAAATGCGCTTCACGCCGCCACGGCGAGCCAGACGGCGGATGGCTGGTTTCGTGATGCCCTGGATGTTATCGCGCAGCACTTTGCGATGACGCTTGGCTCCACCTTTGCCCAATCCTTTTCCTCCCTTTCCACGTCCAGTCATGTTGCTTGCTTTGCTGAATGTAGTCGACACGTTCGTCCCACGAAGCACCACTCAAGTTTACTGCGCTGCCGGCCGGAATCGCCCTTATTTATAGGCAGATCGAGGAGCTCCCGAGCGATGTGTGGCCATAAATAGGAGTGATTTGGCCGTTTCGCCTCTAGAAGTGTGAAACCATCGTCAGTGAACGGAACGAGTGTATCGAGACAGCATGGCCCGTACCAAGCAAACTGCCCGCAAGTCGACCGGAGGAAAGGCACCACGAAAGCAGCTAGCCACCAAAGCTGCCCGCAAGAGTGCCCCGGCCACCGGTGGAGTGAAGAAACCGCATCGGTACCGCCCCGGTACGGTGGCTCTGCGAGAGATCCGTCGCTACCAGAAGTCGACCGAGCTGCTCATTCGCAAGCTGCCATTCCAGCGGCTAGTTCGTGAGATCGCCCAGGACTTCAAGACGGATCTTCGCTTCCAGAGCTCGGCCGTGATGGCACTGCAGGAAGCGAGCGAGGCGTACCTGGTCGGTCTGTTCGAGGACACCAACCTGTGTGCCATCCACGCCAAGCGCGTCACCATCATGCCGAAGGACATCCAGCTCGCTCGTCGTATTCGTGGAGAACGCGCCTAAGTGAACCGATTCATCGGGAGGTCAAGCAATCAAAAAACGGTCCTTTTCAGGACCACCAATGTGTGTTAGAGAAAGAATTATTTCGCGTTTTTTTTTTTTTTGGTGTCGGAGAAATGTATCCTCTCTCGCAAGAGGAGGGTTCCCCTACAAATTACACGTGAAAATAGGTTTTAAGCTGGACAAAACGGTATGATTAATCGCAATGGGCATTGCTCGAACAGATCAACACACAACGGCACGGAAGATGCTCATGGTGCAGAAGGATCTGTTAACGCAAATCGAAAGGAATTATCATGGAAGATATGAGGAAAGTCAATTTAATTACAACCGAAATCTCTCAATGAGAAACCACCTTCAACGCTAACAGCCTCAATGGTTTAAATCAGCTACATTGTCCCCAACGGCAGTTGATTTGAGCGCCTAAAGTTAGGCAGCGGTTCTTACCATCGTCCGATATGTAAGCCCGGTCCACACGCTCCGTTTTGCACAATGTTTTGAGACTGTGCAGTTTTAAGACGGAATGATAACGTTGTAATTAAGTACGTCCAGACGATGCAGTCATATTTGTAGTTTTTGCTCAGGCTTCTGTAAGAAAACATGCTGTTTTGTTTTGTCACAAAATTGTCTACACAGTCTTCAAAGCAATTTGGCTTTGTGTTCGCTGCAACTGCACAGTCTGCCAGGCAACACATTTGTTCAGCATTGTTGTAAAACTGAAAGCGTTCTATCGATTTGTGATACCTTTACAAACAACTGTACGGGATTATTGAAACATGCTACAAAGATGTATCTAATCCGTGAGGGATCGGAATTGCGTTCGGCGGTAGGTCTACAATTTTCGTATTCTCCTTTCGCTCATAGTGGAGCACGTGTTTGCGCGTCGCCGACGAGTGTTATTATTTCACAGAACCTCATTCAAATGTTTTGTATCAAAAGCGAACATTAAGCGCTTCAATACTTGGACCATTTGTGGAGCTAATGCCCCCAGCATGCTTCCGACACAATGGTGTAGGCTTACCGTTACCGGCACATGCAAGGCGAGTTAAGTTGGTAGTTTTTCATTTCAAAAATTTAATTTCTTTAGCGCTCATCCCCTTCATATATCGTCCCCACAGGAACACACACACCCAAAGAGCGTTGGTGATGTTTTCTTCAGCAGTTTGGAACCATTCTTGTTTGCACACTTGTTGGTGGTCCTGAAAAGGACCGTTTGATGTTTTCGTTTGGCGTTCACCATCCGGGCCGGGCATCTTACTTCGAGCTGGTGTACTTGGTGACGGCCTTCGTTCCCTCGGAAACGGCATGCTTGGCCAACTCACCAGGTAGCAGCAGACGGACGGCAGTCTGGATTTCGCGCGACGTGATCGTCGAACGCTTGTTGTAGTGCGCCAGCCGGGAGGCTTCGGCGGCGATGCGCTCGAAGATGTCGTTCACGAAACTGTTCATGATGCTCATCGCCTTGGACGATATGCCCGTGTCCGGATGCACTTGCTTCAGCACCTTGTAGATGTAGATTGCGTAGCTTTCCTTGCGGGTCTTGCGCTTCTTCTTCTTGTCGGACTTGGAGATGTTTTTCTGGGCCTTGCCAGACTTCTTCGCTGCCTTTCCACTGGTTTTCGGTGCCATTGCGTCACTGACTGCTGTGTGCTTCCTTTCGCTAGGAGTGTCGAACTCAATCAATTGGCAATTCTCTGGGATCCTTTGCTTATAACGACTAGAGTTCCAACTTCGATGCATGAGACACTTCATAAAAAGGCCGGTTCCCGCTCGTTTTCCGTCGCAGTTCGTGGGAATCCTTCTGCAGAGCAACTCACCGTTCTAAACCAAACGAAAAATGTCTGGACGTGGCAAGGGAGGAAAAGTGAAGGGAAAGGCAAAGTCCCGCTCGAACCGTGCCGGTCTGCAGTTCCCGGTCGGTCGTATTCATCGTCTGCTGCGTAAGGGCAACTATGCCGAACGCGTTGGAGCCGGAGCACCGGTGTATCTGGCCGCCGTGATGGAGTATCTAGCCGCTGAAGTGCTGGAATTGGCAGGAAACGCAGCCCGTGACAACAAGAAGACTCGCATCATCCCGCGTCATCTGCAACTGGCCATCCGCAACGACGAGGAGTTGAACAAGCTGCTCTCTGGAGTGACCATTGCTCAGGGTGGTGTGTTGCCGAACATCCAGGCTGTGCTGTTACCAAAGAAGACGGAAAAGAAGGCCTAAGCGCTGCGTTTCACGATCTCAACGACAACAAAAAAACCGTCCTTTTCAGGGCGACAAAGTGTTAGTGAAAAGATTGCTTCAAACATTTTCTCCATTCAAACACATTTCACAAGATGTTTGTGCGAGACGGTATGCACGACAATGAAGCGTCTTGTGCGCTTACGTTCGTCGGATTTAAAAAACGCGTTTGAGAACCGAAAGTTAAACATCAAACTCACATCACTTCAAGTGCTTCATCTAGTAGGCTGGCAAAACTCAGTTGGTGTAGGAAAATTAAATTGTAAACGCTGAACAAAGCAGAAACAGTTTCAATTTCGGGGCATCAGTACACTGGGAGAACGCAGAATCAGAATCCAGCAGCGTATCGGTAATCCTGAGTAAACACTGATTTTGAGTGCCAAATGGGACAGGCTAGGGGCAGACCCGCTAAAGCCTTGGCGAACGCTACGACCGCCTAAAACGAAGAGAATTTACCATTTTACCCAAAAATGCACGCCGATCGTGAAATGTATGTACAGTATAAGCAAATCATTTGCACGTAAGCACGGTTTGTTTCAACTGACCTTCGGGTGATGCTAAACCGTGGACATTTTTGATACCTCTTCTTCTCTATCCAAACAGATCAGAAGATTTCTGTGTGAAATGGACACTGAAGCGTCTTGTGCTTACTTGCGCGTTCAATTCTGCGCCGAATTTAAAAATGCGTTTATCAAACGAAAGTTAAAAATCAAACTCGCGCGACTTAAAATTAAAATTGGAAACGCTGAACTTGCGGGACACAAGGCAGAAACAATATCAATTTCGGGGCATCGGTGCAACAGAATCAACGCATCGGTAATTTTGGGTAAAACTGATTTTAGCTACCAAATGGGACAGTCTAGGGGCGAACGCTACCCTGGACCGCCCAAGAAGACCATTGTACCCGAAGATGGTGACCGTGAAATCTGCGTCCAGCATAAGCAACTCATTTGCAGGTAAGAACGGATGGACATTCGGGTGATGTAAAACTGTTGAAACTATTGATACTTCTACGAAAGTAACCAATTTCTGATGGTTGGCGGTGACTGAATTTCAACGGTCATGATCAACAGTTCACACACACAGTAGCTGGCATGGGCACGCCACTTTTGGCGCCATTTTTCACTCTCGACGCACTGGTAGGTATGGATGGTGATAACGGTAACAATACGGTCGGTTAAAGCGAAAGAAAGTGAAGAAACAACTCTTTGTGAAGCGAATGGTGGTCCTGAAAAGGACCGTTTTCTTTTTCCGACCGGTCGATGGTGCTTCGATGAAGTGCGCAGTTTAACCTCCGAAACCGTACAGAGTGCGGCCCTGGCGTTTCAGGGCGTACACCACATCCATGGCGGTGACGGTCTTGCGCTTGGCGTGCTCGGTGTACGTCACGGCATCACGAATCACGTTCTCCAGGAACACTTTGAGAACGCCACGGGTCTCCTCGTAGATCAGGCCCGAAATGCGCTTCACGCCGCCACGGCGAGCCAGACGGCGGATGGCTGGTTTCGTGATGCCCTGGATGTTATCGCGCAGCACTTTGCGATGACGCTTGGCTCCACCTTTGCCCAATCCTTTTCCTCCCTTTCCACGTCCAGTCATGTTGCTTGCTTTGCTGAATGTAGTCGACACGTTCGTCCCACGAAGCACCACTCAAGTTTACTGCGCTGCCGGCCGGAATCGCCCTTATTTATAGGCAGATCGAGGAGCTCCCGAGCGATGTGTGGCCATAAATAGGAGTGATTTGGCCGTTTCGCCTCTAGAAGTGTGAAACCATCGTCAGTGAACGGAACGAGTGTATCGAGACAGCATGGCCCGTACCAAGCAAACTGCCCGCAAGTCGACCGGAGGAAAGGCACCACGAAAGCAGCTAGCCACCAAAGCTGCCCGCAAGAGTGCCCCGGCCACCGGTGGAGTGAAGAAACCGCATCGGTACCGCCCCGGTACGGTGGCTCTGCGAGAGATCCGTCGCTACCAGAAGTCGACCGAGCTGCTCATTCGCAAGCTGCCATTCCAGCGGCTAGTTCGTGAGATCGCCCAGGACTTCAAGACGGATCTTCGCTTCCAGAGCTCGGCCGTGATGGCACTGCAGGAAGCGAGCGAGGCGTACCTGGTCGGTCTGTTCGAGGACACCAACCTGTGTGCCATCCACGCCAAGCGCGTCACCATCATGCCGAAGGACATCCAGCTCGCTCGTCGTATTCGTGGAGAACGCGCCTAAGTGAACCGATTCATCGGGAGGTCAAGCAATCAAAAAACGGTCCTTTTCAGGACCACCAATGTGTGTTAGAGAAAGAATTATTTCGCGTTTTTTTTTTTTTTGGTGTCGGAGAAATGTATCCTCTCTCGCAAGAGGAGGGTTCCCCTACAAATTACACGTGAAAATAGGTTTTAAGCTGGACAAAACGGTATGATTAATCGCAATGGGCATTGCTCGAACAGATCAACACACAACGGCACGGAAGATGCTCATGGTGCAGAAGGATCTGTTAACGCAAATCGAAAGGAATTATCATGGAAGATATGAGGAAAGTCAATTTAATTACAACCGAAATCTCTCAATGAGAAACCACCTTCAACGCTAACAGCCTCAATGGTTTAAATCAGCTACATTGTCCCCAACGGCAGTTGATTTGAGCGCCTAAAGTTAGGCAGCGGTTCTTACCATCGTCCGATATGTAAGCCCGGTCCACACGCTCCGTTTTGCACAATGTTTTGAGACTGTGCAGTTTTAAGACGGAATGATAACGTTGTAATTAAGTACGTCCAGACGATGCAGTCATATTTGTAGTTTTTGCTCAGGCTTCTGTAAGAAAACATGCTGTTTTGTTTTGTCACAAAATTGTCTACACAGTCTTCAAAGCAATTTGGCTTTGTGTTCGCTGCAACTGCACAGTCTGCCAGGCAACACATTTGTTCAGCATTGTTGTAAAACTGAAAGCGTTCTATCGATTTGTCTCCTATACATTATAATACAAACTGTCGTCGTTTGTCGTCGTTGGTAACGTATCACGTTCAAAACGTTGAAGTAAGCGAGAAATCGCTGAGTCTGTACCAATACATTAGATAGAGCGGGACAACACATGAGCGCGTTTGAAGTCAGACAGCGATGCAAGCGAGTGCGAGGTTCGTCATCGTAGTTATACCAACACATTGGAGTAAGCGAGAAATCACTTGATCTGTACCAACCCAGGGGAGAACTCTCGAGCGTTTCATACTTGCCTCTCGCTCTGTTACAAATGCCGTCTCGCTTACGATCGTTATAACCCACTGTGAGCTGTTTTTGCTTTTGCTGCATTTCCAACCCACAATCGCTGTTGCTCGCTCGCACATGTATATTGCTTCACTCGCACACCCGCAAATGATTGACGCTAGAAAAATCCTCGGGTCTTCCGAACACCACACTCTGCTGTGCTACGGCCGGACGGTCTTTCCCGGATGGGCATTTGAATGCGTTATCTTTTCTTAAGAACCATAACATTTTATTTTTGCGTGCCGTGCTGTACTCCACGGTGCGGGTTGACTTTCGTTTTTTCTGCATGTTCTTGGTGTCCGATCTATCGTAGGAGACCGGGCGGGTTTTTAAATGCTTTATTCTTTGTACTTGCTTGCCGTGCTGTGAGGTGCCGTACAATTTTATTTTAATTGCTTTTCTTAGATTAATATATTAATTTATTAATTAGAATAATATATAAATCAATGAATATATTGGAAAGAGCGTTCGAGTTGAAACAGCGATGCAAGCGAGTGCTCAATGGTTTTTGAAACCTTAGTAAAAAAAGAAGCTGATCGAAGCTAGGTTGATACTGTCAATAATTCTTTTGTGCGGTCGCTTGAAAGAATTCGAGAAAACTGTGAATTATATTCCCAACCGGAGAGCGTATGCAATGTGAGAGGTTTTAAGAATTTTTCATCGTTTCGGTTGCAAATGCAATTTTACATTTGATCACCAATTTGATTCATGGAACGAAAATTGTTCCGTTATCCCGTGTTCCGTTTCTGTTGTAGGAACTCCGTTACAATTAATCTGAGTTTAGGAGAGGGGTGTAAGGTGCATGATTTGTTTATTGTGTCTTCTGCTCCTTTTAAACAAGACTTGACGTTTTTTAAACTATGTGTAAAATAGTAAAATGAAAAAAAAAAACAAATAACGAAATGTAGAGCAAAGGCAGGACACAGCAGATGAAAGACGCGAGCGCGGCGCTTGGCGTCAACAGTACCACTAACACCGGAAACGGAGCATGCTGGCGATTTGGCCAGGCGGCACACTGCAACGAAGCCAGGAGACTTCTGCGCCAAATGTTCCCGTGGGCCCCTCTTCCAATTACCAAGAGACATGGCCCGCGTCCAAGCATTGTGCTAGGACACCACGGTGTCCAGGTTTCCCCAACATATTGGTACCCAGTTACTCGCTTGGCAATAGGCGAGTGGGCTGCTTCTTGGCCGGGCGTGTATGCTTCCGTCTCTTGGCGGGCTGCATTATGGACATTCATAAAAATTCACAGGAATGTCAAAAACATCAGCTCCGCAATCTGACGACGAAAACACTGTTCCTAACGCATGAAGCCTAATGAACTAACGCTTTGCCGGGCTTAATTGAATAAATCCTAATCGGTTTGGTTTAAAAAATAATTTTCTGTGTTAAGTAAATTAAAGTGTCTCATGAATTATATCGGGCCAGGTAGCTGGCCTACAAAAAACTAGTGATACCTTTACAAACAACTGTACGGGATTATTGAAACATGCTACAAAGATGTATCTAATCCGTGAGGGATCGGAATTGCGTTCGGCAGTAGGTCTACAATTTTCGTATTCTCCTTTCGCTCATAGTGGAGCACGTGTTTGCGCGTCGCCGACGAGTGTTATTATTTCACAGAACCTCATTCAAATGTTTTGTATCAAAAGCGAACATTAAGCGCTTCAATACTTGGACCATTTGTGGAGCTAATGCCCCCAGCATGCTTCCGACACAATGGTGTAGGCTTACCGTTACCGGCACATGCAAGGCGAGTTAAGTTGGTAGTTTTTCATTTCAAAAATTTAATTTCTTTAGCGCTCATCCCCTTCATATATCGTCCCCACAGGAACATACACACCCAAAGAGCGTTGGTGATGTTTTCTTCAGCAGTTTGGAACCATTCTTGTTTGCACACTTGTTGGTGGTCCTGAAAAGGACCGTTTGATGTTTTCGTTTGGCGTTCACCATCCGGGCCGGGCATCTTACTTCGAGCTGGTGTACTTGGTGACGGCCTTCGTTCCCTCGGAAACGGCATGCTTGGCCAACTCACCAGGTAGCAGCAGACGGACGGCAGTCTGGATTTCGCGCGACGTGATCGTCGAACGCTTGTTGTAGTGCGCCAGCCGGGAGGCTTCGGCGGCGATGCGCTCGAAGATGTCGTTCACGAAACTGTTCATGATGCTCATCGCCTTGGACGATATGCCCGTGTCCGGATGCACTTGCTTCAGCACCTTGTAGATGTAGATTGCGTAGCTTTCCTTGCGGGTCTTGCGCTTCTTCTTCTTGTCGGACTTGGAGATGTTTTTCTGGGCCTTGCCAGACTTCTTCGCTGCCTTTCCACTGGTTTTCGGTGCCATTGCGTCACTGACTGCTGTGTGCTTCCTTTCGCTAGGAGTGTCGAACTCAATCAATTGGCAATTCTCTGGGATCCTTTGCTTATAACGACTAGAGTTCCAACTTCGATGCATGAGACACTTCATAAAAAGGCCGGTTCCCGCTCGTTTTCCGTCGCAGTTCGTGGGAATCCTTCTGCAGAGCAACTCACCGTTCTAAACCAAACGAAAAATGTCTGGACGTGGCAAGGGAGGAAAAGTGAAGGGAAAGGCAAAGTCCCGCTCGAACCGTGCCGGTCTGCAGTTCCCGGTCGGTCGTATTCATCGTCTGCTGCGTAAGGGCAACTATGCCGAACGCGTTGGAGCCGGAGCACCGGTGTATCTGGCCGCCGTGATGGAGTATCTAGCCGCTGAAGTGCTGGAATTGGCAGGAAACGCAGCCCGTGACAACAAGAAGACTCGCATCATCCCGCGTCATCTGCAACTGGCCATCCGCAACGACGAGGAGTTGAACAAGCTGCTCTCTGGAGTGACCATTGCTCAGGGTGGTGTGTTGCCGAACATCCAGGCTGTGCTGTTACCAAAGAAGACGGAAAAGAAGGCCTAAGCGCTGCGTTTCACGATCTCAACGACAACAAAAAAACCGTCCTTTTCAGGGCGACAAAGTGTTAGTGAAAAGATTGCTTCAAACATTTTCTCCATTCAAACACATTTCACAAGATGTTTGTGCGAGACGGTATGCACGACAATGAAGCGTCTTGTGCGCTTACGTTCGTCGGATTTAAAAAACGCGTTTGAGAACCGAAAGTTAAACATCAAACTCACATCACTTCAAGTGCTTCATCTAGTAGGCTGGCAAAACTCAGTTGGTGTAGGAAAATTAAATTGTAAACGCTGAACAAAGCAGAAACAGTTTCAATTTCGGGGCATCAGTACACTGGGAGAACGCAGAATCAGAATCCAGCAGCGTATCGGTAATCCTGAGTAAACACTGATTTTGAGTGCCAAATGGGACAGGCTAGGGGCAGACCCGCTAAAGCCTTGGCGAACGCTACGACCGCCTAAAACGAAGAGAATTTACCATTTTACCCAAAAATGCACGCCGATCGTGAAATGTATGTACAGTATAAGCAAATCATTTGCACGTAAGCACGGTTTGTTTCAACTGACCTTCGGGTGATGCTAAACCGTGGACATTTTTGATACCTCTTCTTCTCTATCCAAACAGATCAGAAGATTTCTGTGTGAAATGGACACTGAAGCGTCTTGTGCTTACTTGCGCGTTCAATTCTGCGCCGAATTTAAAAATGCGTTTATCAAACGAAAGTTAAAAATCAAACTCGCGCGACTTAAAATTAAAATTGGAAACGCTGAACTTGCGGGACACAAGGCAGAAACAATATCAATTTCGGGGCATCGGTGCAACAGAATCAACGCATCGGTAATTTTGGGTAAAACTGATTTTAGCTACCAAATGGGACAGTCTAGGGGCGAACGCTACCCTGGACCGCCCAAGAAGACCATTGTACCCGAAGATGGTGACCGTGAAATCTGCGTCCAGCATAAGCAACTCATTTGCAGGTAAGAACGGATGGACATTCGGGTGATGTAAAACTGTTGAAACTATTGATACTTCTACGAAAGTAACCAATTTCTGATGGTTGGCGGTGACTGAATTTCAACGGTCATGATCAACAGTTCACACACACAGTAGCTGGCATGGGCACGCCACTTTTGGCGCCATTTTTCACTCTCGACGCACTGGTAGGTATGGATGGTGATAACGGTAACAATACGGTCGGTTAAAGCGAAAGAAAGTGAAGAAACAACTCTTTGTGAAGCGAATGGTGGTCCTGAAAAGGACCGTTTTCTTTTTCCGACCGGTCGATGGTGCTTCGATGAAGTGCGCAGTTTAACCTCCGAAACCGTACAGAGTGCGGCCCTGGCGTTTCAGGGCGTACACCACATCCATGGCGGTGACGGTCTTGCGCTTGGCGTGCTCGGTGTACGTCACGGCATCACGAATCACGTTCTCCAGGAACACTTTGAGAACGCCACGGGTCTCCTCGTAGATCAGGCCCGAAATGCGCTTCACGCCGCCACGGCGAGCCAGACGGCGGATGGCTGGTTTCGTGATGCCCTGGATGTTATCGCGCAGCACTTTGCGATGACGCTTGGCTCCACCTTTGCCCAATCCTTTTCCTCCCTTTCCACGTCCAGTCATGTTGCTTGCTTTGCTGAATGTAGTCGACACGTTCGTCCCACGAAGCACCACTCAAGTTTACTGCGCTGCCGGCCGGAATCGCCCTTATTTATAGGCAGATCGAGGAGCTCCCGAGCGATGTGTGGCCATAAATAGGAGTGATTTGGCCGTTTCGCCTCTAGAAGTGTGAAACCATCGTCAGTGAACGGAACGAGTGTATCGAGACAGCATGGCCCGTACCAAGCAAACTGCCCGCAAGTCGACCGGAGGAAAGGCACCACGAAAGCAGCTAGCCACCAAAGCTGCCCGCAAGAGTGCCCCGGCCACCGGTGGAGTGAAGAAACCGCATCGGTACCGCCCCGGTACGGTGGCTCTGCGAGAGATCCGTCGCTACCAGAAGTCGACCGAGCTGCTCATTCGCAAGCTGCCATTCCAGCGGCTAGTTCGTGAGATCGCCCAGGACTTCAAGACGGATCTTCGCTTCCAGAGCTCGGCCGTGATGGCACTGCAGGAAGCGAGCGAGGCGTACCTGGTCGGTCTGTTCGAGGACACCAACCTGTGTGCCATCCACGCCAAGCGCGTCACCATCATGCCGAAGGACATCCAGCTCGCTCGTCGTATTCGTGGAGAACGCGCCTAAGTGAACCGATTCATCGGGAGGTCAAGCAATCAAAAAACGGTCCTTTTCAGGACCACCAATGTGTGTTAGAGAAAGAATTATTTCGCGTTTTTTTTTTTTTTGGTGTCGGAGAAATGTATCCTCTCTCGCAAGAGGAGGGTTCCCCTACAAATTACACGTGAAAATAGGTTTTAAGCTGGACAAAACGGTATGATTAATCGCAATGGGCATTGCTCGAACAGATCAACACACAACGGCACGGAAGATGCTCATGGTGCAGAAGGATCTGTTAACGCAAATCGAAAGGAATTATCATGGAAGATATGAGGAAAGTCAATTTAATTACAACCGAAATCTCTCAATGAGAAACCACCTTCAACGCTAACAGCCTCAATGGTTTAAATCAGCTACATTGTCCCCAACGGCAGTTGATTTGAGCGCCTAAAGTTAGGCAGCGGTTCTTACCATCGTCCGATATGTAAGCCCGGTCCACACGCTCCGTTTTGCACAATGTTTTGAGACTGTGCAGTTTTAAGACGGAATGATAACGTTGTAATTAAGTACGTCCAGACGATGCAGTCATATTTGTAGTTTTTGCTCAGGCTTCTGTAAGAAAACATGCTGTTTTGTTTTGTCACAAAATTGTCTACACAGTCTTCAAAGCAATTTGGCTTTGTGTTCGCTGCAACTGCACAGTCTGCCAGGCAACACATTTGTTCAGCATTGTTGTAAAACTGAAAGCGTTCTATCGATTTGTGATACCTTTACAAACAACTGTACGGGATTATTGAAACATGCTACAAAGATGTATCTAATCCGTGAGGGATCGGAATTGCGTTCGGCGGTAGGTCTACAATTTTCGTATTCTCCTTTCGCTCATAGTGGAGCACGTGTTTGCGCGTCGCCGACGAGTGTTATTATTTCACAGAACCTCATTCAAATGTTTTGTATCAAAAGCGAACATTAAGCGCTTCAATACTTGGACCATTTGTGGAGCTAATGCCCCCAGCATGCTTCCGACACAATGGTGTAGGCTTACCGTTACCGGCACATGCAAGGCGAGTTAAGTTGGTAGTTTTTCATTTCAAAAATTTAATTTCTTTAGCGCTCATCCCCTTCATATATCGTCCCCACAGGAACACACACACCCAAAGAGCGTTGGTGATGTTTTCTTCAGCAGTTTGGAACCATTCTTGTTTGCACACTTGTTGGTGGTCCTGAAAAGGACCGTTTGATGTTTTCGTTTGGCGTTCACCATCCGGGCCGGGCATCTTACTTCGAGCTGGTGTACTTGGTGACGGCCTTCGTTCCCTCGGAAACGGCATGCTTGGCCAACTCACCAGGTAGCAGCAGACGGACGGCAGTCTGGATTTCGCGCGACGTGATCGTCGAACGCTTGTTGTAGTGCGCCAGCCGGGAGGCTTCGGCGGCGATGCGCTCGAAGATGTCGTTCACGAAACTGTTCATGATGCTCATCGCCTTGGACGATATGCCCGTGTCCGGATGCACTTGCTTCAGCACCTTGTAGATGTAGATTGCGTAGCTTTCCTTGCGGGTCTTGCGCTTCTTCTTCTTGTCGGACTTGGAGATGTTTTTCTGGGCCTTGCCAGACTTCTTCGCTGCCTTTCCACTGGTTTTCGGTGCCATTGCGTCACTGACTGCTGTGTGCTTCCTTTCGCTAGGAGTGTCGAACTCAATCAATTGGCAATTCTCTGGGATCCTTTGCTTATAACGACTAGAGTTCCAACTTCGATGCATGAGACACTTCATAAAAAGGCCGGTTCCCGCTCGTTTTCCGTCGCAGTTCGTGGGAATCCTTCTGCAGAGCAACTCACCGTTCTAAACCAAACGAAAAATGTCTGGACGTGGCAAGGGAGGAAAAGTGAAGGGAAAGGCAAAGTCCCGCTCGAACCGTGCCGGTCTGCAGTTCCCGGTCGGTCGTATTCATCGTCTGCTGCGTAAGGGCAACTATGCCGAACGCGTTGGAGCCGGAGCACCGGTGTATCTGGCCGCCGTGATGGAGTATCTAGCCGCTGAAGTGCTGGAATTGGCAGGAAACGCAGCCCGTGACAACAAGAAGACTCGCATCATCCCGCGTCATCTGCAACTGGCCATCCGCAACGACGAGGAGTTGAACAAGCTGCTCTCTGGAGTGACCATTGCTCAGGGTGGTGTGTTGCCGAACATCCAGGCTGTGCTGTTACCAAAGAAGACGGAAAAGAAGGCCTAAGCGCTGCGTTTCACGATCTCAACGACAACAAAAAAACCGTCCTTTTCAGGGCGACAAAGTGTTAGTGAAAAGATTGCTTCAAACATTTTCTCCATTCAAACACATTTCACAAGATGTTTGTGCGAGACGGTATGCACGACAATGAAGCGTCTTGTGCGCTTACGTTCGTCGGATTTAAAAAACGCGTTTGAGAACCGAAAGTTAAACATCAAACTCACATCACTTCAAGTGCTTCATCTAGTAGGCTGGCAAAACTCAGTTGGTGTAGGAAAATTAAATTGTAAACGCTGAACAAAGCAGAAACAGTTTCAATTTCGGGGCATCAGTACACTGGGAGAACGCAGAATCAGAATCCAGCAGCGTATCGGTAATCCTGAGTAAACACTGATTTTGAGTGCCAAATGGGACAGGCTAGGGGCAGACCCGCTAAAGCCTTGGCGAACGCTACGACCGCCTAAAACGAAGAGAATTTACCATTTTACCCAAAAATGCACGCCGATCGTGAAATGTATGTACAGTATAAGCAAATCATTTGCACGTAAGCACGGTTTGTTTCAACTGACCTTCGGGTGATGCTAAACCGTGGACATTTTTGATACCTCTTCTTCTCTATCCAAACAGATCAGAAGATTTCTGTGTGAAATGGACACTGAAGCGTCTTGTGCTTACTTGCGCGTTCAATTCTGCGCCGAATTTAAAAATGCGTTTATCAAACGAAAGTTAAAAATCAAACTCGCGCGACTTAAAATTAAAATTGGAAACGCTGAACTTGCGGGACACAAGGCAGAAACAATATCAATTTCGGGGCATCGGTGCAACAGAATCAACGCATCGGTAATTTTGGGTAAAACTGATTTTAGCTACCAAATGGGACAGTCTAGGGGCGAACGCTACCCTGGACCGCCCAAGAAGACCATTGTACCCGAAGATGGTGACCGTGAAATCTGCGTCCAGCATAAGCAACTCATTTGCAGGTAAGAACGGATGGACATTCGGGTGATGTAAAACTGTTGAAACTATTGATACTTCTACGAAAGTAACCAATTTCTGATGGTTGGCGGTGACTGAATTTCAACGGTCATGATCAACAGTTCACACACACAGTAGCTGGCATGGGCACGCCACTTTTGGCGCCATTTTTCACTCTCGACGCACTGGTAGGTATGGATGGTGATAACGGTAACAATACGGTCGGTTAAAGCGAAAGAAAGTGAAGAAACAACTCTTTGTGAAGCGAATGGTGGTCCTGAAAAGGACCGTTTTCTTTTTCCGACCGGTCGATGGTGCTTCGATGAAGTGCGCAGTTTAACCTCCGAAACCGTACAGAGTGCGGCCCTGGCGTTTCAGGGCGTACACCACATCCATGGCGGTGACGGTCTTGCGCTTGGCGTGCTCGGTGTACGTCACGGCATCACGAATCACGTTCTCCAGGAACACTTTGAGAACGCCACGGGTCTCCTCGTAGATCAGGCCCGAAATGCGCTTCACGCCGCCACGGCGAGCCAGACGGCGGATGGCTGGTTTCGTGATGCCCTGGATGTTATCGCGCAGCACTTTGCGATGACGCTTGGCTCCACCTTTGCCCAATCCTTTTCCTCCCTTTCCACGTCCAGTCATGTTGCTTGCTTTGCTGAATGTAGTCGACACGTTCGTCCCACGAAGCACCACTCAAGTTTACTGCGCTGCCGGCCGGAATCGCCCTTATTTATAGGCAGATCGAGGAGCTCCCGAGCGATGTGTGGCCATAAATAGGAGTGATTTGGCCGTTTCGCCTCTAGAAGTGTGAAACCATCGTCAGTGAACGGAACGAGTGTATCGAGACAGCATGGCCCGTACCAAGCAAACTGCCCGCAAGTCGACCGGAGGAAAGGCACCACGAAAGCAGCTAGCCACCAAAGCTGCCCGCAAGAGTGCCCCGGCCACCGGTGGAGTGAAGAAACCGCATCGGTACCGCCCCGGTACGGTGGCTCTGCGAGAGATCCGTCGCTACCAGAAGTCGACCGAGCTGCTCATTCGCAAGCTGCCATTCCAGCGGCTAGTTCGTGAGATCGCCCAGGACTTCAAGACGGATCTTCGCTTCCAGAGCTCGGCCGTGATGGCACTGCAGGAAGCGAGCGAGGCGTACCTGGTCGGTCTGTTCGAGGACACCAACCTGTGTGCCATCCACGCCAAGCGCGTCACCATCATGCCGAAGGACATCCAGCTCGCTCGTCGTATTCGTGGAGAACGCGCCTAAGTGAACCGATTCATCGGGAGGTCAAGCAATCAAAAAACGGTCCTTTTCAGGACCACCAATGTGTGTTAGAGAAAGAATTATTTCGCGTTTTTTTTTTTTTTGGTGTCGGAGAAATGTATCCTCTCTCGCAAGAGGAGGGTTCCCCTACAAATTACACGTGAAAATAGGTTTTAAGCTGGACAAAACGGTATGATTAATCGCAATGGGCATTGCTCGAACAGATCAACACACAACGGCACGGAAGATGCTCATGGTGCAGAAGGATCTGTTAACGCAAATCGAAAGGAATTATCATGGAAGATATGAGGAAAGTCAATTTAATTACAACCGAAATCTCTCAATGAGAAACCACCTTCAACGCTAACAGCCTCAATGGTTTAAATCAGCTACATTGTCCCCAACGGCAGTTGATTTGAGCGCCTAAAGTTAGGCAGCGGTTCTTACCATCGTCCGATATGTAAGCCCGGTCCACACGCTCCGTTTTGCACAATGTTTTGAGACTGTGCAGTTTTAAGACGGAATGATAACGTTGTAATTAAGTACGTCCAGACGATGCAGTCATATTTGTAGTTTTTGCTCAGGCTTCTGTAAGAAAACATGCTGTTTTGTTTTGTCACAAAATTGTCTACACAGTCTTCAAAGCAATTTGGCTTTGTGTTCGCTGCAACTGCACAGTCTGCCAGGCAACACATTTGTTCAGCATTGTTGTAAAACTGAAAGCGTTCTATCGATTTGTGATACCTTTACAAACAACTGTACGGGATTATTGAAACATGCTACAAAGATGTATCTAATCCGTGAGGGATCGGAATTGCGTTCGGCGGTAGGTCTACAATTTTCGTATTCTCCTTTCGCTCATAGTGGAGCACGTGTTTGCGCGTCGCCGACGAGTGTTATTATTTCACAGAACCTCATTCAAATGTTTTGTATCAAAAGCGAACATTAAGCGCTTCAATACTTGGACCATTTGTGGAGCTAATGCCCCCAGCATGCTTCCGACACAATGGTGTAGGCTTACCGTTACCGGCACATGCAAGGCGAGTTAAGTTGGTAGTTTTTCATTTCAAAAATTTAATTTCTTTAGCGCTCATCCCCTTCATATATCGTCCCCACAGGAACACACACACCCAAAGAGCGTTGGTGATGTTTTCTTCAGCAGTTTGGAACCATTCTTGTTTGCACACTTGTTGGTGGTCCTGAAAAGGACCGTTTGATGTTTTCGTTTGGCGTTCACCATCCGGGCCGGGCATCTTACTTCGAGCTGGTGTACTTGGTGACGGCCTTCGTTCCCTCGGAAACGGCATGCTTGGCCAACTCACCAGGTAGCAGCAGACGGACGGCAGTCTGGATTTCGCGCGACGTGATCGTCGAACGCTTGTTGTAGTGCGCCAGCCGGGAGGCTTCGGCGGCGATGCGCTCGAAGATGTCGTTCACGAAACTGTTCATGATGCTCATCGCCTTGGACGATATGCCCGTGTCCGGATGCACTTGCTTCAGCACCTTGTAGATGTAGATTGCGTAGCTTTCCTTGCGGGTCTTGCGCTTCTTCTTCTTGTCGGACTTGGAGATGTTTTTCTGGGCCTTGCCAGACTTCTTCGCTGCCTTTCCACTGGTTTTCGGTGCCATTGCGTCACTGACTGCTGTGTGCTTCCTTTCGCTAGGAGTGTCGAACTCAATCAATTGGCAATTCTCTGGGATCCTTTGCTTATAACGACTAGAGTTCCAACTTCGATGCATGAGACACTTGATAAAAAGGCCGGTTCCCGCTCGTTTTCCGTCGCAGTTCGTGGGAATCCTTCTGCAGAGCAACTCACCGTTCTAAACCAAACGAAAAATGTCTGGACGTGGCAAGGGAGGAAAAGTGAAGGGAAAGGCAAAGTCCCGCTCGAACCGTGCCGGTCTGCAGTTCCCGGTCGGTCGTATTCATCGTCTGCTGCGTAAGGGCAACTATGCCGAACGCGTTGGAGCCGGAGCACCGGTGTATCTGGCCGCCGTGATGGAGTATCTAGCCGCTGAAGTGCTGGAATTGGCAGGAAACGCAGCCCGTGACAACAAGAAGACTCGCATCATCCCGCGTCATCTGCAACTGGCCATCCGCAACGACGAGGAGTTGAACAAGCTGCTCTCTGGAGTGACCATTGCTCAGGGTGGTGTGTTGCCGAACATCCAGGCTGTGCTGTTACCAAAGAAGACGGAAAAGAAGGCCTAAGCGCTGCGTTTCACGATCTCAACGACAACAAAAAAACCGTCCTTTTCAGGGCGACAAAGTGTTAGTGAAAAGATTGCTTCAAACATTTTCTCCATTCAAACACATTTCACAAGATGTTTGTGCGAGACGGTATGCACGACAATGAAGCGTCTTGTGCGCTTACGTTCGTCGGATTTAAAAAACGCGTTTGAGAACCGAAAGTTAAACATCAAACTCACATCACTTCAAGTGCTTCATCTAGTAGGCTGGCAAAACTCAGTTGGTGTAGGAAAATTAAATTGTAAACGCTGAACAAAGCAGAAACAGTTTCAATTTCGGGGCATCAGTACACTGGGAGAACGCAGAATCAGAATCCAGCAGCGTATCGGTAATCCTGAGTAAACACTGATTTTGAGTGCCAAATGGGACAGGCTAGGGGCAGACCCGCTAAAGCCTTGGCGAACGCTACGACCGCCCAAAACGAAGAGAATTTACCATTTTACCCAAAAATGCACGCCGATCGTGAAATGTATGTACAGTATAAGCAAATCATTTGCACGTAAGCACGGTTTGTTTCAACTGACCTTCGGGTGATGCTAAACCGTGGACATTTTTGATACCTCTTCTTCTCTATCCAAACAGATCAGAAGATTTCTGTGTGAAATGGACACTGAAGCGTCTTGTGCTTACTTGCGCGTTCAATTCTGCGCCGAATTTAAAAATGCGTTTATCAAACGAAAGTTAAAAATCAAACTCGCGCGACTTAAAATTAAAATTGGAAACGCTGAACTTGCGGGACACAAGGCAGAAACAATATCAATTTCGGGGCATCGGTGCAACAGAATCAACGCATCGGTAATTTTGGGTAAAACTGATTTTAGCTACCAAATGGGACAGTCTAGGGGCGAACGCTACCCTGGACCGCCCAAGAAGACCATTGTACCCGAAGATGGTGACCGTGAAATCTGCGTCCAGCATAAGCAACTCATTTGCAGGTAAGAACGGATGGACATTCGGGTGATGTAAAACTGTTGAAACTATTGATACTTCTACGAAAGTAACCAATTTCTGATGGTTGGCGGTGACTGAATTTCAACGGTCATGATCAACAGTTCACACACACAGTAGCTGGCATGGGCACGCCACTTTTGGCGCCATTTTTCACTCTCGACGCACTGGTAGGTATGGATGGTGATAACGGTAACAATACGGTCGGTTAAAGCGAAAGAAAGTGAAGAAACAACTCTTTGTGAAGCGAATGGTGGTCCTGAAAAGGACCGTTTTCTTTTTCCGACCGGTCGATGGTGCTTCGATGAAGTGCGCAGTTTAACCTCCGAAACCGTACAGAGTGCGGCCCTGGCGTTTCAGGGCGTACACCACATCCATGGCGGTGACGGTCTTGCGCTTGGCGTGCTCGGTGTACGTCACGGCATCACGAATCACGTTCTCCAGGAACACTTTGAGAACGCCACGGGTCTCCTCGTAGATCAGGCCCGAAATGCGCTTCACGCCGCCACGGCGAGCCAGACGGCGGATGGCTGGTTTCGTGATGCCCTGGATGTTATCGCGCAGCACTTTGCGATGACGCTTGGCTCCACCTTTGCCCAATCCTTTTCCTCCCTTTCCACGTCCAGTCATGTTGCTTGCTTTGCTGAATGTAGTCGACACGTTCGTCCCACGAAGCACCACTCAAGTTTACTGCGCTGCCGGCCGGAATCGCCCTTATTTATAGGCAGATCGAGGAGCTCCCGAGCGATGTGTGGCCATAAATAGGAGTGATTTGGCCGTTTCGCCTCTAGAAGTGTGAAACCATCGTCAGTGAACGGAACGAGTGTATCGAGACAGCATGGCCCGTACCAAGCAAACTGCCCGCAAGTCGACCGGAGGAAAGGCACCACGAAAGCAGCTAGCCACCAAAGCTGCCCGCAAGAGTGCCCCGGCCACCGGTGGAGTGAAGAAACCGCATCGGTACCGCCCCGGTACGGTGGCTCTGCGAGAGATCCGTCGCTACCAGAAGTCGACCGAGCTGCTCATTCGCAAGCTGCCATTCCAGCGGCTAGTTCGTGAGATCGCCCAGGACTTCAAGACGGATCTTCGCTTCCAGAGCTCGGCCGTGATGGCACTGCAGGAAGCGAGCGAGGCGTACCTGGTCGGTCTGTTCGAGGACACCAACCTGTGTGCCATCCACGCCAAGCGCGTCACCATCATGCCGAAGGACATCCAGCTCGCTCGTCGTATTCGTGGAGAACGCGCCTAAGTGAACCGATTCATCGGGAGGTCAAGCAATCAAAAAACGGTCCTTTTCAGGACCACCAATGTGTGTTAGAGAAAGAATTATTTCGCGTTTTTTTTTTTTTTTGGTGTCGGAGAAATGTATCCTCTCTCGCAAGAGGAGGGTTCCCCTACAAATTACACGTGAAAATAGGTTTTAAGCTGGACAAAACGGTATGATTAATCGCAATGGGCATTGCTCGAACAGATCAACACACAACGGCACGGAAGATGCTCATGGTGCAGAAGGATCTGTTAACGCAAATCGAAAGGAATTATCATGGAAGATATGAGGAAAGTCAATTTAATTACAACCGAAATCTCTCAATGAGAAACCACCTTCAACGCTAACAGCCTCAATGGTTTAAATCAGCTACATTGTCCCCAACGGCAGTTGATTTGAGCGCCTAAAGTTAGGCAGCGGTTCTTACCATCGTCCGATATGTAAGCCCGGTCCACACGCTCCGTTTTGCACAATGTTTTGAGACTGTGCAGTTTTAAGACGGAATGATAACGTTGTAATTAAGTACGTCCAGACGATGCAGTCATATTTGTAGTTTTTGCTCAGGCTTCTGTAAGAAAACATGCTGTTTTGTTTTGTCACAAAATTGTCTACACAGTCTTCAAAGCAATTTGGCTTTGTGTTCGCTGCAACTGCACAGTCTGCCAGGCAACACATTTGTTCAGCATTGTTGTAAAACTGAAAGCGTTCTATCGATTTGTGATACCTTTACAAACAACTGTACGGGATTATTGAAACATGCTACAAAGATGTATCTAATCCGTGAGGGATCGGAATTGCGTTCGGCGGTAGGTCTACAATTTTCGTATTCTCCTTTCGCTCATAGTGGAGCACGTGTTTGCGCGTCGCCGACGAGTGTTATTATTTCACAGAACCTCATTCAAATGTTTTGTATCAAAAGCGAACATTAAGCGCTTCAATACTTGGACCATTTGTGGAGCTAATGCCCCCAGCATGCTTCCGACACAATGGTGTAGGCTTACCGTTACCGGCACATGCAAGGCGAGTTAAGTTGGTAGTTTTTCATTTCAAAAATTTAATTTCTTTAGCGCTCATCCCCTTCATATATCGTCCCCACAGGAACATACACACCCAAAGAGCGTTGGTGATGTTTTCTTCAGCAGTTTGGAACCATTCTTGTTTGCACACTTGTTGGTGGTCCTGAAAAGGACCGTTTGATGTTTTCGTTTGGCGTTCACCATCCGGGCCGGGCATCTTACTTCGAGCTGGTGTACTTGGTGACGGCCTTCGTTCCCTCGGAAACGGCATGCTTGGCCAACTCACCAGGTAGCAGCAGACGGACGGCAGTCTGGATTTCGCGCGACGTGATCGTCGAACGCTTGTTGTAGTGCGCCAGCCGGGAGGCTTCGGCGGCGATGCGCTCGAAGATGTCGTTCACGAAACTGTTCATGATGCTCATCGCCTTGGACGATATGCCCGTGTCCGGATGCACTTGCTTCAGCACCTTGTAGATGTAGATTGCGTAGCTTTCCTTGCGGGTCTTGCGCTTCTTCTTCTTGTCGGACTTGGAGATGTTTTTCTGGGCCTTGCCAGACTTCTTCGCTGCCTTTCCACTGGTTTTCGGTGCCATTGCGTCACTGACTGCTGTGTGCTTCCTTTCGCTAGGAGTGTCGAACTCAATCAATTGGCAATTCTCTGGGATCCTTTGCTTATAACGACTAGAGTTCCAACTTCGATGCATGAGACACTTGATAAAAAGGCCGGTTCCCGCTCGTTTTCCGTCGCAGTTCGTGGGAATCCTTCTGCAGAGCAACTCACCGTTCTAAACCAAACGAAAAATGTCTGGACGTGGCAAGGGAGGAAAAGTGAAGGGAAAGGCAAAGTCCCGCTCGAACCGTGCCGGTCTGCAGTTCCCGGTCGGTCGTATTCATCGTCTGCTGCGTAAGGGCAACTATGCCGAACGCGTTGGAGCCGGAGCACCGGTGTATCTGGCCGCCGTGATGGAGTATCTAGCCGCTGAAGTGCTGGAATTGGCAGGAAACGCAGCCCGTGACAACAAGAAGACTCGCATCATCCCGCGTCATCTGCAACTGGCCATCCGCAACGACGAGGAGTTGAACAAGCTGCTCTCTGGAGTGACCATTGCTCAGGGTGGTGTGTTGCCGAACATCCAGGCTGTGCTGTTACCAAAGAAGACGGAAAAGAAGGCCTAAGCGCTGCGTTTCACGATCTCAACGACAACAAAAAAACCGTCCTTTTCAGGGCGACAAAGTGTTAGTGAAAAGATTGCTTCAAACATTTTCTCCATTCAAACACATTTCACAAGATGTTTGTGCGAGACGGTATGCACGACAATGAAGCGTCTTGTGCGCTTACGTTCGTCGGATTTAAAAAACGCGTTTGAGAACCGAAAGTTAAACATCAAACTCACATCACTTCAAGTGCTTCATCTAGTAGGCTGGCAAAACTCAGTTGGTGTAGGAAAATTAAATTGTAAACGCTGAACAAAGCAGAAACAGTTTCAATTTCGGGGCATCAGTACACTGGGAGAACGCAGAATCAGAATCCAGCAGCGTATCGGTAATCCTGAGTAAACACTGATTTTGAGTGCCAAATGGGACAGGCTAGGGGCAGACCCGCTAAAGCCTTGGCGAACGCTACGACCGCCCAAAACGAAGAGAATTTACCATTTTACCCAAAAATGCACGCCGATCGTGAAATGTATGTACAGTATAAGCAAATCATTTGCACGTAAGCACGGTTTGTTTCAACTGACCTTCGGGTGATGCTAAACCGTGGACATTTTTGATACCTCTTCTTCTCTATCCAAACAGATCAGAAGATTTCTGTGTGAAATGGACACTGAAGCGTCTTGTGCTTACTTGCGCGTTCAATTCTGCGCCGAATTTAAAAATGCGTTTATCAAACGAAAGTTAAAAATCAAACTCGCGCGACTTAAAATTAAAATTGGAAACGCTGAACTTGCGGGACACAAGGCAGAAACAATATCAATTTCGGGGCATCGGTGCAACAGAATCAACGCATCGGTAATTTTGGGTAAAACTGATTTTAGCTACCAAATGGGACAGTCTAGGGGCGAACGCTACCCTGGACCGCCCAAGAAGACCATTGTACCCGAAGATGGTGACCGTGAAATCTGCGTCCAGCATAAGCAACTCATTTGCAGGTAAGAACGGATGGACATTCGGGTGATGTAAAACTGTTGAAACTATTGATACTTCTACGAAAGTAACCAATTTCTGATGGTTGGCGGTGACTGAATTTCAACGGTCATGATCAACAGTTCACACACACAGTAGCTGGCATGGGCACGCCACTTTTGGCGCCATTTTTCACTCTCGACGCACTGGTAGGTATGGATGGTGATAACGGTAACAATACGGTCGGTTAAAGCGAAAGAAAGTGAAGAAACAACTCTTTGTGAAGCGAATGGTGGTCCTGAAAAGGACCGTTTTCTTTTTCCGACCGGTCGATGGTGCTTCGATGAAGTGCGCAGTTTAACCTCCGAAACCGTACAGAGTGCGGCCCTGGCGTTTCAGGGCGTACACCACATCCATGGCGGTGACGGTCTTGCGCTTGGCGTGCTCGGTGTACGTCACGGCATCACGAATCACGTTCTCCAGGAACACTTTGAGAACGCCACGGGTCTCCTCGTAGATCAGGCCCGAAATGCGCTTCACGCCGCCACGGCGAGCCAGACGGCGGATGGCTGGTTTCGTGATGCCCTGGATGTTATCGCGCAGCACTTTGCGATGACGCTTGGCTCCACCTTTGCCCAATCCTTTTCCTCCCTTTCCACGTCCAGTCATGTTGCTTGCTTTGCTGAATGTAGTCGACACGTTCGTCCCACGAAGCACCACTCAAGTTTACTGCGCTGCCGGCCGGAATCGCCCTTATTTATAGGCAGATCGAGGAGCTCCCGAGCGATGTGTGGCCATAAATAGGAGTGATTTGGCCGTTTCGCCTCTAGAAGTGTGAAACCATCGTCAGTGAACGGAACGAGTGTATCGAGACAGCATGGCCCGTACCAAGCAAACTGCCCGCAAGTCGACCGGAGGAAAGGCACCACGAAAGCAGCTAGCCACCAAAGCTGCCCGCAAGAGTGCCCCGGCCACCGGTGGAGTGAAGAAACCGCATCGGTACCGCCCCGGTACGGTGGCTCTGCGAGAGATCCGTCGCTACCAGAAGTCGACCGAGCTGCTCATTCGCAAGCTGCCATTCCAGCGGCTAGTTCGTGAGATCGCCCAGGACTTCAAGACGGATCTTCGCTTCCAGAGCTCGGCCGTGATGGCACTGCAGGAAGCGAGCGAGGCGTACCTGGTCGGTCTGTTCGAGGACACCAACCTGTGTGCCATCCACGCCAAGCGCGTCACCATCATGCCGAAGGACATCCAGCTCGCTCGTCGTATTCGTGGAGAACGCGCCTAAGTGAACCGATTCATCGGGAGGTCAAGCAATCAAAAAACGGTCCTTTTCAGGACCACCAATGTGTGTTAGAGAAAGAATTATTTCGCGTTTTTTTTTGGTGTCGGAGAAATGTATCCTCTCTCGCAAAAGGAGGGTTCCCCTACAAATTACACGTGAAAATAGGTTTTAAGCTGGACAAAACGGTATGATTAATCGCAATGGGTATTGCTCAAACAGATCAACACACAACGGCACGGAAGATGCTCATGGTGCAGAAGGATCTGTTAACGCAAATCGAAAGGAATTATCATGGAAGATATGAGGAAAGTCAATTTAATTACAACCGAAATCTCTCAATGAGAAACCACCTTCAACGCTAACAGCCTCAATGGTTTAAATCAGCTACATTGTCCCCAACGGCAGTTGATTTGAGCGCCTAAAGTTAGGCAGCGGTTCTTACCATCGTCCGATATGTAAGCCCGGTCCACACGCTCCGTTTTGCACAATGTTTTGAGACTGTGCAGTTTTAAGACGGAATGATAACGTTGTAATTAAGTACGTCCAGACGATGCAGTCATATTTGTAGTTTTTGCTCAGGCTTCTGTAAGAAAACATGCTGTTTTGTTTTGTCACAAAATTGTCTACACAGTCTTCAAAGCAATTTGGCTTTGTGTTCGCTGCAACTGCACAGTCTGCCAGGCAACACATTTGTTCAGCATTGTTGTAAAACTGAAAGCGTTCTATCGATTTGTGATACCTTTACAAACAACTGTACGGGATTATTGAAACATGCTACAAAGATGTATCTAATCCGTGAGGGATCGGAATTGCGTTCGGCAGTAGGTCTACAATTTTCGTATTCTCCTTTCGCTCATAGTGGAGCACGTGTTTGCGCGTCGCCGACGAGTGTTATTATTTCACAGAACCTCATTCAAATGTTTTGTATCAAAAGCGAACATTAAGCGCTTCAATACTTGGACCATTTGTGGAGCTAATGCCCCCAGCATGCTTCCGACACAATGGTGTAGGCTTACCGTTACCGGCACATGCAAGGCGAGTTAAGTTGGTAGTTTTTCATTTCAAAAATTTAATTTCTTTAGCGCTCATCCCCTTCATATATCGTCCCCACAGGAACATACACACCCAAAGAGCGTTGGTGATGTTTTCTTCAGCAGTTTGGAACCATTCTTGTTTGCACACTTGTTGGTGGTCCTGAAAAGGACCGTTTGATGTTTTCGTTTGGCGTTCACCATCCGGGCCGGGCATCTTACTTCGAGCTGGTGTACTTGGTGACGGCCTTCGTTCCCTCGGAAACGGCATGCTTGGCCAACTCACCAGGTAGCAGCAGACGGACGGCAGTCTGGATTTCGCGCGACGTGATCGTCGAACGCTTGTTGTAGTGCGCCAGCCGGGAGGCTTCGGCGGCGATGCGCTCGAAGATGTCGTTCACGAAACTGTTCATGATGCTCATCGCCTTGGACGATATGCCCGTGTCCGGATGCACTTGCTTCAGCACCTTGTAGATGTAGATTGCGTAGCTTTCCTTGCGGGTCTTGCGCTTCTTCTTCTTGTCGGACTTGGAGATGTTTTTCTGGGCCTTGCCAGACTTCTTCGCTGCCTTTCCACTGGTTTTCGGTGCCATTGCGTCACTGACTGCTGTGTGCTTCCTTTCGCTAGGAGTGTCGAACTCAATCAATTGGCAATTCTCTGGGATCCTTTGCTTATAACGACTAGAGTTCCAACTTCGATGCATGAGACACTTCATAAAAAGGCCGGTTCCCGCTCGTTTTCCGTCGCAGTTCGTGGGAATCCTTCTGCAGAGCAACTCACCGTTCTAAACCAAACGAAAAATGTCTGGACGTGGCAAGGGAGGAAAAGTGAAGGGAAAGGCAAAGTCCCGCTCGAACCGTGCCGGTCTGCAGTTCCCGGTCGGTCGTATTCATCGTCTGCTGCGTAAGGGCAACTATGCCGAACGCGTTGGAGCCGGAGCACCGGTGTATCTGGCCGCCGTGATGGAGTATCTAGCCGCTGAAGTGCTGGAATTGGCAGGAAACGCAGCCCGTGACAACAAGAAGACTCGCATCATCCCGCGTCATCTGCAACTGGCCATCCGCAACGACGAGGAGTTGAACAAGCTGCTCTCTGGAGTGACCATTGCTCAGGGTGGTGTGTTGCCGAACATCCAGGCTGTGCTGTTACCAAAGAAGACGGAAAAGAAGGCCTAAGCGCTGCGTTTCACGATCTCAACGACAACAAAAAAACCGTCCTTTTCAGGGCGACAAAGTGTTAGTGAAAAGATTGCTTCAAACATTTTCTCCATTCAAACACATTTCACAAGATGTTTGTGCGAGACGGTATGCACGACAATGAAGCGTCTTGTGCGCTTACGTTCGTCGGATTTAAAAAACGCGTTTGAGAACCGAAAGTTAAACATCAAACTCACATCACTTCAAGTGCTTCATCTAGTAGGCTGGCAAAACTCAGTTGGTGTAGGAAAATTAAATTGTAAACGCTGAACAAAGCAGAAACAGTTTCAATTTCGGGGCATCAGTACACTGGGAGAACGCAGAATCAGAATCCAGCAGCGTATCGGTAATCCTGAGTAAACACTGATTTTGAGTGCCAAATGGGACAGGCTAGGGGCAGACCCGCTAAAGCCTTGGCGAACGCTACGACCGCCTAAAACGAAGAGAATTTACCATTTTACCCAAAAATGCACGCCGATCGTGAAATGTATGTACAGTATAAGCAAATCATTTGCACGTAAGCACGGTTTGTTTCAACTGACCTTCGGGTGATGCTAAACCGTGGACATTTTTGATACCTCTTCTTCTCTATCCAAACAGATCAGAAGATTTCTGTGTGAAATGGACACTGAAGCGTCTTGTGCTTACTTGCGCGTTCAATTCTGCGCCGAATTTAAAAATGCGTTTATCAAACGAAAGTTAAAAATCAAACTCGCGCGACTTAAAATTAAAATTGGAAACGCTGAACTTGCGGGACACAAGGCAGAAACAATATCAATTTCGGGGCATCGGTGCAACAGAATCAACGCATCGGTAATTTTGGGTAAAACTGATTTTAGCTACCAAATGGGACAGTCTAGGGGCGAACGCTACCCTGGACCGCCCAAGAAGACCATTGTACCCGAAGATGGTGACCGTGAAATCTGCGTCCAGCATAAGCAACTCATTTGCAGGTAAGAACGGATGGACATTCGGGTGATGTAAAACTGTTGAAACTATTGATACTTCTACGAAAGTAACCAATTTCTGATGGTTGGCGGTGACTGAATTTCAACGGTCATGATCAACAGTTCACACACACAGTAGCTGGCATGGGCACGCCACTTTTGGCGCCATTTTTCACTCTCGACGCACTGGTAGGTATGGATGGTGATAACGGTAACAATACGGTCGGTTAAAGCGAAAGAAAGTGAAGAAACAACTCTTTGTGAAGCGAATGGTGGTCCTGAAAAGGACCGTTTTCTTTTTCCGACCGGTCGATGGTGCTTCGATGAAGTGCGCAGTTTAACCTCCGAAACCGTACAGAGTGCGGCCCTGGCGTTTCAGGGCGTACACCACATCCATGGCGGTGACGGTCTTGCGCTTGGCGTGCTCGGTGTACGTCACGGCATCACGAATCACGTTCTCCAGGAACACTTTGAGAACGCCACGGGTCTCCTCGTAGATCAGGCCCGAAATGCGCTTCACGCCGCCACGGCGAGCCAGACGGCGGATGGCTGGTTTCGTGATGCCCTGGATGTTATCGCGCAGCACTTTGCGATGACGCTTGGCTCCACCTTTGCCCAATCCTTTTCCTCCCTTTCCACGTCCAGTCATGTTGCTTGCTTTGCTGAATGTAGTCGACACGTTCGTCCCACGAAGCACCACTCAAGTTTACTGCGCTGCCGGCCGGAATCGCCCTTATTTATAGGCAGATCGAGGAGCTCCCGAGCGATGTGTGGCCATAAATAGGAGTGATTTGGCCGTTTCGCCTCTAGAAGTGTGAAACCATCGTCAGTGAACGGAACGAGTGTATCGAGACAGCATGGCCCGTACCAAGCAAACTGCCCGCAAGTCGACCGGAGGAAAGGCACCACGAAAGCAGCTAGCCACCAAAGCTGCCCGCAAGAGTGCCCCGGCCACCGGTGGAGTGAAGAAACCGCATCGGTACCGCCCCGGTACGGTGGCTCTGCGAGAGATCCGTCGCTACCAGAAGTCGACCGAGCTGCTCATTCGCAAGCTGCCATTCCAGCGGCTAGTTCGTGAGATCGCCCAGGACTTCAAGACGGATCTTCGCTTCCAGAGCTCGGCCGTGATGGCACTGCAGGAAGCGAGCGAGGCGTACCTGGTCGGTCTGTTCGAGGACACCAACCTGTGTGCCATCCACGCCAAGCGCGTCACCATCATGCCGAAGGACATCCAGCTCGCTCGTCGTATTCGTGGAGAACGCGCCTAAGTGAACCGATTCATCGGGAGGTCAAGCAATCAAAAAACGGTCCTTTTCAGGACCACCAATGTGTGTTAGAGAAAGAATTATTTCGCGTTTTTTTTTTTTTTGGTGTCGGAGAAATGTATCCTCTCTCGCAAGAGGAGGGTTCCCCTACAAATTACACGTGAAAATAGGTTTTAAGCTGGACAAAACGGTATGATTAATCGCAATGGGCATTGCTCGAACAGATCAACACACAACGGCACGGAAGATGCTCATGGTGCAGAAGGATCTGTTAACGCAAATCGAAAGGAATTATCATGGAAGATATGAGGAAAGTCAATTTAATTACAACCGAAATCTCTCAATGAGAAACCACCTTCAACGCTAACAGCCTCAATGGTTTAAATCAGCTACATTGTCCCCAACGGCAGTTGATTTGAGCGCCTAAAGTTAGGCAGCGGTTCTTACCATCGTCCGATATGTAAGCCCGGTCCACACGCTCCGTTTTGCACAATGTTTTGAGACTGTGCAGTTTTAAGACGGAATGATAACGTTGTAATTAAGTACGTCCAGACGATGCAGTCATATTTGTAGTTTTTGCTCAGGCTTCTGTAAGAAAACATGCTGTTTTGTTTTGTCACAAAATTGTCTACACAGTCTTCAAAGCAATTTGGCTTTGTGTTCGCTGCAACTGCACAGTCTGCCAGGCAACACATTTGTTCAGCATTGTTGTAAAACTGAAAGCGTTCTATCGATTTGTGATACCTTTACAAACAACTGTACGGGATTATTGAAACATGCTACAAAGATGTATCTAATCCGTGAGGGATCGGAATTGCGTTCGGCGGTAGGTCTACAATTTTCGTATTCTCCTTTCGCTCATAGTGGAGCACGTGTTTGCGCGTCGCCGACGAGTGTTATTATTTCACAGAACCTCATTCAAATGTTTTGTATCAAAAGCGAACATTAAGCGCTTCAATACTTGGACCATTTGTGGAGCTAATGCCCCCAGCATGCTTCCGACACAATGGTGTAGGCTTACCGTTACCGGCACATGCAAGGCGAGTTAAGTTGGTAGTTTTTCATTTCAAAAATTTAATTTCTTTAGCGCTCATCCCCTTCATATATCGTCCCCACAGGAACACACACACCCAAAGAGCGTTGGTGATGTTTTCTTCAGCAGTTTGGAACCATTCTTGTTTGCACACTTGTTGGTGGTCCTGAAAAGGACCGTTTGATGTTTTCGTTTGGCGTTCACCATCCGGGCCGGGCATCTTACTTCGAGCTGGTGTACTTGGTGACGGCCTTCGTTCCCTCGGAAACGGCATGCTTGGCCAACTCACCAGGTAGCAGCAGACGGACGGCAGTCTGGATTTCGCGCGACGTGATCGTCGAACGCTTGTTGTAGTGCGCCAGCCGGGAGGCTTCGGCGGCGATGCGCTCGAAGATGTCGTTCACGAAACTGTTCATGATGCTCATCGCCTTGGACGATATGCCCGTGTCCGGATGCACTTGCTTCAGCACCTTGTAGATGTAGATTGCGTAGCTTTCCTTGCGGGTCTTGCGCTTCTTCTTCTTGTCGGACTTGGAGATGTTTTTCTGGGCCTTGCCAGACTTCTTCGCTGCCTTTCCACTGGTTTTCGGTGCCATTGCGTCACTGACTGCTGTGTGCTTCCTTTCGCTAGGAGTGTCGAACTCAATCAATTGGCAATTCTCTGGGATCCTTTGCTTATAACGACTAGAGTTCCAACTTCGATGCATGAGACACTTCATAAAAAGGCCGGTTCCCGCTCGTTTTCCGTCGCAGTTCGTGGGAATCCTTCTGCAGAGCAACTCACCGTTCTAAACCAAACGAAAAATGTCTGGACGTGGCAAGGGAGGAAAAGTGAAGGGAAAGGCAAAGTCCCGCTCGAACCGTGCCGGTCTGCAGTTCCCGGTCGGTCGTATTCATCGTCTGCTGCGTAAGGGCAACTATGCCGAACGCATTGGAGCCGGAGCACCGGTGTATCTGGCCGCCGTGATGGAGTATCTAGCCGCTGAAGTGCTGGAATTGGCAGGAAACGCAGCCCGTGACAACAAGAAGACTCGCATCATCCCGCGTCATCTGCAACTGGCCATCCGCAACGACGAGGAGTTGAACAAGCTGCTCTCTGGAGTGACCATTGCTCAGGGTGGTGTGTTGCCGAACATCCAGGCTGTGCTGTTACCAAAGAAGACGGAAAAGAAGGCCTAAGCGCTGCGTTTCACGATCTCAACGACAACAAAAAAACCGTCCTTTTCAGGGCGACAAAGTGTTAGTGAAAAGATTGCTTCAAACATTTTCTCCATTCAAACACATTTCACAAGATGTTTGTGCGAGACGGTATGCACGACAATGAAGCGTCTTGTGCGCTTACGTTCGTCGGATTTAAAAAACGCGTTTGAGAACCGAAAGTTAAACATCAAACTCACATCACTTCAAGTGCTTCATCTAGTAGGCTGGCAAAACTCAGTTGGTGTAGGAAAATTAAATTGTAAACGCTGAACAAAGCAGAAACAGTTTCAATTTCGGGGCATCAGTACACTGGGAGAACGCAGAATCAGAATCCAGCAGCGTATCGGTAATCCTGAGTAAACACTGATTTTGAGTGCCAAATGGGACAGGCTAGGGGCAGACCCGCTAAAGCCTTGGCGAACGCTACGACCGCCCAAAACGAAGAGAATTTACCATTTTACCCAAAAATGCACGCCGATCGTGAAATGTATGTACAGTATAAGCAAATCATTTGCACGTAAGCACGGTTTGTTTCAACTGACCTTCGGGTGATGCTAAACCGTGGACATTTTTGATACCTCTTCTTCTCTATCCAAACAGATCAGAAGATTTCTGTGTGAAATGGACACTGAAGCGTCTTGTGCTTACTTGCGCGTTCAATTCTGCGCCGAATTTAAAAATGCGTTTATCAAACGAAAGTTAAAAATCAAACTCGCGCGACTTAAAATTAAAATTGGAAACGCTGAACTTGCGGGACACAAGGCAGAAACAATATCAATTTCGGGGCATCGGTGCAACAGAATCAACGCATCGGTAATTTTGGGTAAAACTGATTTTAGCTACCAAATGGGACAGTCTAGGGGCGAACGCTACCCTGGACCGCCCAAGAAGACCATTGTACCCGAAGATGGTGACCGTGAAATCTGCGTCCAGCATAAGCAACTCATTTGCAGGTAAGAACGGATGGACATTCGGGTGATGTAAAACTGTTGAAACTATTGATACTTCTACGAAAGTAACCAATTTCTGATGGTTGGCGGTGACTGAATTTCAACGGTCATGATCAACAGTTCACACACACAGTAGCTGGCATGGGCACGCCACTTTTGGCGCCATTTTTCACTCTCGACGCACTGGTAGGTATGGATGGTGATAACGGTAACAATACGGTCGGTTAAAGCGAAAGAAAGTGAAGAAACAACTCTTTGTGAAGCGAATGGTGGTCCTGAAAAGGACCGTTTTCTTTTTCCGACCGGTCGATGGTGCTTCGATGAAGTGCGCAGTTTAACCTCCGAAACCGTACAGAGTGCGGCCCTGGCGTTTCAGGGCGTACACCACATCCATGGCGGTGACGGTCTTGCGCTTGGCGTGCTCGGTGTACGTCACGGCATCACGAATCACGTTCTCCAGGAACACTTTGAGAACGCCACGGGTCTCCTCGTAGATCAGGCCCGAAATGCGCTTCACGCCGCCACGGCGAGCCAGACGGCGGATGGCTGGTTTCGTGATGCCCTGGATGTTATCGCGCAGCACTTTGCGATGACGCTTGGCTCCACCTTTGCCCAATCCTTTTCCTCCCTTTCCACGTCCAGTCATGTTGCTTGCTTTGCTGAATGTAGTCGACACGTTCGTCCCACGAAGCACCACTCAAGTTTACTGCGCTGCCGGCCGGAATCGCCCTTATTTATAGGCAGATCGAGGAGCTCCCGAGCGATGTGTGGCCATAAATAGGAGTGATTTGGCCGTTTCGCCTCTAGAAGTGTGAAACCATCGTCAGTGAACGGAACGAGTGTATCGAGACAGCATGGCCCGTACCAAGCAAACTGCCCGCAAGTCGACCGGAGGAAAGGCACCACGAAAGCAGCTAGCCACCAAAGCTGCCCGCAAGAGTGCCCCGGCCACCGGTGGAGTGAAGAAACCGCATCGGTACCGCCCCGGTACGGTGGCTCTGCGAGAGATCCGTCGCTACCAGAAGTCGACCGAGCTGCTCATTCGCAAGCTGCCATTCCAGCGGCTAGTTCGTGAGATCGCCCAGGACTTCAAGACGGATCTTCGCTTCCAGAGCTCGGCCGTGATGGCACTGCAGGAAGCGAGCGAGGCGTACCTGGTCGGTCTGTTCGAGGACACCAACCTGTGTGCCATCCACGCCAAGCGCGTCACCATCATGCCGAAGGACATCCAGCTCGCTCGTCGTATTCGTGGAGAACGCGCCTAAGTGAACCGATTCATCGGGAGGTCAAGCAATCAAAAAACGGTCCTTTTCAGGACCACCAATGTGTGTTAGAGAAAGAATTATTTCGCGTTTTTTTTTTTTTTTGGTGTCGGAGAAATGTATCCTCTCTCGCAAGAGGAGGGTTCCCCTACAAATTACACGTGAAAATAGGTTTTAAGCTGGACAAAACGGTATGATTAATCGCAATGGGCATTGCTCGAACAGATCAACACACAACGGCACGGAAGATGCTCATGGTGCAGAAGGATCTGTTAACGCAAATCGAAAGGAATTATCATGGAAGATATGAGGAAAGTCAATTTAATTACAACCGAAATCTCTCAATGAGAAACCACCTTCAACGCTAACAGCCTCAATGGTTTAAATCAGCTACATTGTCCCCAACGGCAGTTGATTTGAGCGCCTAAAGTTAGGCAGCGGTTCTTACCATCGTCCGATATGTAAGCCCGGTCCACACGCTCCGTTTTGCACAATGTTTTGAGACTGTGCAGTTTTAAGACGGAATGATAACGTTGTAATTAAGTACGTCCAGACGATGCAGTCATATTTGTAGTTTTTGCTCAGGCTTCTGTAAGAAAACATGCTGTTTTGTTTTGTCACAAAATTGTCTACACAGTCTTCAAAGCAATTTGGCTTTGTGTTCGCTGCAACTGCACAGTCTGCCAGGCAACACATTTGTTCAGCATTGTTGTAAAACTGAAAGCGTTCTATCGATTTGTGATACCTTTACAAACAACTGTACGGGATTATTGAAACATGCTACAAAGATGTATCTAATCCGTGAGGGATCGGAATTGCGTTCGGCGGTAGGTCTACAATTTTCGTATTCTCCTTTCGCTCATAGTGGAGCACGTGTTTGCGCGTCGCCGACGAGTGTTATTATTTCACAGAACCTCATTCAAATGTTTTGTATCAAAAGCGAACATTAAGCGCTTCAATACTTGGACCATTTGTGGAGCTAATGCCCCCAGCATGCTTCCGACACAATGGTGTAGGCTTACCGTTACCGGCACATGCAAGGCGAGTTAAGTTGGTAGTTTTTCATTTCAAAAATTTAATTTCTTTAGCGCTCATCCCCTTCATATATCGTCCCCACAGGAACATACACACCCAAAGAGCGTTGGTGATGTTTTCTTCAGCAGTTTGGAACCATTCTTGTTTGCACACTTGTTGGTGGTCCTGAAAAGGACCGTTTGATGTTTTCGTTTGGCGTTCACCATCCGGGCCGGGCATCTTACTTCGAGCTGGTGTACTTGGTGACGGCCTTCGTTCCCTCGGAAACGGCATGCTTGGCCAACTCACCAGGTAGCAGCAGACGGACGGCAGTCTGGATTTCGCGCGACGTGATCGTCGAACGCTTGTTGTAGTGCGCCAGCCGGGAGGCTTCGGCGGCGATGCGCTCGAAGATGTCGTTCACGAAACTGTTCATGATGCTCATCGCCTTGGACGATATGCCCGTGTCCGGATGCACTTGCTTCAGCACCTTGTAGATGTAGATTGCGTAGCTTTCCTTGCGGGTCTTGCGCTTCTTCTTCTTGTCGGACTTGGAGATGTTTTTCTGGGCCTTGCCAGACTTCTTCGCTGCCTTTCCACTGGTTTTCGGTGCCATTGCGTCACTGACTGCTGTGTGCTTCCTTTCGCTAGGAGTGTCGAACTCAATCAATTGGCAATTCTCTGGGATCCTTTGCTTATAACGACTAGAGTTCCAACTTCGATGCATGAGACACTTGATAAAAAGGCCGGTTCCCGCTCGTTTTCCGTCGCAGTTCGTGGGAATCCTTCTGCAGAGCAACTCACCGTTCTAAACCAAACGAAAAATGTCTGGACGTGGCAAGGGAGGAAAAGTGAAGGGAAAGGCAAAGTCCCGCTCGAACCGTGCCGGTCTGCAGTTCCCGGTCGGTCGTATTCATCGTCTGCTGCGTAAGGGCAACTATGCCGAACGCGTTGGAGCCGGAGCACCGGTGTATCTGGCCGCCGTGATGGAGTATCTAGCCGCTGAAGTGCTGGAATTGGCAGGAAACGCAGCCCGTGACAACAAGAAGACTCGCATCATCCCGCGTCATCTGCAACTGGCCATCCGCAACGACGAGGAGTTGAACAAGCTGCTCTCTGGAGTGACCATTGCTCAGGGTGGTGTGTTGCCGAACATCCAGGCTGTGCTGTTACCAAAGAAGACGGAAAAGAAGGCCTAAGCGCTGCGTTTCACGATCTCAACGACAACAAAAAAACCGTCCTTTTCAGGGCGACAAAGTGTTAGTGAAAAGATTGCTTCAAACATTTTCTCCATTCAAACACATTTCACAAGATGTTTGTGCGAGACGGTATGCACGACAATGAAGCGTCTTGTGCGCTTACGTTCGTCGGATTTAAAAAACGCGTTTGAGAACCGAAAGTTAAACATCAAACTCACATCACTTCAAGTGCTTCATCTAGTAGGCTGGCAAAACTCAGTTGGTGTAGGAAAATTAAATTGTAAACGCTGAACAAAGCAGAAACAGTTTCAATTTCGGGGCATCAGTACACTGGGAGAACGCAGAATCAGAATCCAGCAGCGTATCGGTAATCCTGAGTAAACACTGATTTTGAGTGCCAAATGGGACAGGCTAGGGGCAGACCCGCTAAAGCCTTGGCGAACGCTACGACCGCCCAAAACGAAGAGAATTTACCATTTTACCCAAAAATGCACGCCGATCGTGAAATGTATGTACAGTATAAGCAAATCATTTGCACGTAAGCACGGTTTGTTTCAACTGACCTTCGGGTGATGCTAAACCGTGGACATTTTTGATACCTCTTCTTCTCTATCCAAACAGATCAGAAGATTTCTGTGTGAAATGGACACTGAAGCGTCTTGTGCTTACTTGCGCGTTCAATTCTGCGCCGAATTTAAAAATGCGTTTATCAAACGAAAGTTAAAAATCAAACTCGCGCGACTTAAAATTAAAATTGGAAACGCTGAACTTGCGGGACACAAGGCAGAAACAATATCAATTTCGGGGCATCGGTGCAACAGAATCAACGCATCGGTAATTTTGGGTAAAACTGATTTTAGCTACCAAATGGGACAGTCTAGGGGCGAACGCTACCCTGGACCGCCCAAGAAGACCATTGTACCCGAAGATGGTGACCGTGAAATCTGCGTCCAGCATAAGCAACTCATTTGCAGGTAAGAACGGATGGACATTCGGGTGATGTAAAACTGTTGAAACTATTGATACTTCTACGAAAGTAACCAATTTCTGATGGTTGGCGGTGACTGAATTTCAACGGTCATGATCAACAGTTCACACACACAGTAGCTGGCATGGGCACGCCACTTTTGGCGCCATTTTTCACTCTCGACGCACTGGTAGGTATGGATGGTGATAACGGTAACAATACGGTCGGTTAAAGCGAAAGAAAGTGAAGAAACAACTCTTTGTGAAGCGAATGGTGGTCCTGAAAAGGACCGTTTTCTTTTTCCGACCGGTCGATGGTGCTTCGATGAAGTGCGCAGTTTAACCTCCGAAACCGTACAGAGTGCGGCCCTGGCGTTTCAGGGCGTACACCACATCCATGGCGGTGACGGTCTTGCGCTTGGCGTGCTCGGTGTACGTCACGGCATCACGAATCACGTTCTCCAGGAACACTTTGAGAACGCCACGGGTCTCCTCGTAGATCAGGCCCGAAATGCGCTTCACGCCGCCACGGCGAGCCAGACGGCGGATGGCTGGTTTCGTGATGCCCTGGATGTTATCGCGCAGCACTTTGCGATGACGCTTGGCTCCACCTTTGCCCAATCCTTTTCCTCCCTTTCCACGTCCAGTCATGTTGCTTGCTTTGCTGAATGTAGTCGACACGTTCGTCCCACGAAGCACCACTCAAGTTTACTGCGCTGCCGGCCGGAATCGCCCTTATTTATAGGCAGATCGAGGAGCTCCCGAGCGATGTGTGGCCATAAATAGGAGTGATTTGGCCGTTTCGCCTCTAGAAGTGTGAAACCATCGTCAGTGAACGGAACGAGTGTATCGAGACAGCATGGCCCGTACCAAGCAAACTGCCCGCAAGTCGACCGGAGGAAAGGCACCACGAAAGCAGCTAGCCACCAAAGCTGCCCGCAAGAGTGCCCCGGCCACCGGTGGAGTGAAGAAACCGCATCGGTACCGCCCCGGTACGGTGGCTCTGCGAGAGATCCGTCGCTACCAGAAGTCGACCGAGCTGCTCATTCGCAAGCTGCCATTCCAGCGGCTAGTTCGTGAGATCGCCCAGGACTTCAAGACGGATCTTCGCTTCCAGAGCTCGGCCGTGATGGCACTGCAGGAAGCGAGCGAGGCGTACCTGGTCGGTCTGTTCGAGGACACCAACCTGTGTGCCATCCACGCCAAGCGCGTCACCATCATGCCGAAGGACATCCAGCTCGCTCGTCGTATTCGTGGAGAACGCGCCTAAGTGAACCGATTCATCGGGAGGTCAAGCAATCAAAAAACGGTCCTTTTCAGGACCACCAATGTGTGTTAGAGAAAGAATTATTTCGCGTTTTTTTTTGGTGTCGGAGAAATGTATCCTCTCTCGCAAAAGGAGGGTTCCCCTACAAATTACACGTGAAAATAGGTTTTAAGCTGGACAAAACGGTATGATTAATCGCAATGGGTATTGCTCAAACAGATCAACACACAACGGCACGGAAGATGCTCATGGTGCAGAAGGATCTGTTAACGCAAATCGAAAGGAATTATCATGGAAGATATGAGGAAAGTCAATTTAATTACAACCGAAATCTCTCAATGAGAAACCACCTTCAACGCTAACAGCCTCAATGGTTTAAATCAGCTACATTGTCCCCAACGGCAGTTGATTTGAGCGCCTAAAGTTAGGCAGCGGTTCTTACCATCGTCCGATATGTAAGCCCGGTCCACACGCTCCGTTTTGCACAATGTTTTGAGACTGTGCAGTTTTAAGACGGAATGATAACGTTGTAATTAAGTACGTCCAGACGATGCAGTCATATTTGTAGTTTTTGCTCAGGCTTCTGTAAGAAAACATGCTGTTTTGTTTTGTCACAAAATTGTCTACACAGTCTTCAAAGCAATTTGGCTTTGTGTTCGCTGCAACTGCACAGTCTGCCAGGCAACACATTTGTTCAGCATTGTTGTAAAACTGAAAGCGTTCTATCGATTTGTGATACCTTTACAAACAACTGTACGGGATTATTGAAACATGCTACAAAGATGTATCTAATCCGTGAGGGATCGGAATTGCGTTCGGCGGTAGGTCTACAATTTTCGTATTCTCCTTTCGCTCATAGTGGAGCACGTGTTTGCGCGTCGCCGACGAGTGTTATTATTTCACAGAACCTCATTCAAATGTTTTGTATCAAAAGCGAACATTAAGCGCTTCAATACTTGGACCATTTGTGGAGCTAATGCCCCCAGCATGCTTCCGACACAATGGTGTAGGCTTACCGTTACCGGCACATGCAAGGCGAGTTAAGTTGGTAGTTTTTCATTTCAAAAATTTAATTTCTTTAGCGCTCATCCCCTTCATATATCGTCCCCACAGCAACACACACACCCAAAGAGCGTTGGTGATGTTTTCTTCAGCAGTTTGGAACCATTCTTGTTTGCACACTTGTTGGTGGTCCTGAAAAGGACCGTTTGATGTTTTCGTTTGGCGTTCACCATCCGGGCCGGGCATCTTACTTCGAGCTGGTGTACTTGGTGACGGCCTTCGTTCCCTCGGAAACGGCATGCTTGGCCAACTCACCAGGTAGCAGCAGACGGACGGCAGTCTGGATTTCGCGCGACGTGATCGTCGAACGCTTGTTGTAGTGCGCCAGCCGGGAGGCTTCGGCGGCGATGCGCTCGAAGATGTCGTTCACGAAACTGTTCATGATGCTCATCGCCTTGGACGATATGCCCGTGTCCGGATGCACTTGCTTCAGCACCTTGTAGATGTAGATTGCGTAGCTTTCCTTGCGGGTCTTGCGCTTCTTCTTCTTGTCGGACTTGGAGATGTTTTTCTGGGCCTTGCCAGACTTCTTCGCTGCCTTTCCACTGGTTTTCGGTGCCATTGCGTCACTGACTGCTGTGTGCTTCCTTTCGCTGGGAGTGTCGAACTCAATCAATTGGCAATTCTCTGGGATCCTTTGCTTATAACGACTAGAGTTCCAACTTCGATGCATGAGACACTTCATAAAAAGGCCGGTTCCCGCTCGTTTTCCGTCGCAGTTCGTGGGAATCCTTCTGCAGAGCAACTCACCGTTCTAAACCAAACGAAAAATGTCTGGACGTGGCAAGGGAGGAAAAGTGAAGGGAAAGGCAAAGTCCCGCTCGAACCGTGCCGGTCTGCAGTTCCCGGTCGGTCGTATTCATCGTCTGCTGCGTAAGGGCAACTATGCCGAACGCGTTGGAGCCGGAGCACCGGTGTATCTGGCCGCCGTGATGGAGTATCTAGCCGCTGAAGTGCTGGAATTGGCAGGAAACGCAGCCCGTGACAACAAGAAGACTCGCATCATCCCGCGTCATCTGCAACTGGCCATCCGCAACGACGAGGAGTTGAACAAGCTGCTCTCTGGAGTGACCATTGCTCAGGGTGGTGTGTTGCCGAACATCCAGGCTGTGCTGTTACCAAAGAAGACGGAAAAGAAGGCCTAAGCGCTGCGTTTCACGATCTCAACGACAACAAAAAAACCGTCCTTTTCAGGGCGACAAAGTGTTAGTGAAAAGATTGCTTCAAACATTTTCTCCATTCAAACACATTTCACAAGATGTTTGTGCGAGACGGTATGCACGACAATGAAGCGTCTTGTGCGCTTACGTTCGTCGGATTTAAAAAACGCGTTTGAGAACCGAAAGTTAAACATCAAACTCACATCACTTCAAGTGCTTCATCTAGTAGGCTGGCAAAACTCAGTTGGTGTAGGAAAATTAAATTGTAAACGCTGAACAAAGCAGAAACAGTTTCAATTTCGGGGCATCAGTACACTGGGAGAACGCAGAATCAGAATCCAGCAGCGTATCGGTAATCCTGAGTAAACACTGATTTTGAGTGCCAAATGGGACAGGCTAGGGGCAGACCCGCTAAAGCCTTGGCGAACGCTACGACCGCCCAAAACGAAGAGAATTTACCATTTTACCCAAAAATGCACGCCGATCGTGAAATGTATGTACAGTATAAGCAAATCATTTGCACGTAAGCACGGTTTGTTTCAACTGACCTTCGGGTGATGCTAAACCGTGGACATTTTTGATACCTCTTCTTCTCTATCCAAACAGATCAGAAGATTTCTGTGTGAAATGGACACTGAAGCGTCTTGTGCTTACTTGCGCGTTCAATTCTGCGCCGAATTTAAAAATGCGTTTATCAAACGAAAGTTAAAAATCAAACTCGCGCGACTTAAAATTAAAATTGGAAACGCTGAACTTGCGGGACACAAGGCAGAAACAATATCAATTTCGGGGCATCGGTGCAACAGAATCAACGCATCGGTAATTTTGGGTAAAACTGATTTTAGCTACCAAATGGGACAGTCTAGGGGCGAACGCTACCCTGGACCGCCCAAGAAGACCATTGTACCCGAAGATGGTGACCGTGAAATCTGCGTCCAGCATAAGCAACTCATTTGCAGGTAAGAACGGATGGACATTCGGGTGATGTAAAACTGTTGAAACTATTGATACTTCTACGAAAGTAACCAATTTCTGATGGTTGGCGGTGACTGAATTTCAACGGTCATGATCAACAGTTCACACACACAGTAGCTGGCATGGGCACGCCACTTTTGGCGCCATTTTTCACTCTCGACGCACTGGTAGGTATGGATGGTGATAACGGTAACAATACGGTCGGTTAAAGCGAAAGAAAGTGAAGAAACAACTCTTTGTGAAGCGAATGGTGGTCCTGAAAAGGACCGTTTTCTTTTTCCGACCGGTCGATGGTGCTTCGATGAAGTGCGCAGTTTAACCTCCGAAACCGTACAGAGTGCGGCCCTGGCGTTTCAGGGCGTACACCACATCCATGGCGGTGACGGTCTTGCGCTTGGCGTGCTCGGTGTACGTCACGGCATCACGAATCACGTTCTCCAGGAACACTTTGAGAACGCCACGGGTCTCCTCGTAGATCAGGCCCGAAATGCGCTTCACGCCGCCACGGCGAGCCAGACGGCGGATGGCTGGTTTCGTGATGCCCTGGATGTTATCGCGCAGCACTTTGCGATGACGCTTGGCTCCACCTTTGCCCAATCCTTTTCCTCCCTTTCCACGTCCAGTCATGTTGCTTGCTTTGCTGAATGTAGTCGACACGTTCGTCCCACGAAGCACCACTCAAGTTTACTGCGCTGCCGGCCGGAATCGCCCTTATTTATAGGCAGATCGAGAAGCTCCCGAGCGATGTGTGGCCATAAATAGGAGTGATTTGGCCGTTTCGCCTCTAGAAGTGTGAAACCATCGTCAGTGAACGGAACGAGTGTATCGAGACAGCATGGCCCGTACCAAGCAAACTGCCCGCAAGTCGACCGGAGGAAAGGCACCACGAAAGCAGCTAGCCACCAAAGCTGCCCGCAAGAGTGCCCCGGCCACCGGTGGAGTGAAGAAACCGCATCGGTACCGCCCCGGTACGGTGGCTCTGCGAGAGATCCGTCGCTACCAGAAGTCGACCGAGCTGCTCATTCGCAAGCTGCCATTCCAGCGGCTAGTTCGTGAGATCGCCCAGGACTTCAAGACGGATCTTCGCTTCCAGAGCTCGGCCGTGATGGCACTGCAGGAAGCGAGCGAGGCGTACCTGGTCGGTCTGTTCGAGGACACCAACCTGTGTGCCATCCACGCCAAGCGCGTCACCATCATGCCGAAGGACATCCAGCTCGCTCGTCGTATTCGTGGAGAACGCGCCTAAGTGAACCGATTCATCGGGAGGTCAAGCAATCAAAAAACGGTCCTTTTCAGGACCACCAATGTGTGTTAGAGAAAGAATTATTTCGCGTTTTTTTTTTTTTTGGTGTCGGAGAAATGTATCCTCTCTCGCAAGAGGAGGGTTCCCCTACAAATTACACGTGAAAATAGGTTTTAAGCTGGACAAAACGGTATGATTAATCGCAATGGGTATTGCTCAAACAGATCAACACACAACGGCACGGAAGATGCTCATGGTGCAGAAGGATCTGTTAACGCAAATCGAAAGGAATTATCATGGAAGATATGAGGAAAGTCAATTTAATTACAACCGAAATCTCTCAATGAGAAACCACCTTCAACGCTAACAGCCTCAATGGTTTAAATCAGCTACATTGTCCCCAACGGCAGTTGATTTGAGCGCCTAAAGTTAGGCAGCGGTTCTTACCATCGTCCGATATGTAAGCCCGGTCCACACGCTCCGTTTTGCACAATGTTTTGAGACTGTGCAGTTTTAAGACGGAATGATAACGTTGTAATTAAGTACGTCCAGACGATGCAGTCATATTTGTAGTTTTTGCTCAGGCTTCTGTAAGAAAACATGCTGTTTTGTTTTGTCACAAAATTGTCTACACAGTCTTCAAAGCAATTTGGCTTTGTGTTCGCTGCAACTGCACAGTCTGCCAGGCAACACATTTGTTCAGCATTGTTGTAAAACTGAAAGCGTTCTATCGATTTGTGATACCTTTACAAACAACTGTACGGGATTATTGAAACATGCTACAAAGATGTATCTAATCCGTGAGGGATCGGAATTGCGTTCGGCGGTAGGTCTACAATTTTCGTATTCTCCTTTCGCTCATAGTGGAGCACGTGTTTGCGCGTCGCCGACGAGTGTTATTATTTCACAGAACCTCATTCAAATGTTTTGTATCAAAAGCGAACATTAAGCGCTTCAATACTTGGACTATTTGTGGAGCTAATGCCCCCAGCATGCTTCCGACACAATGGTGTAGGCTTACCGTTACCGGCACATGCAAGGCGAGTTAAGTTGGTAGTTTTTCATTTCAAAAATTTAATTTCTTTAGCGCTCATCCCCTTCATATATCGTCCCCACAGCAACACACACACCCAAAGAGCGTTGGTGATGTTTTCTTCAGCAGTTTGGAACCATTCTTGTTTGCACACTTGTTGGTGGTCCTGAAAAGGACCGTTTGATGTTTTCGTTTGGCGTTCACCATCCGGGCCGGGCATCTTACTTCGAGCTGGTGTACTTGGTGACGGCCTTCGTTCCCTCGGAAACGGCATGCTTGGCCAACTCACCAGGTAGCAGCAGACGGACGGCAGTCTGGATTTCGCGCGACGTGATCGTCGAACGCTTGTTGTAGTGCGCCAGCCGGGAGGCTTCGGCGGCGATGCGCTCGAAGATGTCGTTCACGAAACTGTTCATGATGCTCATCGCCTTGGACGATATGCCCGTGTCCGGATGCACTTGCTTCAGCACCTTGTAGATGTAGATTGCGTAGCTTTCCTTGCGGGTCTTGCGCTTCTTCTTCTTGTCGGACTTGGAGATGTTTTTCTGGGCCTTGCCAGACTTCTTCGCTGCCTTTCCACTGGTTTTCGGTGCCATTGCGTCACTGACTGCTGTGTGCTTCCTTTCGCTGGGAGTGTCGAACTCAATCAATTGGCAATTCTTCAGTTTCAGTTCAAAATGTAATTTTATTCGTGATGATATTACATGGTTGTTATTTCGTGAGATGCATCGTTCATCGATTTTCAGCACTAAAGTGGTTTAAGCCTTTGGCTTGAGAGTGGTGTAGTTTAAATTTTGATTAATGGTTGAGCGCAAATGTGGCTTGAGTTTACTTAAATTCTATTGCTTACATACTAACTTAACTAACTTACTACTAACTGTACATTCATTAACTAAATAACTGCCTTATTAGGGCATGGTCGGAGTTTCTTGTTTGGAATTTAAGATTTGCTACGCTTGTTAAATAAAGGTCTTCTATGGAACAAGTTTCTACTTTTTCGTACAGCTCTTCTAGAGGCATGTAACGAGGAGCATCTATAATCATGCGTATGACCCTATTTAAAGCTATTTGTACTTTGTTTTTATGGATCTTGGCACATTGGCCCCAGACAGGGAGAGCATATGTTACTGAGGGAAGGATGATGGTTTTGTAGATGGCTATTTTGTTTGTAGTGGATAGTCTGGATCGGCGACTTATAAGCGGGTAGAGGTATTTTGTTAAAATGCAAATTTTTTGAACTAAATTTGAACTATGTACACCAAAAAGAAGCCTCTGGTCGATTGTAAGACCGAGATACTTAATCTGGGAGGACCACGGAATTGGGGATCCAGACACTGAAAGTTTCTCTAAGGGTGAGAGGAGATCCCTTCGGAGACGATGAGGCAAAGTGATCGCTTGGGTTTTCGCTTGATTTACCTTGATTTTCCAAGCTTCGGCAAACTGCAAGATGATGTCGACGCTTCGTTGCGCGCTGTTTTTTAGTTCCGGAATGGTGCGACCCTTCACCGCGATGGCCGTGTCATCCGCGAAAAGGAACAGTTGGGCACCAGTAGGAAGAGGTGGAAGGTCTGCCGTGTATAGGATGTATAGCAGAGGACCGAGAACGCTGCCCTGTGGAACGCCTGCCGGCATACTGACGATGCGAGATGATGTTGTTCCCAGAACGACACGGAACGTCCTTGTCTGCAAGTAGCTTCGCAGCAACTTTATGATGTAATATGGTAGACCGAAGGATTTCATCTTGTGGACCAGCCCATCATGCCATACATTGTCAAACGCTTTCTCCACGTCCAAAAGCACTATGACAGTGGTCTTAGAGACAGAACGGTGTCTTTTGATCGTATTACGTAGTCGAACCAGCTGATGAATGGTGGAGTGGCCTGGTCGGAAGCCGAACTGTTCTGGGTTGATGAGACTGTGCTCGAAAACTGCATCCTTCAGCCGCCAATAGACTAGTCTTTCGAACAGCTTGCCCAAAGCTGGTAGGAGGCTGATGGGTCTGTAGCTGCATGGCCGTGTTGGATCTTTTCCAGGCTTCAAGATGGGGATGACTTTGGAGTGTTTCCAGGTGTTGGGGAAATAGCCTAGCTCGAAGCAGCGATTAAAGAGCCTGACCAGTAGCGATATAGCATTCTCCTTAAGGTGTTTCAATAGGATGTTAAAGATGTTGTCGAAGCCGGGTGCTTTCATATTCTTGAGAGTTTTGAGGGTAGATCGGAGTTCCACAGCTGTAACTCTGTGTTCAGAAAGCAGGATCAGGCGTTCTTCCTCTACGCAGGATATACTGGCGGCTACTATATCCTCATGGGGGCTTTGGATATTAAGACCTAGTAGGTGGGCGGCGGCAAACTGGTCTGAAATCGCGTTCGCCTTTTCATCGGGAGCGAGTAAAGTTTGCTCACCTAATAGAAGGGGAGGTACTGGACGCGGCTTCCGCCTCAGGACTTTGGCCATCTTCCAAAAGGGAGGAGAACGGTCGTCCATACTTTCTAGCTTTTTTACGAAGTTGAGGTTTCGTATTTGCTCGACGCGGGTTGCAATTATTCTGCCCAGGGCTGCTGCCTCTCTCTTTTTGGACCCGTCCCCTGTCCTCTGGTGCTGTCGTCTCAGGGTGTTCCGCCGTGTGATGAGTTGCCGCGTGAACACATCAAGTAGAAGGACGTCTCCCCTAAGATGGACTTCTGGAACGGTTTCCGCTTCGGCCGATTTAATGGCAGCTTCCAGCAAGGCGATAGCACTGTCGATATCATTTGGCGTATGTATTTGCATGTCGGGTATGCTATTATCTACCAGACGCCCATACTGCTCCCAATTGACTTGATGGTAGTTTTTCCGCTGAGCCAATGGCACCCTCGAAGCACTACAGAGCACTTCCGTCAGAACAGGGAAGTGGTCAGAGTTGAGGGCATGTAGTGTGGTCGGCTTTTGTGCAACTATATTTGCCAGAAACAGATCGATGGTAGCAGGGGAACCACGTGATGGGATGTGAGTTGGGTGATCCGGAAAATTAATGGTGAAAAACCCATGTTGCGCGAGATCAGCCAAGAGGGTACCGTTCGAGTTGCCCCGAAGGTTTCCCCAAAGCTGATGCCGGGCATTGAGATCGCCACCGAGAACCGTATGAAAGCGGGAGTGCATGAGGAGGCGAAGGTCTCGTCGGAAGATTGTGGCTGAACCACTCCTATGAGTGCACTGCTTGGGGCAGTAAGCAGCAATTAGGCGCAGGGTGCCGACGCTGGATCGAACCTCTACACCAATGGCCTCGATGATGGTGGTGCCGTAGTGCGGGAGGAGGGTATGACGAAGCCCTCGACGGATGGCAATGGCTACTCCACCTCCGTTGTTGGTTCCGGGGCGGTCCAGGCGGTGAATTACAAAGTCGCTCATGTAGAAGCTAAGCTCTGGTTTTAGTCGTGTCTCAACAAGGAGAGCAACGTCGATGTGTTGTCGGTTAAGGAAATCTTCGAGCGGTATCGTTTTGGCTCTAACCGAGTTAGCGTTCCATGTCACGATCCGTAGCTTATCCATAGCGAAGCATAATGGTACCGATGGCGGTGACTTGTTCTAGCCGGGAACGACATCCCCGGAGCATCGTTGTCATTTCACACATGATCTTCATGAGCGTCTCGGTGTCATGAAGGTCCGAGAGGTTGTCCTCGGTTGGATGTTGTGCTGGGGGATTTTTAACCGATTGTGCTGGCGGAAAAATGTTCGGTTGTAAACCCGTCTGGGAGGCGAGGTTTACAGGTACAGCCTTACGGGGCCATGATGAAGAGCCAGGAACCGGGTTCGACGAAAACGATGCCGGTGGGAATTCAGCTGTAGCTTTCGGCGATGGAGCTGGGGCTTTTGCCACTGGCGGGGTGGGCCGTGGTGATGTTTTTGGTTTGAGTCCACGGTTGCTGGCTTGCTTCCGGACTTCCAAATATTTAGTGCGCTTGGCACACTCTGGGTCGTTTGCGCGGTGTGGTCCCTCACAATTCGCACATTTAACTTCCGCCGTGTTGGTGCACTCTGTGGTGAGGTGTTTTCCAGCGCAGGCGGCACAGCGAGGCTGAACCATGCAGTTCCGCGACCCATGACCGAAATCCAGACATCGAAGGCATTGGGTAGGGCCTCTGCGACCACCCCTGTAGGGCTCCCACCGAACAATGACGGACTGGATGGTACGAATGGCTTCTAGAGCCACGAAGGATGACGTGCCACGATTCAGTAGCACAATGTAGAGCTGATTATGGTACGAACGCTCTTGCTCGTTGCGGCGCTTGATGCGGTGTACTTCCTCTACTTGGAGCCCATAATGGAGACGAAGCTCGTTTGCTATATCGCCGTTTTCTAGCAACGGCAAACCTCGTAGCACCACTTTGAACGGACGCTCACTCTTCACGTCGTGCGTGAAATATTCCACTTTTTCCTTGGTAAGGAAATCGAGGACCTTTGTCAGTTCAGGGCGTGAGCTGACAAAAACTTTTGTGCCAATTCCAGACAGCTGGAATGTGGCTTTGACCCCTCTGGCCATTAGCGACGCGCGAAGGGTTGTCAGTGCCATTGATTTAACGACCACTGGTGGAAGTTTCAAAGACGAGTTTTTTGTTGACCCTGCAACTGGAGCAGGAATTTGAGCAGTCGCTGTTTCAGGCACAACGGCCGGCTTTGGGCGTCTCCGTCTGGCACTCACTGTTGTGAATCCTGAGGAGTCTGAGGTTGAGTCGGAACTCCCCTCTGACGTGTCCATGGAACACTCCGTCTCTGTGGCATCGCTTGACGCAACGATGCTCTCATCGGCGCTCCTTTTGGATCTCTTGGATCCATCACTGTGAGTCTCCGATACAGCATCCGAGTCTCTCTCACTCTTCTTCTTTTTCTTCGTCTTCTTCCCCATGGCAAAGGTTCACTGTTCACTTCACACTATTAACTCACTATCGGATGCTGCCGGATCGGATGCTGGATGATGAATAATTCAATTAATTCATTAATTGGCAATTCTCTGGGATCCTTTGCTTATAACGACTAGAGTTCCAACTTCGATGCATGAGACACTTCATAAAAAGGCCGGTTCCCGCTCGTTTTCCGTCGCAGTTCGTGGGAATCCTTCTGCAGAGCAACTCACCGTTCTAAACCAAACGAAAAATGTCTGGACGTGGCAAGGGAGGAAAAGTGAAGGGAAAGGCAAAGTCCCGCTCGAACCGTGCCGGTCTGCAGTTCCCGGTCGGTCGTATTCATCGTCTGCTGCGTAAGGGCAACTATGCCGAACGCGTTGGAGCCGGAGCACCGGTGTATCTGGCCGCCGTGATGGAGTATCTAGCCGCTGAAGTGCTGGAATTGGCAGGAAACGCAGCCCGTGACAACAAGAAGACTCGCATCATCCCGCGTCATCTGCAACTGGCCATCCGCAACGACGAGGAGTTGAACAAGCTGCTCTCTGGAGTGACCATTGCTCAGGGTGGTGTGTTGCCGAACATCCAGGCTGTGCTGTTACCAAAGAAGACGGAAAAGAAGGCCTAAGCGCTGCGTTTCACGATCTCAACGACAACAAAAAAACCGTCCTTTTCAGGGCGACAAAGTGTTAGTGAAAAGATTGCTTCAAACATTTTCTCCATTCAAACACATTTCACAAGATGTTTGTGCGAGACGGTATGCACGACAATGAAGCGTCTTGTGCGCTTACGTTCGTCGGATTTAAAAAACGCGTTTGAGAACCGAAAGTTAAACATCAAACTCACATCACTTCAAGTGCTTCATCTAGTAGGCTGGCAAAACTCAGTTGGTGTAGGAAAATTAAATTGTAAACGCTGAACAAAGCAGAAACAGTTTCAATTTCGGGGCATCAGTACACTGGGAGAACGCAGAATCAGAATCCAGCAGGGTATCGGTAATCCTGAGTAAACACTGATTTTGAGTGCCAAATGGGACAGGCTAGGGGCAGACCCGCTAAAGCCTTGGCGAACGCTACGACCGCCCAAAACGAAGAGAATTTACCATTTTACCCAAAAATGCACGCCGATCGTGAAATGTATTTACAGTATAAGCAAATCATTTGCACGTAAGCACGGTTTGTTTCAACTGACCTTCGGGTGATGCTAAACCGTGGACATTTTTGATACCTCTTCTTCTCTATCCAAACAGATCAGAAGATTTCTGTGTGAAATGGACACTGAAGCGTCTTGTGCTTACTTGCGCGTTCAATTCTGCGCCGAATTTAAAAATGCGTTTATCAAACGAAAGTTAAAAATCAAACTCGCGCGACTTAAAATTAAAATTGGAAACGCTGAACTTGCGGGACACAAGGCAGAAACAATATCAATTTCGGGGCATCGGTGCAACAGAATCAACGCATCGGTAATTTTGGGTAAAACTGATTTTAGCTACCAAATGGGACAGTCTAGGGGCGAACGCTACCCTGGACCGCCCAAGAAGACCATTGTACCCGAAGATGGTGACCGTGAAATCTGCGTCCAGCATAAGCAACTCATTTGCAGGTAAGAACGGATGGACATTCGGGTGATGTAAAACTGTTGAAACTATTGATACTTCTACGAAAGTAACCAATTTCTGATGGTTGGCGGTGACTGAATTTCAACGGTCATGATCAACAGTTCACACACACAGTAGCTGGCATGGGCACGCCACTTTTGGCGCCATTTTTCACTCTCGACGCACTGGTAGGTATGGATGGTGATAACGGTAACAATACGGTCGGTTAAAGCGAAAGAAAGTGAAGAAACAACTCTTTGTGAAGCGAATGGTGGTCCTGAAAAGGACCGTTTTCTTTTTCCGACCGGTCGATGGTGCTTCGATGAAGTGCGCAGTTTAACCTCCGAAACCGTACAGAGTGCGGCCCTGGCGTTTCAGGGCGTACACCACATCCATGGCGGTGACGGTCTTGCGCTTGGCGTGCTCGGTGTACGTCACGGCATCACGAATCACGTTCTCCAGGAACACTTTGAGAACGCCACGGGTCTCCTCGTAGATCAGGCCCGAAATGCGCTTCACGCCGCCACGGCGAGCCAGACGGCGGATGGCTGGTTTCGTGATGCCCTGGATGTTATCGCGCAGCACTTTGCGATGACGCTTGGCTCCACCTTTGCCCAATCCTTTTCCTCCCTTTCCACGTCCAGTCATGTTGCTTGCTTTGCTGAATGTAGTCGACACGTTCGTCCCACGAAGCACCACTCAAGTTTACTGCGCTGCCGGCCGGAATCGCCCTTATTTATAGGCAGATCGAGAAGCTCCCGAGCGATGTGTGGCCATAAATAGGAGTGATTTGGCCGTTTCGCCTCTAGAAGTGTGAAACCATCGTCAGTGAACGGAACGAGTGTATCGAGACAGCATGGCCCGTACCAAGCAAACTGCCCGCAAGTCGACCGGAGGAAAGGCACCACGAAAGCAGCTAGCCACCAAAGCTGCCCGCAAGAGTGCCCCGGCCACCGGTGGAGTGAAGAAACCGCATCGGTACCGCCCCGGTACGGTGGCTCTGCGAGAGATCCGTCGCTACCAGAAGTCGACCGAGCTGCTCATTCGCAAGCTGCCATTCCAGCGGCTAGTTCGTGAGATCGCCCAGGACTTCAAGACGGATCTTCGCTTCCAGAGCTCGGCCGTGATGGCACTGCAGGAAGCGAGCGAGGCGTACCTGGTCGGTCTGTTCGAGGACACCAACCTGTGTGCCATCCACGCCAAGCGCGTCACCATCATGCCGAAGGACATCCAGCTCGCTCGTCGTATTCGTGGAGAACGCGCCTAAGTGAACCGATTCATCGGGAGGTCAAGCAATCAAAAAACGGTCCTTTTCAGGACCACCAATGTGTGTTAGAGAAAGAATTATTTCGCGTTTTTTTTTTTTTTGGTGTCGGAGAAATGTATCCTCTCTCGCAAGAGGAGGGTTCCCCTACAAATTACACATGAAAATAGGTTTTAAGCTGGACAAAACGGTATGATTAATCGCAATGGGCATTGCTCGAACAGATCAACACACAACGGCACGGAAGATGCTCATGGTGCAGAAGGATCTGTTAACGCAAATCGAAAGGAATTATCATGGAAGATATGAGGAAAGTCAATTTAATTACAACCGAAATCTCTCAATGAGAAACCACCTTCAACGCTAACAGCCTCAATGGTTTAAATCAGCTACATTGTCCCCAACGGCAGTTGATTTGAGCGCCTAAAGTTAGGCAGCGGTTCTTACCATCGTCCGATATGTAAGCCCGGTCCACACGCTCCGTTTTGCACAATGTTTTGAGACTGTGCAGTTTTAAGACGGAATGATAACGTTGTAATTAAGTACGTCCAGACGATGCAGTCATATTTGTAGTTTTTGCTCAGGCTTCTGTAAGAAAACATGCTGTTTTGTTAAACAAAATTGTCTACACAGTCTTCAAAGCAATTTGGCTTTGTGTTCGCTGCAACTGCACAGTCTGCCAGGCAACACATTTGTTCAGCATTGTTGTAAAACTGAAAGCGTTCTATCGATTTGTGATACCTTTACAAACAACTGTACGGGATTATTGAAACATGCTACAAAGATGTATCTAATCCGTGAGGGATCGGAATTGCGTTCGGCGGTAGGTCTACAATTTTCGTATTCTCCTTTCGCTCATAGTGGAGCACGTGTTTGCGCGTCGCCGACGAGTGTTATTATTTCACAGAACCTCATTCAAATGTTTTGTATCAAAAGCGAACATTAAGCGCTTCAATACTTGGACCATTTGTGGAGCTAATGCCCCCAGCATGCTTCCGACACAATGGTGTAGGCTTACCGTTACCGGCACATGCAAGGCGAGTTAAGTTGGTAGTTTTTCATTTCAAAAATTTAATTTCTTTAGCGCTCATCCCCTTCATATATCGTCCCCACAGCAACACACACACCCAAAGAGCGTTGGTGATGTTTTCTTCAGCAGTTTGGAACAATTCTTGTTTGCACACTTGTTGGTGGTCCTGAAAAGGACCGTTTGATGTTTTCGTTTGGCGTTCACCATCCGGGCCGGGCATCTTACTTCGAGCTGGTGTACTTGGTGACGGCCTTCGTTCCCTCGGAAACGGCATGCTTGGCCAACTCACCAGGTAGCAGCAGACGGACGGCAGTCTGGATTTCGCGCGACGTGATCGTCGAACGCTTGTTGTAGTGCGCCAGCCGGGAGGCTTCGGCGGCGATGCGCTCGAAGATGTCGTTCACGAAACTGTTCATGATGCTCATCGCCTTGGACGATATGCCCGTGTCCGGATGCACTTGCTTAAGCACCTTGTAGATGTAGATTGCGTAGCTTTCCTTGCGGGTCTTGCGCTTCTTCTTCTTGTCGGACTTGGAGATGTTTTTCTGGGCCTTGCCAGACTTCTTCGCTGCCTTTCCACTGGTTTTCGGTGCCATTGCGTCACTGACTGCTGTGTGCTTCCTTTCGCTGGGAGTGTCGAACTCAATCAATTGGCAATTCTCTGGGATCCTTTGCTTATAACGACTAGAGTTCCAACTTCGATGCATGAGACACTTCATAAAAAGGCCGGTTCCCGCTCGTTTTCCGTCGCAGTCCGTGGGACAATTGATTGAGTTCGACAGTCGCGGTATCAACGTCGAGGTGATAGGAAGTGTTCAATCGCAGTGTCTTCAAGAAGTGTCTCTACGCGTTACCTTTCTTAATAAAACGTCAAGTGTTCTAAGAAATAGACATAATTATTTTTGTCTGAACCAATGATCGACAACTAAAGGGTGTTTTTTATCAGAAGCGAAGAGTGAAGAAGGGGGGCAGCATGGCTGGGTCCGACCCTCCGCCTGTGCGCTCCAGAAATGAAAGATCCATTCCCGTATGGTTGGACCCCACCGACTCCTGCGGTGAAATGAAATTTCTGGTATTACAAGGAGACAATGGAACAACCATTCCAAATAACATTTTTATCGTGGCAAAATCGCTGGAAAGTTTTGCTGAAAAATTGGCCGAACCAGCCAAACTCATTGACCGAGGTACAAAGTTCCTAATAAAGACACGGAATCCGGTCTAATACAAGAAACTGCAAACCCTCAAAACACTCCTGGACGGTACACGGATTTCTATAACCCCCCGCGCCACGCTAAACTCGGTTCAGTGCTGCATCTTTGCACCTGAACTCAAAGACATCCCGGACGAAGAAATAGCAAACGAACTGAAAGAGCAAAGAGTCGTTAGTGTACGCCGTTTCACACGAAAAGTTAATGGCCAAATAATCGGAACAAACGTGTTTCTCCCAACCAAGAAAATCGGAGTATGATTTTCATACATCTCGCTCTGGCGCGTGCCCTGGGGTACATGCGCTGTCTCACTGACTGCGCCGATCCGTAGTCGAATGCGGTCGGCCGTCCCCTCTCGAGCCGAGCATTGCAATTCGAATCGAGCGGCGCACTCGTAATTCCATATATGGGCATCGGCAATAGACGAAGCGAGCCATTCCCCAAAAATTACGAAGCCATCTCCAAAAATTGCGAATGATCCAGCTTCGGCTTCCCGACACGCATCGTGTCGTGCTTGCTTCCCCGACACGACCCTCGCTACGCCCAATACCCGCGCGCATACACTCACCAAGCGGTGCGCAAATTCTCACACGCATGCCATGCATTGAACAGCCTATGCACGACCGTCACCGCCGGCGTGCGGGCGAGAACTGACATGCTAGGGTAGGGGATCTTTTTTCTATCCCCGCACGACTGGACATCTGAGAGAACGCAGCACGCTCTGTGCAGCGGACTTACGATTTCTTCAACACGCAGCGCCTACCGATGCAGCCCGGCAGGCCGACTCTTATACCGTTAAAGAACACACATATCTATAAGAGCTCTATGGCCGAGCGAGTTGACCGACACACTCATGACACAAAGAAACAGAGAGAGGGAGAGGAAGGTGGGAGAGTAGTGAAGGAATGGAAGAGAAGAGCCAGACCCGAGCCGGGGTCGGCTCTCCCATTTTTTTCGGATCGGGTCGCGCGAGCCGAGCTCAATCCCCATTCGTTTGAAAAGGAAGAATAATTTTGTGAAATGAATGTCGACATTCACTCGGCAACAATTCTAGCGAAAACCGGCGTGGTCGCTTCATTGGGCTGCTGCGCGTCGAGGGAGCAACAATCCCCTCCCATATACGCTTGGGTCTACTCCGTGTCGCCACTCGGCAATACTATCTACGACCTATGGTATGTTTCAATTGTGCCAGCTTTGGACATACAAAACTCAGATGCGACAAAGGCCAGGTTTGTGGGAATTGCGGCACCCCAGCGCATGGAGAGTGCACCGCACCACCCGCCTGTGTTAACTGCAAAGGAGAACAAACCGAACTTACAAAAAGCAAGCAAGCACTGGAATCTGCCGAAAAACCAATGGTCGAAATGAAGCAAACGATAAAAATTTTGAACGAACAACTCCAACTGCAGCAAAAGACAATACAAAAACTGATAAAACAAAAAGAAACGGCAACAGAAAGCTCGGAATCAGAAACAGAACAACACCAACCTAGCTCTATCTTGGAACATCAGAGGATTAAATAGCAATGTAAACGAACTACAACTTCTCATAGCCCAACAAAATCCCTTAATAGTTGCCTTACAGGAAAATGGGCTATTTGCACCCAAAATTCCACCTTCAATTTATATAACTGGACAAATTCATGTGTACCATCAATACCTCGCCACAGCACATGCATAGGAATACTTAAAAATATTCCAATGCAAATAATAACTCTAAACACAACTATCCCAGCTTTTGCTATTCGCCTTTATTCACCTTTGGAAGCGACCATCCTTTCCCTTTATATCCCACCTTCTCTATCCAATACAGAAGCGTTACAGAAACTGATAGACGATCTTCTTTCACAACTACCGTCCCCCATCATTATATTAGGCAATCTCAATGCACATCATTCTATATGGGGTAATCCCCGCTCAAACCGACGAGGTGTTGCACTACATGAGATTTTTCATATCTATAGCCTTCATACCCTTTTCAACAAAACTCCAACCTTAGTTTGTACAGGCAAAGGAACCTTCTCCACTCCTGACCACATTGTAGTGCCTTCCCAAATGGCCCAACATTTCCAAATTAAAATATTAAATGATACTCACGGTAGTGATCATTACCCTACCATCCTGCTTCACTCATCGCAAACCATAGCAAACAAAATCCGCCCCCGCTGGAAATACGATTAAGCAGTATGGGACATATTTCAATACCGAAACGTTTATCTCGTACTTGTACTCGTACTTTATCTCGTACTTCTCGCATAACCTCCGCCGAACCAATAACAGTAGATAGTTTTTGTCACATTATGCAGGAAGCTGCCCTTGTAAGCATACCCCGTACAAAAGGTAAACTTGCCAAGAAAAATCTTCCCTGGTTGTTGGAAAACTTTGCGTTGTGGTGCAATTACTTGCAACTTTCTTTATTGTAAAATCTGGCGAAGGTTCCCAATTAAATGCGTTGAACGCTTCTTTTTCCAACTGAATCACCTGAAGCTGTCCGCGGCGCCTTCCTTTATCTCTTCTAGCCGCTCATTCCCTCGGAACCATCGTTCTCGCTATCTGACTAACGCAATCTAACTCCGCAATCTAATCTTCCACCTCTACCACGATCGCACCTGTCACCGTCCGTCGATCGCGAATGTAAACAAAGTTTACATTTTCCCCCCCGGTCCAGTGATTCCGTACAATCACTTGACCATTTTTGTCGCGATCGTTTGCATGTGCTTCTGCGGTTCCCTAGCCTTAACGTCTAAAACTGCTAGCTTTGTCGCTGGCTTTTCTCATAAACCCGTCGCGGTTTTTACCGTTGCTCGCCTCACTTGCCCGTCGTTAGCTTTCCCTACTTGTACCACTCTTCCCATCGGCCACGTGTTTCGAGGCAAATCCCCGTCCGCGATTAGTACGATGTCCCCAACTTCAATCGGCCGTACCGGTGTGAACCGGTTTGATTCTACGTGTCAGGGTCGGCAGGTACTCTTTAATCCACTTTTTCCAGAATATATCGGCCAACACCTGCGAAGCCTTCCAGGACATCTTCAGTGCTGCTGCATCATCGTTGTATTCAGCTCTAAGTGGTTCTCCGTTGGCTGTACCTAACAGAAAATGATTTGGTGTTAATGGTGGGTCAAATTCGTAGTCCAGAGGAATGTGTGTAAGCGGACGAGAATTTATGATCGATTGAACTTCACCAAACGCTGAGAGAAGCACTTCGTCTGTTGGTAAACGGGGAAGCTTCATCTCCCCTAGCACCTTCTTCACTGATTTGATTAGCCGCTCCCAGCATCCGCAGAAATGCGGCGCGCCCGGCGGGTTGAACTTCCAGGTGAGGTTCGATGTCGTGAACTCTTCGGCTAATTGTTTCTCATTTACTCCTTTCCAGGCTTCGCACAGTTCTCGAGAAGCACCGACGAAGTTTTTTCCACAATCGCTGATGAATTCGACCGGTTTCCCTCGTACAGCGACAAATCGTTGAATCGCAAGGATGCATGACGATGTAGTTAACGAATGCGCAACCTCTAAGTGAATCGCTCTTACGGTCATGCATGTAAAGAGGACTCCCCACCGTTTTTCTACCCGACATACGCACAAACTTCTCAGAACGATGAACAAACCAAACTTACAAAAAGCAAGCAAGCACTGGAATCTGCCGAAAAAACAATGGTCGAAATGAAGCAAACGATAAAAATTTTGAACGAACAACTCCAACTGCAGCAAAAGACAATACAAAAACTGATAAAACAAAAAGAAACGGCAACAGAAAGCTCGGAATCAGAAACAGAACAACACCAACCTAGCTCTATCTTGGAACATCAGAGGATTAAATAGCAATGTAAACGAACTACAACTTCTCATAGCCCAACAAAATCCCTTAATAGTTGCCTTACAGGAAAATGGGCTATTTGCACCCAATGGAAATTCCACCTTCAATTTATATAACTGGACAAATTCATGTGTACCATCAATACCTCGCCACAGCACATGCATAGGAATACTTAAAAATATTCCAATGCAAATAATAACTCTAAACACAACTATCCCAGCTTTTGCTATTCGCCTTTATTCACCTTTGGAAGCGACCATCCTTTCCCTTTATATCCCACCTTCTCTATCCAATACAGAAGCGTTACAGAAACTGATAGACGATCTTCTTTCACAACTACCGTCCCCCATCATTATATTAGGCAATCTCAATGCACATCATTCTATATGGGGTAATCCCCGCTCAAACCGACGAGGTGTTGCACTACATGAGATTTTTCATATCTATAGCCTTCATACCCTTTTCAACAAAACTCCAACCTTAGTTTGTACAGGCAAAGGAACCTTCTCCACTCCTGACCACATTGTAGTGCCTTCCCAAATGGCCCAACATTTCCAAATTAAAATATTAAATGATACTCACGGTAGTGATCATTACCCTACCATCCTGCTTCACTCATCGCAAACCATAGCAAACAAAATCCGCCCCCGCTGGAAATACGATTAAGCAGTATGGGACATATTTCAATACCGAAACGTTTATCTCGTACTTGTACTCGTACTTTATCTCGTACTTCTCGCATAACCTCCGCCGAACCAATAACAGTAGATAGTTTTTGTCACATTATGCAGGAAGCTGCCCTTGTAAGCATACCCCGTACAAAAGGTAAACTTGCCAAGAAAAATCTTCCCTGGTTGTTGGAAAACTTTGCGTTGTGGTGCAATTACTTGCAACTTTCTTTATTGTAAAATCTGGCGAAGGTTCCAAATTAAATGCGTTGAACGCTTCTTTTTCCAACTGAATCACCTGAAGCTGTCCGCGGCGCCTTCCTTTATCTCTTCTAGCCGCTCATTCCCTCGGAACCATCGTTCTCGCTATCTGACTAACGCAATCTAACTCCGCAATCTAATCTTCCACCTCTACCACGATCGCACCTGTCACCGTCCGTCGATCGCGAATGTAAACAAAGTTTACATTTTCCCCCCCGGTCCAGTGATTCCGTACAATCACTTGACCATTTTTGTCGCGATCGTTTGCATGTGCTTCTGCGGTTCCCTAGCCTTAACGTCTAAAACTGCTAGCTTTGTCGCTGGCTTTTCTCATAAACCCGTCGCGGTTTTTACCGTTGCTCGCCTCACTTGCCCGTCGTTAGCTTTCCCTACTTGTACCACTCTTCCCATCGGCCACGTGTTTCGAGGCAAATCCCCGTCCGCGATTAGTACGATGTCCCCAACTTCAATCGGCCGTACCGGTGTGAACCGGTTTGATTCTACGTGTCAGGGTCGGCAGGTACTCTTTAATCCACTTTTTCCAGAATATATCGGCCAACACCTGCGAAGCCTTCCAGGACATCTTCAGTGCTGCTGCATCATCGTTGTATTCAGCTCTAAGTGGTTCTCCGTTGGCTGTACCTAACAGAAAATGATTTGGTGTTAATGGTGGGTCAAATTCGTAGTCCAGAGGAATGTGTGTAAGCGGACGAGAATTTATGATCGATTGAACTTCACCAAACGCTGAGAGAAGCACTTCGTCTGTTGGTAAACGGGGAAGCTTCATCTCCCCTAGCACCTTCTTCACTGATTTGATTAGCCGCTCCCAGCATCCGCAGAAATGCGGCGCGCCCGGCGGGTTGAACTTCCAGGTGAGGTTCGATGTCGTGAACTCTTCGGCTAATTGTTTCTCATTTACTCCTTTCCAGGCTTCGCACAGTTCTCGAGAAGCACCGACGAAGTTTTTTCCACAATCGCTGATGAATTCGACCGGTTTCCCTCGTACAGCGACAAATCGTTGAATCGCAAGGATGCATGACGATGTAGTTAACGAATGCGCAACCTCTAAGTGAATCGCTCTTACGGTCATGCATGTAAAGAGGACTCCCCACCGTTTTTCTACCCGACGACCAACTGCTACCGATATCGGCCCGAAGTAGTCAACACCGGTGTAGGTGAAGGGCCTCTGGAGGGCTGCTAGACGTTCCATAGGCACGTTGCCCATTATTGGGGGTGCTGGTCGTGCGTCTCGGTTTTTACAGTGTTGACAGTTCTTTCGCGCAAGGTTGTATTCTGCTCGCAATTTTGGAATGTAATACTTCGTTCGGACGGCGTTGAGAGTAGTATCGTGCCCCAAATGTCTGTACCGGCGGTGAAAATCGGCCAATATGAGCTGTGTGACGTGATGGCCCCTCGGGAGAATGATAGGATGTCTCGTGTCTTCACCAACCCACAAACAGTCGCTGAGACGGCTTCGCGATCGTAGCACGCCGTTTTCGTCAAGTTCCGGGGCTAGTTTATACAGGGGGCTACTCTTGCTCACTGTCGGCTTCCAGTGATGTTTCTGCTGATTCGGCGCCTCCAGATTGCTGATTTCTTCTCCGAACGCTTCTCGCTGCACTACCTTAAATATGACCAGTTCTGCACGCGCCAACTCCTGCTGGGTTAAACTGTCGGGTTCATCCTTTTCTGTGGTGGGCTTTCGTTTCGATGAGATGATGTTCGTGAAACGTATGACAAAAGCCACCGTTCTTACAGCAACCCTCCACTTGCCAATGCCTTCAAACTCCAACCACGGTTTCGTACAGAAAGAATGGTGCAAAAGATTATGACGAGTCTCCTCCGATGTTTCTCCTGGGTCTCGTTCCGCTGCAGGCCATGCACTTTGCAATTGCCAGATAAAGTCTGGGCCCCGGAACCATCGACTCGATGGATGCAACGTAGGCGTCGTCTGCCACTTGGTACCTTCATCTGCAACATTCTGCTTTGTCGACAACCATCGCCATTGCTTCGCGTAAGTCAATTCAAGAATCTCGCCTATTCTAGCTGCCACGAACTGGCTGTATTTTCGGTGATCAGAGTTCAGCCAGCATATGACGTCACGAGAGTCCGTCCAGAAAAACGATTCGATCACAGCAAGCCGATGAGAACTGCAAATGGTATTGGCTAATCGGGCTCCAATGAGCGCTGCCTGCAGCTCCATCCGGGGAATTGATACGTACTTCAACGATCCCACTCGCGTCTTTGAACCTACAAGTGTGCACTCAATCACGTCGTCCTCTTCAAACCGTAAGTACGCTACTGCCGCCATCCCGTTTTCGCTGGCGTCGCAGAAAACATGTAATTGTACCTTCTTAGTTGCGACGGAAGTAAGCCTGCGATAACACCTTGAAACTCTCACTTGCAGCACAACTGGAAGTTTCACCACCCACTTCAGCCATTTTTCTGCCAGTTGACCTTGGAGCTGTTCATCCCAATCGATCTTCGCTCTCCAAACGTCTTGCAACAGGATCTTGACGTACATTAAGAAGTTGCCAATTAATCCGAGGGGATCGTAAATGGTCATCTGCGTGCGGAACACTTCTCGTTTCGTAGGTAGCCTTTCTCCGTTCAGCAACTGGACGTCATGTTTTGGCGAGAGTCTAAATTTGAACTCGTCGGTGATGGTGTTCCACCACATGCCGAGGACCTTTTCAACTGCAGATTCCGAACATAAATTTACGTCTCCGCCCACTGACGTCCCTTGTAGATGTTCCGTGACGGCTTTCGAGTTGGAGACCCAGTTACGGATCTCGAATCCTCCTTCCGAGTGAATATAGCGTACTTCCTCGGCAAGTTTTATGGCTTCCTCCACCGTCTCGACGCTTGCGAGCAGATCATCCACATAATGCTCCTCTTTGATACAAGCGACGGCTCGGGAATGGCTTGTAGCAAACCGTTCGGCGTTGTGGTTTTTGACGTATTCATCACTGCTCAGCATACACACTCGGTTCTCGATCCGTCGTTTCCTCCTCATCCCAGAAGAACATTTGTGATCGTTGGTCCCCCGCTTTCATGCCGACCTGGAAAAACATTTCTTTGATGTCTCCCACGATCGCCACTCGATGTTCTCGAAATTTAAAAAGTACAGAGAGGAGTCCCGCCAGCAGGTCCGGGCCAGGTAACAAATACGAGTTTAAACTAACACCATGAGCTTTTGCAGCTGCATCGAAGACGATCCGCACTTTTCCCGGCTTATTTACGTTGAACACTGGAAAAATGGGTAAGTACCAATCTCTAGGTCCTTTCCACGCTAGCTCATCGGGCGTCATCCGTCTTATGTAGCCGCGTTGCTCTTATCCCCTCATGGTGTCCTTAATTGCCGAAGCTAACGCTGCGTCATTCTCCATTCTCTTTCGCAGGCAGGCGTATCGCTTGAGAGTCATCGATTTTGAGCAAGGCAGCTGAACATCTCCGAAGCGCCATAGTAGGCCAGTTTCGAAGCGTCCCTCTTTCAGTTTCGTTTCCGTGGAGAGTATGGCTAATGCTCGTTCATTGTCCTTAGAAAGAAGAGCCGGTAGATTCTTGCTGATACCTAATGATTCTATCGAAAAGTGTTCTTTAACCAGCGTGTCTAGTGCCTTATCACGCGCAATGCTGCAATCGCAAATATGAAAACTGTGCGCTACGGCATTGCCTTTTACATTGGTACCAGACTCGCCGGTGCATGGTCCGTACAGCATCCACCCAAGTGGGGTTTTTACGGCGATCGGCTCGTGTTCTCCGCCCTCTGCATATCGTTGTGGCCGCGCAAGGTGAAAATTGTCCACTCCGATGATTATGCGCGGCTTTATCCCAGTGTAAGAAGGAAGTGGGATATCTTTCAGATGTCCGTAACGCGATGCAAGATCTGAAGCGCATACTGACTGCGCTGGTAATGATAGCCGCTGCATCGTATGAGCCTTGGGAATCTTATGGATTTTCATGCCGCCAAGTGCCGAAATGTTTAGCGAGAACATTATTGAATCGCTCTCTTCTCGGATGGTGTCGCCCGTCCACTTTAGGCATAACGGAAACGGTTTGCCTTCCAGGTTCAACTTTGCTGCTAGACCTCGTTCAACAAACGTCCCGGTTGATCCACTATCTAAAAAGGCAAATGTATCGACCGTCCTATTCTTGCCGTAGACGGTGATCGGTACATAAGGGAGCAATACATTTCCAGAACTCACCGAGTGGGTATGTATAGATTCCACAGCAGTCCTTCTCGGATCCCGGTATCTAACGTCGTCGTGAAGAAGTTGGTGATGGAAATATCCACAACCGTTCTTGCCACATGGTCGGGACACTTGCCATCTAGATCCGTGCGACGTCAAACATTTCCGGCAGAGGCCGAGTCGTCGGATCGTGTTCCACCTTTCCTGCGGGGCCAGGTCGGAAAACTGCTCACAGATCGTCAATCCACTACAGCTGCCACTGCATACTGGACACACGGCGTTCCTTGAGGATGACGCTGTCTTCTGCTCTTCTATCTGGTGCACGTTGAGGTGGTATCGCGGTTTTTCTTTCCTCGGCTCAAACTCGTTTCTCTCCGTTCTAGGGCCACTGCGGATGGTAGCGAAATGAGGCTTGCTGCATGGACCAGCTCGTTCAACGACGAGCCGAATTCCGCCAACGTGACCCATTTTAACACAAGTCGGTGCCGCGCCCAGTCGAGTCGCAGCGTATCCGGCAGTTTTTCCGCCAGCTCGTACAGCAGCGTGGCGTCGCACAGATATTCGTGTACGCCAGCAGCTTCAATCGTTGCGCACATATCCTGCACTGCCACCCCAAAATTAACTATACTTTCCATTCGTTCCAGGCGTGGCGCTGGTATTTTTCGAATTTGCTGCATTATCTGGTGGATGATAATTTCTGGGCGTCCAAAAAGCATCCGCAGGGTCTCTATGACGCTTTTCAAATTGGCAGGATGCAGCAGCCGCGATCGCACCGCGTCGAGGGCTTTGCCACCTAGCGCCTTTTGCAGCCTCAACATATTTTCCTCATCGGAAAATCCGCACAGGTCGGTCGAGCTTTCGAAGCTCGCGATAAAGATGGCCCATTCCTCAGGCCGTCCAGAAAATCGGGGAAGCTCCTTGTTCTCTCCTTGTCGCGCCAGGATTTGGCTTTGGTTCAGAAACGCGGTGGCCATCGTCTCTCGCGGCCTCGAACCCCCCGAACCACCCATGAAGGTGAGGCGAGACGGACGCGGGCCCGCGTTGAGGAATTGCGGAGTAGCAGCGGTCGCACCGAACGATTGCCCAGTTGCCAATCCGGGAGGCACACTCCTCACGCTGGTCGAAGCACTCGTTGACAGCTCAGGAAGCCTGCTCGGAGTCACCATTTCAACCTCGGCCATTTTCAAAGCCTCCTGGTGGAGGTTAATACTGTGACGGCCTGCGATCAAACTCTTTTCAACCGCAATCTGTTCCAGCTCAAGTTTTAGGAGCCTTCTCTCAATTTCGATCTCGCGCCGTCGCAGGTCATTCAGGATGGTTAAATCCTCCGCGGAAGTGTCGTCGCCGGTCAAACTGTGCGAAAGTGACGTGTTTGTGTGTCGTCTACGGGGTGGACGCGCGGTTGAATTCGCGAGCGGGTCGGGATGGGCCTCTTCTGCCGGTGCAAGCGGCGCTCCGGGCCCCGTTTCAACCGTGGCTAATGGCGAACTTCCCAACATCCCAGTCGGTGCCAGCGACTGTTCTTCCGCCATACTTCCCACCGTGGCCAACGGCTGGCTAGTTTCTCCGCGCTCCATTTTGTCCGTTCAAACTCCGGTTCAAAGTGCACTGACCTAACGTGTAACACGCACACGAGCTTGCACTCGTTCTAATAACTTTTTAATGTTGTAACGAAATTTTAATTTGGAAAATGTTGGAAAACTTTGCGTTGTGGTGCAATTACTTGCAATTTTCTTTATTGTAAAATCTGGCGAAGGTTCCAAATTAAATGCGTTGAACGCTTCTTTTTCCAACTGAATCACCTGAAGCTGTCCGCGGCGCCTTCCTTTATCTCTTCTAGCCGCTCATTCCCTCGGAACCATCGTTCTCGCTATCTGACTAACGCAATCTAACTCCGCAATCTAATCTTCCACCTCTACCACGATCGCACCTGTCACCGTCCGTCGATCGCGAATGTAAACAAAGTTTACACTGGTGGAATGACTCATTATATCCCATCATTAAAAACCGTAGAAAGGCTCTGAGGAAACTTCGTAGAGCGTCTAAACTTCAAAGAAACAATGACATTCCGATCTTAACTGAGCGATATCGCGAAGCTGACAAGAAAGCAAAAATCGCAACGTATCGTGCCAAACAAGAAAGCTGGAACAGCTTTATTGCCGATATTAACCCCACACTCTCCGGCAAAGAGATCTGGAAACGAGTAGGTGCGCTCACTGGCAAAAGAAAATCCTGTACTTCCATTATCCTAAAATCAAATTCGGCTTTTCTGAAGATGTTGCAGAACTTTTTGCCTCCCAGTTTTTTGAGGCATCTTCCACCGAGCAATACTCAGCTCGATTCAAAATCCATAAAAAAAAACAGAACTCCTACCTTTGCACTTCCCAACCCCAAATGAATCATACAACCTTCCTTTCACACTTAGCGAATTAGACTGGGCATTGAAGAAATGCAAAGGCCGCTCATCTGGACCTGATGATATTGGCTACCCTATATTGCAACATCTACCCTCCTGTAGTAAAAAATCCTTCTTGACATTTATAATAGAACCTGGCTCAAAGGCAAAATTCCTCAAGACTAGAAGACTGCCCTCATTGTCCCTATACCAACACCTGATAAAAATCCTCACAACCCCGACAGATATCGGCCCATCTCTCTATTAAGCTGCATCGGCAAAATAATGGAACGCATAGTAAACCGTAGACTCACCCAAGAGCTTGAAGACCGGAAACTTCTAACCACCGACCAGCATGCCTTCAGAAGTGGCAGAGGTACCGAAACCTACTTTGCGACTCTAGAGTCTATGCTGGTTACGGCCAGATCCAATAACCACTTCCAGATATCCCAAACATCATCTTTACCGACAGCGAAAGCGTTCTGGCTGCACTTGAAGCCGGCAAAATTAAGGATCCACATATTCAGAACCTTGAAAATATACAACTGAACCGACACATCACCTACTGCTGGATTCCAGCTCACTCTGGAATTACAGGAAACGAAATTGCAGATCGACTTGCTAATGAAACTCGCCAAAGTTCTGATACTGTCGATGGAGACATTTCGAAAAGAGATATGATCCGGTGGAGTAAAAATCTCATCTTACAAAATTGGCAAACATCCTGGCATTAGGAAACGAATCGTTTCCTCCGTTTCATCAAACCTACGATCTTTCCATGGAGAGACCTGCCGAATAGTAAAGAACAACAAATACTGTCAAGGCTTCGAATTGGACACACCAACATCACCCATAGTCATATCCTAGACAAAACCTCGCCACCATTGTGTGTCTACTGCGGCGTCACCATAAATGTCCGACATCTGCTTATTGACTGCCTGGGTTATGCAGATGAACGTACACTCCTTAAACTTGATTCCGACTTGAGCACGCTTTTATCAAACCACAACGACCAGCAACAAAAACTGATTACCTTCTTACGCAAAACAAATCTTTTCGATCAAATCTAAAAGGCACCACACATTGAACCAAGACATCTCCACATACAACAGAGGCGAATGAAATTTATTTTTCAAAGCCTCAAAAATATATTTAAAAAAAAGCGTCGCAATTCAATTCAATTGTCAGTGATCTGTGCTCGGACGTACAACATCCAAGAACCGGTTCAACGCAAGTGTTAGTGATAGAGATGAGTGAAGGAGTGAAGAAAAAGAAGAAGAAGAGCAAGGGGGAGGCCTCAGATGCTCTCGCTGAGTCCCGCTCCGAGAGCAAGAGTAACGGATCGAAGAGATCCAAACTAAGCGTCAGCGAGACTGACACCACCAACACCGAGTCGTCCATGGAAACGTCGGACGATACACCCGATACTGCCGAGTCGTCGGAAACCAGCTCGTCGTCTGGCTTCACAACTGTGAGTGCCAGACGCAGACGCCCAAAGGCACCCGCTGCCTCCCAGCCAGCACCTGATCAAATTCCTGCCCCAGCGGCAGGGCTCACTTCTTCGTAGTAGTAGTGAAATCTCTTCCTCTACCGTCAATTCGCGCGGCACTAAAGGCGCGAGCGATTAACGCCACCTTTCAGCTCTCTGGAATCGGCACCAAAATCTTCGTCAGCTCTCGCCCTGAACTGACGAAGCTAATAAAATTTCTGACAAAGGAAAAGGTCGAATATTTCACCCACGACATCAAGAGCGATCGTCCGTTCAAGGTGGTGGTTTGTGGACTCCCAATAATGGAATCGGCGGACATTATTAGCGAGTTAAAAATCCAACACGCCCTCAACGTTGAAGATGTTCAACGCATCAACCGTCGGGACGAGCGGGATCGCTCGTACCACATCGAACTTTATATTGTGTCGCTGAAACGCGGCACGTCCTCACTCGATGCCCTACGAGCCATCCGCACCATCCAGTCGGTGATCGTAAGGTGGGAGCCGTACCGGGGCTGTCGCCGGGGCCCTACCCAATGCTTGCGCTGCCTGGAGTTCGGGCATGGTTCCAGAAATTGTAGCATCCTGCCCCGCTGTGCCGTCTGTGCTGGAAGCCACATCTCCACGGAATGTGGAAACGAAAACAATGTTAAGTGTGCGAACTGCCAGGGTCCACATAAAGCTGACAACCCGGAGTGCCCCAAGCGCGCAAAGTATCTAGAGGTTCGCCAACAGGCCATCAGTCGCGGACGTAAACAAAGCAAACAATCGAGGCCGCCCCCAAAGCCTCCAAGTGCTCCTGCCCCAGCACTTGATTCAGTAGCTGAATTTCCGGCTCCGGCTTGCCCTTCCCAAGACACTCAACCTAAGGCAACCCCTGTGTGGAATCTGACCAATTCGCAAGCGGTGGAAAGCCGCGCACCCAACCCAGCGAACCAGCATCCTTCTGCCCCAGGACAGGCTGATCTCTACAACGCTGAAACGCTGATGAAGTCATGGAGGAAATGATGACAGCTGTTCAGGGCTGCCAAACCAAACAACAGCAAGTCCTCACCCTAGTCTCCATTGTAGCTCGCTATGGCTAAGCTTAAGATAGTCACATGGAATGCTCATTCGATTAAACCGAAAACAATACCGCTAACTAATTTCCTGCACAAAAAACAAATTGATGTCGCCCTGTTGGTCGAGACAGGACTTAAACCACAGAGGAGCTTTTACATGAGCGAATTTATCATCCATCGCCTGGACCGCCCCGGAGGTGTACGTGGGGAAGGGTAGCCATTGCCATCTGTCGAAGCATCCGCCACAGGCTTCTACCGCACTACGGTACTACCACCATTGAGGCCATTGGGGTTGAGGTCCTGTCTGACGCTGGTACCCTGAAGCTGATTGCGGCGTACTGTCCCAAGCAGTGCACTCAGCGCAGTGGTTCGGCTGCAACCTTTCAACGTGACCTTCGGCTACTTACCCAATCTCGAGGCCGTAAGGTTCTCGGTGGAGATCTTAACGCTCGGCATCTACTGTGGGGAAATGGTCGAGGAAACTCCAATGGCAACCTTGTCGCAGACCTCGCTCAGCACGGTTACTTCACAGTTAATTTCCCGGATCAGCCAACACACATCCCTGCCCGCGGCTCTCCCGGCACCATCGAGGTCGATGGGATTCCTTGCGAACGTGGTAATCCAACACCCAACAACGCTGTGTGAGCTAAACTCGGACCACTTCCCTGTCCTTACGGAAGTGCTCTGTAGTGCATCTAGGATTCCACCAGCACGCCGCAAAAATTATCAAGAGGTCAACTGGGAGCAGTTTGGGCTGTTGGTTGACCGCAGCATTCCGGACACGTTGATTGAGACGCCAAATGACATCGAGAGCGCCATCGCCCTGCTGGAGAGTAGTATCAAGTCGGCGGAAGCGGAGACTGTTCCCGAGATCGAGGTCAGAGGTGATATCCTCCATTTGGATCCGCATACTCGTATGCTGATCTCTTAGAGAAACACCCTGAGGCGTCAGTTCCAGAGGACGGGTGATCTGTCTACAAAACGCCAGGCGTAAACTCATCAACTCGCCTTGGTAAACTCATCTCTCTCCGGGTTATCGAGATCAGGAACCACAACTTTGGGCGGATGGTGGAGCAAATGGAAGACCGTGCTCCCACCTTCTGGAAGATGGCAAAAGTCCTTAAGCGCAAACCTCGACCAATTCCGCCACTGGTCTCAGCATCTCGAACACTTCTTGCCTCAGGGAAAAAGCTGACGCCCTTGGCTCCCAATTTGCTGCCTCCCATCTGCTCGGTGACGATATCCAGAGCCCCTTCGAGAGTGCAGTTTCTGAGACTATCTCCACCCTGGCGGAGGACCCACCCTCGCCTCTTGGAGATCCAGTCTCCGCTCCAGAACTACGTTCCACGATGAAGAGACTGAAAAACATGAAAGCTCCCGGATTTGACAACATCATAAATATTCTCCTTAAGCACCTAAAGGAGAAAGCTTTGTCGCTTCTGGTGAAAATATTCAATCGGTGCAGCGAGATAGGCTATTTCCCCACCAACTGGAAATGTGCTAAGGTCATCCCTATCTTCAAACCAGGGAAAGATCCGACGTCCCCTGCCAGCTACAGACCCATCAGCCTCCTGCCGTCCCTAAGTAAGCTGTTCGAAAACATCATCCACCGTCGGTTGAGGGAAGCAGTGACCGAGCGAGGCATTATCAACGCGGAGCAGTTTGGTTTTCGACCAGGTCACTCCACGACTTACCAACTCGTCCGTCTTAGAAACACCATTGAACGCCACCGAGCTGTATCGAAGTCAACCGCCATGGTACTCTTGGACGTGGAAAAGGCGTTCGACAACGTGTGGCACGATGGGCTAGTATACAAGATGGTCACTTTCGGACTACCCATTGGCATCATCAAACTGCTCCAGAGCTACCTGCAGGGAAGAACCTTCCGCGTCGCTCTGGGGTCAACAACATCCACCGAATCCACAGTTCCGGCCGGGGTTCCTCAGGGAGGCATCCTGGGCCCTCTGCTCTACATCATCTTCACGGCAGACATCCCAACTCTCCCGACTGGAGCCGAGCTGTTTCTATTCGCGGATGACACAGCCATCACAGTGAAAGGGCGTACAGTAGCAGAGCTCAGAAACAACGCGCAACGAAGCCTCGACGTCGTAGTGAGGTACGCCGAGTCCTGGAAAATCAGGATAAACCAATCCAAAACACAGGAAATCTCACTACCCCATCGGTTCCGTCAAGAGCTCCTCAAGCCATCAGTTTACCTTGTAACAAGTGATGCTCCAATACAGTGGTCTTCGGAGGTCAAGTACCTCGGTCTCACCATCGACCAGAAGCTGCTGTTTGGAACACACACCTCTAAGGTTGTTCACAAATTGGCCATTTTGACCACATATCTATATCCACTAGTAAATCGCAGGTCAAAATTATCTAACAGAAATAAGGTAGCGATTTATAAATCTATCATACTCCCTACCGTAACTTACGGCCTTCCCGTTTGGGGACAGTGTGCCAACACTCACAAACAAAAAATCAGGTAGCTCTCAATAGAATTATTAGAATGATTGTCAATGCGTCCAGGTACACTCATCTATCGGAGTTATATGAATGAAAAACAAATTGTTGCATCTCAAACCCAAACAAATAACCTAAGAAAACCAGAAATACAATGAAATTTTACCTAATTACGTTTTCCGTCGCAGTCCGTGGGAATCAGTCCCTATATTGAAACGCCAATCCAGTGAAGAGAGGGTGTTGTTATTTTGTTACACCGGAAACTCAATATATTCTACGAATAAACTTTCTTAGAAATATTTGACCGTCAGCGGGGATCGGTAACATGGCCGGACCAGACCCCTCTGCGAGGGAACCGCCCCATCCCGGGACGTCGAGAAGCGAAAGGTCCATTCCTATGTGGATGGATTCAAACAACACCAACACCTGCGATATGAAGTTTCTCATTCTTCAACCCGAAAATGAAGGACGTATTCCCTCCAACATTTTCGTAGTTGGCAAATCAATCGAACATTTCGCAGGAAAATTAATTGAACCTGCAACCATGATTGACCGAGGAACGAAATTTCTGTTGAAAACCAGGAACCTTACTCAATTCGGAAAATTGCAAACGATGAAAACGCTGAAAGACGGTAAAGCAATAACCATTTCTCCCCACGCCACACTCAATTCCGTGCAATGTTGCATATATTCTCCGAAACTGAAGGGATTAACCGACGAAGAAATCTTAGGGGAACTAAAAGGACAGAACGTGACTTCTGTTCGCCAATTCACTAGAAGGTTCGAGAACCTGATTATTGGAACGAACGTTTTTCTGCTGCGCGTCGAAGGAGCCGTAATTCCTTCTTATATTCGTCTTGGCCCGCTACAAGTAACAACCAGGGCATACTATCCCAGACCTATGGTCTGTTTGACCTGTGCGGAGATTGGACACACGAAAATTAGATGCAACAAAAACCCGATCTGTGGAAACTGTGGTTGCCCCGCACACGGTGATTGCTCCGCTCCACCAACCTGCGTAAAGTGCAAGGAGGACCACAACTCCTTCTCTCGCAACTGTCCTTCCTACAAAAAGGAGGAAGAAATCCTTAAATACAAGACGGACAAGAACTGCTCTTTGGCGGAAGCTCGCAAAGCATTTGAACAAAATGCTACCCAAAGCTCAATTCAAAACAGAATCACGTACGCTCCGGCCACCACAAGCGAAGAAAAAGAAAGCGCGCTTATTGTTACACTCAGGAAAGCATTAGAATCAGCAGAAAAAACAATGACCGAAATGCAGAAAACTATTACCACGCTTAACGAACAGCTACAAAAACAACAAAAAATCATCAAAAAATTCATCCAAAAAAACAACGATAATAGCTTCGATTGCACGGAATCCGACTCGGACTGCACAGAATCAGACACCACTGAAAGCAGTAAATCGACCGTATCTCAAGAATCCAATGACAAACTGGAAATAGCCACGGAATTAACTGAAAACAACCCACAAATCAAGCAAAAAGGCAATAACAAACGACCCGCATCATCTTCGGGTGAGCAACTGGACACCAACAAGAATATCAAACCAACCAGCAACGAAGAGAAATCCACTCCCCGCGGTAAATCAAAAAAGCATAAGACCAAGAAACGATAAGTTGCCCAACTCAATCTCTTAAAACACGAACACACAATTTCATTTAAGACCTCAAACTCGTACCAAACTAATTATCTATTTTTTTTTCAATTCAATTCCTCCAATATTTCTTCCAACTCTGTTCCAACTTTCTTACTATCATAGAACATACGAGGCCTTAAACCTAACCTTGACAATTTGAACCTACTCATTACAAAAACAAACCCAACCATCATAGCTCTCCAAGAAACCAACCACACACAACTTCCCAACTCTTTTCCTTTCAACCTCTACAGCTGGTTCTATTCTCCTTTTACGTCCACACCTCATCACAGTGTCTGTATTGGAGTCCGAACTAATATGCCATGTAAACTTTGTCCGATATCTACAACGCTTCATGCAATTGCCATTCAAATCAAGGTTCCACTCGAAATAACAATAGTTTCGGATTACCTTCCTCCTAGCAACCCTAATAACAGTCAAATTGAAGAACTATTCCCCAATCTCCTTTCACAACTTCCCTCTCCCGTTATTGTCGTCGGTGACCTGAACGCAAGCCATGCTGATTAGGGGCGTGCCATGCTGATTAGGGGCGTATTCCCAGAACGAAAGGCTCTCCTGCTAAACGTAGTGCCCCCTGGTGGAATCGCACCGTCGCCGCGGCGATCAAGGCCAGTAGGAAAGCTCTGAGACTTTTCAGAAAAGCAAGTAGAAAGGAGGGAAACCTCAGTATACCGATACTCGCTGAAAAATATCGCGAAGCAAATCGACATGCCAAGAAAATTATTACTGAAACCAAACAAGAATGGGGCAACCGTCTCGCCTTGGAAATAAATCCATCCTTTACAAATAAGGAAATGTGGAGACGCATTGGCGCCCTCTCCGGAGTAAAGAGAAGAACGAATCCTCAAATTATCCTCCATTACAACTTCTAATACCTCGTTCATCCTAAGGACGTTGCCGAGGTGTTTGCTCAACAATTCTATGACACATCAGCTACCGCTTCCTACCCAACAAAATTTCGGTCCTACAAAACTTCTTTCGAACAAACCCCTTTTTCATTCCCCAGCTCCGAGGATAAATCTTACAACAACCTCTTTTCCTTCTCTGAGCTTTCTTGGGCACTGAACAAGTGCAAAGGAAGCTCCGCAGGTCCTGATGATATTGGCTATCCTCTTTTTCAACACCTTCCCTATATTGGCAAATCCTTCCTCCTCAACATCTTAACACGTTGGCTGCCAAGGCTATCATTTTTGCACGCCACCTTACACGATTTTTAAAGTGATTTTTCTTCAAAATGGAAACTATTATGGACAATCTTTGGTAGTTATAAAGTTTAATCTTTTTTTAAGGTTAACTCGTACTTGGTTTACGTAAACTTTTTGTTAAATAAGCATTATAAGCATATTTGTGACGTGCTTTTTCGATGAGTTATTGGTTCTATCTCTTTCACTCGAAGCTGCGAGCTTCGAGTGTGAGTGGGATAAATGCAAGTGGGGTGTGATAGACGATATGGTAGCCGCTACTTGGAGCTAAATGTAAGAGTGAGATAGCAGAAAACCGTGGCAGTCAACGTGTTAAACGACATCTGGCGAGCTGGTAAAATTCCAACCCACTGGAAAACCAGCCTAACTGTCGCCATTCCCAAACCAGACAAGAATTGCCTTAACCCCGAACATTATCGTCCCATTTCCCTTTTAAACTGCATCAGTAAAATCATGGAGCGAATGGTAAACCGCAGACTAACTCAACAACTAGAATCCCAAAAACTTCTCACCTCAGACCAACATGCCTTCAGATGCGGAAGAGGAACCGAAACATATTTCGCAACATTCGAACAATTTATTACAGAAAATAGAGCTCAAAATAACCCAATAGATTGTGCAATAGTAGACCTTTCAAAAGCCTTCGACAGAACTTGGCGTCATGGCATACTCAACCAATTAGCCCAATGGGGAATTGGAAGCAGACTTGTGGCATTCATTCAGGATTTTTTGGCTGATCGCAAATTTCAGGTCATGGTTGGAGCAGAACGCTCCGATCCTAGACCCCTTGAAAACGGGGTACCCCAGGGTGCCATCCTCTTGCCTACTTTTTTCCTCATCAGCATAGAATCTCGCCTCCTCTCCATTCCTGACCACACTCGTCTATTTGTTTACGCAGACGACGTAATCCTTGCCACCTCTTCCCACTCACCTAAAAAAACCAGAATTGATCTCCAGGCTAGTATGCAGAAAGTCCAGTAGTGGTGTCGATGGACTGGATTTGAAGTTGCATCAGAAAAATGTAAAATACTACGGATACGACCCCCTTCCCCTCTCATTTATTCTCGTTTAACTCCTATTATTTTCAACAACTCCCCTATTCCTAACGTGTTTTCCGCAAAAATTCTCGGCGTCATCGTCGATTCAAATCTCAGCTTCCACAAACACTGTTCCTACATAAAACACACCTCTAAATCCCGATTAAATCTGTTCCGCATGCTTGGCAGCGGTAAACACCGAGCAGCCCGTTCAACCACTCTTCAAATTCTAAATGCATGGCTAATTCCGAAACTTTTACACGGCATCGAATTCGTTTCCTTGGAAAGAGAACATTTCGAAAAACACATTTCTCCACTTTATCACACTGCCTTACGCTTTTGTACCGGTGCTTTCGCTTCCAGTCCCATTAAATCCCTCCTCACTGAATCTGGCCAACTTCCGTTTCCACAAATCATTACGCAAAAAATAGTAGCATCAGCAGTTCGACAACTCGAAAGAGACATTAAAGCGGACTCTCTTGTACAAAGGGAAAATATAGCGCTTAAGGCTCTCACAAACCAATCCATACCATTCATAAACAAACTTTGCAGAAAAGGCCCACGACCGTGGGATAGGCCACTCCCAACCATTGACTGGTCCATGAAACACAAGATCAAAGCAGGATGCAACAATATTATAGCTATTCAACAACACCACTGGCTAATAGAACAAAAATACCAAAACTCTTCACACATATTGTTGCTGCACCAACCGAGTAGGATCGCGCGACATGTGAACTGATCGCCAACGGAACGTTCGTTGGCCTAAATAAACTTTTACAGAAAGGCCCGACGTACCGACAGCGAAGGGTATAGCTATACAAATACGTAAAACGAACGTTTAGCAAATAGTAAATATGGTTCAAGGAAGATTGTAAACCAATTGTTACCAGAACGATCGCTGGCCTAAATAAACGAATTTGCAAAGGTCCGACGTTCTGGCGACGGAAGGTCCGTAAAAGAACAAGAGCCATAAAAAAGGGATCACGAAAGAATAAGGCACCAAGCGGGCGACGGGAAAACGCGATCGCGCCATAGATTCAGGCAGATATCCTTATCCTTAGGGAACCGACAGGAAAACCTAAAGAAACAGGACGAGTTTATGATCTTTAGGAAAATGGTTCAGGATCGATGCATATGGCATTGGTCATCCCACGCATACCAGCAAGCACGTGTACGTACAGGACCTACACACTTGTAATTTTCTAGTATATAAGAAACATAAATTGTAAGAATAAATCAGTATCAATCTTAGACTCAAACGGAGCACGTCTCGTCTTTTCTTTTTAGAATTGCTAGATTTCGCTCCAACGATTTTGAGGTTGTTACTCTCCTGGGATTCTTGCCCGACCCCATCCGAAAGATCAAAGCGCTCAGCTCTCCCCTTCTGCGGCATAGGCTTCCGACATACGCGAAAGCAAACTAGCGGGAAGGTATTAAAGAGCCAGAGGTTTTGACAATTGCTTAGGGCAAGGATTCACCAGGAACATTTTGTTGCGCGTACCGACCGAGCAAGCTAGGAGGTCTTTCCTTCGCGGGGAGCTGTTTGCCGGAACGTGCCACAACACATATACACCGATGGCTCCGTTCTTCAGGAAAATGCAGGATGTGGCATTTACTCAACAATAGACAATTGTGCAATAAAATTGCCAAACCACACTTCAATTTTTTCAGCCGAGGCCATAACGCTGGCTATTGCTACTGACGAAGCCACAGTCTCCGATAAATCAAACATTATCTTCTCCGATAGTGCCAGCGTATTAGCTGCACTAGAAGCAGGACAAAAAATAGATCCTCACATACAACAACTAGACGACCTCCGATTGGGAAAAAGAATTACTTACTGCTGGCTCCCAGCACATACAGGCATCAAAGGCAATGAAGAGGATGACCAACTTGCGAACAAAGCAAGGCTAAGTAAAGAAGCAGCAGACGGAACTTTATCTAAAGCAGACGCCCTCAGGTGGGTAAATAAACTAGTAGCTGACAGCTGGCAAAAGTCGTGGGATAGAGAAACCACTTCTTTCCTGCGTTTCATAAAAACAACAACAAACTCATGGAGAGACCCACTAAACTCCAAAGATCAACAGATTCTATCCAGACTTCGTATTGGACACACTAACCTCACCCATAGGCACATTTTTGAACATTCATCTCCTCCTTTTTGCCAGTATTGCGGTGTAACTATCACTGTCCGCCATTTGCTAGTTGATTGTCTTGGTTTCAGTGACAAGAGAACCGAGTGTAGGCTATCACAAAACATCGCAACAATTCTTAGCAATATTCCTGAAGAACAAACAAAATTACTTAACTTCCTCCATACAACCGATCTATATAAGCAGATATAATAATGTTTCAAATAATAATAAAATTTCAATACACACAGTTCCAAGCAGCAAGAGATGAATGACCATCCTGGTCAAAGTCTCTATAATAAAAAAATAAAATAAGTCCTTGGGAATAGTCGCAGTCCGTGGGAATCAGTCTCGCGCCAACTTTCGAGCGGAGCGGATCAGTGTTTAGACGGAGTGAATTGCAATCGCATAAAGCTATAGTAAGAAGTAAAATTTGTGGTGCTCACAATTGGTGGGCTTTCATTTCGTAACGAAAATTATTTTTGAACGTATTGATAACACAACAGGCGAGAGTTTACTTGTGTGAGTAAGTTTAATGAGTGGATAAGAGAATGGAGGCGTTCACACCCTCTAACTTGGTAGAGCGTGATAAAACGCTACCAAGCTGGATGGATCGAGGAGGAGATTTCGGAGAAAAAAGGTTCCTTGTTCTCAGATCAGATGACGGCAAATCACTTCCGGAGAATCCATGGATTATAAGTAATACCATCAAAAAGGTAATTGGAAAAACTGCGACTGGTAAGCCAATAGAATCTGGCAAGTCCTTCCTCATTGAAACGAGGTCGCAAGATACCTTTAATAAATTGCAAGCAATTAAGACACTAATAAACGGACATACAATTACGATCATCCCGCACGACACATTAAATTCCGTGAAATTTGTGTTTTCCACTAATTCCATCGCTACGATGTCCACAGAAGAGATCCTAAAACACGTGGCCGAGGATAATATAACTGAAATATACCGGTTCACAAAGAAAACTAATAATCAAATAGTCAACACCAACTCATATTTGACGACAATGACGGCGGTCCGGGTTCCTGAGTACATCCATATAGGAATGGAAAGGGTAAAAACCAGGCTTTACTATCCACGACCGATGCGGTGCGGAAAATGCCTCCATTTCGGCCATACAACAAAAAACTGCAAGAACGAGCAGCTATGTGCCACCTGTGGTCAAGCTTCCCACGGGCAATGCACAGCAACACCAAAGTGCATTAATTGCTCAGGACAGCACAATAGTTGCGACCAAACCTGCCAGGCCTACCAAGCAGAAGTTGCTGTAATAAAAATAAAAACAGAGAGGACCTGCACCTTCCGTGAGGCTCGGCAACTCGTGCAAAAAACGTGACAACCAAGCCACAAAGTCACAGTGGCAAATGTTCTGCAGAACCGTCTCAACAAAGCCCAAATGACCGCCCCGCGAGACAAAATGATTGAAGAACTTACAAAAACATTTAACTTTCTTAATCAGCAAATCAACAAACTCACTGAAACGATAAAGACCATGATTGCTACAGGAAAACTCGACATCAGTAACAAAGACAAGACGACAATACAGACGATACCATGGACGAAAGTGATGCCTCCGTTGACTCCCAAGCCACATCTAGCACGGCCACCAGTTCCAAACATCGCCTGGACACATTCAGTGATGAACCAGCTTCTCCAGATGTGCACCCTACCAAAACGAAACAAAAGAAATCAAGAAAAAACTAAACCATTAACCCCCATTCCAACATTCTGAAATATCTCACCTTATCAAACTCACCATCTACTTCCACAATGACTTCTGCAACACCCATACATCAAAATAGCACCTTTATCCTAAATTGGAATATCAGAGGGTTTTCTAAAAACTCTGATGAACTAAAACTACTCCTTCTTAAAAACAATCCAAAAATCATTTTCCTACAAGAAGCCCACAAAAAAACCACAACTCCACCTAACACAGCGCCCTTCAACCAATGCATCTGGACTTTCAATAAGCCTAGCATTCTACATCACACAGTATGTATTAGAATCCAAAAAGCATCCCTTTCAAAGCCCTGAACATCACATACAACTTACCTGTCCTACCCATCCACATAATAGCTCCAACCAAACTTTCCATCGCCACCTTATACCTTTCCCCGGAAGTACCAAACTCCGTACCCCTCGACATCCAATTCCAAAACATCCTCCATCAACTACCACATCCTTGCCTCATCGTCGGGGAACTGAATGCCCACCACACGGGCTAGAGCGGCCAACGCACCAATTGTAGAGGCAGAACATTAATACCTCTTCTCTCCCTCAACTTACTTCACACCCTCTACAACACGTCCTCCACCCGAATTTCCCCACAGAACGGCCAAGGCTCCACACCAGATCACTGCATCGTATCCCTTTCCATAGCCGACCAATTCGCCCTGAATATCAAAAACGACCACCACGGCAGTGATCACTTTCCCATGCATATCCTCAGTACCTTCACTTTTCCCACCTACCCATCCCGTCCTCGATGGAATTACGAGGATGCCGACTGGAACGGGTACCAGGAAGCCATCATAACTGTGTCTCATCTAACCCAAGCCATAGTAGAAGCAGCCACCAGGTGTATTCCTCGAAAATGCAGTTTCCCGTCAAAGTACAACCCCTGGTGGTCCAAAGAGGTTGCTTTGGCTATAAAAACCAGGCGAAAAAGCCTAAGACAACTCCGAAATGCCAGCCGAGCAAACAACACCCTTAACACAGCAGAACTAGTGGAACGATACAGAAGCGATCCGCTCTGCTAAACGGCAAAGTTGGTGGAAGTTCGTCGACAAGATAGACCCCTCCATGTCCTCACGGAAGATGTGGAGGCGGGTTCGGCTCCTGTCGGGGACAAGGAACAGATCGGGGGCAAGGAGCACGGCTCCCGTACTTCTAAATCCCCAGAATCCCATCACCAATCCCCCCGAAATCGCCGAAGCGTTCGCCAACCACTTCCACTCCATCTCGTCCAACGAAAACTATCCCACCAATTTCCTGAAACACAAAATCACCTCCGAAAGCAACCCAATTTCCTTCCACTCCCACTCCGAAAGATACTATAACCGACCGTTCTCCCAGGAAGAACTGAACTGGGCCCTACGAAGGTGCAAGGGCAACTCAGCCGGCCCCGACGGCATAGACTATCCTCTCCTCCAACATCTACCCCCATCAGCACTATCCTCCCTTCTCCACCTTACCGACCCAAACAGCTAACGCCCCATATCCCTGCTAGACTGCGTTGGAAAAGTGCTGGAGCGGATGGTCAACCGGCGGTTGGTCCACGAGCTCGAAAGCAAGAACCGCCACAGCATCAACCAACAAGCATTCTGGTCAGGGCGCGGCACCGAAACCTACTTCTCCGCCCTACAAGACCTTCTCGCGAGCACCGCACAAAAAGGCTGGCACATGGACTGCTTTATCATTGTCCTCGATAAAGCCTTTGATCGGACATGGCGCCACGCTGTGCGGGAACAGCTGGCGAGATGGGATGTGAAGGGGAACCTGCCCATCTTCATTCAAAATTTCCTCGAAAATCGGTCTTCTACCGTTTCCATATCCTCCTGCACATCCGCCCCGCCGAATACTGGAAAACGGCCCCCCCAGGGTGCCATCCTCTCCCCCACCCACTTCTTCGTCTGCATAGAATCCCTCTCCTCTCCATCCCCACGAACATCACTCCCTTTATATACGCAGATGATATCGTGCTCGTCTCCGCTTCCAGCTCCTTCTCGGCATCGAAGAGGATGCTTCAAGCGGGGATCTACAAGTTGAAACAGTGGTGTTGCTTTGCAACGAGAGTAAGAATTAAATAAAAAACTTTCTATGCTCCTCTCCGCAGGAAGACCAAAAGATTCGTCTTTATTCTTCCTTCGTTTTTCTTACTCTCCTCCAAGGCGCGTCCTTCGGGCCCTTTTCATTAACCCGTGAGTTTCGATCTCTCCCGATCCCCCGATCACTCACTCCGCCTGGAAGTCTCCAGTGACAGCAGCGCCCGCTATAAACCCAAGGTTTATAACATTCCCCCCCGTAGAAGACACTATTGAAAGTATGTTGTGTTCTACCAATTACATGGCGCTACTTTCACTGGCATTCTCCCTCCACTGGTGAAAACTTACATCTTTTATGCCGCCAGTTTTTTATCTTAGGCGTAAGGTGATGCCCCGGCGCTACTGAACTTAATTTTTCAAAGAAACGGGTTACTGCAGAAGCGAGAATACGAATCTCCTTTTCATTTTTGACGCGGTTGGCCGCTCGATTGATGACCTGTACGCCACAATTACGCTGCGTAAGCTGTCCGATGTTCCGTTCAAATGGTTGTACACTTGGCGTTCGCATCACAAGCCTCGATGACTTTCTGCAGGATACATTGGTCCTCTTCTGATGGTTCGATCACCATCACTCGGTACCGCCCGCTCCTGATGCGACTCCTGCTGATGGCCTCGGGTTTCGATCAGCCTGGATGTGATGGCGTACACGAGTTGCCTTTCGCAACGCTGATGTTGATACTGCGATTGTTTCTGCAGCTGCAGTTGGTGCTCCAACCTCGTATGCTGTATTGGCTGCAATTGCTGATCCGGCTGCTCCGGCTGCTGCTGCTGCTGCTCCTGCTGCTGCTGGTGGTGGTGGTGTTGTTGCAATTGCAACTGAGACTCGGGCTGAAGTTGTCGCACTAGTTCCGACTGGAGCTGATGCTGCGGCTTCGGGAGCTAGTGCTGCTCTGGCGTTGGCGGTGACTGCCGTTTCGGCTGCGAATGATGTGGCTGCAACTGCTGCTTCAAAGTCTGCTGCTGGTTGTCCAAAGAGTTGCCACAAACGTTGGCGCGCTCGCAACCGTTGTCGACGCGGTTAATTGCATTTAACCATTCGATATATCACTTCGTCAGTAGATCGCCTTGTCACAGATTGTTCGCCGAATGTTCTTCCAGAATCTTTAGCCGTTAAATCAGTACGATCAGTACGACAAACGTCCTTTGGGCGAACCTCTTCACTAGACCGTTCAATGCAGGGGTCGGTAAATTCGATACAGGCGCCTGTAGTATATGTAAATAGTATAAGTATTGTAATATAGAATAGTGTTTAAGTGTATTAGTGTCGTACTAATGGGTACATAAGTCCGTGAAATAACGTAACTAGGTCAGTCGATAAAATACAGATTAAAAAGTCACATCGAACGTCAATTCGATCACCACATAAAATTTGGCGACGAGGATCAAAGTACAAGTCGCAATAATGTCTCAGTTAATTGGATCAGTTGAGCCTTTCGTTTTAGGAGAATCGTTTAAAGAGTATTTGAGCCGAATCAACGTCCTATTTGAAGTGAATGATGTCGAGGAAAAGAAAAAAACCGGATTGCTTCTTACGCTAGGCGGTCCGTCATTATACAGGGTGGCAAGCAAAGTGTGCGATCCGGAGGAGCCGAAACTAAAGCCATATGGGAAGCTGTGCGAGCTGTTAAAGGCACACTTAAGCCCAATAGTCAGTGTGGTGGCAGAACGTTTTAAGTTCCGGAATTGTCTCCAGAACAGTGAGCAGATAAACGAGTACGTTATCATGCTAAAGTCAGCGGCACAACAGTGTAAATTCGGTGTCTTCCTAAATGAAGCCTTACGGGATCAATTCGTAGCGGGCATCAAAGATAACGAATTGAGAAAGCAGCTTTTAAGAGAAGAAGACATGTCGTTTGACAAAGCAACGGCAATTGCACGCACCTGGGAAGCGGCGCAGGATGAAAACGAAGCCATGAGGTCGAAACCGCATGTTGGTGAAATGGCAGCGGTAAGAAGAGCAGCAGCGAGCAGCAGTGTGAGGAAGTATTACCCACACAATAAGAACCATCATCAGGGCACGCAGCAGAGATTTGGAGATAGTGCGCGTAAGAACGAGCAGCTGCGGCATCCACATCAGCAGCAGATTAGTGATCGTGTGCGTAAAGAAGGAGCGTGTTATCGGTGTGGTAGAACGCACGATCCACACACATGTCCAGCGCGAGAGTGGATGTGTTTCGTGTGTAATAAGAAAGGACATGTGTCTACATGCTGCAGAAACGCAAAGTTCAATGAGAGGTCAAATATGTTTAATCATGTGGATAACGAAGTGAGTAGAAATGTGGCAGAAAAAATCGAGTTGAAACTAAACGGAACGAATATTCTATTTGAAATAGATTGCGGTGCATGTATAACAGTTATACCGGAGTACGTTTATGAGGAAAAGTTGAAAAATGTTGAATTACAAAGTACGGAATCGTCATTTTTTTCTGCGAATGGTAAAAGAATAATCCCTGTGGGAAAAATAACAGTAGATGTATGCGTGAAGTCAAACAAAATGGATGAACCATTAGAAGTAATTGTGATACCTACGGAACAACGTGTAAATCCCTTGTTAGGTAGAAATGGATTAGATTTAATTTTTCCGGGATGGCGAAGCACATTTTCGGTTAATCAAATTGGTGCGTCAGTCGAAATAGTGGAAGAAATCAAAAATAAATTTCCGATGATATTCGATGTAAATCGTAATACGACAATAGAAGGCTTTGAGGCAAATTTAGTGCTAAAAGAGCATGCGTCACCCATTTTTCATAAAGCGTATGCGGTCCCATTTGCATTAAAAGAAAAGGTCGAACGGAATTTGGAAGAATTAGTCAAAGAAGGTATACTAATACCAACACGCTCTTCGTCATGGGCAAGTCCAATAGTAATAGTGAGCAAAAGCGATGGTTCAGTACGTATATGTCTAGATGGCAAAGCGACCATAAACAGATATTTAACATTAGAGCACTATCCCTTACCCAAAATAGAAGACATCCTAGCAAAAATATCGAACTGGAAGTTATTTTGCAAAATCGATTTATTATTATTATTATTATTATTTATTAAGTAATTGTACGCCACTTGGGTTTTACAATAGGATTACCTTACCAACTAATGCTTAATAACTAAGGCTGATGGAGGAAGGAGGAAACAGAAGGGAGAGTTTAGAACAGAAGATAGAGAAGAAAGGGGGTCAGAGGAAGAAATCAAGGACCAAGGAGCGGAAACGAGAAATAGGAGCATTGTAGTCGAACAGATAGCCCACTCCGTTGAAAGCCGACATAGCACGAAACAACGGATCATTCTGGCCAAAGCTCGAGCGTCGTGAGGGAATGAAAAGGGGGGGGGGGGGGTCTGTCACGAAGACGGCGAGAGGGAACATAAAAGGGAATTGATGAGAGAAGATTAGGAGCGTCAGTATGATGAAGAAGGAGGTTGGAAATGAACAAGGATTGGATCAAGGAGTGGCGATTGGCGATACTCGGGAGACGAAGCATGCGGCAGCGAGTGGGATAAGGAACAGATGAGGAATTGGAATCAGCGAGGAGGCGACGCACTACGCAGCGGGTAAATTTACGCTGAACACGCTCTAAGCGATTCATTGCGGTGGTGTTGGCAGGAGACCACACCATGCCAGCGTATTCAAGAATCGGTCTAACCCAGCTACAGTACAGAGCCCTCAAGCACCAAGGGTCACGCACTTCACGAGCCATACGTAAAATAAGGCCCAGGGTTTTGTTAGCTTTTGCAACAACAGAGTCGATGTGTGGCGCGAAAGAGAGTCTATCATCAAGAAGGACACCGAGGTCCTTGATCAGAGAAACTCTGGGTAGCGGGGAGCCAGAAATGGAGTAATTCCAAGTCAACCCCGTGTTGGGGCGACAGAAAGAGATTACGCAACATTTCGGCGGGCAGAGCGTTAGACCGTTCGACGAGCACCAGATCGCGAAAACATCAATAGCACGCTGGAGAGTGATAGCATCACTGGGAGAGGTTATCGGGTGTAGAAATTTGATATCATCAGCATACATAAGGATTCTATCACGAGGTAACACGCCCGTGCAATCGTTAATGAATAAGGAAAAGAGCAGAGGGCTGAGGACACTGCCCTGAGGGACACCAGAAGGGATAGGATGAAGGTCGGAAAAGGAGTTACCGACCTTAACGCGGAAGGTACGATTGGAAAGGAATGAGGTTAACCAAGATAAAAATGGGTCATTGAAACCCAGGCGGTTTAGCTTGGCTATGAGGAGGGCGTGAGGGATACGATCAAAAGCGGCGCTGAAGTCGGTGTAAACTACATCAACTTGACGACGCGAGGAGATATGTGGAAACAGATGGAGCATTAGAGACATGAGGTTACTGGAGGTAGAGCGTTTAGGCATAAAGCCATGTTGGTGGGGAGATATATATGACTGGACACAAGGAAGTAGGAAGGAATGGATGGTTGATTCGAAGACTTTAGCGAATGCACACAGCAGTGATATCCCGCGATAGTTGGAAGCGGACGAGCGGCAACCCTTCTTGTGCACCGGAACAAGCCAGGCAATCTTCCATACATCTGGAAAGGTGCCTTCCTGCATCGACCTCTGGAAAAGGCGTGCGAGAATAGGCGCAAGAGAAAGCATGGCGCCCCTAAGCACAGAGGAAGGGATGCCGTCCGGGCCGGGGGAGAGGGAGTGCTTCAGCTTGAATAGCGCGGTAAGAACGTCGGATTCGCTTATGGGAACAACGGAGCACGACACTGCCTCAGGAGGAGTGTACGCCAGACCGGGAGAGGAAGGCGTAGCGGATGAGGAAGGGACGACGAAGATAGAGGAGAAGTGTTTCGCGAACAGAGCGCAGATCTCCTGGGGAGAGCTGGCCGACTCGTTGCCATGGGATATCGAGGAGGGGATAGGGGGAATACCACGACGCGCATTAGCGAAACGCCAGAAGGATCTGGGGTTATGAGCAAACCGCGCTTGAATTTGACGTAAGTAGCCGCAGTAACGCGTACGGTTATACGCACGATAGGCAGCGGAAGCATATTTGAATACGCGCCGATGATACGGCGAGAGAGTGCGGCGGTAGGCACGGCCCGCCCGTTTAAAATCGAGTTTCAACGAACGCAGGTGTCTGTCCGACCAAGCAGGACGAGGGAGAGGAGTGCGGGGAGGACAGCACAACGGAAGGAAGGAAGATATAGTAGAGGAAAGGAGAGAAGCCGCGGAGTCAACAGAACTAGAGGAATCGATAAAGGACCAATCAGCATGCGAGATAAGTTCAGCCAGAGTATTAAAATTACATTTACTAAAGCAGAGCCCACGAGGGCATGACTGCGGGGAGGGTTGAGGTACAGTTTGCATGGGAGGAAGTGCGATGGTCAGCTCGTTAGCCGGATGAAAGGTATCCTCGGGAACCAGCGGTGTCGGCGAGGCATGGACGGCGGAGGGCAACGGGAGCGCAGGGTGGTTGACGAAGATGAGATCGAGTTGCCTGCCGAAGGTATTTTTGACGCCCGAAAGTTGACGAAGGCCGTTGAGATCCATTCCATCGATGAGCGCTTCCATAGCGTGAGTAGGGCCGGACGGTATGAAGTAAGGGGCAGGAACAGGTGAGCCCGCTTGCCAAGAGATGGTTGGCATGTTGAAATTTGACAGGAGCTTATCTTCAAGTTAAATTATCAGAGTCGTCTCAAAATATCTGTACGATAAATACACATCGAGGTCTTTATAAATATACAAGAATGCCATTTGGAGTGCATTCAGCACCAGCTATTTTCCAAGCAATAATCGATCAAATTCTCATGAATTCAAACGGATTTGCTTACATGGATGATATTATAGTGGGTGGAAAAGATGAAGAAAACTGTAAAAACAATCTGTTTGATGTACTAAGAAGGCTTGAAAAACATAATGTTAAGATCAACTCAAAAAAGTCAAAATTTTTTCGAACCGAGATAGATTATTTAGGATACACGATAACGTCTAATGGCATACGTCCTAACAAGTCGAAAGTCGACGCTATAGTCAAAGCGCCAAGTCCAACAAATGTGTTACAGTTGCAGTCGTATTTAGGAATGCTGAATTATTATAGTCGTTTCCTACCAAACCTTTCATCAGAATTAAGTCCTTTGTACAAATTGTTAAGAAAAGAATCAATATTCAAATGGTCAAAAGAATGTCAGCTAGCGTTTGAAAAGACAAAACTGTTATTAACGGGAAATAACATTTTAGAACCCTATGATCCATCTAAACCGATAATATTAGCAGTAGATGCGAGTCCGTATGGAGTAGGGACAGTATTGTCGCATTTTGTAAATAATGTTGAAAAGCCAGTATGCTTTGCGTCTTCGACACTTACACCCGCACAACAAAAGTATGCGCAAGTACAAAAGGAAGCATTGGCTGTCATATGTGGTGTACAAAAGTTTCATAAATATCATAATAGCGGTATTAAGGAGATTTTCAATCCGTCAAGAGGAACTTCCTCTATATCCGTGTCCAGGTTGCATCGTTGGGCTCTTATTTTAGCAAATTACGAATATGAAATCGAACACAGACCAGGAAAATCTATGAGTCATGCAGATGCAATGAGTAGATAACCGTTACAAGATTCAACCCAAATTGATGGAACAGAAGAAAATTTGAATGCAATCGTTGAAGAATAAATAATAGATAGAGAAAGGGTAAAGAAATACCAACGAACGGATGAGGTTTTGAAAAAAGTTTATCGTTGCGTAAAACATGGTTGGTCAAGACAAGAAGAAAAGTTGTACAAGGATTATTTCAAAGTTAACAATCATTTAGCGATCGAAGGGGAAATATTATATTTTGACGATAGAATTATAATTCCTTCTGCGCTAAAACAGAGCATTTTAGCATTATGTCATTCTAATCACGAAGGAATAGTTAGAATGAAAATGAATGCTAGGAGATATGTCTGGTGGAAGCACATGGATAATGATATCACGGATTACGTGAAATCCTGTGAAGTTTGTCAAGTCACACAGCCTGTTGCAAAAGAGATCGTAAATACTAAATGGCCAGAAAGTAGTCGTCCTTTCCAAAGGGTACATTTAGATTTATTTCATTTTGACAATCAAAATCTTCTCATAATTGTCGATAGTTATTCGAAGTTTATGGATGTGAGATTATTGAAAGGAACGAAAACGTCGGATGTTATCGAACACATAGAGTCCTTTTTCGCATATTTTGGTAGTGCAGAAATAATTGTTACGGATAACGGTCCACCTTTCAATTCAGAAGACTTTACATTATTTTTAGAATCATATGGTGTTAAAGTATTGAAATCACCACCGTATCACCCTCAGTCGAACGGGTTGGCCGAGAGAGGAGTCAGAACGGTTAAAGAAGTTTTAAAAAATTATCTGATTGACCAAAGGTTTAAAGAATTGTCACTACAGCGAAAAGTAAATAAGTTCCTTTTAAACTACAGAAATTCACCATGTACCATTACGAACGCAACTCCGTCGGAAAAAATATTTTGCTATGTACCTCACACTAAAATAGGGAAGGTTAATCCACTGAAACTAGAAACTAGGGAAAAACCATCACGAATTCAAAGACGAACAAATACGGTATTTACCCAAAACAAAAAGGAAGTAGAATTTCAAGTTGGAGAAAATGTCTTATATCGGAACCATTTTAAAGAGATAGTTAGATGGATACCAGCAACTATATTGAAACGAATAAGTCAAGTAACCTATCTTATTAATCTAAAGGGAAATGTACGTTTGGTACACCGAAACCAACTAAAAAGGTTTGTGAAAACACCAAGTATATACGTGACAGATTTCCAAATAGAACAAATAAGAAAAAGAAAACGTAGTGAATCGATGTCTCCACCACTTCGAAGGTCTGATAGACTTCGAGGACAACCTAGATTGAAGTATCCGCGATAGAATAAGTTATTAGATTAGGTATTGTATAAGAAGTAAGGTAAACTTCGTTTAGCGGGGAGACTGTAGTATATGTAAATAGTATAAGTATTGTAATATAGAATAGTGTTTAAGTGTATTAGTGTCGTACTAATGGGTACATAAGTCCGTGAAAAAACGTAACTAGGTCAGTCGATAAAATACAGATTAAAAAGTCACATCGAACGTCAATTCGATCACCACAGCGCCGAGTACACCGCATCTCCACGATGCCGTAGATCAGCTTTAATCTTGCAATCGCAAGCATCACCGTTCCAGGGAATAATAGCAAATGATGAATGTATCTCCTTGCTTCTCCTTGCACTGCTTCTCGTAAACGCAATGCGTTTTCGTAATCCAAGAAACCGCAGGTACCCGAAAACACTGGCAGTGCCCAGCTCATAGTCTGCCGGGCGTAGATTTGCTCATGGGTGAAAAAAGGCTCGTTGGCAGGGACGATTCCCTAAAAAAACAAGTTTCGCTAATTTCGTCTCGTAAGTGTTAATTCGTCGGTCCGAGATGGGTGAAATGGGTTCGTGAAGCTTAATGCTACCAACTATTAAAATTGGAGTTTCAAGATGAAGCTGTTGCTGATTAAAGAAGAATGTTGGATCACAGTGAACGAAGTAAAGCCAGAACCCGTAACTCCCGCATGGACGACGAAAGACCAGCATGCCATAGCCATGATCGGGCTCGCGGTCGAGGATGGGCAGCTAAATTACATAAAGAGAGCGGAATCAGTAAGAGAAGCATGGGATAACCTGAAAAAGGTACACGTAAAGAAGACACTAAGCACTAAGGTCAGCTTAATGAGGAAAATATGTCGATTGCGACTGGATCATGGAGGTGATATGGAGAAACATATTGCTGGGTTAACCGATTTAATCGAAAAGCTGAATGGCCTGCAAGACGGCGAAGTGTTAAATGAACAATGGTTTGTAGCCATTTTTCTCAGCAGTCTTCCGGACGAATACGAAACACTTAGCATTTGGCCTAGCCTCTAGCGCTGTGATGATCTAACTTTGGACCTTGTAAAAGGAAATTTAATAGACGAATGGTTAAAGAAAGAGAACCGATCGTGTGTTCATGAAAATGAACAATCAGTTTTTCACACAGCCAGTAAGAAGGAGGAATTAACGTGTTACTTCTACAGCCAGGTCATAAAAAGGCAGACTGTGCAAAATGGAAGCTGTGGAAAAAGAACAAACCTGATAAGCGGCATTGTGCTAATAGTGCAGTGGATACCGGTAATCCACATGACTGGGCGTTTTCTTTGATCCATAATCTAAATCACGAAGCATGGATTTTAGATTCGGGTGCAACATGCCATATCGTAAATAATCGGAAGTTCTTTAACACATTTGAGGGCAATGTCAAAGATGAAATATGTGTCGCGAATGGCGAAAAGGTTATGTGCATTGGAAAAGGATCTAAAACGATTAAAGCCATTGACAAGCATAATAAGCTACGTACGATAACGATTCACAATGTGTTTTTGGTGCCGGACATGAAAGCGAATTTATTGTCAGTTAAACAGTTAGTAGAAAAAGGATATACTGTTAGTTTTGACAAACAAGGAGCTGCCATAACCAAAGATGGAATCGGTGGTGCTGTAGCAGAGCATGTGCAGAATCTCTTCGTATTGAAGTTATCCGATCAGCGAGCGTTCTTTGTGAGTAGCAGTGAATGTATTCATGAATGGCATAAGAAGTTGGGACATCGAGATATTACTGTACTACGGAAACTTTCGGAATGTGTATCCGGGATGGTGGTTCGACCTTGCAGTTGCGCGGAGATCTGTGAAGTTTGCATATATGGAAAAATGCAAAATATACCGTTTCCAAAGGCTTCAAGCAGCAGATCAACTAATGTAATGGATCTGGTTCATACAGATGTATGTGGTCCTATGCGGACGGCGTCGCTAGGAGGAAAAGGTTATTTTGTAACGTTTGTCGACGATTTCAGTAGATAAACAGTTGTGTACATTGTTCAACAGAAATCGGAGACGTTGAACAAACTGAGTGAATATGTAGAAATGGTTTTCAACAAGTTTGGGAAGAAACCAAAAATACTGCGATCCAACAATGGAGGCGAATACGTTAGTAAAGGCTTCAAAGAATTTCTGAAGAAACATGAAATAGTTGGTCAACTATCGGCTCCGTATTCACCTCAACAGAATGGCACAGCAGAACGGAAAAATAGATATCTTGTGGAGATGGCAAGATGCATGCTGATACAGGCAGGACTAGATCATCACTACTGGGGTGAAGCCATAATAACGGCGAATTATCTGCAAAATCGTCTACCTACTCGTAGCATAACAGAGACACCATATGAGCGCTGGAATAATGTGAAGCCTGATTTGAACCACATTCACTCTTTTGGTGTCGATGTATCAAATGTCAAATACCCAGTCAGAAACGGGGAAAAATGGACCAAAAGGCAAAGAAACTAAAACTGATGGGTTATAGTGAGGAATCTAAGGCATTTAGAATGGTTGAAGTTAAAACTGGAAAGATCACAGTTAGCCGTGATGTGAAATTCCTCAACACCTTTAGCGAGATACAGTGTGCAGATAGTCAACCCGCATTGACTGAAGTGGTGACCATACCAATTGAGAGATGTATTGTGGATGATTTAATGGAAAAAGTTCCTGAAGTTGCCGAAGATGCCCAAGATTCTGATGAGCATAGCATTGAAGAAGAAGCTTGGGAAGATGCGATATCAGAAAACCAAGATGGCCAGAGAAGTTCTACAAGGTCAACGAAAGGCAAACTACCAGCTAGGTATGTTTGTATGGCGGATATTGTGGATCAGGAGGAGCCTAAGAATGTAAGGGAAGCGTTGGCTTGTCCTGAAAGTGTCAAATAGAAGCAGGCGATGATGGAGGAACTTGAGTCAATGAAGAGCAACGATGCTTGGGATTTGGTTAATGCTCCCGAAGGAAAACGTGTACTAGGATGCAAGTGGGTGTACCAGATCAAGCATAAGTCAAATGGAGAGGCCATTAGATATAAAGCTCGACTTGTAGCTCAGGGCTACAATCAACAGTATGGGAGCGAGTATGATGAAGTTTTCGCACCAGTTGTTCGAAAAACTACGTTTAGGACTCTGATGTCTGTTGCGGCTAAACGTGGAATGGTTGTTAGACCGTTCGATATAAAGACAGCGTTTTTAAACGGTGACCTTGAGGAGGAGTTATACATGCAGCAGCCACCGGGTTTCGTCGCTAAGGGAGCTGAAGGCAAGGTCTGTCGTTTAAAACGTAGTATATACGGACTAAAACAAAGTGCTCGTTCGTGGAATATTAAGCTTCATCAAGTGTTAGAAGACGAAGGATTCAAGAAAAGCGATGCAGATTCGTGTTTGTATAGCAAGACAGTTAAAAGTAATAGATGTTACGTTTTGGTTTATGTCGATGATATCATCGTTGCTAGTGATGTAAAAAGAGTCATTGAATCGGTTCATAAGACTTTAGCAATGAATTTCGAAGTAGTTAGCATCGGGGAAGTGTCGAAATATGTAGGCATTGAAGTAGAACGGGACAGTGCAGGTGATTACCATATATCACAGCGAAAATATATTGAAGGAATCATAAAATATGCAGGCTTACAGGAGGCAAAATCCTCTAAGATTCCAATGGTTGTAGTATACATGAAACCTGATAGAGAAGAAAAGCATCTGTCTGATAATTTGGCATATCAAAAGTTGATAGGAAAGTTATTGTTCGTGGCAGTAAATAGTCGACCTGATATTGCAGCATCTGTATCGATTCTTAGTCGTAAATTAACAAATCCAACTCAAAGAGATTGGAACGAACTGCGAAGGGTAGTGAGATACCTTAAAGGGTCTATTGATCTTAAGTTAAGACTAAGTCATCGTGATGATAACTCCGGCTTGGTAGGATATGCAGATGCCGATTGTGCCGAAAGCCTATCTGATCGTTAATCGAATAGTGGATTTTTGTTTAAATTCTGCGGAGGAACAATAGCGTGGGCATGTCGCAAGCAAACGTGTGTCGCCTTGTCGACAGCAGAATCAGAATACAAAGCCTTATCAGAAGCATCACAGGAAGCTATTTGGTTAAAACGATTGTTGCGAGATCTAGGAGAAGATGTACCGATAACTGTCAACGAGGACAACCAATCGTGCCTAAAGTTATTGGAATCAGACAAATTTAGTAATAGAACTAAACACATAGACACGAAATATAATTTTGTAAAGGATTTGCGAAAAAATGGAATCATGAAGTACGTATATTGTCCTTCGGAGTTTATGACAGCTGACTTACTAACAAAGCCTGTCACGCGAATCAGGATTGAGCAGCTTAGAAAACTAAGTGGATTGGATTAATCGAAGCTAGCGTTGAGGAGGAGTGTAGAGATATTATGACAACACTGGCAATGAACTGTCAAAGAGGTGTACTGGCGACACTGGAAGTGAAGTGTCAAAACAACAACCGGAAATAAATTAAGTGTGCTCTCTTCGGGCTGAACTCGCATTAGGTACAGACGTGTTTTTATTCTTTCCATTGTGTAATATCGCTCAACAGTAATCACTTTTTTCCTCCGCATGCAATGTCGTTTGAGAAACACTGGAATTAGTTTCTCGCTGCTTCGTCACGCGCTGCTCAAGCGCTCTTCGACGCACTTCGAGCGCCATTTTGGCTTGCTCCAGCTGCGCTAATCTGGGCTCCAGCTCTGGCGCGTGTATTGACCGACTCACACTAGCGTATGGCAACGGGACTTTTGTTGGCTGTTGCGTCTGTGGCGCCCTCCAGCAGTCCTCATATGTACGCGATTGATTTGTGTAAATCGGCATGGCGTTCTTTTTCGCCGACACTATTGTGTTCTCTGCCGCAATTACTCCTCGATGATCATTTCGCTGTACTTGTGATAACTTTCACTCGCGAACACGCACTCGATGGATCGACAATTTTAACATGGCCCGAACTAACTTTCAACTCTTTCACGATACCCGAAACTTTTGTTTGTTTTGAAGTTACCGCCCTTTGGCTGACGGCTTCAGTTCCTAGAATTAGAGTTAATACCTACTGTCACCTTGTCAGAATGGCTTCCTAGTCGTGGCCAAACTGCCCGTCACCTCTGCCTTTCACGCTGTCACCGCTGTCGCTGTCGGAGCGCTGGACCATCGTCATGTTTATCTTCCTCAATCCAAGTCGGGGTTTTTCCATTATTATTGTTACTTCCGATTTGGGGTCGCCCCATGGCGTGATCGAATTCTTCGTTCTGTCCCCGCGCTCCACGGCGTGTCGTCAGCCGGTCGGCTCGTATCGGACCCTCGCGATGAGTGGGTCAGCTCGGCGTAAAAGCAGGTCAGTTCTCGCGACGGCTCATTACGCGGTCGCGAGCGAGGTGTCGTTTTGCTCGAAGTGTAGGTCAGTTTCGGTGGCTCATTCACGGGGTGGCACTTCTCGCTGACAGTGTTCAAATGGAGTACGTCGGTGTGCGCCCCAGTGGTCATAAGCGATCGTCGGATTGTGGCTCAATCGTATCGGTGCTCGTCCGGTTGCCGCAATTTAGGGGTTGACGTTATGCGTTGGCGATTCGGTGATTCGGCGGCGACTTAGGCGTTTCGGTTGGGTTTCGGTCAGCTGGTAGGAAGACTGGGAACGGCAGGTCACTGCAGTTTTTCGTTTACAGATGGTAACCGCGGCCTGGGACCTGCTGCTGCGTTACCTACGGCATGAAGCTCCGGGGTGCCCTTGTACGTTTCCATGTTTACGTTTTCCTGTCCTAAATGGAGTTAGTGCTGGAAAGCGATCTGTTGTACTTCGTATTTTTGCCAATTACATCATCCACATCGTTGGCTACAACGATAGTGCGATTGATCTCAATGTCCTCGCGTGTGCCTTAGTGCTATAATATAAGTAAATTCAAATGTACAAAATACTAGTTTGAAAAACCCGCACAAGACCACAATTACATGTACAAATAAACGATTTTTATTAAAAAAAAGATGGAGAGAATTAATTTGAAGGTGAATAATTTTTTGGATTATTTCTTTGCAACGAGAGTAAGAATTAAATAAAAACTTTCTATGCTCCTCCCCGCAGGAAGACCAAAAAATTCGTCTTTATTCTTCCTCCGTTTTTCTTACTCTCCTCCAAGGCGCGTCCTTCGGGCCCTTTTTATTAACCCGTGAGTTTCGATCTCTCCCGATCACCCGATCACTCACTCCGCCTGGAAGTCTCCAGTGACAGCAGCGCCCGCTATAAACCCAAGGTTTATAACAAGTGGTACAGATGAACGGGCTTTCAAATCTCTCCTCAGTCTGTGTCGAACCGTGGATTGGGACAGACGTATGTAGTGATCTCAGTGATTTCTGTGAAGGAAACGTGCAACCCAAAGCCTATTTCAAAGTAAAATTTAAAGTAGCTACCACTTTTTGGAATTAACCGTAGTTCCAGTGAAGATTCAGTTTGTGTGAAATTCATTTACTGAAAACACCAGTTCCGTTTGTTACCCCTCGTTTGCGGTACTCAGTTACCGTTAGTTCCAGCAGTTTTATACTGCTCCGGCAACATGCCGGACCCTCCATCCATTAGGAGGGACCCCTCTCCCCCTCTCCTTACGGGGAACACCGTACCCCTACATCCACTGGATGAGAAGTGGATCCGAATTCGGAGACCTCTTCTTCCTAATACTGGAAGCAGCTAACGGATCTACCCTTCCAAAGAACCCGTTTCTAATTGGTAAGTCCATTAAAAATTGTGTCGGCGAATACCCAGAAGGTGGAAAAGCTATTAACGGAGGGGAACAATACCTCCTAAAAACCAGGAACCAAAATCATTTTGTTAAACTTCAAACTCTAACAAAACTGATTGATGCCACAGAGGTCCTAATTCAGCCCCACATATCGCTAAATAGCGTGCAGTGTGTCATCTTCGCTCCGGAGCTAAGGGAACTCAGCGAAGAAGAAATCTTGTCTAACCTAGCTGACCAGCAAGTCACCGAAGTCAAGCGCTTCACGCGAAAAGTCAACGATAAAATTCTCCCGACCAATTGGGGGCATCGACATGGGGGAAAATATCGTACGTGCCTTAACGTTGCACAAACATCTGCCATGAAGGAAGAACAACGCAGCATGGAAAAACACCGGACGATCGTTCGATATCAGCAATGACCGATAATGAGGACGATTGGGACTTAAGTCGTAAACATCCGCTCAGGAGAACGCGCAAACCGACAAAGCTAATGACCGAAAAGCGATCACGATCGAAAGCGAGTTAAGAAAACAAGTGTCGCAAACCAACAGGAGTGAACGAGATCGATCATGAATCGCCCCGGGGAAAGGGCGCCCGGCAACGAAGCATCGATCAATGCGAGAACGGCACAGCGACAGGCTGGGAGGGGTGGGGGAGAAGGGTGAACGCGAACTAACCTAGATTAATTTCGTTATAAATATTACTTGGTTGTAATAAACCAGGTGTGGTCTGTTAGTAACACGCGAAGGAAGAACATCTTGTCTGTTTCCTTTACGCGTCGTCCGTCCGGGGAAGAACAGTCTGCTCGTCTTACAAGGAATCGTGTTTGGCCACGATTAGAAATCCATTTCTGATTGGTGACAGAAATTAAGGTAAGAAATAACTTTAATTCTAGGAACTGAGGCCGTCAGCCAAAGGGCGGTAACTTCAATATCAGTCATTCCGACACCTCCTAAATGACAAATATTCCAACTCCAAACATATCTACACAGATGGTTCAGTGACCCAGTAATCTGCTGGCTGTGGAATACATTCATCCGACTCAAATTGTGCTATTAAACTCCCGGACTTCACCTCTATCTTTTCGGCCGAGGCCATCGCCATTAACATTGCAGCAGAAGAAAACACATATTCAAACAAACCCAACACAATCTTTACTGATAGTGCCAGTGTCCTAACTGCTCTAGAACATGGCAAATCCAAAGACCCTCATATACAAGCAATAGAAGCACTTCCCAACCTTCACAATATCCACTTCTGCTGGGTTCCCAGCCATATAGGGATCCCCGGTAACGAAAGAGCTGACAAACTGGCTAACGAAGGGCGCTGTAGCTCACACACTACCGTTGTTGAGAAGAGAGTCGAGTGAGGAAAGGCGAGGGCCACGATGAGATGGGAGAAACGTAATGATGGACTCATCAGGAGTTCTAGGATTGATGAGATCAGTGATAGGAGATAAGCGATAAGTGGATCGGAGAGCGAGAGCGAGTGATCGGAGAGTGAGAGCGGGCTACCGACGGCTCGGGGCGGGTAGCTAGGGCCGACCGATCGCTACGGCAGCAGGACACGTAGTAGTGACTAATTTAGTAGCAAAAAGAATAGCGAAGAGATAAGAGACGAATTTTTTAAAGTGCTGCTTGCTTTCTTTCTTACTTTCGTGAATACAAGCACCGAAACTATTAAAAGTCGTCAAATCTAAATTTTGAGCAATCATCCGAAAGCCCCCAGCGAGACCAACGCCTAAAGCTTGTACCAACAGGTCAAATTTATGCGCCCTGTGAGCCTAATTTCTCACCTATTCGTCGAGTAAGCGCAACTCTTGACACTTTCACGCAGTTGATAAGTTGGTCTGTTCGCGTGCGGTCACGTTAGTGAGCATCTGAATCAAATCAGTAAATTTGGCTGAAATATCGAGCAAGTGGTGTGAAAAAAGTACACACGAGTGATTGTTTATCGTATTTTAGCCTGTAGGCAACTGCGGAACATGTTTTGTTTGTCCTACTACTGCACACGGTGTGTGTTTGTTGTCTCAAGATAGGCGTTTTCTTGTGGCTCAGAACATCACCAAAACCACTTGGGACAGCCATCAACCGCATGAAATCAGTGTAGGTTGTGTCAGGGGCCAACCTAATTGTGAAAACCGTGCGTGAATCGGTAAAAAACAGCCAGAGAAAACCGAAAAACTGTTCGTGAAAAACGCGTGTATCGGTGCCGTCAAACAACCGAGCCCAGGTACCAAAAAAAATTTTTAAGCCAAATTCGTCCAAAATTGTGTGAATCGGGTGGGATTGTCTGAGACAAATCCAATGGAGCACGAATCGTGGAAATCCGTTGAGAACTGGGCGAGTTATTAGCGGAAAACTAATTAAAATCAGTTTGGTTTGTGCGAAAAGGCTGCTTGGGCCAGCGCAGTTTGTTTACATTTGATTTCGCCTGCCATCGCGCATGCGCATCGCATCGTGGGCGAAAAGCTCACGGGACGGGAATAGGCGCGCCCCCACAACCTGTTTTAGGTTGTGAGGGCGCATGAATCTAACCTAATATTACGAAAGCTGGACCTAAATGTCCCGTTGGGCCTCTTCGCAACAAAAGCTTTAAAAAATTCCTGCAAGTAAGCTTGAATATGGAGAACTGTAATTGTGCCGCTTGCAGTCGCGAGGACTCTGCCTGCGACATGGTGCAGTGCGAGCAATGTGAAAAATGGTGGCATTTCGATTGTGCGGGCGTTACGGCGGCGGTGAGTGAAGAGCGGTGGATGTGTGAGGCGTGCAAGTGTCGGGAGAAAGGCGAAGCAGCGAGTGGTGTGGCCGAGGGCAGCAGCCGCGATCGTGTGAGTGAGGCGCGATCAGGCGCGGCATGCAGGCGAGGGGCCTACAAGCCAGGGACTGAAAAGCTGGACAGCGACAATAAGAAGGCACGGAAGATGGTCCCCGTTGTAAAGACCGCAGAGCTAAGTAACGCTCCAACGGATACAAAAAAGATATCCACACGTGCCTTATCGAGAAGCGAGGGCATGCGCATATCGAAAGAGCGCCGCGAAATAGAATATGCGTTAAAGAAAACCGTATTAGAAGCGGAAATTAGATTAGCGCAGCTCAAACTTGAGCATGAAACAATGCGGAACGGTTCAGAAGAGAACTTATGCAAAGCATCGACGAGGTCAAGTCGGGTCACCGAGACTTCGAAGGTGCTCGAATGGATTGGTGGAGAAGAAATGATATCGGCAGCTGCGCCGCCATCGCTTCCTTCGTCATCGCGATGGCGCCTGCCAACCGCACCAAAGGAGTGCTCGACGCCGAAATGGACGCCACTGGAAGACGTGCAATTAGCAGCGAGGAAAGTGTGGCCAAGGAAATTACCCTCCTTTTCTGGGTCCCCGAAAGAATGGCCGATATTTTTCCACTGTTATAATGAATCGACCAGGGCCTGTGGATTTTCTTCTGTGGAAAATATAATGCGGCTGGAGGAAGCGCTAAATGGGCCAGCTAGAGACGCCGTATCATCAAAATTAATGCTGCCAAACGCTGCTCCGATGGTGATGGAAGTGCTTCAGCGTTTGTACGGTCGACCAGGGCAAATAATCAAGGAGTTATTCGAAAAAGTACGTCGTATTCAAGCTCCAAAACCGGAGCAACTAGAAGGGCTCATCACGTTTGGACTGGCAGTGCAACAGTTGTGTGACCATCTTATTGCGTGTGGGATGGATGATCACATGACCAACCCGATGCTTATGGACGAATTGATAGAAAAGCTCCCGGCTACGCGACGCTTAGAGTGGGCTCGATTTAAGCGCAATTTCGAGCGGCCCACCCTGAAAGAGTTCGGCGCATTTATGGACGAGCTCTTGAGGGACTGCTGTGAAGTGACGGTGTATGCTCCCGCCCATGGCGAAGCAGGTCGAGCTCCCGGAAACTACACACAATGGCACCACACATTCGCCCATTCGAAGCCGGTCGTTGAGAAAACCCCGGAGCAGTCTATGCAAGACCGCAGCTCTGACCGAGCGTGCTTCATCTGCAACAATGTTGGACATAGAGCGAAGGAATGTTGGGGCTTTAAACGAATGACAGTAGCGGATCGATGGGAAGCAGTGAATCGGCTGAATCTGTGCAAAACCTGCTTGGGAAAGCACGGCGTGAAGCAGTGCAAATCCAATGTATCGTGCAAAGAAGCAGGGTGCAGCGACCGACATCACACCCTTCTGGATCCGACACCCGAGAGTGCGCCGGTCGTTCAAGCGCAGTGCCATGCGCATGGATTGGCAGTGAAGGAAATCCTGTTCCGTATAGTTCCTGTGACGTTGCATAACGGTGGCCGCAGCGTGGACACATACGCGTTTCTCGACGAAGGAGCTTCTTTGACACTTGTCGAAGCGTCGCTGGCGGAACAACTGGAGCTGAGAGGAACGAGGGAACCGCTGGAAATTTGTTGGACCGGTGACGTAAAACGGACTGAAAAGTTGTCCCAACGTGTCCGCTTGGAAATTTCCGCCCGTGGTGAAGACCAGCGCTATACCGTTGCGGCAGCCCATACCATCCAAAGGCTAAGTCTCCCCAGACAAACTCTTAATCCAGATGTGCTGACTAACGAATATGAATGCTTTCAGGATCTGCCAGCCATGCCGTACCAAGAAGCCGTGCCGCGGATATTAATTGGCTTGGAGAATGTGTCGCTGCTGAAGCCGCTGGAGATCCGCTCGGGCAAAGAAGGTGAACCGATCGCCGTACGTAGTGCTCTCGGCTGGGCAGTGTATGGTCCGCATAATGTTCCCAACGCAGCGCCAGTCAGCACCACCAATATGCATCATCGAACAGCGTCTACGGGGGCCACAGCCAGCATCAGCAACCAGTCAGAGAGTTCCAGCGCATCCAGGGAATCTCGGAAGCAGCAAGTGCATCTAGAAGATAGAGCCGGGCAAGCCGTTGTAAACCGCCACGCGAGTGATAAGTCGGACGAGAGGTTGGAAGCCGATCGGAAGCTACAGGAATCTCTTCGTCAGTATTTTACACTTGAAGGGGTCGGTGTCACCACCTTCAGCGAGAATATCCCAGAAGCGAAGGAGATAGCGAGAGCTAGGGATTTATTGGAGCGTACGACAGAGAGGCACGACAATCGCTTCACGACCGGGCTGTTATGGCGAGAAGACGCCATCTGCCTACCGGATAGTTTCCAGATGGCGCTATCTAGAATGAAGGCGTTAGAGCGCAAACTAAGCAGGAATCCTGACCTAAAGAGAGAAGTGCGTGACCAAATACGCATGTATGTGGAAAAAGGGTTTGCGCACAAGGCGACAGAATATGAGTTGAAGGCGGCCGACCCGAAGCGCGTTTGGTATCTACCAGTGAACGTCGTTGGTCACCCCCGTAAACCTGAGAAGAAACGTCTTGTTTGGGACGCAGCAGCAACAGTGAACGGCGTATCGCTTAACACCCAGCTACTGAAAGGGCCAGACTTACTTGTGCAGCTTCCGGGGGTCCTATGCAAGTTTCGGCAAAGACGGGTGGCATTTGGTGGAGACATAGAGAAAATGTTTCACCAGATACGGATCAAGCAGGAGGATACCCATTCGCAACGTTTTTTGTTTCGCTTCGATGAGAGCAAGCCGCCGGAAGTGTACATCATGGATGTCGCGACATTTGGAGCGAGCTGCTCACCGTGTTCTTCGCAATATGTGATGCACTTGAATGCCGACCAATGTGCGCACCAGTACCCTGAAGCGGCAGCTGCGATAAAAACGAGAACATATATGGACGATTACTTCGACAGCTGTGACACTGAAGAAGAAGCTGCTGCCAGGGTCCGACAAGTACAGTATATACACGCGCAGGCAGGCTTCAATATGCGGAATTGGGTATCCAGCTCACGTGGGGTCTTAGAGGGTATGCCAGGAACGACCGGAGAATTAAAACGGTCAATAGATATCGATCAGGGCGACCGGTTTCCACGCGTATTAGGCATAGAGTGGTACCCCGCCTCCGACGTGATTAAGTTTTCAACGAGCTGGCAAGACGATCTTAAACCGTACGTCACTGGAGAAAAACGTCCGACAAAGCGCATAGCCCTTCGGTTAATAATGAGTCTTTTTGACCCGTTGGGCCTCCTGGCACCTTTCCTAATTCATGGGCGCATTTTGATGCAAGATCTGTGGCGCGCCGGGCTGAGCTGGGACAGCGAACTAGACGATATGCAGCATAGGAAGTGGCAACGATGGACGAGTTTGCTACCTGGACTACATCGGCTAAGCATTCCGCGCTGGTATTTCAGAGGCGCCGAATCGGTAAACTACGAAAACCTGCAGCTGCATGTCTTCACAGATGCGAGTGAGTTAGGTTATGGCTGTGCAGCTTATTTTCGCATGGAATCGCCCAGTGGAGTAAATTGCAGTTTGGTGATGGCCCGGAGTAGAGTTGCGCCGCTTAAACATCTTTCCATTCCAAGGATGGAACTAGAAGCAGCTCTCATGGGAGCCAGGATCCTGAAAGCAACGACCGATAATCATGAATTTAAAATTCAGAAGGCATTTATCCACACTGATTCAGAAGTGGTGTTGTCGTGGATTCGATCCCCCACTAGGGAGCGTAAGCAGTTCGTAGCATGCCGCGTAGGTGAAATATTAACGTTGACAGAGATAACGCAATGGAGACACGTCCCAACCAAAGAAAATCCAGCCGACTTACTAACGAAATGGAGCAAGGAGACCGCGATTGATCCCCTAGGGAAGTGGCTAAATGAGCCGTCTTTCCTGTATCGGACAGAGGAAATGTGGCAAAAACAAAAACCCATTTTAGTGACAGCCATGGAACACAGAACCTGCTCTAGAATTTACCATCACACCAAGTGCGATTCCGTATTGTTGGATGTGGCGCGATTTTCCAGATGGAATGTTATGCTAAGGACGGTTGCGTCGCTCTTTCGTTTTATAGAGAATTGTCGGCGAAAAGTAAATGCGAAACCTCTAAGAACCCTCCGAGCCACAAAGAGTCAACAAAAATGTATTCAGCGGCAATCCCAAACAGAACAGGTGCCTTTAACGAGCGAGGAATACCAAAAGGCAGAGCATGTGCTGTTTAAGATCGCTCAGAGCGAATACTATTCGAACGAAGTGCAAAACCTTACCGGCTACAGAGGAGAGTCAGCTAAAGGCGGTGGAGTAAAGCGAAGCAGTACCCTTGTATCTGTTTCACCATTCCTGGACGAGTTTGGCGTCTTAAGGGTCGACGGTCGCACAAGTAGGGCGGCCTATGCGCCGTATGACGCTCGATATCCGATTATACTGCCAGAAGACCACTTGATCACAAGGCTACTGATAGACGATTATCATGAGAGATTGGGCCATGCAAATCGGGAGGCAATTGTAAACGAAATTTGGCAGCGATATTATATTCCACGCTTGCGTTCCTGCGTTTACCAATCGACGAGAACGTGTCAACGCTGCAAGGTGAAGAAAAGTAAACCTCTACAACCGCGAATGGCACCACTACCAGAGGAAAGACTTACCCCTTATTTGCGCCCGTTTAGCAACGTCGGAGTGGATTACCTAGGGCCAATAGATGTCGTGAACGCAAGACGGAATGAAAAACGGTACGTGGCTGTTTTCACTTGCCTAGTCACGCGGGCGATCCACTTGGAGTCGGTTCACTGTTTGTCAACCGAATCATGTGTTATGGCTATCCGGCGATTTGCGTGCAGGAGAGGGCCACCGGTGGAAATATTTTCCGACAACGGTACCAACTTTGTAGGGGCAAACAACGAACTGAAGAAGCAGCTTGCGGTGGATATTTACGGATGCGCGGATAGTTTTACGAATGCTCGGACTAAGTGGAGCTTCAACCCTCCGTCAGCCCCGCATATGGGGGGAGTCTGGGAGAGGATGGTTCGTAGTGTGAAAGAGGCTATGCGAGCATTAGACGACGGGCGGAAACTCTCCGATGAGAAATTATTAACGGTTCTGGCAGATGCGGAAAGCCTCATAAAATCACGGCCGCTCGCATATATGCCACAGCATGGCACCGACGTAGAGGCCATCACCCGTAATCATTTTCTCCTAGGAGGCTCTTCGGGAAGAAGGAAGCTTTTGCGACCCTGTGTCGATCTAGCGGAGACGCTGCGGAGTAGCTACAAAAGGGCGACGCACCTGACAGAACTCTTCTGGGAACGATGGCTGGAGAATATTTTCCGACTCTCAATTCCCGGACGAAGTGGCACAACGAGGATTACGAATTGAGAGTTGGCGATCTCGTCTTCGTGGTTGAGGGTCCCAGAAAGGAATGGCAACGTGCGAAAGTCGTGGAAATAATAGAAGGAGGCGATGGCAGAGTACGACAGGCCATAGTGGAAACGGCAAGGAGGAAAAGATTAAGACGCCCGGTGGTCAAGTTAGCCGTTATCGGAACAGAAGCTGATGACAGGGACAATAAGTGAATCCACCCGTGCGTTTGGATTCACGTGCCGGGGGATGTTGAGAAGAGAGTCGAGTGAGGAAAGGCGAGAGCCACGATGAGATGGGAGAAACGTAATGATGGACTCATCAGGAGTTCTAGGATTGTTGAGATCAGTGATAGGAGATAAGCGATAAGTGGATCGGAGAGCGAGAGCGAGAGATCGGAGAGTGAGAGCGGGCTACCGACGGCTCGGGGCGGGTAGCTAGGGCCGACCGATCGCTACGGCAGCAGGACACGTAGTAGTGACTAATTTAGTAGCAAAAAGAATAGCGAAGAGATAAGAGACGAATTTTTTAAAGTGCTGCTTGCTTTCTTTCTTACTTTCGTGAATACAAGCACCGATACTATTAAAAGTCGTCAAATCTAAATTTTGAGCAATCATCCGAAAGCCTCTTCGCAACAACCGTGAATAAAATTTCAAAAAGAGATGCTTTAAAATTCTGCCTTCACAAAATCACCGAACAATGGCAACAGACCTGGTCCAACAACAACACCGCTTTTCTTCGTTTTATCATAACCACAGTGCAAATCTGGCCTGATCCTCCTTCTCACAACGACCAACAAATTCTGTCTAGAATTCGTATTGGGCACACCAAATTAACCCATAGCCACATTTTAAGTAAGTCACCTCCGCCACTCTGCCACTTCTGTGGCCTTCAGATCACAGTCCGACATATCCTCATTGACTGCATCGGCTACAATTCCCATAGAACAAAACACCAACTCGACAATAACATAGACACAATACTATCAGCCAACATCAACGAACAGAAAAAAACTCCTCGAATTCCTCCACGATACCAACCACTATTATGAACTCTGGGCCAATAAAATGTTAAATGGGTATGATAAAACTAAACAGAACTAGAAACCACCGGACTTTGATGTTCATCTGTTTATTCATGCTTCGCGACTGACTGTGTTTACAAATTTCTTCCGCTTATATACTGTCTCACGCGCCAGAGGTGTCAAACCCGCAATCGTACAAATTGTTGCTTATTCTTAACAAAACTACCCTATTGTTTCTTTTCCTAATACGCAGTTAATAGAAGCGGCCGGGATTGAAGTGTCCACTTCACGCGGCTGTTTCCACCTAGTTGCGGTGTACTGCCCCAGGCAGGCCCGGACGCGGGGTGGAACGGAACGGATTCTGCGGAACGATCTACGTGCACTCACCCGTACTCCTGGGGACTTCGTCATTGCCGGGGACTTGAACGCCAGACACCGACAGTGGGGCAACGAACGAGCCAACAAGAACGGCGCCATTCTATCGGATGACATGGCGGCGGGTTTCTACGCAGTATCCTTTCCGGCTCATCCAACGTACGTCACCAGCAGTAGTTCCTCGACGCTGGACATCTTCCTATCCAACATGCACGGCAGGATCGATACCCCGGAGACTGTCGTGGCACTCTCATCGTACCACCTCCCCGTGGTAACCTCCATCCGAGAGGAAGCGACGCAAGCCTGGAGGCAGCGGTTCAACTATCGGACCGCCAACTGGAGCAGATTCGAGAGGATCATGGAGGAGACCATCGACACCAACGCTCCACTACACTCCGAAGAGGACATCGACGCCGCCTTGGACAACATCGAGACGAACTTTAGGACTGCTGAGACGCGCTCAGTACCGTTAGTTCACGTCAGATCAAAGTTAATAGTAATAGATTTATAGACTAAGAGACTCATCGAGAAGAAGAATGCTATGAGGCGCCTTTACCAGAGGACAGGAGACAGGGCGCTTCATACAGCATTCCGTAGTATAGAAAAACTGGTCAGATTCAGGCTTGCGGAAGCCAAAAATCGCCGGTTCTCGGAGGAAGTCAGCCGGCTGCACAAAAGTTCAGCGCCCTTCTGGCGCATCACTAAGGTTCTTAAAACCAAACCCACACCTATTCCACCCTTAAGGGATTCCAACGAGGTCTATTTCACTCCTTCAGAGAAAGCTCAGAAGTTGGCTGAGCAGTTTTACCGATCTCACACTCTTGGTGAGAGTATGGTTAGTCCCCATGAGGATGTTGTCCACAACAGTATTCAGGGGCTAACACAAGAAGCAATAATTTTGCCTGATGATGGCTTGACCACCTTTGATGAAGTTCAGAGGCTGGTCAGGTACAGCGTCGGTTCAGGGCTCCTGGCGCGGATCGCATTTTCAACATTATGTTGAAACATGCGGGCGGCGCTACTCTCGCTAGGATTGTGAGAATCTTCAACAGATGTCTAGAATTGGAGTACTTTCCCCATTGCTGGAAGTTTGCAAAAGTAATTCCAATCAGGAAACCCGGAAAGGACCCACCTCTTCCCACAAGCTACCGTCCAATCTCCCTTCTTCCTGCCTTAAGCAAAATTTTCGAGAGGGTGATCCACTCTAGGATGATAGACCATTGCGATTCAAACATGCGGGCGGCTTGCCAATGTACTTGCCAACGTACAATTCGGTTTTAGAAAAGGACACTCTACAGCTCACCAACTACAGCGTGTCCTCAATGTTATTAACAACGGAAAGCGAAGAGGGATGTCTTCTGCGATGGCTCTTCTAGACATCGAGAAGGCATTCGACAATGTCTGGCATAACGCACTCATCCATAAACTATGCAGCCAGGGTTTCCCGACGTACATAGTTAGAATAATTCAGAGCTACTTGAGCTCACGTACGTCGGCCGTATTCATTGGACAGACCAGGTCTGATTCCTACGAGAACTGCGCAGGCGTTCCGCAAGGTAGTGTACTGGGACCTCTATTGTATAACTGCTATACTTCAGACGTTCCAGTACTAGCTAGACAAACGCAGCTATCACTATATGCAGACGATACTGCTATTATCTATTGTAGTAGATCGTTAAGTGATTTAACTAGAGGGTTGCAGAACGGACTTGATTGCTACGTCAAGTATTTAAACAGCTGGAAAATAAGAGTAAATTCCGCTAAGACACAAGCAATGGTAGTACCGTACAGGCGGGGTATGCGGATGACATCAATCGGGATCAGGACCGGTTGTATAAAGATGCAATCCTGCACCTGTATGGAAAGAGCACCAGAGCTGTTCATGCGAATGTTGCTGGAGACAACACCAGCAGCAGACCCAGCTGCACCAGGTAAGCAGCAGACCCAGCTGCACCAGGTAAGCAGCAGACCTAGCTGCAGCAGGTGCAGCAGCAGACCCAGCTGCAGCAGGTGCAGCAGCAGGTGCAGCAGCAGGTGCAGCAGCAAACTCAACTGAATCAGGTGCAGCAGCTGCAGCAGAAGCAAAGTCAAAACAGCAGATGGCCAAGACGAAGAAGGAGCAGCAGCAGCAGCATAACCCGAGCCCACCGACGAAGAAGCAACGAAACAAGCAGTCACAGGAACCATACCATATAGCCAGCAGCAACACAATTACAGAAGGGAGACGAAGGAGAAGAAGCAGTCAACGCTGCAACAGGAGGCATACTAGACATTGCCTCGCCAACCGGCACAGGACAATCTCGTACAACTCCGGGCTTCCATGGAATATCACCCCGATCTTACCAAGGACATGGCCGTGTTCGCGTCCATCGTGCGCCTCTGGTCGCAATTTAAACGCATTGTCTTGGGACATCCTCGCGAACAACATCTAATGATGCTTGTTCAACTCATTTCAGAATCTCTTCCATATGGCTACTAAAATCGCCACCTGGAACGATCCAGGTTCGCCTCGACCGACATGCTGTTCAAAAAGGTGGTATCGCAATCGCCATTCGGCGAACCATAAACTACCGTATTGTTTCTCTTCCTAATACGCAGTTAATAGAAGCGGCCGGGATTGAAGTGTCCACTTCACGCGGCTGTTTCCACCTAGTTGCGGTGTACTGCCCCAGGCAGGCCCGGACGCGGGGTGGAACGGATCGGATTCTGCGGAACGATCTACGTGCACTCACCCATACTCCTAGGGACTTCGTCATTGCAGGGGACTTGAACGCCAGAACACCGACAGTGGGGCAGGGCAACGAACGAGCCAACAAGAACGGCGCCATTCTGAAATCATACGCCCGCCAGCCCCACCGCTGTCGCGCGATCTATTTTATCAACCACAACGAGATGCCGTCTTACGACGCATGCTGGCCGAAGGACGTTTCGTGTTGGATCCTGGCGCCTCGACCATTCGTTGTTTCCCAACCGAACAACCCCTTGAGCAGCCCGAGCAACCAACTCATCGCCCGCCAGCCCCACCCCTGTCACGCGATCTATTTTATCAACGGCAACGAGATGACGCCGCACGCCGCATGCTGGCCGAAGGACGTTTCGTGTTGGATCCCGGCGCTTCGACCAGTCGTGCATACTTTGCAACTTTCGAATATTTTACGGCCTTCTGCCTTAACATAGCTTAGACACTCGTATAGAGCAGGGTAACTATAAGCAAGTCATTTGTAACACCATTTGTAATGGAATTTTAAGAGTGAACAAACCAGATCATATTTTACACTAAAAACAAAAATCTAAATTCCAAGCAAACCTTTCCAGAAGTCCAACTTAGGGGAGACGTCCTTCTACTGGATATATTCAAGCGGCAACTCATCACCCAGCGCCCTGAGACGATAGTACCAGAGGACAGGAGACGAGTCCAAAAAGAGAGAGGCAGCAGCCCTAGGCAGAGTAATTGGAAACCGAGTCGGCGAAATACGAAATCGAAACTTTGGGAAAAAAGATTGAAAGGATGGACGACCGCTCTCCTCCCTTCTAGAAGTTGGCCAAATTCCTGAGGCGGAAGCCGCGCCCAGTACCTCCTCTTGTGAGGAAAAGGCGAACGCGATTGCCGACCAGTTTGCCGCCGCCCACAGACTGGGTCTTAACATCCAAAGCCCCCACGAGGATAAAGTGGAGGAAAAACGACTGACCCTGCTTTCCGAAGACAGAGTTACAACTCCGCTGTACCCTCAAAGATATAAAGAATATGAAAGCACCCGGCTTCGACAGCATCTTAAACATCCTCTTAAAATACCTGAAGGAGAATTCTATTCGCTACCGGTCAGGCTCTTCGAGGACAAAGGACGCAGTCTTCGAGCACAGTCTCATTAACCCAGAACAGTTCGGTTTTCGACCAGTCCACTCCACCATTCATCAGTTGGTTCGAGTACGTAATACCATCGAAAGACACCGTTCTGTCTCCAAGACTACCGTCATAGTACTTCTGGACGTATAGAAAGCGTTTGACAATGTATGGCATGATCCACAAGATGCAATCCTTCGGTCTTCCGTATTACGTCATTAAGTTGCTGCGAAGCTACTTGCAGACAAGGACGTTCCGGGTCGTTCTGGGATCAACATCATCACACATCGTCAGTATGCCGGCAGGGATTCCTCAGGGCAGCGTCCTCGGTCCTCTGCTATACATCTTATACACGGCAGACCTTCCACCTTTTCCTACTGGTGCCCAACTGTTCCTCTTCGCGGACGACACGGCCATGGCGGTTAAGCCCCATCGGTGACTTTGCCTCATCGTCTTCGAAGGGACCTCCTCTCACCATTAGAGAATCAGTGTCTGGCTCTCCAATTCAGTGGTCCTCTCAGATCAAGTACCTCGGTCTTACAATCGACCAGAAGCTTCTCTTTGAATTACACAGTTCAATTCAAGTACAAAAAGTTTGCATCTTAACAAAATATCTCTACCCACTTATCAATCGCCGATCTAGACTATCCACTGCAAACAAAATAGCAATTTACAAAAGTATCATCCTTCCGTCGGTAAGCAATGCTCTCCCTGTCTGGAGCCAATGTGCCAAGATCCACAAAAACATAGTGCAAATAGCTTTAAATAGGGTCATGCGCATGATTCTTGATGCTCCTCGTTACATGCCTCAAGAAGAGCTGTACGAAAATGTTGACACTAGTTTCAGAAGATATTTATTTAACCAGCATAGCAAATCTTAGATTTCAAACACAAAACTCCGACCATGTCCTAACAAGGCAATTATTTGGTTAATGAATGTTAATAGTAAGTTAGCTAATAGTAATAGCTTTAAATAGGGTCATGCGCATGATTCTTGATGCTCCTCGTTACATGCCTCTAGAAGAGCTGTACGAAAATGTTGACACTAGTTTTAGAAGATATTTATTTAACCAGCATAGCAAATCTTAGATTTCAAACACAAAACTCCGACCATGTCCTAACAAGGCAATTATTCGGTTAATGAATGTTAATAGTAAGTTAGTGTAAGCGCCTGTAAATATTATTTTTAATTTAAACACTGCATGTAAATACCTTAACCAAATAGCTTATGTATATGTATCTTGTGAAACGATAAGTTGACTGCACTGTCATGCGCAAGAGGAATAAAATGACACTTGATTTCGGACCGTGAAACGAATCAGTCGTTCTTCTGCCTTCTGTACTTCCGTTCTTTCTGCCTTTGTGATTTTGCGCTGTTTTATCGAAATCGTTTATAAACGAACTTTACATTAGTTAAGTTAGTATGTAAGCAAGTAGAATTTAGGTCAACTTAAGCCACATTTGCGCTCAATCATTAACAAAATTAAACAACACCACCCTCAAGCCAAAGGCTTAAACTAATTTAGTGTTGAAAATCGATGCACGATGTATCTCACGAATCAACAATCATGTTAAAACCGTAAAGAATAAAATTACATTTGAACTGAACTGAACTGAGAAATTCCAATGAATCAGTCGATATCAATCCATCACATCGATACGTCATACGTCAATCCGATCAATCATCAGATTCATTCAACTGCGCAGACTTGACTAAATCGAGAGTGACTGAGGGAGCTCGTGAGCGACTGCGGTAGAGCACAGTTGTGCCTGTCCACGTAAACTGCAGTGAATATCGCGTCGTGTGCCAACCGTCAATAGGTGGCAAAGTGTGCCTGGACCGAAGTCCCAATTTGGTCCAAGGCTAAATAGGCTTTTGCGAAGAAGAGGCTGAGCGCCCGGGCGGTCTTTGTACGTCAGGGACAAAGAGATTTCCGTTGAACGCGGACAAAAGCGGTCCAACGAGGACAAGTCGGAGAGTGGTGTTGCCACGTCAAAGAAGCTTACGGTGACACCCCCTGAGAGTGTCGAGCATCAGGCAAAGGAAGGGGCCAGTGTGGTGGTGACACCTAGTGGGTCAAGTGGTGTGACTGATGTCGCACAAAAGGGGCATACCCCAAGGAGCAGGGGTACCTGCAGCTGGCCGCCTTGGCCAACAGTGGCGCCTTCAACGCCGCGTTCAGCTTCCTCGCGGGGAATGCTACAAAGGTGGCCTGTGCTTCACGCGCAGACTACCAGAAGGTCAGAGAGGTTCTGGCCAACGAGAAAAGGAGTTTTACTCTTTCGGTTTCCCGAAAGACAGATCCTTCGAGGTATCCCTGAAGGGATTGCGCTTCGGCACACCTCAGCAGGTAAAGGCTCTCCTCAAGGAGGCCGGACTGACGCCTGTCTCGGTGCGCCTGCCGAACTTCGTGCGCACGTACTGGGCGTCGAAAGTTTTCGTGGTTTCCTTCGCGAAGGGCACAACTTCGCTGCAGAAACTGAGAGAAATCTCACAGCTACAGCTGACCAGAGTGTACTGGGACAAGTATCTGCCACCCAAGAAGGACGTAACCCAGTGCTTTAAGTGCCTTCGTTTCGGGCACGTAGCGACCGACTGTGCAATGGCGCCCAGGTGCCGAAAATGTGGAGGAGCGCACCCGGTAAAGAGGTGTGCGGTCGAGCTTTACGACAAGTTGCGCTGTGCAAACTGCATGGGAATGCACAGCCCATTTAACCGTCACTGCAGGGCTCGCATCGCGTTTCTGCAGAAACATCGAGGACCAGCCAAGGCGCCGACCAATCAACCTGCCAGCACACCGGTGAACATCCCGGCCCCTCCTCCCACCATGCACCTCAACCTGCACCTGTATGGAAAGATCACCAGAGCTGTTCATGCGAATGTTGCTGGAGACAACACCAGCAGCAGACCCACCTGCACCAGGTAAGCAGCAGACCCAGCTGCACCAGGTAAGCAGCAGACCCAGCTGCAGCAGGTGCAGCAGCAAACTCAACTGAATCAGGTGCAGCAGCTGCAGCAGAAGCAAAGTCAAAACAGCAGATGGCCAAGACGAAGAAGGAGCAGCAGCAGCAGCATAACCCGAGCCCACCGACGAAGAAGCAACGAAACAAGCAGTCACAGGAACCATACCATATAGCCAGCAGCAACACAATTACAGAAGCGAGACGAAGGAGAAGAAGCCAACGTTGCAACAGTAGGCATATGAGACATTGCCTCGCCAACCAGCACAGGACAATCTCGTACAACTCCGGGCTTCCATGGAATATCACCCCGATCTTACCAAGGACATGGCCGTGTTCGCGTCCATCGTGCGCCTCTGGTCGCAATTTAAACGCATTGTCTTGGGACATCCTCGCGAACAACATCTAATGATGCTTGTTCAACTCATTTCAGAATCTCTTCCATATGGCTACTAAAATCGCCACCTGGAACGATCCAGGTTCGCCTCGACCGACATGCTGTTCAAAAAGGTGGTATCGCAATCGCCATTCGGCGAACCATAAACTACCGTATTGTTTCTCTTCCTAATACGCAGTTAATAGAAGCGGCCGGGATTGAAGTGTCCACTTCACGCGGCTGTTTCCACCTAGTTGCGGTGTACTGCCCCAGGCAGGCCCGGACGCGGGGTGGAACGGATCGGATTCTGCGGAACGATCTACGTGCACTCACCCATACTCCTAGGGACTTCGTCATTGCAGGGGACTTGAACGCCAGAACACCGACAGTGGGGCAGGGCAACGAACGAGCCAACAAGAACGGCGCCATTCTGAAATCATACGCCCGCCAGCCCCACCGCTGTCGCGCGATCTATTTTATCAACCACAACGAGATGCCGTCTTACGACGCATGCTGGCCGAAGGACGTTTCGTGTTGGATCCTGGCGCCTCGACCATTCGTTGTTTCCCAACCGAACAACCCCTTGAGCAGCCCGAGCAACCAACTCATCGCCCGCCAGCCCCACCCCTGTCACGCGATCTATTTTATCAACGGCAACGAGATGACGCCGCACGCCGCATGCTGGCCGAAGGACGTTTCGTGTTGGATCCCGGCGCTTCGACCAGTCGTGCATACTTTGCAACTTTCGAATATTTTACGGCCTTCTGCCTTAACATAGCTTAGACACTCGTATAGAGCAGGGTAACTATAAGCAAGTCATTTGTAACACCATTTGTAATGGAATTTTAAGAGTGAACAAACCAGATCATATTTTACACTAAAAACAAAAATCAAAATTCCAAGCAAACCTTTCCAGAAGTCCAGCTTAGGGGAGACGTCCTTCTACTGGATATATTCAAGCGGCAACTCATCACCCAGCGCCCTGAGACGATAGTACCAGAGGACAGGAGACGAGTCCAAAAAGAGAGAGGCAGCAGCCCTAGGCAGAGTAATTGGAAACCGAGTCGGCGAAATACGAAATCGAAACTTTGGGAAAAAAGATTGAAAGGATGGACGACCGCTCTCCTCCCTTCTAGAAGTTGGCCAAATTCCTGAGGCGGAAGCCGCGCCCAGTACCTCCTCTTGTGAGGAAAAGGCGAACGCGATTGCCGACCAGTTTGCCGCCGCCCACAGACTGGGTCTTAACATCCAAAGCCCCCACGAGGATAAAGTGGAGGAAAAACGACTGTTGCAGACTCCCGATAGTGTGCGTGATCTGCGCCGCCAGATCGTAGAAGGGGAGAAAACATCGCCAGCCCGAGCGCTGGCGATGAGGTATAAAACGAGCCGAAGGATGCGCCTTCGGCTTTTTCGCAAGCAGCAGCGCAGGTAGAAAGACGATTGCGGAATAAAGACTAATTTTTGGTTCCACCACCAGTACCAAAGTAATCGAAAGCGCCGTAAATCGATTTATTTTTCAACATTCCAAAAATTACAAAATTATTCCGGGCTGCTTGAAATTTAACCGCTTGCATCATACCTAACACGAGTGAAAAGTGCAAAACAGTGAACAATGTCCAACCCAACCATCTTGGCGGCGTTGCAGACGGCTGGACGCGATGGCGTTCGAAAAGAGTCCGTGGCGTCGACCGACACGAGCGAAGCGTCCGGATGGAGCCAGGATCGGGGTCAAGGCACCCTATCGCCGAACGAGGAAACGGACACCGCGATTTCATCGGCACATCGAGCAGAAGCTGAGGATCCGGAAAGCAACGGACAACCGCGGCACCGTAGGCGTAGTTTTGACCGCGAGATGTTGGCGCGAGGCGAGGAGCTGGCCACACAAAAGACGGAGGCACGGCGCTACGCGGATTGCACGGATTTTCGGGTGAGTGGGGAGCAACGCACGTTGACGGAAGGCGAGCGCGCGTTGATGGAGCGCGCTTTCCAAGAAGGGCGCAGGGCACGCGAGGAAGACAGACGGCAGCAAAATACACACGAAGGGTACGACCATTTCGCTGCGGGTCGTTGCCATACGGCTTATCGCACGGACCCCGCCATGTCGTATATTCCACGAACAGGCGATAAAGACACGCACACTTTTGCACACGACGCGTCACTTCACGGCACTGCACCACTATACAACACCACTTTGACGCAGAATCAGCTGATGGCGCGGCAAGGTGTTCCGCGAGATTTGCCGGAGTTTTGGGGTAGCATCGAAGAGTGGCCGCTCTTTTTTGCAACCTATCGACGGACCACTAATTCGTGCGGGTACACTGCGGAAGAAAACTTGATGCGCCTGCAACATGCGCTTAAGGGACGGGCCAGGGAATGCGTCGGGCACTTGTTGTCTTTCCCGGCGGGGGTCCCAGAAGCAATGGCCACGCTCTCGGCAAGATACGGGCGACCCGAGTTGCTGGTGGAAGCGGCGATCGAGCAGGTGAGGCGACTGCCAGCACCGAACCTGGCCAGATTGGAGACGGTGGCGGAGTATGGTTTCGCTATCAGAAGAATGATAGGGTCCATGCAGGCGTCGGGGCTGCAAGGATACACCTACGACGTAACATTGTTACGGGAAGTCGTACGAAAACTGCCCCCGATGCTTACTATCGATTGGGCGCGACACAAAAGGAGACTGCCGCAGGTGACCCTCGTGGAATTTGGGAGGTGGTGCGGCGAACTAGCGGATGACGTCGCCAGCGTGGTGGATTATCATGTGGGCTACCCAGCAACGGTGCCGGAGGAGCGGTCGCGGCATCATATTCCGGCTACGAGGAACGCGCCGGTCACACGTTTTAGACCGCACGCGACGAGGAACGGCGAGCCGACGAACCGGTTGACGAGTTCGCAAACGCGCTTATATACTCACGCAGCGACGGATCCGGGCCCCCTTTCTTCAAGCTGTGTGCGTGGGAGGGACTCCTCTAGGTCGAGCGGAGTCACGGCGTCCCATCCGGTCCTGTTAAAATATGTGCCAGTAAAAGTTTACGGACCGCGAGGGCACGTCGACACGTATGCTCTCCTCGACGACGGGGCCACCGGGTCGATGCTGGACCATGCCCTCTTTGAGCAGCTGGGGCTGGCAGGGATACCTCTTCCAATGAGCCTACAATGGACAGGTGGTGTGAATCGCATGGAAGCCGACTCCGTCAAATTACCGTTGCGCGTATCGGGACGGAACACCGAGGAGATGTACGAGATGTCGAACGTCCGAACGGTAAAGGATTTCAGCTTTTCGGCGCAGACGATTAATGTACGACAAATGGTGGCAGCTTATGGGCACCTAAAGGACCTGCCCCTAGAGACCTATGAAGACGCCGTTCCACGGCTTCTCATTGGTCTGGACAACGGCAAGTTGAGTCGGCCGTTGGAGATAGCGGAGGGGCCAGAGGATGAACCGATCGCTGAGAGGACGCGTTTAGGGTGGGTCGTCAGCGGACCGTGCCGGTTAGAATGCACTCTGTCGGATTCGCTGCAACGGTTTTTCACCAGCGGCGCAAACGTACAATCGCCGGATGAGGCGATAGTGGCGGCGGTGAAACAGCACTTCGCTCTGGACTCACTCGGGATTGTGAAGACCCCGCATCCGGTGCTTTCAAAAGAAAACGAGCGGGCGATGGCGATACTGGAACGTGAAACTAAGCGGCGCGACGATAGATACGAGACGGGTCTCCTGTGGCGGTACGATCAGGTCAAGCTTCCTTGCAACAAAGCAGCAGCCATGAAACGGTATGTAGCCCTAAAAAACAAAATGAGAAAAGATCCAATTTTAGCCAACACATTGAGAGAGAAGCTACAGGCGTACTTCGATAAAGGGTATATACGACGATTAACGGCAGCTGAGTTGCTGATCAGACGACCGCGAGATTGGTATCTGCCCATCTTTCCGGTAACCAACGTTAATAAACCAGGCAAGGTGCGAATAGTTTTTGATGCAGCGGCCAAAGTGGATGGGGTAAGTCTAAACTCATTCCTCTTAACAGGGCCCGATCTGTTGGCCGGACTTTTGGCAGTCCTGTTCAAGTTTCGCGAATACCGGGTGGGCGTAGTGGGAGACATCCGGGAGATGTTTCACCAGGTAGCCGTAAAAGTTGAAGACCAGCGAAGTCAAATGATATTTTGGGAAGGAGACGATCCGGATGGAGAACCAGCTATCTATGCTGTAACAGTGATGACATTCGGGGCGGCTTGTTCCCCGACAAGCGCGCAGTACGTAAAAAACCGCAACGCGGAGCGGTTTATGAAAAGGTATCCGAGAGCGGTGGCGTGTGTGAAAGAAGAGCACTACGTGGACGACATGCTGGCCAGCGTGGAAACCGTAGAAGAAGCAGTAGAGCTGGCAGCAACGGTTCACGACATACACCGATCCGGCGGTTTCGAGATCAGGAATTGGGTGTCCAACGCACGTACGGTCGTGGAGAGATTACAACAGAGGGCTGGCGAGGAACAGAGCGTGGACATGGGCACTAACGTAGCTACAGAGAAAGTGCTAGGAATGTGGTGGAATACCGTCTGCGACACGTTCACATTTCGTCTATCGCCAAAACACAACGACGATCTGTTAGCAGGACGGAAACCCATCACGAAACGTGAAGTGCTCCGAACCCAAATGAGCATTTTCGACCCCCTCGGGTTGCTTGGATCCTTCATAATGTACCTAAAAATAATGTTTCAGGAGATATGGCGAGGGGGTTACGGATGGGATGATAAGCTGGACGAAGCGCTAACTGCGCAGTGGACGACATGGCTCCGAGTGCTTCCTAACGTAGAAAAGGTTTCGATACCCAGATGTTACAGAAGTCTGGTATCGCCATACGCCAGTGTCGAGCTACACATCTTCTGCGACGCAAGTGAAAAGGGGATGGCGGCGGTGGCCTATTTCCGGTTTGAAGAGCAGGGAGAAGTGGAGTGTGCATTAGTAGGCTCCAAGACGCGAGTGGCGCCGCTCGCTTTCACATCGATCCCCCGGCTCGAGCTGCAGGCAGCGGTCATAGGGGCGAGGTTATCAACTACTATTGCCGCGAGCCATCGTATGGTTATTCGACGAACCGTGTTCTGGACGGATTCGCGGAACGTATTGAGTTGGTTAGTGTCGGACAGTCGAAAATATAACCAGTTCGTAGCCTTCCGCGTCGGGGAGGTATTGGAAACAACCAATGTAGAGCAGTGGCGGTGGATCCCATCGAAGATGAACGTGGCAGATGAAGGAACGAAGTGGACACAAATCCCGGATCTGTCACCGGCCTGCCGTTGGTTTAGAGGTCCGTCGTTTCTCCGCGCACCAGAGCTTGAATGGCCTTCGCAGGACGTGGCCGTAAAAAACATCACGGAGGAGAAACGAACAAACGTGCTACATCATCAGGTCGTGGAGTCCGTCATTCCATTCTCGCGTTTTTCTCAATGGAGGAGGCTTCTACGAACTATTGCGTACGTCGGTCGGTTCGTATTCAATCTACGGCGCCGGATTAAGCAGGACGTCGACGTCACAGGACCCTTGGGTCAAGAAGAATTGGTCTGGGCAGAGCAAACACTGTTCAAACAGATCCAATGGGAGGCCTTTGCTCGGGAAATTGAAGATCTGCGGAAACAATGGGCCAAGAAGCACCCGTGGCAGAGGTCGATTAACAAAAGCAGTCCCATTTACAAGTTGACGCCGATATTGGACAGTACGGGAATCTTAAGAGTGGGCAGTCGTCTAGTAGGATGTGCCGGCATCGACAAGCAGCTACAATTTCAGATCATATTGCCGCGAAACCATCGCGGTACCGAACTCATCGTGAGATCAATGCACGAAAAGTACAAACACGGCTGCCACAGCACCGTCATCAACGAGCTGCGGGCGAGGTATCACATTTCACGGCTGCTCGGAGAATACCGTCGCGTACGACGCAGCTGCCAAATGTGCAAAGTGAAGGATGCAGCCCCACAACCTCCTTTGATGTGTCCTGTTCCATATCAACGGACTGCCGTAGGACATCGTGCTTTCAGCTTTACCGGAGTGGATTACTTTGGACCTTATCTTGTCGTCGTGGGCCGCCGATTGGAGAAGCGTTGGGGCGTGATCTTCACGTGCATGACGACTAGAGCTGTGCACCTCGAACTGGCGTTTTCTCTCACCACCGCATCTTGCATTTTAGCGATTCGAAGGTTCATCGCCAAACGTGGAAGGCCGCTGGAGATGCTCAGCGACCAAGGGACTAATTTCATCGGAGCGTCACGCGAGCTGTCCGAATCACTGCGCGAGATTGACCGCGACGCGTTGGCAACCGAATTCAGTGGCGCAGACATGAAGTGGATTTTTAATCCGCCAGGCGCACCTCACTTCGGAGGTTGTTGGGAGCGTCTGGTTCGTTCCGTAAAAAAGATTTTGAGTAGCTTCAATCTCCCCCGTCACCCCACTGATGAAATACTAATGTCTACTTTCGCGGAAATCGAGATGATCCTCAACTCCAGACCACTCACCGACGTACCATTGGACCACGAGATGGATGAGCCGCTCACGCCGAATCATCTGTTACTAGGGAGCTCGGATGGCAGCAAGCCACCCATCATCTACTGCGACGAAGCGTCAGCGTTGAAGTCGACCTGGAAAGCAGCACAAGCAAACGCAGATAGATTCTGGAGAAAATGGGTGGCGGAGTACTTACCAACGCTTACTCGGCGCACAAAATGGTTCCAGCCGGTTCGACCCATATCAGTCCAGGATATCGTCGTTGTAGTGGACAACACCCTTCCCAGGAATTGCTGGCCCAAAGGACGCATCATAGCGGTAACGCACGGAAAGGATGGTCAGGTGCGACGTGCGACCGTACAAACCACGGCCGGAATTTATGAGCGCCCGGCAGCTAAATTGGCCGTTTTGGATTGTGAACCAAGGGATGATGATTGAAGACTGAAGGACGCGATACCTAGAATCAGAACAGGGGTTAAAAAGTAGTTGACCAAACGAAATTACTTACCAGCGCGTACGAGAAAACTTAGCACATGTTTGGTGGCATTGAGCAGAGAAGCGAGGCGACAGACAACAGTAGAATTGTAAGGGTGGGTTGAGTAGAGGAAGAGTTAAAAGTAGAGGAAGAGAAAATAGAGCAAAAATGCGGGGAGTTAAGTTCGGGCTTAGTTAGAGGAGTTATTAGTGTAAGAAATCGGTCGAGGAAAGTAACAACGATCTGGTAAGGAGAGTGTGGAGATCGAAAAGTTAAGCTACGTCTCCACACTGGGGGGAGAATGTTGCAGACTCCCGATAGTGTGCGTGATCTGCGCCGCCAGATCGTAGAAGGGGAGAAAACATCGCCAGCCCGAGCGCTGGCGATGAGGTATAAAACGAGCCGAAGGATGCGCCTTCGGCTTTTTCGCAAGCAGCAGCGCAGGTAGAAAGACGATTGCGGAATAAAGACTAATTTTTGGTTCCACCACCAGTACCAAAGTAATCGAAAGCGCCGTAAATCGATTTATTTTTCAACAACGACTGACCCTGCTTTCCGAAGACAGAGTTACAACTCCGCTGTACCCTCAAAGATATAAAGAATATGAAAGCACCCGGCTTCGACAGCATCTTAAACATCCTCTTAAAATACCTGAAGGAGAATTCTATTCGCTACCGGTCAGGCTCTTCGAGGACAAAGGACGCAGTCTTCGAGCACAGTCTCATTAACCCAGAACAGTTCGGTTTTCGACCAGTCCACTCCACCATTCATCAGTTGGTTCGAGTACGTAATACCATCGAAAGACACCGTTCTGTCTCCAAGACTACCGTCATAGTACTTCTGGACGTATAGAAAGCGTTTGACAATGTATGGCATGATCCACAAGATGCAATCCTTCGGTCTTCCGTATTACGTCATTAAGTTGCTGCGAAGCTACTTGCAGACAAGGACGTTCCGGGTCGTTCTGGGATCAACATCATCACACATCGTCAGTATGCCGGCAGGGGTTCCTCAGGGCAGCGTCCTCGGTTCTCTGCTATACATCTTATACACGGCAGACCTTCCACCTTTTCCTACTGGTGCCCAACTGTTCCTCTTCGCGGACGACACGGCCATCGCGGTTAAGCCCCATCGGTGACTTTGCCTCATCGTCTTCGAAGGGACCTCCTCTCACCATTAGAGAATCAGTGTCTGGCTCTCCAATTCAGTGGTCCTCTCAGCTCAAGTACCTCGGTCTTACAATCGACCAGAAGCTTCTCTTTGAATTACACAGTTCAATTCAAGTACAAAAAGTTTGCATCTTAACAAAATATCTCTACCCACTTATCAATCGCCGATCTAGACTATCCACTGCAAACAAAATAGCAATTTACAAAAGTATCATCCTTCCGTCGGTAAGCAATGCTCTCCCTGTCTGGAGCCAATGTGCCAAGATCCACAAAAACATAGTGCAAATAGCTTTAAATAGGGTCATGCGCATGATTCTTGATGCTCCTCGTTACATGCCTCTAGAAGAGCTGTACGAAAATGTTGACACTAGTTTTAGAAGATATTTATTTAACCAGCATAGCAAATCTTAGATTTCAAACACAAAACTCCGACCATGTCCTAACAAGGCAATTATTCGGTTAATGAATGTTAATAGTAAGTTAGCTAATAGTAATAGCTTTAAATAGGGTCATGCGCATGATTCTTGATGCTCCTCGTTACATGCCTCTAGAAGAGCTGTACGAAAATGTTGACACTAGTTTTAGAAGATATTTATTTAACCAGCATAGCAAATCTTAGATTTCAAACACAAAACTCCGACCATGTCCTAACAAAATTTAAGTCAACTTAAGCCACATTTGCGCTCAATCATTAACAAAATTAAACAACACCACCCTCAAGCCAAAGGCTTAAACTAATTTAGTGTTGAAAATCGATGAACGATGTATCTCACGAATCAACAATCATGTTAAAACCGTAAAGAATAAAATTACATTTGAACTGAACTGAACTGAGAAATTCCAATGAATCAGTCGATATCAATCCATCACATCGATACGTCATACGTCAATCCGATCAATCATCAGATTCATTCAACTGCGCAGACTTGACTAAATCGAGAGTGACTGAGGGAGCTCGTGAGCGACTGCGGTAGAGCACAGTTGTGTCTGTCCACGTAAACTGCAGTGAATATCGCGTCGTGTGCCAACCGTCAATAGGTGGCAAAGTGTGCCTGGACCGAAGTCCCAATTTGGTCCAAGGCTAAATAGGCTTTTGCGAAGAAGAGGCTGAGCGCCCGGGCGGTCTTTGTACGTCAGGGACAAAGAGATTTCCGTTGAACGCGGACACAAGCGGTCCAACGAGGACAAGTCGGAGAGTGGTGTTGCCACGTCAAAGAAGCTTACGGTGACACCCCCTGAGAGTGTCGAGCATCAGGCAAAGGAAGGGGCCAGTGTGGTGGTGACACCTAGTGGGTCAAGTGGTGTGACTGATGTCGCACAAAAGGGGCATACCCCAAGGAGCAGGGGTACCTGCAGCTGGCCGCCTTGGCCAACAGTGGCGCCTTCAACGCCGCGTTCAGCTTCCTCGCGGGGAATGCTACAAAGGTGGCCTGTGCTTCACGCGCAGACTACCAGAAGGTCAGAGAGGTTCTGGCCAACGAGAAAAGGAGTTTTACTCTTTCGGTTTCCCGAAAGACAGATCCTTCGAGGTATCCCTGAAAGGATTGCGCTTCGGCACACCTCAGCAGGTAAAGGCTCTCCTCAAGGAGGCCGGACTGACGCCTGTCTCGGTGCGCCTGCCGAACTTCGTGCGCCCGTACTGGGCGTCGAAAGTTTTCGTGGTTTCCTTCGCGAAGGGCACAACTTCGCTGCAGAAACTGAGAGAAATCTCACAGCTACAGCTGACCAGAGTGTACTGGGACAAGTATCTGCCACCCAAGAAGGACGTAACCCAGTGCTTTAAGTGCCTTCGTTTCGGGCACGGAGCGACCGACTGTGCGATGGCGCCCAGGTGCCGAAAATGTGGAGGAGCGCACCCGGTAAAGAGGTGTGCGGTCGAGCTTTACGACAAGTTGCGCTGTGCAAACTGCATGGGAATGCACAGCCCATTTAACCGTCACTGCAGGGCTCGCATCGCGTTTCTGCAGAAACATCGAGGACCAGCCAAGGCGCCGACCAATCAACCTGCCAGCACACCGGTGAACATCCCGGCCCCTCCTCCCACCATGCCGCACTGGAAAAAGAGGCTTCCTTGGGTCGGACAGGAGTGACCACAACAGCAGCCGGTGCATCAACCTGCACCTGTATGGAAAGATCACCAGAGCTGTTCATGCGAATGTTGCTGGAGACAACACCAGCAGCAGACCCACCTGCACCAGGTAAGCAGCAGACCCAGCTGCACCAGGTAAGCAGCAGACCCAGCTGCAGCAGGTGCAGCAGCAAACTCAACTGAATCAGGTGCAGCAGCTGCAGCAGAAGCAAAAGCAAAACAGCAGATGGCCAAGACGAAGAAGGAGCAGCAGCAGCAGCATAACCCGAGCCCACCGACGAAGAAGCAACGAAACAAGCAGTCACAGGAACCATACCATATAGCCAGCAGCAACACAATTACAGAAGCGAGACGAAGGAGAAGAAGCCAACGTTGCAACAGTAGGCATACGAGACATTGCCTCGCCAACCAGCACAGGACAATCTCGTACAACTCCGGGCTTCCATGGAATATCACCCCGATCTTACCAAGGACATGGCCGTGTTCGCGTCCATCGTGCGCCTCTGGTCGCAATTTAAACGCATTGTCTTGGGACATCCTCGCGAACAACATCTAATGATGCTTGTTCAACTCATTTCAGAATCTCTTCCATATGGCTTCTAAAATCGCCACCTGGAACGATCCAGGTTCGCCTCGACCGACATGCTGTTCAAAAAGGTGGTATCGCAATCGCCATTCGGCGAACCATAAACTACCGTATTGTTTCTCTTCCTAATACGCAGTTAATAGAAGCGGCCGGGATTGAAGTGTCCACTTCACGCGGCTGTTTCCACCTAGTTGCGGTGTACTGCCCCAGGCAGGCCCGGGCGAGGGGTGGAACGGATCGGATTCTGCGGAACGATCTACGTGCACTCACCCGTACTCCTAGGGACTTCGTCATTGCAGGGGACTTGAACGCCAGAACACCGACAGTGGGGCAACGAACGAGCCAACAAGAACGGCGCCATTCTGAAATCATACGCCTGCCAGCCCCACCGCTGTCGCGCGATCTATTTTATCAACCACAACGAGATGCCGTCGCACGCCGCATGCTGGCCGAAGGACGTTTCGTGTTGGATCCCGGCGCTTCGACCAGTCGTGCATACTTTGCAACCTTCGAATATTTTACGGCCTTCTGCCTTAACATAGCTTAGACACTCGTATAGAGCAGGGTAACTATAAGCAAGTCATTTGTAACACCATTTGTAATGGAATTTTAAGAGTGAACAAACCAGATCATATTTTACACTAAAAACAAAAATCTAAATTCCAAGCAAACCTTTCCAGAAGTCCAACTTAGGGGAGACGTCCTTCTACTGGATATATTCAAGCGGCAACTCATCACCCAGCGCAACACCCTGAGACGATAGTACCAGAGGACAGGAGACGAGTCCAAAAAGAGAGAGGCAGCAGCCCTAGGCAGAGTAATTGGAAACCGAGTCGGCGAAATACGAAATCGAAACTTTGGGAAAAAAGATTGAAAGGATGGACGACCGCTCTCCTCCCTTCTAGAAGATGGCCAAATTCCTGAGGCGGAAGCCGCGCCCAGTACCTCCTCTTGTGAGGAAAAGGCGAACGCGATTGCCGACCAGTTTGCCGCCGCCCACAGACTGGGTCTTAACATCCAAAGCCCCCACGAGGATAAAGTGGAGGAAAAACGACTGACCCTGCTTTCCGAAGACAGAGTTACAACTCCGCTGTACCCTCAAAGATATAAAGAATATGAAAGCACCCGGCTTCGACAGCATCTTAAACATCCTCTTAAAATACCTGAAGGAGAATTCTATTCGCTACCGGTCAGGCTCTTCGAGGACAAAGGACGCAGTCTTCGAGCACAGTCTCATTAACCCAGAACAGTTCGGTTTTCGACCAGTCCACTCCACCATTCATCAGTTGGTTCGAGTACGTAATACCATCGAAAGACACCGTTCTGTCTCCAAGACGACCGTCATAGTACTTCTGGACGTATAGAAAGCGTTTGACAATGTATGGCATGATTAACAAGATGCAATCCTTCGGTCTTCCGTATTACGTCATTAAGTTGCCGCTACTTGCAGACAAGGACGTTCCGGGTCGTTCTGGGATCAACATCATCACACATCGTCAGTATGCCGGCAGGGATTCCTCAGGGCAGCGTCCTCGGTCCTCTGCTATACATCTTATACACGGCAGACCTTCCACCTTTTCCTACTGGTGCCCAACTGTTCCTCTTCGCGGACGACACGGCCATGGCGGTTAAGCCCCATCGGTGACTTTGCCTCATCGTCTTCGAAGGGACCTCCTCTCACCATTAGAGAATCAGTGTCTGGCTCTCCAATTCAGTGGTCCTCTCAGATCAAGTACCTCGGTCTTACAATCGACCAGAAGCTTCTCTTTGAATTACACAGTTCAATTCAAGTACAAAAAGTTTGCATCTTAACAAAATATCTCTACCCACTTATCAATCGCCGATCTAGACTATCCACTGCAAACAAAATAGCAATTTACAAAAGTATCATCCTTCCGTCGGTAAGCAATGCTCTCCCTGTCTGGAGCCAATGTGCCAAGATCCACAAAAACATAGTGCAAATAGCTTTAAATAGGGTCATGCGCATGATTCTTGATGCTCCTCGTTACATGCCTCAAGAAGAGCTGTACGAAAATGTTGACACTAGTTTCAGAAGATATTTATTTAACCAGCATAGCAAATCTTAGATTTCAAACACAAAACTCCGACCATGTCCTAACAAGGCAATTATTCGGTTAATGAATGTTAATAGTAAGTTAGTTAAGTTAGTATGTAAGCAAGTAGAATTTAAGTCAACTTAAGCCACATTTGCGCTCAATCATTAACAAAATTAAACAACACCACCCTCAAGCCAAAGGCTTAAACTAATTTAGTGTTGAAAATCGATGCACGATGTATCTCACGAATCAACAATCATGTTAAAACCGTAAAGAATAAAATTACATTTGAACTGAACTGAACTGAGAAATTCCAATGAATCAGTCGATATCGATCCATCACATCGATACGTCATACGTCAATCCGATCAATCATCAGATTCATTCAACTGCGCAGACTTGACTAAATCGAGAGTGACTGAGGGAGCTCGTGAGCGACTGCGGTAGAGCACAGTTGTGCCTGTCCACGTAAACTGCAGTGAATATCGCGTCGTGTGCCAACCGTCAAGTGCCTGGACCGAAGTCCCAATTTGGTCCAAGGCTAAATAGGCTTTTGCGTAGAAGAGGCTGAGCGCCCGGGCGGTCTTTGTACGTCAGGGACAAAGAGATTTCCGTTGAACGCGGACACAAGCGGTCCAACGAGGACAAGTCGGGGAGTGGTGTTGCCACGTCAAAGAAGCTTACGGTGACACCCTCTGAGAGTGTCGAGCATCAGGCAAAGGAAGGGGCCAGTGTGGTGGTGACACCTAGTGGGTCAAGTGGTGTGACTGATGTCGCACAAAAGGGGCGTACCCCAAGGAGCAGGGGTACCTGCAGCTGGCCGCCTTGGCCAACAGTGGCGCCTTCAACGCCGCGTTCAGCTTCCTCGCGGGGAATGCTACAAAGGTGGCCTGTGCTTCACGCGCAGACTACCAGAAGGTCAGAGAGGTTCTGGCCAACGAGAAAAGGAGTTTTACTCTTTCGGTTTCCCGAAAGACAGATCCTTCGAGGTATCCCTGAAGGGATTGCGCTTCGGCACACCTCAGCAGGTAAAGACTCTCCTTTGCAACCTTCGAATATTTTACGGCCTTCTGCCTTAACATAGCTTAGACACTCGTATAGAGCAGGGTAACTATAAGCAAGTCATTTGTAACACCATTTGTAATGGAATTTTAAGAGTGAACAAACCAGATCATATTTTATACTAAAAACAAAAATCTAAATTCCAAGCAAACCTTTCCAGAAGTCCAACTTAGGGGAGACGTCTTTCTACTGGATATATTCAAGCGGCAACTCATCACCCAGCGCAACACCCTGAGACGATAGTACCAGAGGACAGGAGACGAGTCCAAAAAGAGAGAGGCAGCAGCCCTAGGCAGAGTAATTGGAAACCGAGTCGGCGAAATACGAAATCGAAACTTTGGGAAAAAAGATTGAAAGGATGGACGACCGCTCTCCTCCCTTCTAGAAGATGGCCAAATTCCTGAGGCGGAAGCCGCGCCCAGTACCTCCTCTTGTGAGGAAAAGGCGAACGCGATTGCCGACCAGTTTGCCGCCGCCCACAGACTGGGTCTTAACATCCAAAGCACATCCATTCCATTATCCGCGTGGGGATAAAGTAGCGGACAGTATATCCTACGTGGAGGAAAAACGACTGACCCTGCTTTCCGAAGACAGAGTTATAGCTGTAGAACTCCGCTCTACCCTCAAAGATCTTGTTTAGAATAATCAGTTCATTTGGTCAATTATATCTACTAGAAATTTAAGTATACTCTGTTGACGGGTAAACTTGCCGAAAACACAAAACGAACTATGGATGAATAATAATGACATGACAAATGAACTTCAACAGTAGCAAACTGAACTTCGACGCGTGAACAATTATTGCACACAAAATTCAAAACGTCCGCAAAATTCTATCTCAAGCGAAATTCGAAATTGCGAGGCCAGTTTCATACACATTTTGGTCCTTCGAACCGGATCCAGTATCGCAATCAGGATTCGCTTACGCTTTGCGATCAAGAGAAACGGTAATCGTGCGTTAACGGTTATAGTCATTTCTCGCGCCAACGCGAAAATTCATGATGTGGAAGGGCGACGACCTGCCCAAGCTCGTGATCGTGTTCGCGCCATCATTTTGAAATCGAACAGATACACAGTTTCTTAAGCATGAAAAAAAAGTGAAAACCGCGCAACGCAACAAACGGTTCGCCGAGGAGGCAATAAAATCGTTGGAGCGATTTATGAGTGAATTTACTGACAGTGATGTTGTTAAGATTCCTTTGGCGTTGGAAGAACTGGCCCTGGCCAAGGAGAACTTTTTCAGCGCGATGGCGAAACTGGAAGAGTTGGACGATTCCAGTGAAAGTTTCGAAGCGTTTATCATCGAACGGGTCTCGATGGAGGAACGGCATCGTAAGCTGAAGTCCTTCTTCTTGGGCAATCAGCGTAAGGACCAGCCGAACGAATCGTGCGTGAGAAATTCCACGTCATTCGCGTTTGGACGGCCAAACGCGCCGAATTTACGATTACCGACAATCGAGTTGCCGAGTTTCGATGGTGACGCGACAAAATGGTTGTCGTTTCGGGATCGGTTTGTGTGCGATGATCGATGCTTCTACGGAGTTGCCATCAATCGCCAAACTACAATATCTACTCGCATAGTTGAAAGGTGACGCGGCGTTACCTTTCGAATATATATCGCTCACCAACGAAAACTATTAGTCGACGTGGGCAGTGCCTCTCAAGCGATATGATAATCCGCGCATGTTGATTCGGCAATATTTTTCGGAGCTGCATCATCTTCCAGCGGTTCGGTCGGAATGTGTAGAGGAGTTGATTCAGTTAGTCGACGGATTTTCACGGCATGTAAACGGTTTGACAAAACTCAAAGAACCGGTTCAGTCATGGGACACACCACTGTGTAACATGCTTTTAATGAAATTGGACAGTGCGACCATACTTGCATGGGAAAAGCATTCGGTGCACTTCAATCGGGATAGATATCCAGATCTCATGGAATTCGTTGAAAATCGGATTCAGATATTAAAGTCGACCGGAAAATTTACTGAGGAAAGGAGCATTAGCATTTATTCGGAAAAAGGCAGTTCCACCAAGGTGGCCGGCACGCAGCGTCATCCAGCAGCACGGAAGGCAGTTGCAAATGCAGCAACATCAAAATGGTCGCCGTCAACGCATTCATCGCCACAGCAACTAAGATGTCCGTTGGCGTGTAACGATTCTCAATTCTTGAGGAATTGTCCAGTTTTCATCGCAAAGGATGTGCCTAATCGTCGGGAAATCGTGTCGTCGATGCAGTTGTGTTGGAATCGTCTGAGCAATTCTCATCAAGTTAGGGCATGCAAATCGGAGTATTCGTGTCGCATGTGTCGTGAGCGTCATCACACATTGCTACATAACGCTACATCACATCAAAAGGTTACCCTGTCCGCCCAATCAGACGTCGAGACAGTTCTCTTGGAAACGGCTCTGGTGAACATCATCGACGACCATGGCAACACGCACGAGGCAAGAGCACTTCTGGATTCGGGCTTGATGATGAACTTCATCTCGGAATCATTGGATCTCTCAGTGAATGACATCCCGATGGAAACGATTATGGATCGCTTCTGGCAGAGTGAAACCATCTCGTATGAGCCGGCTCTATCGGTTGAAGAGGACATCTACGAGAAACTTTACGTCGCCACTACAACTCGAACCACGTCTGGGAGGTATGTTGTACGTTCCCGCGCACCACTGATCCCAGTCTTATTTTAGGAGCATCAAGACAAACTGCTGATCGTCGTCTGTTAGCAGTGGAACGTCTTAAGGCCCATCCTGAAATGAGAGACGCATACATGAAGTTTATGCAGGAGTATGAACGTTTGGGTCATATGAAGAGGCTCTCAGAACCGGTCGATGATTCTGGCCAACACTACTACCTGCCCCATCATGCGGTTGTGAGCACTTCTACGAAAGTGAGGGTCGTTTTCGACGCGTCCTGTAAGACGAGCTCGGGAAGCTCGTTAAATGATATCCTCCTTGTCGGTCCCGTGGTTCAACAAGATCTCTTCTCTATCATGCTTCGGTTTCGATCGCACCCGGTAGCGCTAGTAGCCGTGCAAGACCAGCCTACACCAAAAGCCATGTGGGTGGCTTTACACAAGGTGTTTGAGAGAAAAAGCATAGCGAGTCGATTGCACCTAAAGAAGAAGATGCTCACCTTGCGGCATGAGAGCGGAACATGTTTGCAGGATTCTTGTCTTCGATCGGATAGTGCGCGAATACAAATCAACGGGCGCGACTATTGATGACATCGACATAGTGTGCCATCTCCTGCTAACGCTTGGGTCGAAGTTCGCTACGGTGGTAACGGCGTTAGAGACAATGCCGGAGGAAAACTTAACTTTGGAGTTTGTTAAATGTCGTCTGCTGGATGAGGAGATTAAATGTCGAGGGAGAGACACGTCGAAAAAATGTATCGGCAAATTCTTCACGATTCTTCGGATAGAAGACTTCTTCGCATTCGATACAGAGATGACCCTTCAGAGCCAATCAGCACTTCCGAGTTACAAACAGTAACGTACGGCACCGCATCAGCACCGTTTTTAGCAACGAGAACCTTGCAGCAAGTAGCTCAAGATCACAGGGAACTTTACCCACGAGAAGTAAATCCCGTGTTGCATGACTTTTAAGTGGACGATCTTTTAACGCGAGCAAAGGATCTGTCAGATGCCATCGCAATGCAGACAGAGATTTCTTCCATGCTGACTTCCGCGGGATTTATATTGAAGAAGTGGGCATCGAACATGCCAGAGGTACTAGCTGGTGTACCGCAGGAAGATTTGGCAATGCAACCAGCACTTGAGTGGAACAGCACCCAATCTTTATCTACCTTGGGCCTAATGTGGGAGCCTGCGGGCGACAGGCTACGTTTTCGCATAGAGGTCCCATTGGCTGCAGAGGTGGTGACAAAGAGGCTTGTGCTGTCGTACATCGCGAGGATCTTCAATGCAGAAATTTTGGGCGTTTAAAAGGGATGGCAAGGCATTGGATTGGGATTCGGAGGTGCCATCACAGCTTCAAAAGGAATGGAGGAAGTTTTATTCCACTTTACCGTCACTTCGAGAGCTGCAAATTCCACGTTCGTTTCCCAACGGGACACCACAAGCGTGCAGCTTCATCTTTTCGCAGATGCATCGCAAGAAGCATATGGTGCATGCTGCTACATTCGAGCGGAATCACATTGCGGCATTTCCGTGCAATTATTGACGGCCAAGTCAAAGGTAGTCGCGTTGTCAAACAAGCATTCCATCGCGAGACTCGAACTTTGTGCAGCCAGATTAGCAACTCAGCTGCTCCACAAAGTAAGGCAGTCATTATCGGGTTCATTCGTCGTCGCCTGTTGGACTGACTCAATGACGGTGCTACACTGGCTCAATTCACCACCGCGTCGCTGGAAACCATTTGTCGCCAACAGAGTAGCACAGATCCAGCAGGAACCAGAAATCAAGTGTTGGAAACATGTTCCGGGCGTGGACAACTCTGCCGAAGATATTTCACGCGGTCTTCATCCCGAAAAATTGCTCGATTGTCGTCGCTGGTGGCATGGGCCACATTGGTTATCGTGTAAGGAGGAAAATTGGCCCCAAGGAGAAGCTGCAAGAGACGATAAATTTGTACACGAGGAAGAACGAGCGGTAACGCACCTTGTAGCTGCAGCATCAATTAGTTCGGATTTCAGCAGTAAGCTCTTTACAAGATTTTCTATGTACCTGAGACTGTGACGGACTACTGCATATTGTTTGCGGTACATGCAGTGTTTGAGAGAATCGGTGGCTGATTGCGGAACATCAACATGAGATGGCTCCTTACCACCACTGAGCAAGGACGAGCTTGATCGAGCGGAACTGAAGTTGTGTCAGCTAGCTCAGCATGATTCCTTCGCCGTTCACGCCTGAAGTGGTTGTCCCCGTTTCTGGACGAGTCAGGCGTGTTGCGTGTTGGTGGCCGGCTTCGGAACACGCAAATGGACGCTGCCACTAAATGGACGCAAATGGACGCTGCAAATGTTGCTGGCAGTTGCATATCATCTGAAACATCTACATGCTGGATCACAGCTACTTCTGGCTGCAGTTCGGCAACGATTCTGGATAATAGGTGGTCGTAGCTTATCCAAATGTGTATTCCATCGCCGTGTCAAGTGCTTCAAAGTCAAGCCTGTGCTGGTGAAACAAAGTGTCGCGGATCTTCCAGTTTCCAGAGTTTCACCAACCAGGCCTTTTTCCGTGTGTGGAGTCGACAACTGTGGACCTGTCCTGCTGAAATCCACCGTGCGGAATCGAAGTGCAATTAAGGCGTATATTGCAATTTTCGTATGCTCCGCGAACAGAGCAGAGCACATCGAGTTAGTGAGCGATCTTACGACCACGGCATTTCTAGCAGCGCTCACTCGATTCGTCGCCCGTCGCGGGCAAGTGGCAGAAATACATTCGGATAATGCCACCACTTTTAAGGAAGCTGTACATGAACTACGTCGGGTCTACGAGATGTTCAAGTGTAGTGATCGCGAACGGAACATAATATTTAACTGGTGCACAAACAATGAGATTCGATGGAAGTTTAATCCATCACGAGCACCACATTATGGAGGGCTTTGGGAGGCTGCGGTTCGGTCTGCCAAAGCACACATAATACGCACGTTAGGTTCCACCAGTGTCACTCAGGAGGCAATGTTGACATTATTAGCGCAGGTGGAACAATGCCTCAATTCACGGTCCTTAGTGCCACTTTCGAGCGAGCCTACAGACACGGAACTACTTCTTTCTGTCTGCAAGACTATCGTCATAGTACTTCTGGACGAAGAGAAAGCGTTTGACAATGTATGGCATGATCCACAAGATGCAATCCTTCGGACTTCCGTATTACGTCATTAAGTTGCTGCGAAGCTACTTGCAGACAAGGACGTTCCGGGTCGTTCTGGGATCAACATCATCACACATCGTCAGTATGCCGGCAGGGGTTCCTCAGGGCAGCGTCCTCGGTCCTCTGCTATACATCTTATACACGGCAGACCTTCCACCTCTTCCTACTGGTGCCCAACTGTTCCTCTTCGCGGACGACACGGCCATCGCGGTTAAGCCCCATCGGTGACTTTGCCTCATCGTCTTCGAAGGGACCTCCTCTCACCATTAGAGAATCAGTGTCTGGCTCTCCAATTCAGTGGTCCTCTCAGATCAAGTACCTCGGTCTTACAATCGACCAGAAGCTTCTCTTTGAATTACACAGTTCAATTCAAGTACAAAAAGTTTGCATCTTAACAAAATATCTCTACCCACTTATCAATCGCCGATCTAGACTATCCACTGCAAACAAAATAGCAATTTACAAAAGTATCATCCTTCCGTCGGTAAGCAATGCTCTCCCTGTCTGGGGCCAATGTGCCAAGATCCACAAAAACATAGTGCAAATAGCTTTAAATAGGGTCATGCGCATGATTCTTGATGCTCCTCGTTACATGCCTCTAGAAGAGCTGTACGAAAATGTTGACACTAATTTTAGAAGATATTTATTTAACCAGCATAGCAAATCTTAGATTTCAAACACAAAACTCCGACCATGTCCTAACAAAATTTAAGTCAACTTAAGCCACATTTGCGCTCAATCATCAACAAAATTAAACAACACCACCCTCAAGCCAAAGGCTTAAACTAATTTAGTGTTGAAAATCGATGAACGATGTATCTCACGAATCAACAATCATGTTAAAACCGTAAAGAATAAAATTACATTTGAAATTCAAATCGATCAATCGATATCGATCCATCAGATCCTTCGAGGTATCCCTGAAGGGATTGCGCTTCGGCACACCTCAGCAGGTAAAGGCTCTCCTCGAGGAGGCCGGACTGACGCCTGTCTCGGTGCGCCTGCCGAACTTCGTGCGCACGAACTGGGCGTCGAAAGTTTTCGTGATTTCCTTCGCGAAGGGCACAACTTCGCTGCAGAAACTGAGAGAAATCTCACAGCTACAGCTGACCAGAGTGTACTGGGACAAGTATCTGCCACCCAAGAAGGACGTAACCCAGTGCTTTAAGTGCCTTCGTTTCGGGCACGGAGCGACCAACTGTGCGATGGCGCCCAGGTGCCGAAAATGTGGAGGAGCGCACCCGGTAAAGAGGTGTGCGGTCGAGCTTTACGACAAGTTGCGCTGTGCAAACTGCATGGGGATGCACAGCCCATTTAACCGTCACTGCAGGGCTCGCATCGCGTTTCTGCAGAAACATCGAGGACCAGCCAAGGCGCCGACCAATCAAGCTGCCAGCACACCGGTGAACATCCCGGCCCCTCCTCCCACCATGCCGTACTGGAAAAAGAGGCTTCCTTGGGTCGGACAGGAGCGACCACAACAGCAGCCGGTGCATCAACCTGCACCGGTATTGAAAGAGCACCAGAGCTGCTCATGCGAATGTTGCTGGAGACATCACCAGCAGCAGACCCACCTGCACCAGGTAAGCAGCAGACCCAGCTGCACCAGGTAACCAGCAGACCTAGCTGCAGCAGGTGCAGCAGCAAACTCAGCTGAAGCAGGCGTTGCAGCAGCTGCAGCAGTAGCAAAGTCAAAACAGCAGATGGCCAAGACGAAGAAGGAGCAGCAGCAGCAGCATAACTCGAGCCCACCGACGAAGAAGCAACGAAACAAGCAGTCACAGGAACCATACCATATAGCCAGCAGCAACACAATAACAGAAGGGAGACGAAGGAGAAGAAGCAGCAAACGCTGAAATCAGAACAGGACAACGCTGCGCCAGAGGTGCAGATGGATGTTGAGGTCGAACAGGAGGCATGCGAGACATTGCCTCGCCAACCGGCACAGGACAATCTCGTACAACTCCGGGCTTCCATGGAATATCACCCCGATCTTATAAAGGACATGGCCGTGTTCGCGTCCATCGTGCGCCTCTGGTCGCAATTTAAACGCATTGTTTTGGGACATCCTCGCGAACAACATCTAATTATGCTTGTTCAACTCATTTCAGAATCTCTTCCCAATGGCTACTAAAATCGCCACCTGGAACGATCCAGGTTCGCCTCGACCGACATGCTGTTCAAAAAGGTGGTACCGTAATCGCCATTCGGCGAACCATAAACTACCGTATTATTTCTCTTCCTAATACGCAGTTAATAGAAGCGGCCAGGATTGAAGTGTCCACTTCACGCGGCTGTTTCCACCTCTTTGCGGTGTACTGCCCCAGGCAGGCCCGGACGAGGGATGGAACGGAGCGGAAGGATCTACATGCACTCACCCGTACTCCTGGGGACTTCGTAATTGCAGGAGACTTGAACGCCAGACACCGACAGTGGGGCAACGAACGAGCCAACAAGAACGGCGCCATTCTGAAATCAAACCCCTGCCACGCGACCTTATTTTATCAACGACAACAAGATGCTGCCATACGCCACATGCTGGCCGAAGGACGTTTCGTGTTGGATCCCGGCGCCTCGACCAGTCGTGGTTTCCCGACCGGACAACCCCTTGAGCAGCCCAAGCAAGCCGCCCACGGCAAGCAGGTCGTGGTACGTTACGCGTTGGATCACGGCGCCTCGACCAGTCGTGGTTTCCCGACTGATTAATTGGCTCGACTGCACATGATTCAGGGAAAACGCAAGAATAGGCTTCCCCAGTACCATGCGCACCGGAATTTGACTACACTCTGGAAGATGCTGACGAGTTGGTCCGTTGTCGCGTTCGGTATTCGCAACCCAGTCAGCCAACCTCTGTGATTCCTTTAATGTTGGAGCAGCGTATTATGCCTGTCCTGCCACCTATAGATGGTGATCGGTCAAAACCAAAGCACCAGTACTCCGCAATCCAAGCCAGGAAGTAGCTGCCGGTTAATGCGCAGCAATGTGTTGTACACGCAGCGCCGGGTTTGTGAGAGGGAAACCAAGCAGTGTGCTGCTGCATCGACTGCGCCCGAACCATCAGTGGTGCAAAATGACCAACACAGGTACCCATGGCGAAACACCCCAGGAACATGCCAAATAATTGGCAAAACGTCGCGCCGTCCTGACAATGCGCTTTTGTATTCATGGTTGTTTACCAGGTGTGTCCCATTGTCGTTATAATGCATCTACGGTAGACAAAGTGGCAGGTCCTTCTGTCGACCAGCTACGCGAGCGACTGATCTATAAAAGCTGAGACTTAGCGGTGTCCAGGATTCTCCAAAATATTGGTCTCCCAGTACTGAGTTAACAATACACAGATGGGCTTGTCTTGGCAGGGTTTATGCTTGCGTTTCTGTGCAGGTTGCATTAGGGTGTATTACATCAAAAAAAATCACGTGCATCTCAAAGATAGGTCGAGAATCTGGGGTTCAAATACTGTTGCTACCTATTTTCTTCATTCTTATTTTATCGGTTGAATAAGGCCTCTTGAAGTATAGCTTTGAAAGACGCCTTTTCAACGGTCGAGATAAGTTTGATAATTCCTGTGCAGTTTGATTTAACAAATAACTTGCTACACTTAGAAAATTTTGGGGTCACATGAAATATATCGGGCCAGGTATCTGGCCTACAAAAAACTAGTTTAGGTATAATTTTGGCGGTGTACGCCAGGGCTTTTCGCGGTGTGCCGTGAATAAAACTACACATCGACTCTCTCCAAAAACCGGCCCGCTACACAGGTATACCTGGCATTGTATACCAGTTTTCGGGCGCCCACGTGAAACTGTTGCCTAATGTACCCGAAACTAGGGATAGAGTCTTGGCTTCGTGCACAAGCGCTTGAACCCTTAGCGGTTCACAAAATTTCAAAAGATCCAGAGCAGAGCCAACGCAGACAGGCATGCCTCTACCTCGTCCACTCTGTAAAGGGCACCATCAACCTGGCTGCTCTAAAAGTATTCGGACCATTGACTGTATCCGTGTTTCCTGGGAAGCGCACCGCGGAGGAAAAGGTCGAATTGTCCAATGCCACCGTTGCCAGGCCTTCGGCCATGGTACAAGAAATTGTTCCATGCGCCAACGTTGCGAAAACTGCTCCTAGGAGCATTTCGTCGCATCATGCCCCATCGTTCCTGCAGAAGCTGCCAAGTGCGCAAACTACAATGGAAATCACTGTAGTAGTGATAAGTTTTGCCCCAGTCGCCAACACTACGAAAGCATTCGCCAACAGGCTTTGGACAAAAGGCAGAAGAAGTCAAAGCCCCTTACCACACCACAATCGATCCGTCCGCCACCGCTGGTTGAAGCGGATCTATCGGCACCTGCTACCACAGCCTATAAGGCACCAGCCACACTTACTCTCTCCACGAGCGCAAAAGCTGCCGTTTCCGTGCTTGCCTCGCTATTTAAAAATATCGATAGCAAGATCGAGCAATCAGCAGCACACACTACCGCTATGAAAGCTCCTGCCGTGCTTACCACCAACAGGCACGCCTGCCCCGTGCCTGCTCCCACCACTCGGACTGATGGATCACCAGGAGATGGAAACGATGATCTCGATATCCAGGAATGGATTGAGATTCTATTCGTGATGGCCCAACGTCTTCGTCTCTGCTGTTTACGTCCAGAAAAGTTTGCCGTGATAGTTAGCCATTCGCTATGGGTGCTAAACTGCGAATTATTACGTGGAATTCGTGGCTCGATTTGCGAAAAATATCTCTTTGGCAGATTTTCTCCATCGGCAAAACATTGAAATTGCGCTCATCATCTTCGACCGCACGTAAAATTTTCTGTGGCTGGAGGTGTAGCCATAATGTTACGCAACGGTATAAACTTCAACCACTTACCTCTTCTTAACACCTCAATCATAGGCCCCTGCCACACAGACCGCGGCGGCCGCGGTAGCTGAAGCTTTACCGCTCCAGAGCTTATTGTAGCGCGTCAAGAAATCAACCCAGAAATGGTGGGGTTTTGGTTTTGTATGGGTTTGACACCACGCCGCGTTTGTCAAAAAATTGTATTCGAGCATTTTTTTTAAACGCCAGATTTGTTGACTTTAAAAAAAAAAGAACGTTATAAACATTGTTTTGGAAGTTATTTTCAATATGATATCAATTATAATGAATACTAGTATATTATTGAATGTAAGAAACTTTTAATAAAAATGTCCTATGTTTAAAAAACCTATAATTCGACCAATTTGATTTTATTTTCTTGTGATAACAACGGTGAAAGGAAGGGAGAAGCACATATTTGTAGGAAAAAATTGAAACCGTTATTTGTGCACTGTCTGTCTTCCCCTGTCTGAGGCTGCTTTGATTAAGAGAACGTTAAAGAATGTTTTCCTGGAATGGAATATAAAGCGCTGCGAAAGAAGCGCTAACTTGTAATGACCGAGCGCAGTGCAATACATGCATGTGGTCACATGCAATACATGTATTTGAGCTCGAGTTCACGAAATACTGTTTTCCTAGAAAATGAAAATTGGACGCAGCTGTACAAGCGCTAACATGTCTTAGCTGAACGCAGTTCACTTTGGCAGTACTTGTAGAAGCAGTAAGATCATGGCAAGTGCTAAGAAAAAAAAATGTAAGTAATGGTGCAAACGGAAAGTGAAGAAGGATAACGTCCCATCTGGTTGTTAACTTAATTATTGTTAATATGAGTTGATGAGCATTATCTGTATACATCTATTTTGTGTTTTAAGGTGCATCTTGGCAAAGAAGAAACTCTGCAGCTTATCAGTGACGTACAGAAGAGATCCGTGCTGTGGTCGAAAAGAAACCCGGAGTACAAGAACGTATATAAGCAAAACGATATTTGGTCGGAGCTAGGAGCCAAGTAACATATGAGTATGGAGGAGATCAAGCGCTACTGGGCAAACTTGCGCTCAACCTTCTGGAGTAACCTTAGCAAAGTGAAGGGTTACTTCTAGGGTTACTGGAACATGTAAGTAAAAGCAGTTTTGTATCTGTTAAAGAATATTACAAAATAATAACATTTCAATTTATTTTTCAGCATCATCAAGCGTGTTTGTGCCTTCATGGTACGGATACAGTGCCATGTGTTTCCTCAAAGAAACATCTGATGTTGGCGACACTATAGATTCGGTATGTACATTTTTTTTCAGAGTGCAGTTACACTTTAGTTTTACTAGTGTAAGTAAAAAGTTGACGGTTGTGTCATCAGCTATAGACACTAACTTCTATTTTTATATATAAAGATGAATAAGTCTGCAAAGGTAGCATTTTTGATGGTACCAGTTTTAGACATTTTAGGATACATCATACTTTATCGTAGTCCAAATATTTGAACACCATCCATTATACATACCACTTAACGTTCGTTGAATAGTGTCTTTAGAGTTCTTATGAATAGAACATAATTAGCAAAGCAAGTAGTTATGGCAACAGTTTTTCTTTTAAATTTCTTAATACTAACAGACTTTTTCGGCTCTAATTAGCTCAATGCAAATAGTAAGTCAAGCAATATCCACAAGCATTCTTAAATCACTTCCCATACCAGAAAGCCTCATAACTAATGGACATGCGTTTATATATTACACATTCTTTTTTCCAGGGATTCTTCTTTGCTATGCTACAGGTGGTTCCTTAAATACATAGTGCCATCATCATTAACGGTAAACCTAAAATGAATTTCTTGACAAAACATGAGCAATATGTAAACGCATGTCCAAAACTTGTGAGGTTGGTCTAAGTAGTACTTTAGTACTGCGCAGAGGTACCATTTCAGTGTGCGCGTGGATATTGCTTGTTGTGTTACTATTTACATTAATGTCTATTGGAGCCAAAAAGTGTCGGCTAGGATTCAGCAATCTTAAGAAATTCATGAGAAAAACTGTTGCCATAACTACTTGCTTTGCTTCTTTGGGCTCTAGTTGTATTGTACTCTTGAGCACTCTAAATACGCTACTTTATATCCCGAACGATCTTTCAACTGTCATACGGGCACGCGAATGTGTTTCGTTGAAAGACCTTTCGAGCAATCCCGCTCGATTATAGCCGCCAAATGGGCGTATGCAGTACTCGGTGAAAGCAAACGTTTTGTCACCGAGCAGCATATATGGCACCTCAATGCTATAAGTATAATGCTATGTAAAATGGATGGTGGTGGAACATTAAGACTATGATTTTCAAACATATTATGTATCCTAGAATGTTTAAAAATTCCTCCATCAGAAATTCTACCTTTACCGCCAACGTCTATGTATAGAAAATTGCAGTTAGCGTCAACTATAGCTAAAAGAACAATACTATGATACCCCTTGTGGTTGTAGTATTCATTGCCGCTTCCCTTCGGAGCCCGGATCGCAACGTGCTTGCCATCCAATGCACCGATCGCATGGGGAAATCCCCATTTTGTTTCAAATTCATCGGCCACATTGTGCCATTCCTCTGCCGTTGATGGTAACTGTACAGGAAGGGATATGAAAATCATAAATTCATTAGTTCAAAAAAAAAATTTATAAAAAAAAATCTATTTAAGAGTTTATGATATAATATTTCATATATGCTAGTGGATCACTATACAATAGACGGTTTCCGTCTTAGGCTTTGAGACGTGAAACTGAGGCATTACGTTGAGGCATTGCATTGATACGTTAACAAATTACAAGGAGCATGAAAGGACATCTACATGAATCGCAGCATCATTGTTTCCAATGATGTGGATGATGTAGTTTGCAATGACAGACGAACTGCACTACGTGTGCTCGATCTAAGCCTATTGAGAACGGGCCAGCGCAGGTTTAGGGTCTGGTAGGGTAGGGAGAGACCTTTGCTAATTTTCAATAGTGCATTGTTCTATCTTAAGGTGATAGCTATAAATTATTTATTTTTAAATTTTTAGCCGCTTTTTGCAGCTTAGCGGGGCACCAACATCAACACCAACCGCCACCAACAGCCGGAGCCGTTCTCCATCACCAAATATCAGGAACCGGTCTCCATAACCACCATACCGCATACCTCTCCCTACGGGGTCAGCACGACGGCCATGCCCCAGGATCAGAAATGTGGAGGACCCGTTAGCGGATAAGGCTCTAGAATCACTCATTTCGATGATGGAGACCATAAAAAAAAAAACGTGGGGAGACATCTCGCGATGGATTCCTCACGTTTGTTAAGGAATTGCTGGATAAAAAACGGGAGGAAGATTTGGGCGCACTTAAATCCCAAATAATTGCATTGATAGAAACTTTCCCAAACGTAACAAGTACGTCGCGCTCTCCGGAAAGTATGCCACAGTACGCCGGCATGGAACAAACAATGGAATACGAGGAGGAATACTTAGATGTAGAAACAGATTCCGACTAGTTTTTTATTTTTATTTTTATATCTATCAACTTATGTTCCTTGTTCCCTTGGTGTAGCGAACGGACGATATGTTACGTTCACGATAACGTTTTTTGAATTGATCGAACGAAAGAAGAAAGAAAATAGAAAAGGACGCAGGTCGAATTCTCTTCGAAGGTTAGGACGAAACGGAACGTTCGGAACGGAAACATAATTTTTATGTTTTACGATAGGAAAAATCTCGAGACGAGCATGATCGTACTTATCATATGTTTGTTAGTTTAGGACAACGCGAAGGGTGCGGGAATAGAAGGAAACAGCGATAAGCGCTGATTGCGCACCACTCGGGACGCGCATAAAGATCGCAGCAAGAGAGATAATTTACATGTAAACTCTCAGTAACGAGCGCGATCGTGTGCCTAAATAAACATGAAAAGGAAAAGGACACGACGCGTCGGGACCAAGAGTCTTAGGCGATGCGTGGGATCAACAAACATTGCGACTCATGTGCGCAGGCGTTGCGCGATTGTATTGCGAGGAAATAGAACGCCCTATCTTTAGCCCACGCAACGATGCGAGCAAACAAAGCAAGATTAGGATAAGATCGTAAACTTTGGGACTCGTGAGAAATGATCGAGACGAATGTCCATATATGGTCACGTTTTCCGCGATAATGGAATTCTTGTATCCGAAAACGAGATCATCTATCCCGCTTACGCTCATTAGAAGATAAGGAGCGTTTTTATATATATACGCTCGAATCCTTTAATAAAGATAGTTATTTTCACCACGACACTTGAGGACGAACGAATTTTATTTCGCCGCTCCAAAGATCCGAAAAATAGGTTCCCAATCCCCGACCATCCTTACGCTTGAATACTTCTCCGTTAGCGGCATGTCGCGCTGCGGACCGGTTTCATCGTAAGTTACTTATTAGAACTTAGAGAAATTTCGAAGGCTTCTCTCCGGCGTCGGCACAGTCACGGCCCGGACGGAACTTTGAATCTTCGACAAGTTCTAACCCATCCCAAACCTTGTCCAAAGAATTAAGGAAAATTCGTAGGAATTCCTCTCCGTTAGCGGCGTGTCGCGCTGCGGACCGGGTTCCCGATTTGTCTTAATTCGAGGTTAAGGTATCAAGCGTTATTTTCTCCGGCATCGGCCAGTCACGGCCCGGACGGAACACGTTGATACCGAAACCATCGGACTACCAAGTGTCCAGTTGGAAAATCTCGCGTGACAGACGACGACGCACTCGGCCGGGTTAACTTCGCGCCCGGTCGGATAACCGCCTCGTTACACTTGGCATTACTTTTTCCAGGATAGGGTGTTGAAATTGCTAGATTAATTGTTTTAAAAAGTGCATGTATTAAAAAGATACTTATGAATTATAGTAAATTTGAACTTCCACCAACATAGCATATTTTTTTAACTTAACGTAATTCTGCAGGGCTTCAATAATGACTCTGCATGTTTCCGGCATAATCAACCCGATCAGTTGCCTAGAAACCTGTGGAAATTTGTGTTTCATCTTTACTGACCATTAATATAAAATTGTATTTGCACGTCTACTTACACGAAAGGTTGCCTTTCTCGCGCCGTTACCGCCTTTCGCATATATGTGTCCATTCGCAGTATGCTGGCTTGGACAGCTTCTAGCAGCATATCAAATTCGCTAGGGGTCATGCGGATGAGGCTTTTTATTGTATGGCCTGCTGTCTCCTCCATTGCGTCGTCCAGAAGTTTATTGCCATCTTCTTCCCTACGGAAAAAGATGGGCCGCATCCAGTACTCTCTCCTAGCATTACGTTCTTGAGCTCTCTTTCTTTGTCTTAACACTTTGACGGCCGCGCGTTGCGCATAGTTTACTTTGCTGGTCGCCGACGTGTTTTTTGTATCTTTATTTCCTCATTCGTATATTCGTAATTTTTAAAAGTTTCCAATCGTATTGAGCCATAGTACATCGTAGCATGCTGTACTAACAAAACACAACAAATTATCAACAAATAATGCAAAAGCGAACGCGCTGTATTGTATGAAGCTCTACCAACATAACATGTTTGTTCATCACACCACAGTGGTGTGATCGGCTGTCAACCGATATTTCTGCCATCACACCACAGTGGTGTGATCGGCCGCCAAAGAGGCGTTAAGAGGCGAATCGTGGCCAACGCTGTGGTACACGCAAGATATTCGTCCAGAAATGCGACCATTGTAACTTAATATTCTTCAATTTAAACACGTTGGCTTGTTTTGAAAATTCAAGGGGAGCTTTCGATAGAACGAGACATCGCCGATTAGAGCGAGGTACTTCGGGCAGTTTTTGCGTTGTCAAATTTGACACCGCGGTGCGCACCGCGGTCTGTGTGGCAGGGGCCATAGAAGCCATAGGTTTCGCGGTGCTTCTATCGGCTGGTAAATTGAAAATCATCGTCGCCTACTGCCCGACCCAATGTCGTCATGACGATGGAAGCTCTACCCTCTTCAAAAGCGACCTAAACATCATCACTCGCTCGCCGCAAAAGCTCATCGTTGGTGGTGACCTCAATGCCTGTCATCGAGTTTGGAACAACATTCTGCGTAACCCAAACGGAGAGCTGCTCCTCAACCATGCTGAGGAGGGACACTGTACCGTGGACTATCCGGATTCTCCAACATACATCTCAGCGAGTGGCACACACAGCACTCTGGGTCTCTTTTTGGCAAACCTACAAATTAGTAAACCGGAGACCCTGGATGATCTCACCTCAGATCAGTTTCCGGTCGAAACGGAGGTGGACTGCTCCGTCTCTAGGGGTACAGCATGACGACGGAAAAACTTTCACAATGTCAACTGGCAGCATTTTGGCCGATTGGTAGACAATCAGCATCAGACAACAGAGATTACAACTGTGGGAGACATCAACAACGCGGTCACGGATCTCGAGACAGCTATTCAGAACGCTGAAGCGACTTGTGTTAGAAACTCCGTAATCAGCAGTGACCCCTAGTATTGATCCTCACACTCTGGCGCTCATTTAAGAGCGAAAGCGAGTACGGCGGGTTTTCCAGCGTACAGGAAATGTATCGGCTAAAAGACTAACTGTTGTGACTGCTGTTCAAATATCCTCTCGGGTTGAAGTCATCCGCAACGAAAATTTTGGTCGATCAATTGAGTAATTTGATAACAGAGCGGCTTTCTGGAAAGTGACCATGACAAACCTCACCAGTCGAAACGACTCCAAAGTGACAGCCAGCCTATTGAGCATGGAGAGAACCAGGTTCACGATTCCTAGCCACGAAATGGCCACTAGTCACATCTGGTTTGCCATCAGAAAACTTAAGAATATGAAAGCCTCTGGATTTGATGGCATATTTAACATTCTTAATAATTTGACTAAATAGCATTTGAATAATTTGATTAAATAGCATGGTAAGCTACTCTTTCTATTAAAAGAAGTTGTTCTAAATGATTAATTTTTCCCAATAAGTTTTTTTTTCTTTTTCCGTAGGTATCTGTCAAATTTACCTTGAACAACCAGTATTAATTTTTTCGTTTGCGGCATTCGCCACAAATATTATCAAAAACTTGTATTATTACCTTTTTCTAAAAAAGTTTACACGATTAAGCATCGGGAGAGATCGAGTTGGTTACGAGCAAGGTAATAAGGACGAAAGAACGTGAGGTGCAACAGGACAAAGTGAGATTAACGATCTTTCGAGTTACCACGTGGGAACAGTGATCACACGGTGCAGATTAAGGACGAATAAACTATAAAAGAAGAAGTTTAGTGATGGAAAGCAAGTCGAATCTCGCCATGGAACAAATTCCACAAGGCGAAACACCCGACGGTAGAAAACGCATCAGACAAGTGGCCTCGCTGGTAGAGCAAGCGGAGGAGAAGGCGGGCACTTCGGAGATAGAACAAAATCCTCCGGCTGCCCAGGCAACAGGGCCTAAGCGGCAGCAGATTCACGCTCGTAAAAACAATGAGGCTACAGGGAGCGACAAACGGTCGGAATCTGATAAAAGTGTTCGATTATTGGAGCAGCAACACGAGCTAAAGATGCGTGAGATGGAATTTTTGCACGAAAGAGAAATGACCGCGTTACGGCTAAAGTACAAACACGAGTGTAAAAAGCAGCAAGATCGAGGGCGTTATGAAAATGAGAAGAATGACTTTTCCGAAGAGGAAGAAGACAATTGTAGGTCAATGACACGGGGCCAAATGTTGGCTAGGAAATGTATGCCGAGGCAATTGCCGATTTCCGATGAGAAACCAGAATCGTGGCCCTTGTTTTACAGCAGTTACAGGGACACTACCGAAGCATGCGGCTTTTCTGACATAGAAAACTTGCAGAGGCTGAGAGAATGCTTGCGTGGTGATGCGTTAGAAGCAGTTAGGGGTCGTCTATTGTTGCCGCATCTGTTCCCGGCGTTATAGAGGATCTTTGTTGTCTGTTCGGTAGACCAGAAAGACTTTTAAAAATGCTGCTAGAAAAGGTAGGCAATACGCCGGCGCCCGAGGCGAATAGATTAAGCACCTTTATATCGTTTGGCATCGCGGTGAAACAATTCTGCGATCACTTAAAGGGATCAAAGATGGACGATCATTTCAACAATCCGCTTCTGGTAGATGAGCTAGTCGAAAAACTCCCGGCAAGTTACAAAATGGAGTGGGTTCGACACAAGCGTCATAGTTGCGGAAGGCCATTATGTGTGTTCGCCGATTTCATAGATGATATAATGAATGATGCTTCTGAAGCAGCATCAAACAATCGATGCTTCTGAAGCAGCAGCAGGAAATCAAACAGGAAAAACACAAGCTAAACAGGCGTCATGCTCAGTGGAACGTATATGTGCACACGGAAAGGTCAGACCAGCCACCTAAATCGAAAGCGTGCTGGAAATGTGGGAGCGAGGACCACAGGGTACGGAATTGTGACCAATTCAAAAGTGACTCTATTGAGAAAAGGCTGAAGCTGGTAGAAAACTTGTCGGTTTAACCAGAAATGCGACATAGGAAATTGCAGCGAACAACACCATCCTTTGTTACATCAGCGTAGGGAAGCGTTCATCAAGTAAGATTGTAACACTCACGATGATGATAGGAGTGGTAGCGGTAGCGGTGACGTTGCGGTGACGGGTAGAGTGGTAGTGGTGACGTTGCGGTCAGGTGATTTGTCGTAAGAGACAACAGCCCCAACTGGCCTCGATTGAGTACCTTTTGCAAAATTGAGCAGCCCGGGGAAAACTCCATACAAAAATAAACCAGCTCTCGCGGACTTAGCCGATTCCGAGCTGGCCTCGATTGCCTTTTGCAAAATTGAGCAGCCCGGAGAAAACTCCATACAAAAAAAAACCAGCTCTCGCGGACTTAGCCGATTTTTGCGATGCCACTCTTGACGATTGCCGTGCGCAGATGCCGCGATAGCGGCGGAGACCCATCGCTCCCGGACTTAGCCAAATTTGTCGATGCCGCTCCCGAACATAGATGCCGCGATAGCAACGGAGCGCCCTTTTTGTGTGATCGAGCGCGCTCGAAGATGTGCGTGTGGGTGTGTTTTCGCTTTCGCACACCGAATCTCGCACGCAGAGTGATTTTGACATATCAACGTAAACAAAGCAGCACGGTAAGTTCGCTTAAATTTTTTACCGATAATTACATGTTATTTTTACATTTCAGATGCTACAAAGTAACATTTCACAATATCAAACTACAATCAATCATTCAACGTACGTTGCGAGCCAGTGCGACAAGTTTTTTGCCACATATGTTCTGGACGACCTAATCGAAGCGAGCATCCATATCGAGGCGATGGATCCTTGGCAAGGAAATGTTAGCAATTAGGTAAGTTATGCAGTGAAGTGGTTTCATTTAAAAAAGTGCCTATATAATTTTTAATGGCTGCAATGTGTGGGTCTTAAGAACAGCAGTAAGTACTAGTGTGGCTTTGTTCCAGTGCTAGTGTTGTGTATGGGGAGCCAATTCAAATGGTTGAGTACGGCCCGCGATGTTGGTTCACAAATTGAAGAATTGTGTAGAATAATTGTAATGATTCCATAACTGTAATGGTGTGTATCTAACGATGAACTGTTCTGTTATATACAGCTTATCAGCCGGACCGCGCATCCGTGTTGTAGCGATTGATCTATGGTAGGGGAAAAAAAAATCATCCGAAATAGTTTGTCGTTGATAATATTGTGTTCAGTTTTTGCAGTTCCATTTAAAGGGCTTGAAAGCTTGCATGTAGATGCATCAGCGACCACGGCCGGTATATGCTGAACACCAAGTGTTACGTTTCCACGTACATTCAACCGTGTAATACATATCAATCATGTAAGATGATAAATGAATTGTTCTAATAGTAACTTGTGTGGCGGACTCAAGTCCTGCAACATGCGGTATAAACATGCAGACTGCACCGGCGGTCATGCATTCACGCGTTCATAAAATTTTGTTCATTCCACCATAGTTTGTAAGTAGATAGAATATAGACGATCCCTTTTACAACGAACCTTCAGGCGAGTAAGACGTACGAGATCTTCTTCTTCTTCTTATCTGGCCCGCTCATAGTTGAGCACGTCGTGCTGACATGGCCTGGTCACCAATCGTTTTCCAGGTCGCTCGGTTCGTGGTTGCCGCTCTCCATCCCCGGTGACATCCGATGTTCCGCAGGTCCTGCTCCACCTGGTCCAGCCAACGGGCTCGCTGAGCTCCTCTGCGTCTCGTGCCGAGCGGGTCGCTGACGAGTGTCTTCTTGGTGGGGCATGAGTCCGGCATCCTCATGACATGCCCCAACCAGCGGATCCTTCCGGCTTTCGCCACCGTTAGGATATCCGGCTCGCCAAACAGCTCAGCCAGCTCGTGGTTCATCCTTCTCCTCCACCCGTCCTGCACGTATACGCCACCAAAGATAGTCCGGAGCACACGACGTTCGAAAATGCCGAGTGCGTTGGCATCCTCCGTGAGCAGCTTCCAGGACTCATGCCCATAGAGGACTACCGGCCGTATCAATGTGCGGTATATGGTGCACTTCGTGCGTTGGCATATTAATTGTATCAAAACAAATAACAAACAAATATAAAGCTTTCAGTCTCCGGTGATATCCTTTATCATCAAAATAATAATACAGCTCGGGAGCTTACGAATATATCTTTCAAGTCTTTTTTTTTCTTGAATTTACTAGATGAAATTGTGTATGTAAATGTTTATATAAATTAGATAGTGCTTCCCATATCATTACATATATTTGTAATGATATATTGTATACAATATTTCATCCTTTATTTGCTGAATCTATCAGCATGTGTTCTTTTCTATAGAAACATGTCTGATCGTACATATTCTCTCCAGAATTTTCCAGTGGGCGACAAATAAAGCGATTTTTTGCTAGCTGTTTAAACGAACCGAGATTTGATGATGTGAACGTGAACCGTGAACCATTCAGGTAAGTTATCCTGTTCATAAACTATGTAAACTTTCATCTGCATATCTGTGATCCATTATTTTATTTCGATAAGGTTCTAAAATGTTTCATGAATTATTTTAGATTGCTTCCCATTCGTTGCACCATGGTCGGACCATGGCTTATAAAAATTAAGTCCGTGAAATGTATGTTGAATAATTTTTAAATAGTGTTATCGTATGAAAGATTAATGAACAAATCGTGAATATTCAACAAAACATGTAATTTTGTGTATCAACTGTGTTTAGTTGATATCGTAAATAATCAATAACAACTCCGCTATCGTTAACCTACAATATCAACTCAATGACGATTTTTACAAATAAATATTTAATTATCCAATTTTTTTTTTTTTTTTTTTTTTTATTACAGATTTACCATTGGATGCCGGAGTTCTTAATAATTCAACTGTAAGCAACCAAAAAATCGGTAAATAAATAAAATAAAAACAAGTAATTTTCGTTCAGCGTGTTTATTTCAAGCCAGGCGTCGGAGTGAAAGAAAAAAATTTAATGCCCGCGTGGGAAAGTAACTCAATGCCCTGTGGCTGTCGCGCGCTCAGCACTGAAATAATAGCCCGCGATCCCACTGATATCGCGGGGAATTATCGCTGCCGGATATAAGATGCCGACAACCCGCTATAACCCGCTCAACTCGAGGTTAATAGCATTGAAATGGTGGTTTGAGACGTTTCTGGATGAAGGTTCATCTGTGACCATGATAGAAGACAGTATCGCGGATAAATTACAAGTACCAGGCATTCTCGAACCATTTACAGTTGCATGGACGGCAGATATGACCCGCTGTGAGGAAAACTCTAGGAAAATAGACATTACGCTGTCGGCTAAAGGTATGTCGGAAGAGTTTAAGCTACATGGAGTGCGTACGATATCCAAATTAGTGATTCCCAAACAAGAAGTGTCTTTCTCAAAGTTGAAATCTCAGTACGAACATTTAAAAGATCTGCCCGTACGGTGGAACATAAATGTTCTTAGATGCCACGAATGTTGATCGGTTTGGATAATTTACATCTTTTCGCGCCAATGGAATCTCGAATAGGAGGGCCTAACGAATCCATTGGCGTAAAAACGAAATTAGGATGGACGATTTACGGACCTAGCAAAGCAAAATACTCAGGATACAGCCAAGTGAATGTTCATTCCTGTTCCATTTCTAATGAAACGTTGCATGATGTTTTGCGCAGCCAAATATAATATTGAAGAAAGTGGACTTTTTACGCAAAACTTACCTGAATCTGAGGAAGATAGAAGATGTCGAGACATTTTGAAAGCTGTAATGGAAGCGTGAAACTAAGAGTTTTTCCGACAGTTATGTCATGGCTACACGACGGTTGATAGGCCTGAGACGGAAGCTAGCGAAAGACCCACAACTAGAAACCGCAGTACGACAGCTCATCGACGAGTATGAACTGTTTCGACGAGTGGTGAAACAGTATGCACATAAAACAACGAAAACGGAACTGGAAAATTCGCCAGCATCCAGCGTGTGGTATGTCCCCCTAAATGTCGTCCAAAACCCTCGTAAACCTGGAAAAATAAGACTTGTATGGGACGCAGCGGCTACAGCTCGAGGCATGTCTTTGAATACCAAGCTGTTGAAAGGACCTGATATGTTGTGTTCATTACCCTCCGTTCTCTAGCCATTCCGTGAGCGACGTATTGGTTTCGGTGGCGATATTAAGGAGATGTATCACCAAATAAGGATCAGGGATGAAGACAAACAATCACAACGGTTCCTTTTTCCGGCCTACAGATCCGCAAATTTACGTTATGGATGTGGCCACATTTGGGGCTACTTGCTCCCCATGTATTGCACAATATGTGAAGAATCTTAATGCCGACCAATTCGGGAACAGTTTCCAAACGCTTGTGACCCAATACAGTTTCGACACTACGTCGATGATTATTACGACAGTGCAGATACCGTAGATAATGCAATCAAGCTAGCAAGAGAAGTGAAATACGTCCACTCGAAAGGAGGATTTCTCATTAGAAACAGGGTATGCAATTCGGAAGTTTTCTGCTAAGAGATGGGCGAGCGATCTGGTCAAACAACAATACAGGTTCGGGATAAATCCGTCGAGGTTGCGGCTGATAGAGTGTTAGGAATCATGTGGGATGCAAAACGCGACTGCTTTCGGTTTTTCATTCGTAATGGTATGCAGGGAAATAGTCATCCAACCAAGCGCAGCATAATGAGTAGCATCATGTCGATATTCGATCCGATAGGTTTCCTGTCTCCACTACGGTATTAGGAAAGATGTTAGTGCAAGATCTCTGGAGAGCAGGTTGTGCATGGGACGAAAATGTAAACGAAGGGACGTATCGAAGGTGGTCGACGTGGACAAAGCAAACCAGAATCAGAAAACCTCAGACAGCTGTTTTAAAACAGGAAGGGCATGGTTAAATGGCCCCGAATTCCTAACTCTCCCAGAGTCGGAATGGCTACAACAGCCAGAAATAGTCGGCGCCATCGAAACAGAACTGAGAGCCACCCATTTATTCCACGACGTGAAAATGTTAGATTCGTTTGAGGAAACTTCAAGAGTCTCAAAGTGGGATGTTCTGGTACGCGTAATTGCCAGAACAATTCGCTTCATATCTAACTTGAAAAGGAAAAGAGCCGGTGTAGAAATCGAATGTTTCAGAAGGACCGAATTAATGGAGAAAAAGCACAAGCAAAGGCGAAAGGTGATAACCACGCAGAAACGGACACCATCGGCTGACCCCGACTCCAAGGGCGCACCCAGGCAAAATATAGGCATGGTGCAGTAAATTGCCACCACCTAGAGAAATGTATGAAATGTGCTGTATACATTGATGAGAAATGTATGAGACTTTTGCCTACCTGCAAGAATGTTCATGCAAACAACACATATTATACGCGACCAACCAAAATCTAGCAGCTGTTGAGCTAAGCTTATTCAAAGAGGCAAAAATCTGGGACTTCATCCAAAATCATTCAAAAATTTTATCCCATCCCAACACCAACAAAATGCTTAACAAGGAAAATGTGCCTTCGTCTTGCAGATACAGGTATCGTATCCCATTGGTAACAAGAATGCGTAGCGATATTGCGAGGGCAAGCGTAGAGAACCCGAGCCAAAAAAAAACAAATCTGCTATGGTGGAGTAAACACGTTAGATTTGATATGCGGGAGTACCATAGCAAGCAAGCAAGAGGAAAGAGCGAGGCTTGAAAGAAACGAAATGGCAAACTTTATATGGGGAAGTCGCGTTCATGGTCGTGTTTCAGATATCAGTAAAAACTGCTTTCTGTGATGGAGCAGGTTAAACCAAAAAAATCTAACTGCAACGCAAACAGCGCTTCAATAAAAAAATGAGCTACAGCACTACATCTATTACATATTTTAGCTTCTTTTTTTGTATGGAGTTTTGTGTACACTAAAAACTCGACCAATACTGCACCGTTGTTTCTGAAACCTTCCACACATTAAGTTTAAGCACTGCAGATGTTGTTGAAGATTTGTTTGATTAATGTTTTTTGATAAAATCGTCCAAATTTAACATTTGAAACTCAGTTTTACAAACACAAACAAAACAACCATGAACGCTCTTACAGTTGTTGACAAAATCACATCACACCATGAAAATGTTTTAACTCATATTTTTGTGGCACAAACCAAAGATTGTTTGCAACTTTCTGTAGTTTAACGGTCAAACAATAATCATTGGCAGCATTAACGATTTTTTCGTTTCCATTAAACTTAATTTAGAGTCAAAAATGACTCTAACAAAATTAACTATTACTCTGCGTATGTATACAGCGCTGGCCACTACTGTAATCCAATGACAGTGGCATATCTCTCAAGGTGTATACATCAAAGCAGAGAAAGGTGAATACAGCATAAAGGAATCGATGAAATATCGATCACAAACGGGGAATCGATGAAATTGCACAATAATTTGTTTCTGTTGGAAAACTTACTGAATTCTTTAATTTCGGTTTTGTTTGTTTGAATTATGTTTTTGTTCTGAACAGATAAAGCAAATATATTTCTCTTAAAAAATCAAATATTCTCAACATCATACATTATGGGGTAAAACGAGGTTTACATGGGCCTGCTAATTAAGCATAAAGTAGATTGCATGGCAATCACGGAAACCTATGTAAAATCCGGAAAATCATTCTCGATGCCCGACTACTGCTCATAAACATTAGACAGAGAAACTCAAGCGAAAGGAGGCGTACTTTTGATCTTAAAAAATAATGAAAAACATCAATTATTTAAATCACTGTATTTAGAAGTTACAGAAGCAATTGGTATACATTTTTACGAATCAAAACTGTTTCACTTCACTGGGAGAAGTTACAGAAGCAATTGGTATAAATTTTTAAGAATCAAAACTGTTTCACTTCAGTAGTATCGTATCATCCAGGTGTTAATACGCAGATTGATCTGTTTAAAAGAGACATTATCATTAAACTAACAATGAGGACAATGATGTACATACAGTGAGATATATTCGTTTAAAGGCATGTAGTATATTTGACGCTGGACAAAGCCGATGAATCATGTCAAAAATTTGGAAATATATTTTAATGTGTTTTTTTTAGTCAAGTCAACTCCAGTAGTGATTTAAAAAAAATTCGAATTTTTTAAGATTTTAGAAGGAAAAAACCTGATTTAGCGATAAATTGCCTTTAAAACTGCCACTTTGAAAATAATGAAAACATTGTTCAACTTGTTTACATTTCGACGCACGTGGTGTCAAATGACGCGAGCTGAAATCATGCGTTTTTGATCCGTGATTTTGCAGTGTCAGGTCATATCGTTCTTGTTTATCACCATCACGATGCCGAGAAACACGTTTTTGACCGAGGCTGAGAGAAAAATTGTGCTGAAGTTAAAAGATTGTGCTCTATCGAACCGTGAAATCGCAAGGAGAATTGGAAGAAGTGCAACTGTCGTTAATAACTGTGTAAATAAAGGTGAAAATTACGGCGTAAAACTAAAAACTACCGGCAACACAAAATTAACGAACAGAGACCGTAATCGTATTTTGGAATTGGGCCGCAAAGGCAAACATTCGGCGGCGGAGATAGTGGCAGAGCTGAGCCTGCCAGTGACCAAGCATCGGGTGGTTGAAGTGCTGAACGAGACTGGGTACATGAAGTACACCAAGCGTGTGAAAAAACCGCTTCATACGGCAGCGCATCGCAAGGCCCGGTTGAACTTCGCGGAGAAGCACATGGGGTGGACGAACGAGTGGAAAAATGTTGTCTTCTCCGACGAGAAGAAGTTCAACCTGGATGGTCCAGACGGCTGCAACTACTATTGGCATGACCTGCGCCAGGAAAAGCAGGTCAAACACACACGGAACTTCGGCGGAGGATCGCTAATGGTATGGGCTGCGTTTTCGTCGCACGGAAGGACTCCAATTGTCACGATATCCACTCGTGTCAATTCGGAAAAGTACGTGGAACTGCTGGAAGAGGTTCTCGTGCCGTTTCTCGAAGAAACGGGCACTGGAGATGCCGTTTTCCAGCAGGATAACGCAGCCATACACGTGAGCAGGCTGTCACTCCAATGGTTTGCGGACGAGCAAATCAACCTTTTGGAGTGGCCAGCGCGCAGTCCGGACCTGAATCCGATAGAGAACCTCTGGGGCATACTTGTACGCCTAGTGTACAAAGGCGGGAGGCAGTACGCGTCGGTCAGGGAGCTTGAGGGTGCGGTACGGGAAGCTTGGGATTCCATTCCCGCTACAACCCTCAATAACCTGATCGAGTCCATGCCCCGGAGGGTTTTTGAGACGATAAAGAGCCTGGGTGGGCCGACGAAGTATTAATCTTAAGAAAAAAAATGTAAATATCGCTTAAAATTACTTTTTTAAGCATATAAAACTTAGTGCCTTTAAACGAAAAAACTCACAAAAACATGTTTTGTAAATTTAAAAAAGCTGTGAAAGAAAATATCACGACACGACACATCGCATGACTTTGCAATTAAATGTATCTACCTTGATATACAATTGGATTGATTCATTTGATCATTGGTCTTTTAGAAGAATCAAAAATGCATTTGCCTTTAAACGAATGCCTTGAACTGTACCAGCGAACGATACCCGAAACCCACCACGTTGGTTCTAACGTTAACCAATAATTGAATTGATTATACGGAACTAATTACGAGAACGGTTACGTTTGAAATAAACAATACACACATGAACTACAGACACCGAAGAGCTTTTTGCGACTACAGAAAAGTAGACTGGCCTGGATTAAGGAAATCTATAAATAATTCCCTTGATCTAACTAGTAACAATGTGGTCAGTGAATGAGTGTACGACTACTACTCGTAGAGTAAACGGGAGAGGTCGTTATAATGTGCTCCAATAGTATACCCTGTGCTGAGTTCGTTATGAGCAGAGGAAGAAAGAGAAAGAGGAAAGCAAATGCCTCTCAATCGACTGAGAGACTGTCGGAGGATAGCTGCTCTGACACTGCGAATGCGCCGAAATTCTACCCGGCCCCCGCCAATGTAGTGTTGGAGGACGATGATGGCGGTCCCTTCACTGAAGTACGAGCGAAGTCAAGACGACGGTCGTTGATCAAGCACAGAACGGACCGTTCGATGCCTACTCCTGCACCTGTGGTGATAAAGCCGTCACTTGTACAACTTAAGTACGAGTTGAGTAGCCTCCGCGGAGTGGAGTTTTAGTGTACCAGCACTGGAACTAAGGTATTCCTCCAATGCCTTGAGGACCACTATCGTGCTGCGAAGCATCTAGAGGGTCAGAAGGCAGAGTTTTACACTCACAGCCTCCCCTTGGAGAAATCGTTCAAGGCGGTAGTGCGTGATCTACCGGTCCTCGACGTGGAAGTCATAATGGAAGAGCTGCGAGACCGTCACTCACTTCAGCCAGTCGAAGTCTTCCGCCTGAGACGACGCAATGAACAGGAGGAGGCTTCAAGCAGTCTCTACCTCGTACACTTCGCGAAATGATCGTGCAACGTGCCGCGCCTGAAGGAGGTTAGAGCAATCTCGTCTATTCGGGTGAAGTGGGAGGCATACTGTGGAGCGCGACGAAGGGTGACGCAGTGCCTTTGTTGCCAGGCGTTTGGTCACGGTGCTCGCCACTGCCACATGCCCGTGAAGTGCAGAAAGTGCGCACTCGATCACTTGGAAGCTGAGTGCCAGGCCACTCAACCAGCGGCCCCGAAATGTGCGAACTGTGGTGCAAATCACAGCAGCGTCGACCCGGAGTGCCCTTACCGAGCGCGCTACTTGCGCATCCGAGAACAAGCCGCCGCCCGACAGCAGCAGCACAAGCAAGGCCGTTCGATGCAACCCCGGACTATCCCGACAGCTTTGAAGGTGTCGCACCCTACTCCACGCCAGGTGCCCATCGGATCTCAAGCTACACCATGCATTCCGCCTGGTATGCAGTACGCTGCAGTGATGAAGGCCTCTGGTGATGCACGCCCGTCACCGGACGCATCAGTCTCGGCCTCAGCGGAACCCCTCGACGCCGCATGACGCCGCATTATTATTAAAACCGCATGTCAACTTCTCCTTCGCTGACTACCATCGGTTGCGCCTGGATCGACGAGACACCACCACGCGTAGAGGAGGAGTTGCTATTGCCATACGTCGAGGGATTAAATTCATCGCCCTACCTCATCTGAACACCAAAGTTGTCGAAGCGCTCGGTGTGGAAGTACATTCGACATTGGGAAAAATTCGGATCATCTGTGCCTATTGCCCTCGACAGTGCTCATCAACCGATGGAAGTACAGCATCATTCAAGCGAGACCTCAACATCATCACCAACACACCATCGAGGCTGATTGTTGGCGGGGATCTCAACGTTAAACATCGAATGTGGGGCAACATGCGTCAAAATCAGAATGGACATCTTCTGTTCGACCACATGCAGCTGGGACACTATACTGTGGAGTTTCCTGATGCGCCAACTTTCATCTCGTCGCAGGGAAACCCAAGTACTCCTGACCTGTTTTTGAGCAACGTGGCGCTACGAAAGCCAGTTACGTTAAATGAGTTAAACTCCGACCACTTCCCCGTCCTGACGGAGGTTGACTTTCATGCGTCGCTTGCTCCAGTTAGGAACAGGAAGAACTACCATGAAGTCGACTGGGAACGCTTCGGTCGATTGGTTGATAACGAAATCTGCGCAACTGAGGTGGGATCCATCGAGGCGATCCCTGTAGCTGTATCAAAACTAAGAAGGTACGTGGCGAGTGCCTGGCTCTTGACTCCGACACGCTGGCGCACATCAGGAGGAGAAACTGCCTCAGAAGACAGTTCCAGCGTACAGGTGGCGTGTCCAACAAAACGCTTGCAGCCCAGATTGGTAGGGAGATAGCGGTTCAAGTTAATGATATTTGAAATGAAAATTTCGGGCGAGTCGTTGCGAACTTGGAGGACCGCTCCTCTGCCTTTTGGAAGATGACCAAGGTATTCAAGCAGAGGCCGAAACCAATCCCTCCCTTGATCACCGGCGACCATACGAACACCACTCCGGCTGAAAAGTGCAACGCGTTGGCTGCTCACTTCACCAGATCACACCTCCTGGGCTCCAACATCACCAGTCCCCAGCAAAACACAGTGAAAAATAGCCGCAATCAGGTTGAGCTATGTTCCTTCCCGCTCCATGTATCAGATAGAGTCACCCTCGAAGAACTACGAGAGGCGAGCTCCTGGGCAAGATGAGATCGATATTCAACATCATCCTGAAACACCTGCAGAGCAAGGCAAATTTGCCATTTTTGCCATTTTTTGCCATAACTATGCTAACGTCTATTTTCAATAGCTTTTGTCTTTTGTTGTTGTTGTGTTTTTTTGTTTGTTTCAATAGCAATTTTGTTTTAAAATCCAGAAACAAAGAACCAACAAGCGCAGTTCAAGTCCGGGTAATAAACGCGAAAAACAATAAAACAGAAAACGATACAGACAAATCTACAAAGTGCATTAGCAACCACACAAAACACACAGCTAAACGAAACATTAAAAAATACAAAAGAACAACTAGTAAAGCAACAGAGACAAACTTTTAAAGAAAAACTAATCAGAAATCAACGAAATGGAAATTGACAGCATCACAACGTTAGAAGTTTCGGACGTCTCATTAGCCTCTGAATGCTCGTTTGTCTCAGGGAAGAGACCTTTCAGCGTTAATCAGACATCCTCAGAAAAGGATAGCCCTCGCCAAAACAAAAAAGAACTCCAACAGAAATCTTTCCACATCCCCTTCCGTACCCAACCTTCCAAATCATCTTCCTCCAGCTACTCCCTTACCTGCACAGGTGTCAAACAAAAACAAACAAAAATCCCAAAACCAAAAAAGGTATCAAACCCGCACCTAGTTCCCACTGCGAAGACCTCAAATTGTTTCCACTTGCTATATTTCTCCTCTTTTAAAAGTCAACTCTTCAAACATTCCTTAAAGTTCTGTCTCAACTTTTTGCCGTCATGGAACATACGAGGCCTAAAGCTCAAACTTGATTACCTAAAACTACTTAATTCCTCGAATGAAAGGCTCTCAAGCTAAACGTAGTGCCCCCTGGAGGAAACATATCGTCACCGCTGCGATCAAGGCCGGGAGAAAAGCTATGAGACTTTTCCAAAAAGCAAAGTAAAAGAAGGAAATCCTATCATACCGCTACTAGCTGAAAAATTGGAAATTAATCCATCTCTTTCCAGCAAGGAAATGCGGAGACGTATTGGCACCCTCTGCGGAGTAAAGAGACTAAGAAATCCCCAAATTATCCTTCACCACAACTCTCAATACCTCTCCCACCCTAAGGACATCGCCAATTCGCTCAACAATTCTAAGACACATTAGCTACCGCTTCTTATCCTGCAAAATAACCAGGTCGGATCTCTGAATTACATAACGCGGTGCCGTCTCTTAGGTCTTCAAACCCTAAATCACAGACGCATGGTTGCGCAGGCTACCTTTATAGCTAAGCTCATCCACGGTGAAATCGATGCACCAGTCATTCTCGAACAACTGTCACTGTACTCCCCGGAGCGCCCTTTGCGTATGAGGGAACTATTCAGGCGTCCTGCATGCCACTCGAATTTTGCCGGTAATGCACCTATTACAGCGATGTTGAGTTCCTTTAACAGTGTTTATAGCCATTTTGATTTTAATATCTCCGTTAATGCCTTCAAATCCCGAATCCTGTGTTTGAGGCATGAGTAGCAGTTCGTATGAAATGTGAAACGATTTTTTTAAAGTTATTTTTTTTTATGTTGAATTATTGTTATCTAAATTAAGTAATCGTCATTAAGACTCGAAGTTCGATGACGGAAATCAATAAAAAAAATACCGAACCATTAAAAAAATAAATAAAAATGTCGGTGCTACAAAACATCCTTCGAACAAACTCCTCTTTCTTTCCCCAGCTCCGAAGATGAATCTTACAACAATCTGTTTTCCTTCTCTGAGCTTTCCTGGGCACTGAACAAGTGCAAAGGAAGCTCCGCAGGTCCTGATGACATTGGCTATCCTCTCTTTCAACACCTTCCCTATATAGGCAAATCCTTCCTTCTCAACATCCTAAACGACACCTGGCGAGTTGGTAAAATTCCAACCCACTAGAAAACCAGTTTGACTGTCCCCATTCCCAAACCAGACAAGAATTTTGAACAATACATCACAGAAAATAGAGCTCAAAATAACCCAATAGATTGTGCAATAGTAGACCTTTCAAAAGCCTTCGACAGAACTTGGCGTCATGGCATACTTAACCAATCAGCCCAATGGCGATTTGGAGGCAGACTTGTGGCATACATTCAGGATTTTTTGGCTGACCGCAAATTTCAGGTCTTGGTTGGAGTAGAACGCTCCGATCCTAGACCCCTTGAAAACGGGGTACCCCAGGGTGCCATCCTCTCGCCTACTTTATTCCTCGACAGCATCTCTCCTCCTTTCCATCCCTGACCACATTCGTCTATTCCTTTACGCTGACGACGTAATCCTGGCCACCTCTTCCCACTCACCTAAAAAAACCAGAATTGATCTCCAGAAAGTCCAGTAGTGGTGTCGATGGACTGGATTTGAAGTTGCATCAGAAAAATGTAAAATACTACGGATACGACCCCCTTCCCCTCTCATTTATTCTCGTTTAACTCCTATTATTTTCAACAACTCCCCTATTCCTAACGTGTTTTCCGCAAAAATTCTCGGCGTCATCGTCGATTCAAATCTCAGCTTCCCCTATCACTGTTCCTACATAAAACACACTTCTAAATCCCGATTAAATCTGTTCCGCATGCTTGGCAGCGGTAATCCCCGAGCAACCCGTTCAACCACTCTGCAAATTCTTAACGCATGGCTCATTCCTAAACTTCTATACGGCATCAAATTCGTTTCCTTGGAATACGGCATCGAATTCGACTAGCCTGGAGATCCTTTGAAAGAGAACGTTTCGAGAAACACAGTTTTCCACTATATCACACTGCTTTACGTTTTTGTACCGATGCTTTCGCCTCCAGTCCCATTAAATCCCTCCTTATCCTGCGATCGACAGCCTGAAAGGGACATTAGAGCGTATTCGATCATACAAAGGGCGAATGAAAGTGCTTAGGGCTCTCACAAACGAATCCATACCATCCATAAACAAACTTTGCAGAAAATGCCCGCCACCGTAGGATAGGCCCCCAACCATTGACTGGCCCATAAAACACCGGATCAACAGGACCACACGACCCGTCATCTCACTCGGGCTCCAGTCCCTATGGTTCCGTGGCGGATACGGAGATGCCGCTGTCCAACGAGGAAGAGAAAGAGAGGGAGGCATTTGAGGCCCAGCTGGACGAACGGAGGAAGCGCTTGGGCAGAAAAAAGGCTTTGTTCAAGCAACAGTTGCTATTCCAGCGAGAAGTGGAAGAGCAGGAAAGAAAAAGACGAGAAGCGCGAGGAAGCTATCGGAGGTATTCTGGACAATGGATGGAAGGATCGCAGTGCTGGCTTTCAAAATGGAGGAGATTCAACACGTGAATTGCCGAAGAAACCCGAAGACGAATACGGGCCGGGCGTCGCGTCGGAAAGATCACAAGTGACCAGTTAGCAACACGTAAGGCGATATCATCGAGTTGCTCAAAGTTTTGCGGAGAACCCGAAGTATGGCCGATGTTCCTGAGCAGTTTCGAGACGACGACGAAAGCGTGCGGTTTCTCGAATCTCGAGAAACTGAAACGGCTACAGGACTGCCTCCAGGGAGATGCATTGGAAGCCGTGAGAAGTCGGCTTATATTGCCTGATTCTGTGCCGGACGTAATACAGAACCTGCGAAACCTGTTTGGCAGACCGGAGAAGCTGCTCAAGGCACTGTTAGCAAAAGTGAGGAGCGCATCCGCACCGAGAGTGGATCGCCTGGAAACCTTCCTTCATTTCGTGATCGCGGTGAAACAGCGGTGTGATCACCTCGAGGCCGCCCACCTAAACGTCCACTTAAACAACCCGCTACTAGTGGAAGAGCTCAAGGACAGGTTGCCTCCGAGTTATAAATTGGAGTGGGTAATATTTAAACGCCACGGTGTGGACAGTCCTGTCAGGACGTTCACAAACTTTATAAACAATATCGTAGCCGAGGTTTCGGAGGAGGCGGTCTTCACAGCTTGTCAGACATACGGACCCGGGGCAGTACGGAAAAGAAAGGCAACAAAAAAGGGAGTTCATCCACGTACATGAATCGGGGCAAAATTGGAATCAGGAACAGCGTGGCGTGGAAAACAACAAGGCGTGCTGGATCTGTAAACGTTCGGGACACTTCGTCAAGTTGCCTCAAGCAGATGAACGACGCAGACCGGCTGAGAGAGGTAGACAGGCAGAAGCTGTCCGAACTTTGCCAAAACAAGCACAGCGTCTGGCGCTGCTGTTCGAAGATTTGGTGTACGTTCGGAAACTGATAGGGAAATCACCATCCAATGCTTCATCGCATGGTTTAGTTAAGAAAATATATAAACGTAAGCCGACTGTTCATACGTTTCTGAACCTCCACACCGCCGTTGCGGTGAGTAACCAGGCGCTCCACGTCGCGATTCGGGAGCAATACGTAATAGAACCGAAGAAAAGCGCGCAAGGCAGATCCCCGAATCTACGACGAAAATAGTTGGTGATCGTTTCGAAACTGGACTAACGTGGCGAAAGGACGAACGTTATTTTCCTGATAACTACCCAATGGCGTTGCGGAGGATGAAGTCCCTCGAACGTAAGCTGGAAAGTGATCCTTGTCTGAAGCAGAACGTGCGTTAGCAGAACGCAACTGTGTGCGACAGCAGTTCCAGCGGTCAGGTCCCGAAAAGAAAAGAGAGGCAGCTTGACTATCCCGCAACATCAAGGCACGTGTAAAGGATCTGCGAAATGATAACTTTGCCAGAAAAATTGAGGCAATAAACAATCACCACCATTTTCGAAGCAGACAAAAGTCCTCCGTAATAAACCCAGACCAGTTCCTCCGCTCAGTGCAGGTGGTCAAAAACTTCTAAACTCACGGACGTCCTAGACGTACAAGCGACGTCGCCCAAGGCAGCGAGACAAAAGTAGCTCAGTTTGAGCAAAACAATTTGCCTTCTAGAGCGACAGTGATCAATCTGTCAAAGTGCCTACAGAAACAGTTTGTTTACGTTTTGTGAATCGGTAGCAAGTAAGTAATATCGTGTATAACTAAATTTAAAATTGTAATTAAATATTATTTCATAAGAATAAATACGAAAATTACAAGAATGAACAAGGAAAATTTACAAACCGAGGGTTGCGGTCCGGAATCCTCAAAAAAACGAGTAAGTATGGTCGAAAAAACCAACGCGTGTGTTAACGACGAAGGTTGCTGTTCGCAGTCATGGCCAGTTTTACATGAGGACGCATCTAAAGACACGGTACAAATGTGATTGTTGAACTATTTTTAATTAATTCAGTATAGTTTGCTTGCTTTGTTAACTTCATTTATTACTTGTACCTGGAATGCATCATTGTAAAGTCGGAGCATGGTCTTGTTCTAAATAGTTCAGCGCTTGGCTTGTGGGAAATTAAAAAGTAGTTTTATTTATGCGGTATAATGATGAAAATTAAATCATGTTAACTCATATATAATTCCTTTTACAGACTCTGTACATGACTGATGAGATGACGTTACATTTCATTAGCCGAGTAGAGGCTTGGGAATGTTTGTGTAATAGGCGCCATTCCACCTATTAAAAAACAATGGCCCAAGCTGACGCTTGGAGAGCCCTGGCAGCCGAGTTTGACCGTCCGTACGAGCAGCTGGTTGCTAAATGGAAGTCGATGCAAAGCTCGTACCGGCACTACCGGAAGATACATCAATCGAGTTTGGTTACCGGTTCTGGTAAGTTGTTTCGCTTAAGCCCGCAAGCCCTGACGCTCCGTTTTGCACTACGTTTTGCCTGTGATGTTCAAAACGTTGCAGACAAAACGATGCGTGTGGACAGGAAAACTGCACAGTTGTGAGCTTTACGGACACAACATAATCACATAGTTTACAAAGTCCCTCTTATTTAATTGTAACTTAAATAAACCTTTTCTAAATGTATGCTTTTGTTTTCAGGCTCTAGTGAGGTAAAAATGCCAAGATGGTTCGCCTTCCATGCGATGGAGTTCCTGTCCTCTTCGTTGAAGTGTGGACCAACGGTAGATTCTGTAAGTAGTAGAACTAGATACTGTAGGGAACTGTTGGTTGGTTGTGATAATTTTATCGAATTGCGTTAGTTCATCGAAACTTAAGCGTTCATTTTGCCACCCTTTAATGAACTGTTAAATTACTACATTTACAAATTCGATACAATAGTTCTATCAGTAAATTTATTCAGCAAATCGCACATAGTTGGTTTTATTTAACTTTACAGATCGGACACGATTAATGGAAATAATCCGAATTTTAAATCCAACAGTGGGAGCATGTACGCTTTAAGCTAATGGAATTGCATACGACAATTGCCACTGTATGAATTTCTGATGATTGCATTTTACGACATTTTCAGTTGTTCAAATTGTTGGAATTGTTTTCCGAGCCTCAGGTACCTCGATCTGATATGTGTTCTCTGAAAAACCTGTTATTTCTGCTACCGGGTATTACCGAAACTAGGTGACTAGAATTAGAATAGTGTTTAGAATAAGAACCGGACATTGCAATGTCTATATATATAAAACAAAGTTCAAAATGTGTGCGACCGCGCATCACTGGAGAACGGCTGGACCGATTTGTGTCGTTTTCGGTTCATTCTGTTCGTCTTGACCCAGGGCAGGTTTATGTGTTGGAAAAAGTCGGAAAAGTCTCATAGTTTCCAAAATATTCGCAAATTTCTACAAAAAATCGCGCCATGGTCCCGAGAACTTTTAGATTTGAATCGCTTCGCCTCGCCTACTACGTTTGAAGGGAATGAAGTTTTCAAATCTCTACAAACCAAAGCCAGTAAAGAAGAAGACAAACCAAAGCCTTTCTGCCCAACGCTCTGTTATATATTTTTAGTGGACATAGTGGCCGATTTTGCCATCTGTCAAATCCCATATAAAATTTGACATATCGTCCGATTTTAAAAAGTGTCCAACGGAGCAATGACACCGGCCTTAACGTACGTGGATAGCCCATCCTTTGTGCCTTGGGAGATCTGGTCTATATTCGAACCCACTGTGCTAATCAGGAGTCCCCGAGTTCACAGAACTCTACTCATAGAGAAACAGGAGATTTTAACGCAAGGGTCTAGGGTAGCTCAAACTCCCAGAAAGTCAGTGTTGAGAATGACGGACATGCACGAGCCAGCGGCTGGAGGAATTTACTAGGAGTTTTAAACAGCCACAAGGACCAAAGGACGCACAAAAAAAAAATACGGTTAAAAGTGCGTCCGGTACGGAGATGAGGTGGATAGAAAAAGTGAGAACGCCAGTCAGACGGGGACTCGCAGATCATGGTTTTATACTAGCCCACTAGCAACGAGCTACGCGCTAAGAACAAATAAAGCTCTATTCAAAGAAGCACGTGAATTAAGAAAATAACCTGGTTTTTGCTACTAAAAAGTCGTAATTGCAACGTAAGCTAAAATTCACTTTTATTGAAAAAATCCCTTAGCTAAAATTCGCTTTTATTGAAAAAATTCCTCATCTCCCGAGCAAAGCCGGGTAAAACGCTAGTTTTATATAAATATGTACTTTTAGTTATTATAAATTGTTACGGCTCATCAAATCTGCTAAATGCAAACGTATTGCCATTAATTGGTTGGTTGTCCGAGTAGTTATGCCATGGACTGTCTAGAACCTGGTCAAGTCATTCCATGCATTTTGACAAATCGAGAAAAGAAAAACACAAGAAAATTTTGACGGCTATGTATTCTCTGTTTACTTTTGGATCGACGATGTGGATTGTCTGTTCGTAGCGATTTGCATTTTTTGCAAGAAGCAAATTAGTAAATTTAAGAGCAGTTTTACAGCCAAAAACGTTGTTAAAAGTATAACCACCCCAAGTACCAGCGTAGAGTTGGTAATGCTTGTGTAGTAGTAGCTTGCGTTGGCAACATCTTTGATGATGATGATATTATTTTGAATCTTGAAACATTGAGTAATTAAGCTGAAAAGGAGTAATTGAATAATTAGAAAAAAAGAGTTTAATTAATATGAGTAAAGTAGTGATCGTATTTATACAGTGATCATGTCAGCCAAATATTGTATTCTCTATCTAATGACTGCCTTTCATTTTGTTCTAGTTTCAAACGGTACCCGTGGCAGTGACAGCTAGACCAGCTACTCCACCAGCAGGTCCGTCGCAAATTGCGGCCGCTCCAACATGTAAAACGCAAACGCCTCCGGCACTAGCTACTCCACCAGCAGGTCCATCGTGAATAACAATCCCTTCCACAAACATTATTCCAACGCCTCATAATAACGCCAGCTACTCTACCAGCAGGTTTTTCCGCTTCCATATTGCCAACGCCGCCAGCACCATCAACTCCGCCTCACCAGCAAGCACGTGCGTGCCTTGAAACGTCGGTGGGACGAGGCCAATTTGAGATATAATGAAAATGTGCTCAACGTGTTGGAGAAGGTTACGGCGGCGACGGACTTACGGCAAGGACTCCTCGCTTCAATCGCAACAAAATAATTTTCAATATTGTTATTGACGATAAATATGGGGCATGGGGCGGGAGGCGAGCAAGTTCCTATCCCCAAGCTAATTGTGTTGATAACATATTGATTAGTTAAGTTAAGTTGTTCTCGATCGGTTAGTTGGGTGAGTAAACCTTTGAATAGATTCTGTATTGTGCATCAATCATACCTTTACGTAGTCTTGAAGTAACTGCACCAATGAATCGCAAACATGTGGGATGAACAAAGAGATGGACTGCTCGGAACCCTACGGTTCATAAAACTGAAATGTACCTTCCTACACTGCTTCAGCTTCATTAATACTTAATGTGGTTGTCTTACCCGGTATGCATACTCCAAACTCTTATGATCATCTCCAGCAGCTAAAAACCGCAGGGTAAAAATCAGCTTGTCCCTAGCTGATATGGCATATCGCATGTACGTATCTTGCTTCCGGATCCTTGGCGTTATGATAGAAAGTAAATAATCGAAGTCTGTCCGCGCCAAACTCATAACATTTACAATCGTTTTGTCCAACTCCTCCTCCAAAACTGCTTGAAGAAGCTGGCTTGCTTGTTGGTTTCTCACCAAGCGCATCGGGCGCATCCAAATGCGTTTCTTGTATCGCCGCTGTTGCAGCAAGTGCAACCGCATGAATGAGGACCATGCCTCTGTCCAAGTGAGGAGAGCGTCGTCGAAATTCGTATTCATTATTCTATTGAATAAAACAAAACTTTACACAAAATACTTTTATAAATTCAAGCACTTATACTTACTCCAACTTAAAACATCAACACAATATTTGATCAAGATTGGGTTTGTTTACATGTCGAATGACAGCTTGAACTCAGCAACGGCGACGTCGCGCTATCTGACGTGATTCACAGTTCCTACACGTAGCATTTTTCCCACGGTTTTTTGTTTTTTTGTTTTTTGTATGGAGTTGCTCGCCCCGCCAGCGCAACGTCGCACAATCACGCGCGAAAGCGCGACGTCGCTTGCATGCTTAGAGGCACCGTCAGGGGAAAAGGGAAACTCAAAGGTTGCTCAGTTTGCTGCCGCGCACGAACTTGGTAGCACAATGCTAAGCCAGCACGAAAATTCGGTCGTCGATACTACCGCCTGGCTAGAGGCAGACCAACATCTTCCGGTCATCCGTCCAACAGGCAAAATCACGGAAAAGGAGGTGCGAGACTCGTTGAAGCGATTGAAAAATATGAAAGCACCAGGATTTGGCAGCATTATGAACATCCTGCTGAAACATCTTGGCCATCGGGCTGTCACATTGATTAAGAACATCTTCGAGAGATGCCTAGAGATGGGCTACTTTCCTTCCACCTGGAAGTGCGCCAAAGTGATCCCGATCCTTAAACCTGGCAAGGATCCAACTCAACCCGTCAGCTACCGTCCAATCAGCTTGCTACCCACTCTTAGCAAGCTGTTTGAAATGCTCATAAGTCGACGTCTGTGGAATGCGGTTGAAGAGCTCCAGATCATTTCAACTGCTCAATTTGGTTTCCGCCCACTCCACGACTCATCAACTCCTTCGCCTAGGGAGAACAATCGAACAGAATCGACGGGTCGCCAGGTCCTCAGCCATTGTTCTACTACATGTGGAAAAGGCATTCGCTAATGTATGGCATGATGGACTTGTGCACAAACTGGCTTTGTTCGGCATCCCAAATTACATCATTCGGATGCTGCGGAGCTCTCTACACCTGAGGGCTTTTCGAGTAGCTGTCGGCTCAACCCTCTCCAACATCACCAGTGTTTCAGCAGGAGTTCCTCAGCTTCTTTACATTATGTACACGGCTGATCTTCCTTCCCTTTCTTGCGAAGTTCAGATTTTCAGATGATACAGCGATTGCAGTGAAGAGGCGCACACGAAATGCATGAGAAACATGGCTCAACACTGCCTAGACGCTGTTCAGCTGTACCTCCAGAATTGCATGATTCGGGTAAATCACTCAAAAACGCAGGCTATCATTGTGCCACATCGAATGCGACAGAATGTATTATCCACGACCGGTAATTATATTATACTAAACAACACTTCCGTTCCTTGGCTTAGCGAAGTCAAATATCATGGTCGGATTCTTGACAATTAACTGTTGTTCCGCTCCCATACTAATGACATTCTAAGGCGCTTACACGTTCTCGTCAAGTCGCTCTATCCTCTCTTAATGAGCCATCCTCCTATGATTATGGCCAACAAAATTAGTCTGAACAAACAAATTATGTTACCAATGGGCTACTTGGGCTACTCGTTGCGATCGGGGATCCGATGGTTCAGCTGCGTGTGTAGAGAATACGACACGATTTAGAATACGCAGATGACTTAGCGCCCGGAGGTCAACTCTAACTCGATTAGCGGCTGACCATCCATCGGCACCGTACACCGATTTTAACGTGTTATTTCTAAGGAATTGTAAATTTAAAAGCAAATTTATTCTTAATTGTGTCAAATAAATCAAACCACATCTTTCTCAAAACACAAAACACACAATGATCAAAAAATGCTACGAGCTAATCTCCTGTCCGGTCACGGTCGGTCTCGATGAATAACGATCACAGATGAATATCACATATGATAAATCTCTGTCACAATGAAATTATATTAGCTCTGACTAAACAACACTAAATAAAGAAAAAAAACTTCTACTTCTAGGCTCATTCTCATTCGCATGAGATCCGCCGTCTGCGTTTTGATTTCGTCGAGTGAAAACTCCGTTTAGTGTGAGATCGTCGCGTGCTGCAACCCAAGAAGAAAAACCCTAAAAGTTTGGAAGTGGTAGTAAGGAAAGTGTAGAATAAAACAAAGGAGCACTACTCGGGCACCGAGATAGTGTCTCCACACACGATGGCCGCATCGCCGCCTCTTGGGGTTAACTTTCCCCCGATTCCCGACAGGAAACAAAGAGGAAGAACGGTTCCGAACTTCATGGATAAAGACAATTCATTCGGAGACAAATTGTTTCTAGTGCTAAGAGCCTCTGAAGGTGAAAACTGGCACACAACCCATCGATTATCAGCGACACCTTGAAAAAGGCAACTGGCAAGTCAGAAATTGGCCGCCCCCTAGATGGCACTAACACCGCGTTCCTTATTGAAACAAGATCCGCTGCCGCCTTTAGGTAAATGCTGAAGATATTCAAATTACCTAACGGCAACAAAATAACCATTACCCAAAACGCAACGCTGAACTCCGTAAAATTTGTTATTTCAACGAAAGCCCTGGACAAAATGACCACGAGTGAAATCCTGGAACGAATGACCGGTAATAATATCACCAACATCTATCGCTTTCAAAAGAAACAAAATGGCCAAATGGCAGACCCGAGTTTATTACCCTCGCCCGATGCCATGTGGTAAATGCCTACGATTCGGACACACGACAAAAAACTGTAAGGCACAAGAACAATGCGCTACCTGCGGCAAAGTAGCCCATGGACAGTGCTCCTTGCCAGCAGTGTGTGTAAATTGCGAGGGCAACCACAACACATTAGAAAAGGCCTGCCCAGCATTTCAAAAAGAAAAACTTATTGTTAAATACAAAATTGACAACAGCGTGTCCAACAGAGAGGCAAGACAGGCTTTTGCAACACCTAGCAACAAACCTTCTGTTGCAAGCGTTGGTCAAGCCCGTCTGAACACAGCACTAACACCCGACTCACGCGACCAACTGATAATTGAACTAACCTGGACCATAAGCGCCCTAAAAGAACAAATTAAAACCCTAACACTAGCCACCCACAAGTTGACCCATGCCAACAACACTTCGGACACCGACTCCGATGAATCCAACGTAGGCAGCACAATGTCCTGCACTTCTGGAACATCGACCAGCACTATCTCCAAACACCCAAGACCACCCTCCAGCGACACCCTATCGGAAATAGCCCCTATCAAACAAAAAAAGACCAAGAAAAACTCCATATAAACCTCTCCCACCTTCCAATTTTACGGATACCTTTTCCCGCCTTTAAAATTCATTCCGTAAAATCCATCCCAGTCTCCCACCATCCAACCACAAACACCCAGCAGTGTCATATTAAATTGGAACACCAGAGGCCTCTCCTCAAAAATAGACGGGCTTAAATAACTCATTGAGGCCCACTCTAACTACCCCCTACAAAATCAACTCCATTCAGTCGTTATACATGGACCTTTCTAGAAAAACAAAAAAAATACCACACAATCTGTATCGGCGTTCGAAACGACATCCCGATCATCACATCCAACTTACCTGTCCTAGCCATCCACATAATAGCTCCAACCACATCCAACCACAAACATCCATCGCCACCTTATACCTTTCGCCGAACATACCTAACTTCGTCCCCTTAGACATCCAATTCCAAAAAATCCTCCATCAACTACCACATCGCTGCCTCATTCTCGGGGACCTGAATGCCTACCACACGGGCTAGGGTAGCCAACGCACCAATAGTAGAGGAAGAACGTTAGCACCGCTTTTCTCCCTCAACCTACTTCACACCCTCTACAACACGTCCTCCACCCGAATTTCCTCAACAAATGGCCAATGCTCCACACCAGATCACTGCATCGTTTCCCTTACAATAGCCGCCCAATTCTCCCTGAGGATCAAAAACGACCTCCATGGCAGTGATCACTTTTCTATGCATATCCTCAGTATTCTCACATTCCCCAAAATCGCAGTTTCCCGTCAAAGTACACCCCCTGGTGGTCCAAAGAGGTTGCTTTGGCTATAAAAACCAGGCGGAAAAAAGCCTAAGACAACTCCGAAGGGCCAGCCGAGCAAACAACACACTAAACCTATCAGAACTAGCGGAACAGTACAGAAGAGACAACCGTGCTGCTAAGGCCGCAATCCGCTCTGCTAAACGGCAAAGTTGGCAAAGTTGGCGGGTTCGGCTCCTGTCGGGGACAAGGAACAGATGCACAGCCCCCGTACTTCTAAATCCCCAAAATCCCATCAGCAATCCCCCCGAAATCGCCGAAGCGTTCGCCAACCACTTCCACTCCATCTCGTCCAACGAAAACTATCCCACCAATTTCCTGAAACACAAAATCACCTCCGAAAGCAACCCAATTTCCTTCCACTAACCGGGAAGAACTGAACTCGGCCCTACGAAGGTGCAAAGGCATCTCAGCCGGCCCCGATGGCATAGGCTATCCTCTCCTACAACATCTACCCCATCGACACTATACTGCCTTCTCCACATCTACAACCAGATCTGGGCGTCGAGTAAGATCCCCGAATCCTCCTTCTGCGCATCCTGCGGAAATCCAGCGCAAACAACCCCCTCTTAAAACCTCACAAAAACCCTACCGACCCAAACAGCTACCGCCCCATATCCCTACTGGACTGCTGGAGTGCTGGAGCGGATGGTCAACCGACGGTTGGTCCACGAGCTCGAAAGCAAGACCCACCTCAGCATCAACCAACAAGCATTCCGGTCAGGGCGCGGCATCGAAACCTACTTCTCCGCCCTACAAGACCTTCTCGCGCGAATCACATAGAAAAGCTGGCACCTGGACGGCGTTATCATAGACCTCGACAAAGTATTTGATCGAACATGGAACCACGCCGTGCGGGATATGAGATCTTAAGAGACGATATGAGTGAGTGCATCCTCTCCACCGTTGATCCTGCTGAGAGACAATGAGCCTCTGAGCGCCACATGGCCATTAAAACGCGCCTGGCTCGGGCCATTAAGGCGAGAAAGGATGATACCTTCAACGACCTCATAAGGGAGGCCGAGGAGAACGCATTCGGAGCAGGATATAAGGTCGTGATGTCTCCCCTGCGGGGTAGCCGAGTCCCTCCCGAAAGGGATGGTGCAGTGGTTGAGCGTATCGGGAACGACCTCTTCCCCCGTCATGACCCCTTTGTGTGGCCAACACCAATGGCCGCACAAGGTGACGCTCCTCCAGCGCGTGTCGTCTCAGACGAGGAGCTTCTGCAGCTCGCACGCTGCATGGCCCCCAGAAAGGTCCTGGTCTTGACGGCATCTGTAACGGAGCGCTTAAGGCTGCCATCAGCCAATACCCTGAGACCCTCAAGAAGGTGTACCAGTCCTGCTTCGATCACGGATTGTTTCCGTCGCCGTGGAAGAAGCAGCGGCTAGTGCTACTGGCGAAGCCCGGCAAGCCCTCAGGAGAGTGTTCGTCGTTCAGACCCCTGGGGATGCTAAATGGAGCTGGCAAAATTTTGGAGCGCCTCATGCTCGACAGGCTCAACGAGCATTTAAAGATCCTAGATAACACTCGCCTCCATCCGGCGCAATATGGTTTCCGTCGAGGCCGCTCGATGACCCAGGCGATCATGAGAGTCGTTGAGGCATGCCAAAGAGTCCGGTCGCTGAACAGTCGGATGCCGCAGACAAGGCGCCGACTACACCATTGTCTATTGGTGGTGGCGCTAGACGTACGGAACGCCGAGAGATCGCTGCAGCCGCAAAGGACATGGAGGTTCCGCTCTGCCTGCAGAAGATGCTCGCCAGCTGGATGAGCAACCGCCTCCTCGTCTTCGACACCAGTGAGGGTCCAGCAACGAGGCGTCTTAGTGCGCTGACGCAGCACAAACTGAGGCCTCCAGCAAAGTCAGTTGGACACACCGCATGTTGCCAGACATCGCCACCTGGCTGAGTCGCAAGCACGGTGAGGTCAGTTTTCGCCTGTGCCAGGTGTTCTCGGGACACGGATTTTTCCGTCAACAACTGAACCTGAGCGACATGCAGTTCACCCCGTCGTCGGACTGCAGTTGGTGCCCAGGCAAGGTGGAGACGACTGAGCACGCCATCTTCATCTGCCCTCGATTTGCTGACATGCGGGAGGAGTTCGTCCTGCTGGGCGAGCAGGTGCCCGTTACCCCGGACACCCTTCAGTGGCACCTCCTCCGCGGACAAGAGGAGTGGAGCCAGGTTACCGAATCGGTGAAACGGATGACCATGGTTCTCCAGCAGCAGCCGCAGCATGAGCCCACCCGTTGATGATACCGATGGCGAAGGCGTCATCAGCGCGCGGGCACGAGTCGATCCTGAAAGCTGCACCCGTGGCAGTAGGCGCGCCAATGTTGGTGATAGTGGCAGTGTCACCAATCGGCCGGCGAGTGAAAACAGCACCTACGCCGCTCCAGGCCAGACCGCCGACAAGTCACGTCGCACCCCTCTAACGGCGACAGAGGAAGCGACGATCTCGGAGGCCAACTTCGGGTCGTTAAAAAGAAGAAGCGTCTGACAGTAGGTGCCAGTTCAAGCGAATGGCACGCCAGGCGACCAGCTCACGCTCCATGCACGTAGTACCGTCCAAGGACAAGCACGGCTTCAGTCGTTGCAGGCGTTCCAAATAAAGTGAACCGACGCGTAAATGCCCCAGAAGGGGGCCAGACCCCTACCCCATCTAAACCTCGCTGTGACCATGGGGTAGAAAAGGGTCGCGCACATCAGGAGTTTTAGTTAGGTGACAATAATACTACATACGGTTGCTGTCCCGTATCTTTCATAAGATTTCTCCTAAAGTAAAAAAAAAATTGGGCAGTGGCGTGCCCAGGCTCGGTGGAGACGACTGGACACGCCATCTTCATCTGCCCTCGATTCGCTGACATGTCACCCGGACACCCTTCAGTGGTACCTCCTCTATGGACAAGAGGAGTGGAGCCAGGTTATTGAAGTGGTGAAACGGATACCCATGGTTCTATAGCAGGCCTGGCACGAGGAGCGCGCTGTGCTTGCCAGGAACAGTAAAGAAACCGCGGGTCAGGAGACAGCCACAAACTCTGCGTTAGAAGAAGCAGTGGTAGCACGGAGCCTGCCGTTTTACAGTGACAACCGCAACGCAGCAAAGAGAGAAAGCAGGACCAGGGAAAGCGAAGAGCGTGAGAGGCTCGCACCCACCCAGCCGCCTTTGCCCACCACATTCGCACGCAGGGCAACAGCTGCACTGCGAGTCTAAGAGCATCGTATGCGGAACCCTAGATCCCGCCGCATACAATCAACCGCTGTTAGCTGAGCCAACAGCAGCAGCCACAGCAGGAGTTCGCCTGTTGATGATACTGATGGCGAAGGTATCATTAGCGCGCGGGCTGAAGTCGATCTCGAAGGCCGCACCCGTGGCGCACAATGTTGGTGATAGTGGCAGTGTCACCAATCGGCCGAGGAGTGAGAGCAACATCAACGCCGCTCCAGCTCATGCCGCCTATGGGTCACGTCGCAGCCTTCGAACAGCAAAAGAACTAGATTTCTCCTTATGTAAATAAAAAAAGGGGGCAGTGACATGAAAGTACAAACCAGAATGATTCCGCGCTTGGGAAAGTGTGGCGGTGCAAGCGGTACTCTTCGGAACAGGCGCCAGAAGAAAGCCCGGAACCGCAGACGAACCCAAGACTGGACACCCCTAGTGCGTACCGGCGAGAGACGCCGTGGGTTGTGTTTCCCTACCGCCCGTCGAGCCATTCGTCCGAGCAGGACGCGATGCGACAGATATCGCAGGAGTTCCGGAACGAGCGGACGCAAGCAACCCAGAATGGAGATCGAGCAAGGGCCAGCGACCTTCAGCGACAGTAGGAATAGATGGACCTACCCTACGCACTACGATGCAGATTTCGGGGAGCTGAACAGAAGCCAACTGCTACCTGAACAGAAGCAAAACAACCGGTTACAGACCAGTTGCCTATCTTCTCAGACAACCCGAAAGAGTGGCCGATGTTTTTAGCGAGTTTCAATCAAACAACGCAAATGTGTGGGTTCTCGGACGGCGAGAACGTTCTTCGGTTGCAGCAAGCGTTGAAGGGACGAGCCCTTAAGACAATGAAATGCCTCTTGCACCACTCCGGGAATCTCTCCAAAAGAATGCCAACGTTCAGGGCGATGTTTGGACGCCCGGAGATCATCGTCGAGTCGCTACTGGAGCAAATACGGCAGACCGCTCAACACAAGACGGACAAGCTTGAAAACGCTTGTCGATTTCGGACTCGTCGTGGAGGAAATCTGTGAGACGGTAGCAACGAACGGGGTGGAGAACAGAACGACGGTCCCCAGTTGCAGGAACTGGTGGAAAGGTTGCCGGGCACCGTGAAGCTGCTTTGGGGCTTACACGTCATCAACCTGCCGAGCGCCCCAGCCTGGAGGAGTTCGGTAAGTGGATGTCGACCATAACAAATGCCCCCTTCTTGTCAGTAAGCCGACACCCTCTTCCCGCACACACACTGAGGAAAGAAAGCAGCACGTGCAAGTGAACGTCCACACGGAGGCGCCATTGCACCAAACGTCTGACAGCCCCCCTGCGCTTGTGTAGGAGCTGGCTGCCCGTTGACGCTGGAGTGCGAGAACTTCTGGAGGATTAACCCGTACCATCGGTGGACGCACGTGAAGGCAAGCGGCATCTGCCAGAGCTGCTTGAAAGCGCATGCAAATGCCTGTCGCGTGACCCACCCATGCGGGATAAACGGATGTAGAGCCAAGCACCATTGGGCGCTCCATTCCGAGTAGCCAAATTCCGCCCAAAGAACGAATGAAAATCATCCGGTGCACCAAATGTCGCATCAGGCCGATGGAGGGTCGCTACTGAAATATGTCCCGGTGATGCTACATGGACGCGGAAAAGTGTTAGAGTTTATGGGCACCTGGATGACGAATTTTGATGTCACCTTTAGGTGACACTCATTGACCAGCAACAGGTGAAGAAGCTCGGATTGACAGGCAGACCCAAGCCGCTAAGTCTCAAATGGAGGAGCGGCCAACAGAGACTGGAAAGCGACTCGATAAAGTTGGACATCAACATTTCTGCAGCAAACAGCAAGACGAAACACTACATGCCTAGGGTGCACAAAATTTGGGCCCGCAGTCGCTGGACATGGAGCGATTAGCGGCGCAATAAGGAACGGCTGATCAGCCGATCACCATGGAAACTCGTCTGGGATGGGTTGTTTCGGCAAGCGACACAAACACGAAGGCACCAGAGGCAGATCGCGAGCGAGGCCATCTTACGCATTCCGAGCTGCAACGAGCCGAACGCAGTATCATCAAGGAAACACAACGGCAAACCTTCCCAGAGAAATATCATCTTCTTGAATCGCGAGCACCATCTAAATGGGTAAGAAAGTTTAAAGTAAACCCAAAATTCGTTTTACATGAACACACCACCAGGTGGGCGAGCAAACGAAACGACCGATAAAAAAAAACGTCATCATCAAAAAAACAAGGTCATCTAACCAATCTGGTCTACATAAACGATCACAACCCCTATAGACAGGCAAGTCATCGGAACGTGATAACTAAGTTCCGAATGTTGGACATCAACATTCCTGCGACAATTTTTTTACTCGATTCTAATAAAAGTGGAAATCAGATTATAAAATAAACGAGAGTTAAATTTCTTTGCCGCGGCCAGTTACACAGTAACAGCATGTTATATATTTGACGCTGGATGAAGCCCATTCCATGATAAAAAATGGAAATATATTTTGATGCTTTTTTTTTTAAGTCGTGTGCAATACTCGTGTATTGATTTAAAAAAATGCAAATTGTTTTACGATTTACAAAGTTTTTCAAGATTTTACGGGTAAAAAAAATGATTTACGATAAATTAATTAATAAAACGATAAATTCCTATTTTTTATAAGTGGCTCACGCCAAGAAAAAAAACAACTTAAATAACTAATAACAAAGCATGGCACAGTGTCTCTTCTCCACCTCTGTTCCCCCCTGTATTTTGTTTTGTTTTTTTGTTGTTGTTGAAGGAGTTGATATCCTTATGAATATCGGGTCCCCTCTTGACAGAGGTCCCCGGTAGTACCGGACTCGTACCGATTTGGGTTCGTTCCCTGATCCCGTTTGGGACTGTATTTGTCCTTTAGGGACGCTGCAATATAGTGAACATTTCTGATGTCCACCCTACAATTTAATGGCAAGATATTGGGTAGACGGTGTTGTGCCATTTCCCATAATGAGCGCTTCATAGCGACTTTTTCGTCACTGTTTGTTCCGATGGTCACTGAAACGCTGACACCGCTGCAACTGCTTCTGCTGCCCGTTGACGCGCCAGGTCCTGCTGTTCACGGAAGTGGGTCATCTCATGCGCAACATGAAAACCCCTGGCTTTGATAACATTTTTAATGTTCTCCTAAAACATCTGCGACACCGAGCCCTTACCCTCCTGGCAAATATTCTAAATTGCTACTTTGAGCTACAATACTTCCCGCAGGCGTGGAAGTCCGCTAAGGTCGTACCAATACTGAAACCAGGCAAAAACCCAACGCTGCCTTCCAGTTACCGCCCGATCAGTCTGCTAAATACTCTTGGCAAATTATTCGAGAGATTGATTTACTGGAGGCTACGAGATGCCGTCGACGACCGCCAGATACTACCACCACAGCAGTTTGGCTTCAGAGCAGGCCACTCGACTACGCATCAGCTCCTGAGGTTAAGGATGAACCTGGACGAGAACAAGAGGGTCGGAAAGTCCACTGCTGTTGTTATGCTTGACGCCGAGAAGGCATTTGACAGTGTGTAGCACGACGGACTTGTCCATAAGCTCCACTCCTTCCAGCTTCCTCATTACCTGGTGAAACTGGTAGACAACAACCTGCGACAACGCTCCTTCCAGGTTGCCTTTGGAGCAGTGACATCCAGCCCAAACCACATCTCGGCAGGCGTCCCGCAGAGTGCATACTAGACCCCTTGCTATACATCCTATATACGTCGGATCTCCCGGAGCTACCAAGAGGATCGAAGATATACCGAGGAAGACACTGCCATCACCGCCAAGGGTCGCACCCCAGGGGAGTTAAGAAACAACGCTCGTCACTAGACATTTTCCAGCAATACGCTTCAGACGGGAAGATAAAACTAAACTTGGCAAAAACGCAAGCGGGACGACCCCTTAATGTCTGAAGAAAAATCCTCTACAAGCTCTGTCACAATCTCGGGTTAAAGTGGGCCTCACAGCAGTGTCATGGCAGCAGTCGGTTCGCGGTTCTCTTCCATCATCACACCCGCCATCGTGCTGGTCACATTGCAGCACTCCTAAAACTCCTTTTCCCGCTGATTAATCGGCAGTCCAGGCTCCATACAAAAACAAAATTGCAGTATATAAGTAGATAGTTCTACCAGCTACCACACATGCTATCCCGGTTTGGAGTTGCTGCGCAACCACCAACTTACGTCGCGTCCAGACGGCACTCAACAGAATCCCGAGATTAATACTAAACGCCCCCCTTGGTCACTTCTGGAGGAATTGTCGAACTAGTAGGTTAGGAGAAGCTTTAATTTAAATGTCATGCTTTGCCGTTGGCATGAATGCTTTGAAAAAGGAAGTACAAATCAAAACTAGGCTAGAACAATTTATCAGCGAATGAAAAGCGTGTGATCGCTGGATCTCGCAATTGTTCTCTAAGAAAAAGGAACCAATAAAACAAAATTTATTTATAAAAAAAAGGCTCATCCTCTCTTTTCGAGTTAACTTTGACCGAGCGCTAATCTTGTGAAGTTTTTCGACAGAGCTCTTCGACTTTTCTCTTTCTTGCAACTCCGCTTAACGCTATACCCAGCTGAGTACAACTAAGATATTCTCCACGAGATCAAAATAAAGACGAACTATTAAAATCAGAACCTTGGTACCGTTCTTTACACATCCTACACAACAAATTCCCCACACGCGTTTGTCCCTCAACAGACAAAGATACAATCCTCGACCAAATCGCTTTCTGGTGGAATCAAGCGGTTGCTTTGACAATTAAAGACAGGAGGCGCAGCCTCAGAGGATTACGTAAAGCCAGCAGAAATGGCAACACCCTTGCTATACTGGTACTAACAGAAGAATTCTGTTGCGGCACGTTCCGGCAATCAGGTCCCCGCGAAGGAAAGACCTCCTAGCTTGCTCGGTCCGTACGCGGAACAAAATGTTCCTGGTGAATCTTTGCCCTAAACAATTGTCAAAACATCTGGCTCTTTTATACCTTCCCGCAGAAGGGGAGAGCTGAGCGCTTTGAACTTTCGGATGGGGTCTGGCAAGAATCCCAGGAAATTAATAACCTCAAAATCTTAGGAGCGAAATCCAGTAAATTCTAAAAAGAAAAGCGAGACGTGCTCCGTTTGAATCTAAGATTGATACTGGTTTATTCTTACAATTTAAGTTTCTTATATACTAGAAAATTATAAACGTGTAGGTGTCGTACGTACACGTATCTGCTGGTATGCGTGTGGGATGACCAATACCGCATGCATTGATCCTGAACCATTTTTCCTAAAGATCATAAACTCGTCCTGTTTCTTTAGGTTTTCCTGTCGGCTCCCTTGATAAGGATATCTGCCTGAAACTAGGGCGCGATCGCGTTTTCCCGTCGCCCGCTTGGTGCGTTATTCGTTCACGATCCCATTTTTATGGCTCTTGTTCTTTTACGGACCTTTCGTCGCCAGAACGTCGGACCTTTAAAAATTCATTTATTTAGGCCAGTGATCGTTCCGTTAGCGATCTTTCCGTTAGCGATCGGTTCACATATCGCGCGAGCCTACTCGGTTGGTGCAATAACAAATACCGTATAAGCAACAAGCAACAATTCGGACGTTTATTACACCACCAGACGCGGTTGGGTACAACAACAAAAAAACGGCGCTTCCTCGGTGCTGTCCAAAATTGATACGACAGCTCGAGGCCTGCGGCACTGATTTGTGGTGTTGAGCACCGAGGGCGGACCCATCATACGATCCGAACCGAGGAAAACTCGCCGGCAGCCGGTCGATCGTGTAAATTAATAGCTTACACCCTCCATATCGTCAAGGGAGATGTGGAGGCGAGTGAGGGTCTTGACGATGAAAGATCACAAAAAACAAGCGCCTATTCTCATGAACTCCTAAAATCCTATCTTAAACGCCATAGATGTTGTTGCAGAATCTTTCGCCAGTTATTTCCACTAATCATACTCAAATGAAAATTATTCCGACAATCTCCTAAAACTCAAACTATCCACATAATTCACTCCCTTCCTTCACCACATCTGAAAACGCTTACTATAACAGTCTTTTTTCCATACAAAAGCTATCCTGAGCCTTGAGCGATGGACTCGCCCTCTCATCACCTCCTACATATCTACAACCGTGCCGTGCTGTGGGGTGCCGTACAATTTGCTTTTCATAGATTTTGACCCCTTTGTCCCCTCGATCGTATGGAGTTTTTTCTACTCGTACTCGTAATCATTTGTTTAACGGCATGTCATATAATTGACGCTGGACGAAGCCAACCAATAATGTCAAAAGTTTTGAAATATATATTAATGTGTTTTATTAAATCAAATTAACTCCAGTAGTGATTTTAAAAAAAGCGAATTTTTTAAGATTTTAGAAGAAAAAAACCTGATTTAGCGATAAAATGCCTTTAAAACTGCCACTTTGAAAATAATGAAAACATTGTTCAACTTGTTAACATTTCGACGCACGTGGTGTCAAATGACGCGAGCTGAATTCATGTGTTTTTGATCCGTGATTTTGCAGCGTCAGGTTATTTCGTTCTTGTTTATCACCATCACGATGCCGAGAAACACGTATTTGACCGAGGCGTGGAAAAAACCACGCCTCACGTTGCTTTGCAACACACGCGGATAGGTGGTTCTTACGGTGTAGGCAAACAAGAAACGGATCATTCATGCCACACAGAGTTCTTCTCGTCGGTATGGATATGGATACTTAACACTTTGACGGCCGCTGTGCATTGTTTACTTTGCTGGTTGCCGGCAGCGTTTGCTCAGATCAATGCGCGTGTCACCGGAATGTTTTGTTGCATCTTTATTTCTTCATTCATATATTCGTTGTTATTAAACGTTTTCCATAGTATTGAGACATAGTACATCGTACCATGATTTACTAAACAAAACACAACAAAGCGAACGTGCTGCAATGTATGAAGCTATACCAACATAACATGTTTGTTTATCACACCACAGGGGTGTGATCTGCCGCCAAAGTGTTATAAAGCAGCAAAATACAATGCATCAATTTTCTTCGATTGATTGATTTTTGATTCGTATTAAATCACATGTATACAACATGCACAACAATCACAAACGAAGTAGAGAAACAATCTACTTCTTCTCCGTATATTAATTGCGCTTAGATCAAAACAAAGCCTGGACACAATGTTTACCGTTATATGCTTACGTGTATTTTATTTCACAGTTTCACAATGCGGAGTGGTGCGTGCGTTCGACTCGGCTGTCGCTGGTCAAAAGGGGCGGACGACCATCCTGCCTCCCACTCGTGTCATCCCGCTGGTGACGTATGAGCGGGAGGTCCGTTTACAATATGGACAACAATGATTGAACCTCCAACATTTACATTCGACCGTCGACCGTTTTGGACAGCGGCGCGAGTAAACAAAACACACAGCCAAGCGCGTTGGCTCAATCGTCGATCGGTGATTTTCATCCGTTTTCGAGACTAAAAATATAGAAAAACACTTTCACGCACATTCATTTGCCTTACTTACTTAAAGCATCTTGTTATAAACGTCCAGCGTATAACGGGCACTCCTGTCGCTGAACACTTCCACTGGACTGGAGTGGTGGGTGATTGCCGATCGGGAGGATGGCGGGATCGGCACTCACGAAAGTAAATGTTATAAAAAGGGCCGAAGGACGCGCCTTCGGCAAGAAGGAAGCAAATACAATAAAGACTAATTTTTTGGTCTCTCCATCGCGAGGGCTACCCAATAAATGCTTTACGTTTTTGCTTCCGTTGCGTTTGCAACAATCCAAAAAATTAATTGTCTATAATTAATTACGCGATCGTAAGTAAATCGAGTTCGGTTCCGCGAAGCGTAAAAAATGTCGGTCGATACATCCAGAACGTGTTCGAGGTTTATAAAGTGATCAAAAGGTGCAACGAGGAATCGACGAGCGAGTACTGCGGCAGAGAACGCGATAGCGTCGGTGAAAGAACGCCATGCCGATCTACTCGAATCGTTTGCCATCGTGCCGAGAATCACTGGGTAGTGAACGCGGAGCGAGTTCGACGACGAGGCGCGAGGGCGTCGGTGCAAGCAGCACAATTCCGTGGAGCGGGATGGAGACCCTTACGCGCAAAAGGGACACGAGTTTGTTTGACGGTGGATTATCATATCGAAGTAGTGATATGGTGCAGTTTGGAGAAGTGAGCCAGCCGTGGCAAAATCGATGGCCGGGCCGAGAAGAGGACCACTGGATGGCGCAAAGGACGCCACAGCCAAGATATGTCCCGTCGGCGTACTCGGAGGCGAGTCGGTCAATCACCTTCGAAGGAAGGCACGAGCTGGACATTGCGCTCAAATTAGCAGAGCAGAGGCTGGAACAAGCCGAAAGGGCTTACGAAGTCCGTCGGAAGGAGTTTAAGCGGCGAGAGGCCGAGCAACGAGAAATGATGGAGCGAGAAACACGCAGCTACAGCGTTTCTCGTCCGATTTCTCAACCGGTTGAAAAAAGTTGTCAGCAAATACCTTTTTTCACCAGTGAGCAGATTTATGCCCGTCAGACGATGGATTGGGCATTGCCAATATTTACGGGTGCCGCAGCACAGTGGGCGAAGTTTATTTCGTGCTACGAAAGCTCCACGAAAGCTTGCGGATTCGATGATATCGAAAATTGTGCACGCTTGCGAGAAGCGATTAAAGGAGAAGCGCGCAGAAGAGTAAGTGATTTACTCATATTCCCGGGGACGGTGCAACTCGCTATATCGGAGTTGAAGCGTATCTACGGCTTCACCGGGATGCAACCAGCGATCGCACGATCACACATCGATGCGAAACGTACAATGTACGCGGTTTTACCGGCACCAATGACCGCTGCCTTTAACGGTCAACAGAAGTTGGTGAAGCAAAATCACACTGCTGTGTCAGTTCAAGCAGCTACAAACAAAGCCGGTGCCAGAGCGGCAGCAACTATAGCTGGAATGAAAGCAGAAGAGAATGTTCGGTTTATCGGGCCGGCCTGTACCAACGAGCAGCAGTGCGTCGAAAGTTTCGCTCGGGAACAAAGCCAAAGTGTTCCGAACGACCGCCGACAATTGGAGTGTTTGCCAGTTCAGTGTTTGTCAGTGAAAATCCCTTGCACCAGTGCCGAAAGCAGCGACGATGAATTGCTTGAACCACAGGGCGATATTCGTGATACGGCTATACAAAATGTTCGCGCGTTTGTCATTAACCCTTCGGTGCCAGGCGAATATTCAAACACCTTAGGCGAACACTTTTGTGTGAGCCGATCATGTAAGGAGGCGATCGATCGCATGGACGACAGCATCGACGGACTTTTCGGGGACGACGACGGCGGCAAGGGCGAAAACAATGGCGGAAGAAGCGATCTCACTGACGGCGATAACCACGACCAGCCACAGTCGATGCAGCTTGAGTTCCAATTGCAACCGGTGCAGCTGAAGCAGCCATTGCATTTGCAACCGTCGAAGCAACAGCAGTTGCCGCTACGCCAACCGCAAAGGGATCAGCAGCAGCAGCAGCCGGATCACCAGCAGCACCAGCAGCAACCGGACCAGCAGCTGCAAACGACGCATCAACAGAAGCAGCAGCAATCGCGGCTGCCGTTATCAGCGCAACAGCTACAACCAGATAAGCCACAGCCTCCGGAGCAGCTGAATATGCAACAACAGCAATCGGAGCCGAAGCAGACACAGCCGCCGCCAAAGAAAATGAGGTCGGCGATTCAACAGCAAGGGCAGATTTTGCAACCAGCGTGGCACCATCAGCAGATTAAGCCTCATCAGCATCAGGAGCAGCTCATGCAAACACCACAGCATCTGCAGCAGCTGGAACCGCAGCAACCGCTGCAACAGTTGGAGCTACGGCACCTGCAGTCTGAGAAGCAGGTGCAGTCGGAGCGCCAGTCGCAACCAGAGCTGCCAACGAGGCCTATCCTTTTAGATAGGATAAAGAATTGGCGGCGTAAAAGGTGGAAATTCCGATGTACGGGGATGGAAGATTCCAGTGTCAGTAGTGCCAACATATCTGTAGAAAACAACGCTTGTTCAAGAGTGTTTTATACGGGGGGGAGAATGTTATAAACGTCCAGCGTATAACGGGCACTCCTGTCGCTGAACACTTCCACTGGACTGGAGTGGTGGGTGATTGCCGATCGGGAGGATGGCGGGATCGGCACTCACGAAAGTAAATGTTATAAAAAGGGCCGAAGGACGCGCCTTCGGCAAGAAGGAAGCAAATAAAGGACAAATAAAGACTAATTTTTTGGTCTCTCCATCGCGAGGGCTACCCAATAAATGCTTTACGTTTTTGCTTCCGTTGCGTTTGCAACACATCTTTTGATGGTGATTACTGCCTTGCCGGCGAGCACACACATCCGCGTTGGCTCACTCGCTCCAGTTGACAGCGAACCACCAACAACAGCACCTCGTGTATTTTTGCACTTTGACAGCCCAACGTATCTTTCCATTTGAGCATCAAGTTTTCCCGTCTCTTTGGGGTTCCTTTTAGCCGTCTTCCGATATGGGAGATCTCACGATGGAGAAAACGCACGTAATAAAGTAAGACTTCAAGGGGATGCCGCGTCCACCCCAGGAGGATGTACCCAAATTCGTCAAAGACACCCTAAAGTTGGCGCTGGACAAGGTAGTCCAGCTCCACCTCCTAAGAGCGGAGCCATGTGCAATGGTCACAGTGTAAAACCAAAGCACGGCATTGAACGCACTAGAGAGTGGCTCCGAAGCAAAAATGACAATTGGAGGGCAGACATATACAATACCGGTGACCCTGGCTGAAGGGGTGACCACGGTCAGGGTGGAAGATGTGTCGTCGGAGGTGACAACCGAGCAGGTGAGGGACATACTGGCCAAGTACGGCAAAGTCCTCACTATAAAAAATACCAAAATGGCAGGGCAATAGATTTGTGTACGCTAACTCAGCAACGGGACTCGTCATCGCCATTATACACGTGCATCTATATAAAAAAAAAAAAAAAACATAAAATACAAGACAAACACAACCTACAGCTCCGAACACACACAGATCACAAACTTCCGCCTCATCCAACCCAAAATGAACATCATAGCCATTTACGCAGCCCCGAGAACCCCCACAGCCACACTAGAACAGATAATAACAACAATCCTTGTGGGGAAATGAGTAGGAGGACGCAAAAGGGAAGATGCTCGCTTAGTAAATCAGCAAGTCACACTTCCTGCTGCTCCACAGCAATGAATATACCCTTATACCAACTGTTGCGAATGCAACAGTGAGTAGGGAATTCAATCGAAAACACAAGGAATTTCTTGAGTATTCCGCAACGGGATAAAACTAAAAAATTAGTCCTTTACTCACACTAATTTTTCCCCAACTGGTTTCTCTCACGTCTGTGGCCCTCTTTATATGTGTTTTATCCGTGAGTTCCACTGACAAGCCATCTTAGGACTCATCCCGTTACATCCAGCTGTGCCGTTACAAGGTTTATAGAAAACTTTTGTAACACCAACGGACAGACAAAAACGCAGCTCGGCCATAGACCTTACCGTTATATCGGAAGACATAGCAGGATCAAGTTCGAGGACAGTTCTGGACACTCACATAGGTGCGACAAATCACAGAAACATAATCACAACAATAGAAGGACAAACAGCGGAACAGAAAGAAACACGGTTAGACCAAACATCGCAATAGAACTGCAACAGATCAACACAAGCACAGGCACGACATTAAAACAGGTCACAAAACGAATCAGTCAAACAATCAGATCAAATAGACAACCGATACGTCGACCCTTGAAAATCTGGTTGGACCACACGGTGGAAAAAGCGTGGCACCAACAGAACAAGGCAAGGAGCTCGTTCAACAATAACCGAACAGAAGAAAATCAGATCGCGTACAAAAAGAGCCTGGCGAAGTTTAGACTAATACAGCGGGAAAACAGAATGCACAGATACGAGGAAACTCTAAAAAACATAGACGTCGACTCCAACACAAAGGAACTATGGAGACTCATAAACAACCTAGAGGGCAAGGCAACCACAAACAAAAAGGAGACCAACCTAGTACACGCAGACAAAGATATCGCCCGAAACTTCCAACAAAACAACTTCACAAGAAACTGCAAAAGGCAAAAATCACCTATACCAAGGACTGAGACCCCAGGATGACATTCTGAGCTTAAGGATGTGGAGGAGGGTATTACTGAAAAAGAAAAACAGCGCCCCGGGACACGACCATATATCGTACCACATACTCAAAGGACTCGACACAGACACCACAGTAAGACTCATCCAGTTTGCAAACGAAATGTGGCAGAAAGGTAAGGTACATTGTTGGAAGTCGTTTTCCAACGTGATGAAATTAAACTCTTCAAAGATTTCTTAGGGACGCTTGCTGGAGCGAACCAAAAAATTAATCTTTTATTCTGGTCGCGTTTCGTTTCAAAAAGAGCGATAACGCGCCCGAACGCGCCCTATTTATTCCTTCTTTCGGTTACTTCGCGTCGACGCCCGGGTCATCGCCCGCAGGATCGGATGAACTCATCAGCTGATCCCGCTACGGGATAGTTCTCCTTTCTATTTCCCTTTTAAACTTCTCCTTTCTCCTTATCTTTTCTACGTACCTACGTGTGCCGAACTGACGGCTGGCGTTATAAACGTGAAGCGTTTCTAACATAGATAAAAATCTGAAAAATGCAAAAATCATTGCAATACTTAAGCCTTAACAAGGACCCGGCCATCCCCGACAACTACAGACCGATTGCTCTAATCCCCACTCTAACTATAGTCATCAACACGGCGGTACTGAGGAAACTAGTCAACAACATCATACCGAACTTTTCATTCGGTTTCAGATCCAATAGATCCATTCACCAGTGCATCAATTACATCACCACAGAGATCATCAACAACACCAACCACAACATCATAACGGGCGAAGCTTTCATAGACCTAACTAACGCATACAACAACGTTTGCACCGACGAACTTATCAAAACACTAGAAAACGGAAACACGCCACTGGCAATCACCCGCTGGATAGCGGCAGTCCTATATAACCGGACCGTAGAGATTGAAACGGAGGGAACCACGACCAGGAAACTAGTGTCGGATGGGCTGTCTCCAGGGGCGTCCTATCCCCGACACTGTTTAACATATATACAGCTGAAATTCACCGTAAAATGAGCCAAACACACGCCAAAACCATACAGCGACCGGCACCACTAAGCACGAGGGTCAACACAAACTACAAGAAGCAATAGACACGTTTAAAGACGATGCCAAGAGACTACACCTACCCTTAAACATGAGAAAACCAAAACCATGTTTTTTGGCCCTGGCAACATCACCGCTACTTTATGGTAGCGATTTTTATGAATCGACAATAAATAGATAGAAAACCTGAAAAGCAAGGCCATAAATAAGCTGAATATCATCAAACAACCAAACAAGACGATCGCGGTACACAGAGCCACAATAAGGAGCACGCTAGAGCACGGCGCCTCCTACTACCGAAACAACAAACAAAAAGCCTTCAACTCGATGAGTACAATCATAAACCAATCCCTACGTAAGATCTCTGGATGCACCAAAACCACCCCGATCAACACACTTATGGCCATCAACGCAGAAATCCCCCAGCACATCAGAGCAGAATTCCTCGCAACAAAGGAACTACTCGCGCTATCAAATAACAACAAACGAAGAAAGTCGTACAACGAACAGGTGTATGATAAGCACAGAGACATGTTTGGAAATATTACGGGAGCCACAGTCAACGACATAGACGAACGGTTGCCAGTAGTTTAGAACTGTAGCCGAGAACGTCCAATGAACCCCCTAGAGCGGTGATGATGAAAGTGATGATCAACAATCACATCCAAGAAATATCACATTTCATCACATTTCAATTTGATAATAAAAGTTAGCACTTTCACGCACTTTTAACCAACTTAACTGAAGATTTACTTTATTCTGCGCGTGGAGCACAGTCCCTACGGGCAGACCAAAACAGTCACTGCCTTGCCGGCGAGTAAACACAATACACACAAATGCGAGCGCCGGCTCAGTCAATCGCGATCGATCACTTTATACCAATATCACGTTATCACGTTATTACTTTAAACTATTTTAAAATAAGTGTTAAGGATGATGTTTATACGTATTTGAGGACCTATTCACTGCTTCTGCTCCTTTTCTATCCTCTTCTTTTCACTTCGGATTAATGTTGACGCACGTAAAACAGATATGCGAACGATATACTTTTTGATAACAGATAATAATCTTACCACAGCCGTTTACAACGTTGATATTGTTATTCTTTATGCAGTACATTCGAGATATCACATTGCGGTACTTTAAGTTCGCACGCCTACTCGAAAATAACGCCAGTTTAGCTCGTGTGCCTGCCCCCTTTAATGTCAGTTAAACTGATGATTATCTCCTATCTCCTGTACATTATAATACATCTCTTGTACATTATACAGGGCGTTCGGGATAATTTTGACAGTTACATTTTTGTTTATAACTCGTGATCGAGTTGGCATAGGAAAACAAGCAATATGTCATTCGACAGCTAAAAGTGTACGAAACAAGCAGCGAAAATATCCCGTGATAAAAAAATGCCAAAAAAGAGTACATTGTGGAAGCGGATCACATGCATCATGATGATCCGCGCCGGACGCGACAACCGCGACATAATGCAGTGCGTGCAGTGTTCGCTGAACACGGTGAAGGCGATCCGGAGTGAGCTGGGAGAAAACAGCGACGACGACGAAGCGGTGGCAGCACGAAAACCACATTCTCAGCGGCGGGATTGCGTGCGGATCGCCGCTTTCCTGGCTGACCTCCAGGCGCGCGTGATGGAAAATCCGGGGATCGGAATTCGGCCGTTGGCACGTGAGATGCTGGACACCGTCGTGAAGCCTTGGATCACGAGAGTGGCCAACGGCAGACCGTACGTGTTCCAGCAGGATTCCGCTCCTTGCCATACAGCCTCCAAAACGATAAAGTGGTTGGCGGCCAATTTCAACGACTTCACCGCGCCGAATGTGTGGCCTCCCAGCTCCCCGGATCTTAATCCAATGGATTATTTCGTGTGGGGCGCGGTGGAACGGGACACCAACAGAACCTCCAGCAACACCAAGGCGGAGCTGATGGCGACAATCAGGTCCGTTTTCGCGGCCCTACCCCGCGAAACTGTCGCCAGGGCTTGTTCCCGGTTCCGGAGACGGGTGGAGGCCGTAATAGAAGCCGAGGGCGGATATTTTGAATAAAATGAATAAAATACATGGTAAGCTACTATTTCTAAAACAAAAAAAAATTCCCCAATGATTAATTTTGCCATAAATTTTTTTTTCTTTCTCCGTAGGTGACTGTCAAAATTATCCCGAACGCCCTGTAATACAAACTGTCGTCGTCTGATCGTCGTTGAACGTATAACACATTGAAGTAGCCGAGAAATCTCTGGGTCTGTACCAATATATTGGAGAAAACGGGACAAAGCTTAAAACGCGTTTTTGTCGTCGGTTCTGTACCAACACATTGGAGTAAGCGAGAAATCGCTGAGTCTGTACCAATACATTAGATAAAGCGGGACAACACATGAGCCCGTTTGAAGTCAGACAGCGATGCAAGCGAGCGCGAGGTTCGTCAGTGTACCTATAACAACACATATATTGGAGAGAGCGTGACAACGCTTGAGCGCTTTTGAGTTCAGACAGCGATGCAAGCGTGTGCCCATTGGTTTTTGAAACGTTAGTAAAAAATAGAAGCTGATCGAAGCTGGCTATCATTTTTGATAGCCTGCTTTGAAGTGCACAATTGCTCGAAGCGCACACACACAGCTCGGTAATTGATATTTTTCTGGTGCTTCGCCGACACACCTTCGCACTTTCAATGTCTTTCTATAACGTTCGGTCAATTTTTGAATCGCACCACAAGCATTGTCGACAAGGCTGACAATCGGTAATAGATAGAACAAGTCAATCTCTTTGCGACCAGTATCAAAAAACAAATAATCCTAGAGGTAATAAACACAAACACCAATTACAGGACAGAGTGAATGAAGATGGAAAAAAAATTAGGCGTAAATGTACTAATTGCAACACGCGCATATCTTCTAATAAAAGCCGCAAAGATGCGCGAAAGTTAGGTAAGCAAACTTACACATACTGTGGTAACTGCCCAGGGCAGCCACAAATGTGTCGTGAATGCTTTGAATCCATCCATAATAAATAACTTAAATTGCGAGAAATCTTAAAGAACGGAATTTATAACGTTTACTGAATTCAATAAAGTTACCCTTATTGACATCTATTTATGTTTTTATTATTTATTTCTATTGGCATTAAAATTTTCTAAAGTAATAATTTGTTTTGTATTCAAGTCAGTCTGCCGATGAACCTTCAAAAACCGTTCATTTGAGATGTTAGTATTTTCTGACAATTTACATATATAATCAAAATCAAAGTGCTCATAGTTATTTTTCATCATTTGCTAACATGATAATAAGATTTCTAGCGTTTCGGGATTTCTTCAAGAAGCGGTGTACGTACGTGCCCACGGCGATACTGCAGCCGTCTTACTCACACAATAGACACTGGATGACTGTGGTGAGAGAGATAGATCGATTCACATGTGATTGACTGAACGAAAAACGTTCCACTTAAAATGCTTACAAAATCTATTACACAGCATGTATGTGAAAACCAACCACAAATTAAGCTTTATTAGAGATGAAACTTGGTAGCTACCAAAGGATTTGTACGTGAGAGTTTTCGTTTCAAAGAAATAGTGCTTCAAAAATCATTTTAGGTGGCTATCAAAAATGATAGCCATGGCCCCCCAGGAAACATCACTGGCTATCAAAAATGATGGCCATGGCAGTCAACGCGTTAAGCAGTATGGTGCTCCACCATCAATGGTGGAAATTTACCAACACTTGCCCGTTTCAGGTACCGTAGCAAAACAAGAATCGCACCAAGCGGTTCGAAGGCGCGACGGTTGGCTTCGGTTTTACTACGAGTGTTACACCCATGGTTGGTCTAGTATATCTGGTTGTGTTATAGGGGATTTGCTGTCCGCCATGTTAATTATGCCGTTGCGGTACCTGAATGTCAAATACTGTTTACAAACCAAAAGCCCATTTCTTCGTTTCGTCAAAATTCGGTACCCCAAAACAACACATTAATTACTTTCCATAGTCCTTGATAAATCAATTCGGAGTTTGTTATGATTCAACGCTGGTACTTGGGGTGTGTATACTTTTAAAAACGTTTTTGAGTGTTTTTACACTACTCTAAAATTTACTAATTTGCTTCTTGCAAAAAATGCACAATCGCTACGAACAGACAATCCACATCGTCGATCCAAAAGTTAACAGAAAATACATAGCCGTCAAAATTTTCATGTATTTTTCTTTTCTCGATTTGTCAAAATGCATCGAATGACTTGACCAGGTTCTAGACATTCCATGGTTACACCCCAGGAGCATGCAGAAAAGTTAGCCAGGCGTCGCGCGCGGTTCCCGCAACGAAGCCAGGAAACCTCTGCGCCAAATGTTTCTCTGTGCTCCACTTCCAATTAACACGAGAAAAACATGGCCGGCGTCCACGCATTGTGCTAGGACACCACGATGTCCAGGTTTTACCAACATATATGCCGGGCATATATGCTTCCGTCTCTTGGCGGGTTGCATTATGGATTCTGCTTTCATAAAAATTCACGGGAATGTCAAAGACATCAGGTCCGCAATCTGACGACGAAAACACTGTTCGTAACGCATGAAGCCCCATGAACTAAAGCTTTGCCGGGCGCTTATGGCTAAATTGAATAAATCCTGATCGGTTTGATTTAAAAAATAACTTTCTGTGTTAAATAAATTAAAGGGTAACATGAATTATATCGGGCCAGTGTGGCCAGTTGGCCTAAAAAAAATAGTATTCCTTTAACTCATCGTGATCGTGACCAACAGTACAAATTCAGATCGACAATGTCAGTATTAGAATTTCTGTAAAGTAAATTCATTCCAGTAAGGTAAGTATTGTTTGCTAATTTGCCATTAATACGACCTTTGGAAATTGTGTTTTTGCGCAAAAAAAGCCCCCTACGGCTACGATGTCCGCCGACCAAGTAGAACGGAAGTGGCAACGCTGGCGCAAGGCCTACGCCGATCGCAGGGCAGAGCTTAATGGCAGAGCGGGCACAGAGAATACAACTCAACCAGCAAAATCTGTCAAATTTCAGTGGCAGTCCGCAATCGGGTCTATCGGAAGCACGAAAGACCGTCAAACCAAGCCGATGGCTGCACGCACACATGTGCACTCGCTGCTTCACGCACACAAACGGGACAGAGCAATTTACTTTTGTTGTGTTGGTAATTTATTTCAAATTTGTCAAACGCACGTTTTGTTTTGGTTCAGTTTTTATTTCGGTATGTATCCGTTCACATTTTTAATTCAAATAAACTTAAAACTAATAAAAAATGAATGAATTGAAACTATTACTTTACAACTTACAGTGTTTTACAGCTAAAAATGTTTCACCCGTCTCCGCACAAAGCTAAAGTTTTTTCGGCGAGCCAGCCTGTAGCAGGTGAAAAGCGTCCGCCTTCAGCCATCGGCAGCGAGCCAGAAAAGTTATCCGGATAGATGCTCCAGCAGTAGTGGGGTGCTTGGAAAGGCTATCCGGGTGGTTCCTGCTCCTCCAGTATCTGTTGTTGGGATGCGTCCGGATTCAGCCAGCGATGGGGTGCCTGAAAAGGCTATCCGGGTGGTTCCTGCTCCTCCAGTTAGCGGTAGGGTGCCTGGAAAGGCTATCCGGGTGGTGCCTTTTCCTGCAGCAGCAGTAGTTGAAAGGCGTTCGGCTTCGACCAGCGAAAACACGAAAAAAAAGGCACTCGAAACTAAATTGCACATGAAAAAAAGGCACTCGAAACTAAATTGCACACGAAAAAAAGACACTCGAAACTAAATTGCACACGAATTTGTTTTGTTTTAAAATATCAGTGCGTCTTCTAGCTAGCGTTGCAGCAGAAAAATGGCGTCTCGAGTTATGTTCGTCATGTGGTGAGTTCGTCTACACTGTAGATCGTCGTCGTCCATGCACACATTCATACATTGACAGTCCGCTTGCGGCGGGGATTTTCCTTCTACTCGCCCTCGCCTATGTTTTTGACAGATATTGCTCCTTGGGAAGACAACGAAGCGACCCAGGGAACAATTCTCTCCCGTTTTCGAGGAATTCCCTCTATGCATGCAGGTTTTTACTCTAATTCTGGCCGTTTTGTATGGAAGCGCTTTCGATGGCAATCGAAGAGACCAATGATGGCACATGCACGGATACACACGTATGCACACGCGTATACGATTTGCTCACTTTTGCAGCGCGCTTGCGATTTTTCGCTTTGTTTTATTTTTCTTCAGCCCTGATTGTTTCGATCGCGCATGATTAACTTTTTTTTCTGTCCGTCTTTCAATGTTTTCAGTTCGGATCTGTGTGTTACAAAGTGCAGTTCATTACACGATTGGTGAAAGTGAACGTGTTTTAAAGAAAAAAAAATGTCTCAAAAGTAATTTTTAAATCGAAGGAAGCGTTGCGGTGCGGTAGATCGTCAAATTTAAGCGGTATATTACAATGAATTGAAGGTTGAAATGCGGCACTGTTCGGTCCAAACAGTGCCACCAACAGGTAAATAATTTTGAAATCATGTCTCGTTGTGTTCAATCATTAAGATTTTCCCTTTATTGTTTCAACAGAGATTGATCAACCAACGAGTGAGGCAAATTCTAGGAAAGTCCTGCCAAAATTCTACTACAAGTAAATTCTGCTACAAGTTAAATACTTACGTGCCAAAAGATCCTCGAACGCTACTGGAAACAAACGTTGGTGAACTAGGGATTGTGGATAAAATCGATGGACAATATTGGTACCACAGAATTGGCAAGTATTTGAAATCCTTATTCAAGTAAGCAAGAGTGAAAATATATTGTTGATGAACTGAACAATAACGTTCCTTATTCGTTTTCAGAATAGTGAAAATTCCCAATACGAGCAAGCTTTCCCTAAATGTTTCAATTGACGGATTGCCATTGTATAAGAGCAACAATAATCAATTTTGGCCAATGTTGGTTAATATCAATGAGATGCCACAGACGTCACCATTGGTGGTAGCAATTTTTCGAGGAGAAAAAAACCAGGAGTCCTCGATAATACGTGCACCCATTTGTAGATGAACTAAACTCGACTCAACTACTGGACATTATAAATTTTAATATGATTGAGGACATAGTGGTATCAGATCGACTACATCCAATCGACCTTTGAATCATTTAAAGATTGCTTTCGGGATGATGTGATCGCAACTAAGGACCCTATCGAAGATGGCAACCACCGCAGGTCAAATTAATATGTGATTTATTCAAAGATCAAAATCTTCCTTCGAAAATCCATCGTAAATTGCGCCCTCTTCAAGATGTCTGTAACTGGAAAGGTACAGAGTACTGAACATTTAAGCCAAGAGATCGCATACAAAACATATACTACTGTTGCTACGTGAAGCACTGTTTCAGCTACAGTTTAAAAAAGGTCATGATAATAAAGTTCTGTCTGCGTATGTCTTGACTACAGAAAGTAAAAAAGCTGAAGCTAACGATTCGCATTTCTAATAGCTATAAATAAACTGCCATGTATTCTGACATGCAACATGCAAGCTAACAGGGTTGTGCCTTAATCTCTATTACTGCTTTTTATTTTGCCACGAACGCTTATTCAAATGGCAAGATGTTTGCTGCTTGTTCGAAAGATGAACTTTCTCATGAGCATATGGCAATTTTTTCATAAAAAAAATCAGCCACATACTGATCACTCGGCTTTAAAATATTCGTTGCCGCAGCATCCTGGAACATATTCAATATAATATATATAATAAAATATATATAATATAATTATATATAATTTTCAATAATAATTTTAGTGTGTTTTCTTGAAACACCCGTCCAACCAACACTGAGTAAAAATTCGCTCTTAAATACAATGTCAACATGTTGTTTTAAATATTCTGTCATTTGTGCCAGTTGTTCTGTCGTTGTAAGAAGATTTTCCAACCTGTCCATTTCCTTTATTGATCCAATGGCAAAGAACTCGAAAGGAATTCACTTTAAGTATTCCAGGTTGTGGCACAATAAGTTTAGCAAACATGTCTGTCTGCGTTTCCTGACGCTTCCGTACTCTTTCGAACTTATCCATTTTCAACATCATTGCTTCTCTAAAATTTTTAAAAATGAATAAATTTGGATAATTCTTCTGCCACGCTATAATCTGAGACAGTTTCTTCGCCATAGCGACGCTATGTGCCGTGTGCTGCAAATATAGATAAAAACTATTATGTTTTCGAAAAAATGTAAGGGTGGACTACTTTGCTAAAATATTACCTTCCTCCGGTTCAACTACTCGCACCGCCATGCCTGGACGAGAACATGGCAAGTGTGGAATAAAAACTAAAAAAAAAAACCATTAAAGAATGCCTTACATTTTAGAAAACTTAGCACACTAAAGTGCATGAAATTTAATTCTTCTGGCTCAGGCTCAACTACTCGCACCGCCACGCCTGGACGAGAATATTCGACAACGCGTTGTGTGGGATTGGTCACCGGCAAGTGTGGAATGAAAGCTAAATACTAAACCATTAAAGAATGCTTTACTTTTTAGAAAACTTAGCGCTCAGAATCGCTTGTGTACTTGCCACTTTCCGGCTTACGCGACACTACTTGCACCACCTGCCCTGGAATCACAAGTTTTCTGTTCGCAGATTTCTCTTAAAAAAGGAATAAACGTTATTGATTAGCCAACGTCCCATTTAAAAATGTTTGCCTCGCAATAGTAAAAAGCACTGTTATCTATTGGTAAAAGTACAGTTATCTATAGTTAAAAGTTCAAAACTGCACAGCTGCATCTGTTTGTGCGTTTTACCGCCTGCTTCAACGATGTTAAGTTGGCCACGCTCTGCCAAGATTCGGATGATATTATTTGTAACAACGGACATTGTTGCAAAGCAACAGGGCCTCCGTGCCGGGTACGCGAGTCGGCACTTTCGGTTAATTCTATCGCCTTCTTCTTCTTCTTCCTTTACGAGGATTTACTTCGGTCCAACTAACGAATCCAGCTTCCTGGGCCTTCGCTAGCTAACCCGATGATATAGCCCTCTTTAATAATAGGACCGGCTGCTATAGGCCATATGTCCACAAAAATTCTATCGCCAAGCACTTGTTTTGTTTTGCGTTTAATGATAAATTTATGTAAACAAAGTGCCCAACCAAGATGCGTGTACATTATGGCGAGTTGTTGGCGAATGAAAATATAGCGTTTTTTAATGTTATAAGCAGCCCTGAAGCGAGGTAAAAATCTGAAAAATCATGTTCGAAAATAGATGGCAGCGTCCGTCATTTTTAAGTAAGATGTTATAAAAGCAAGCTCGCAACGGCAAACCGCTCTCTTTTTTTTAAATCGACGAATAAAGACCGTGTTTTTTAAAACTCGCGGGAATCTGGAAAAAAGTACGCCGCGTGTTATTAATAACGGTGATTCGTCGTTGGATTCGCAACAGACATGATGAAATTCAATTGTGCAGGAAAGATAACAACATAAACTGTGGAGTCAACTACACTCGCTGAAAGACGCCCTTGATTTGTAACCCGCAATCCAGTCAAGCAGGATAATCAAGTACAAATTTTGCATACATACAAAAGTAGCAACACAAAAACTTTAGATCCAGACGAGACATCGGCATAACAAAAGATCTTTCGTTCCATTCGGTAGCAGTAGCAGTTGCAGTAATAGCTGATAAAAAAGACCTCGGCCACCTACAGCTGGACTTTTTTAAATCGTCGAGAACGCGTGTGCATACTACAAAAGTCCAACACATGCGCCTACCGGCAAGCGACAGCCGTTCCACGGGTACGCGCAAGCATGGGCACATACAGAGAGCCGCGCAGTAGAAATGGAAAAAACCGTCACCCGATCGTTCTTGCCAACCCCAGTCGAACGAGTGATGGTTTTCGATTTCGCGACCCGCTTTCACGTCGTTCCCGCAGGAGGGTTCACCCTCTCCTATATAAATACATATAGCTCACCGGCAAACGCGAGGTATGCTTACTATCGAATGAGTATCGAGGCGTCTTCACGATTGAGAAACTCTTGAAACGGACGCGAAATGCTCTCAAAACGCTTATTTCTGCCGCTTGGGCAGGCTTAAGCCAATTGCAGGACCGTGGAGACCAAGGGACGCAGTGCTTGGCGTTAGAGCGGGCACGGCGAGTTCGGAAACGCCAGTAAACGACAGAGTCCTCAGCGCAGCCGGAACCGGAACAGGAGCCAGAGCAAGATGCAGCAGCAGAGCGCATCGATGCTTCAAGAACCTCCAGTAATTCCGCGCCCAGCATCAGCATCCGTTGCAGGAAGGCCGCCTGAGACTGCGGACCTACGGACGGTGCGCTTGGCAGCAGATCAGGCACGGCGAACACAGGATACTGAAGCGAAAGAGCGGAAATTGCAACGCCAACGCCAGACCTACGCCAATCGCAGGGCAGCGAAGACTGCGGACCAACGGGAGGTGCGCTTGGTGGTAGAGAGGGTACGACGAGCTCGGAAACTCGGCCACAGGCCAGCCGGAGCCGGAGCAGGAGCCCAAGCAAGTACTTCTGCCATTATCAGCCTCCGTTGCAGCAAGGCCGCCAATGGTGGTTGAGACGCAGGCAGGGAGGGATATGGGCCTATCGTTTCAGCCAACTGCTGGATCAGCGCCAACGTCGGGATATCATGGGACGTCGTGTTTTAGTAGCGAACACACGGGCCAGACGTTAAAGGCGTTTGCGCAGCGACTTTGGCTATCTCGACGATTACGTCCATTACGCAGGCTTGCGAGAAAACGCCACCTATCGGTTGTTTACGCGTCAGGGGCAGCAACGGACCACGCTACTGCACAGGGCCTGTCGGTTGGTCCAGCAGTACTGCGTTGATCAGTATTGCAAAATTGAGTCTATGTGGCTACTATTCCATCGCAACAATCAAGTTAACATCCAGTCCGCTGCCATCTCCGGGCTCATCGATTACGCTAACGACGATGGTGGAGCTGTCGAGCAACTGTACAACCACGCTGCACCGCCAACGGACGTGAATGGTAACCTGCGTTTGGCACGCACATCACTGGCGCCATCGTTCATATGTAACGACTGATACATGCGCGCCCAAGACGCGATGGTCATTGTGCGTACGTACGGGAAGCCGGACCTGTTATAACAATATTATTACAAAACAAAAATTCTACAGTGGTAAAATAGCCTATTCCTTGTTTTATGATGCATCTAGAAGAAAGTGAGTAATGGAAACAATGTGATAACCAAAATGATCCATGGTTTACAAAGAGGAACGTACGATGTACGCAAGAATGGCACAGAAGGAGCACAGAAAGCGTGGGATCACTGAGAATCTCCAGAATAGAGGAGGAGAGTGCTCGCTTATTCTAGATCGTGCTTCAACAAAGTGTCGCAGTAAGGAGAGAGAGAAAAAGGATGCCACCTGAACGGAGATGGGAGAATACTCTCCGTATAAGTTTCTCGGAGCTGGCTGCAAAGCCATCTAGGGATGAAGTTTTTGATTTGGTGGCAAAAATTATCCAGATCAAAGAAAGCATCATCCCCACATACGTATCCAAGGTGAACTCCACTGTGAACTCCACCTCCAAATGGCAACCCACGAAGTTGCCCAAGAGGTTGTCAATCGCAACCGTGGTAAACACGGAAAGACCATCGGCGGGGTTTTTAAGCCATACAAAATCGAAACGGAGGATGGTGCAACAGATGTCCGCATCCAGGACCTTCCGTATTACGTGACGGACGAAGAGCTAAAGGAGGGTATGGCCATTTACGGCGAAGTAATCAGCATTCGTGAGCTACGGTAAGCAAGTTAGAAGGAATTCTAACGGGTGTCCGTATTGTGCGAATGCTCCGTAAAGTGCCTTTTCTGCGAGTATGCGGGGAGCTTACCGGTGTGTTCTACCAGGGACAACCAAAAACATGCCGGTACTGCTCTTTGCCAGCGCATAACGGTGTAAGGTGTACGAAAAACAGGCAGGAGAGAGCGGCCGAGGGTTCTTTCGCCAACGTGCTCAAGCGTCAGCAACAAAAGCATCCTGCACAACACGCCACAAAGCCAACGATAACGCCCAAAAGCCAGAGATGGAAACGCCTCTCCCTCAGCATTCAAGCCCGAAAGAGCCACGAGAGAGCCACGTCTGGAGTCCCACAAATGAGCAATCTCGGGACGTTGCTGTTTGTGCTATTTGTTAATGATGTTCCGACTTTTCTGCAGTGGGAATCAATTCTGATGTACGCCGATGACATATAAATTGTTAGTGTTGTTTGGTCATCAAATGATGCAGGTCGGCTACAGTCTGTTATTGACTCGTTCGCGCGTTGGTCCGAGTGTAATCGTCTCCCGTTATGTATAGATAAATGTAAAGTGATTACGTTCCATCGTTCTAAATCTCCGTACTGCCGTACATATTTGTTGAATAACCACACGCTCTCACGCTGCTCGGTGATCCGGGATCTTGGCACCATAATGGATGACCACCTTAACTTTCGGAATCATTATGAGGACATTTTGTGTAAGGCAAACAAGGCGCTAGGCTTCCTTATTAGAAATTCAGTAGAATTATACGATCCAGTTTGCCTAAAATCTTTATATGCTGCGTTGGTCAGGTCTATCCTAGAATTTAACTCGATAACCTGGGCTCCCTATTACGGCAACTGGATCCAACGCATCGAATCAGTACAACGGAAGTTTACACGTATAGCGCTACGCCGCATTCACTGGTGGTCTAGTGGACCCTTACCCGATTACACCACACGTTGTCTTCTTTTGGGTCTTCAACCTCTCGCTAATAGGCGGCGTGTTGCACAGGCCCTATTTGTCCTTAAAATAATAAGGGGCGAGATTAACGCGCCTTGCTTGCTCAACCGTTTCCCACTCCGGGCACCATCTCGGTATCTAAGAGGAACCGATTTGTTTAAAAATTAAATCTGCACATCCCTGTCATCACCACCCAAGCGCTTCTGACGAATCGTTACATCGCGCAGCAGGAATGCCTCAAAACCAGTCGCCTGCATGTGGCCAACGCCGGAAATACGCCAGACGTCAGATCCATTCCGACAATAAACCCATGTCTGCGCAGCGTCATCTGGCACATGGCCTACATACCGACACACCAGTGCCAGCACACGACAACACGCACCCTTCGCTATACCGCCACAAACACCTTTCTCGATCCGAAGGTACCACCTCCCAGGCCCAGGATCCTATGGAGCAGAGCATGGAAAACATAGGTTCCAGGAAACTCAACACTAGTCAACGGTCACGCTCTTCCTTCTGGCGAACGGAAAGATCGCGCATGCGGACCTCCTCTTCCGGATGGGAAGGATCACCACCTCATGTTGCTCGTTCAGTAACACCGTCAAGACCCTGGAGCACAAATTTGCCGCATGCCCACGCGTGTCGTTTGCGTGCGCCTGCATGCAGTAAAATCTTAGACACATTGCTCCATGGTCAAACTTCTGTTTTGAGGACCTGCACTGGCTTGCTCTGAACCGAACTGAAGCAGTGCAATTTTAAGCCTTTTTTGCAAACGACATCATCCACATCTTCGGCAACAACGATGCTGTAATTGATGTAGATGTCCTGACCGTTTATCTGTCTGCGCCTTAGATGTCCCCAACATATACGTCCTTACCGTAAATTACATTATACGTACACCGTACTTACTGTTGCCGTTATGAATATTGTCTACATCGAATGTTATTTAGATTATAAGACCTTTTTTGTATCAATAAACTTTTTTTTATTATAGCAAAAAGTAGTAGAAAGTCAATTGGTTTAAAGCTAGTGTACGGTTGATTATACGTAATATTAATTAAAAAAAACCTCCAGCCAGGCAAACATTATCAAGGCAGTTCTGTTAACAGGCCAGCCCCTCATCATCGCGACTAACGCGCTATGTTAAACAACAAAGATTAAAAGCGAAAAATGAATCCCTTTCAAATCTTATGTAAAACCGAACCGACTGCCAAACGCTGCAAACCCTCTGTGATAATTTCTGTAATTGCTGCGAACTAAATGACTTATGTATATCCGTCAATAAGTGCTGTATTGTTTCGTATCATAGGTCTGAGAAATTAATCACGTTCCCATACACATTGCAAAGCTCATCTATTCAAGACAGGGAGTTATCCTAGATAGCAAACTGAGTTTTCATTTACATTTTAAGCATACCGTCAATCAAGTGCTGAGAAAGCTAGGTTTTTTTGAAAATTGTTCAATGAATTTACCGATCTGAAATGTCTTAAAGCACTTTATGTTTACTTCGTCCGATCTGTACTTGAGTCCAATTGCGTGTTATGTTGTCCCAATACAGCATTGTGGATCAACATACATGAAACCGTTCAACGTAGGTTCACTCGTTTTATTCTACACTCGTTCGCGCAAAATGTATCGTTCCGTCTTGACTATAGAACTCGCTTTTTTATTATTAGGACTAGACTCACTTGACCACAGGCGCAAAGTAGCTCAATGTGTATTCGTAGCCAAGATGTTTGTTGGGGATAAAGACGCCCTGGATATACTGGCTAGACTTAATATTTGGGATCCTGATCATGAATTGACATTTTTGGGCAATGCCTCCATGGTCTCCACCAAAATTGATTCCTAGTTTCAATATTCAACAACCTTGTCAGTCAAGTATCAATGGATTTTGCAATCCAATTTTATGCTGTAAAAGCACGTATAACGAATTGCTCTGCGAACACCGACAGAACGTCAAAACGAATCATGAAGCTGGGTGGTGAACGACCTGCAATGACCAAGAGCGTAGGTGATCTAATGAGTTGGAGCAAAAGGGATGACTTTTTTACCGCGAACCACCACCGAAGATAGTTTAACATTTTATCCCTCTTGCATAGTGAAGTGTTCAAAGATAGCTTACCCAGTGTACCATTCAAAAACGTGGCTAAGGAAAATCCGAACTTACGGCAACGACGCAATATATGGCATTGGTTTGAAAGGTAAAGTGAAATCAATAGGTTCAGGAGTGTGACACATCCTTTCGTCGTGGAGAAGAAGCAAGAGTGAACGTTCCATCTTTGTTAACGTTGTATCAGTGGCTGTCGTCATCCAATGCATGGTTTTGTTGCGTGTTGGCAACATTTTACGTAATAACATTTTACGTGACAAAAAAGGAACAGAAATTCGGTCAAACGGAGAACCCACAGCTCCCCCCGTAACCTCTCCGCTGCCCTGTGGAATGTATAGAGCGATGACGATCGACTATAACTATTTAATCGTGTTATGTTTCGCTTTTCGGTGGGATCCTATGGGAATGCCTCGATGGCCTCCATTAACATTGATACCCTAGCTTCAAACTTCAACAAAGTTGTCTTATTCACGTAACAATGGATTTTGAATGTGCCAAGGCGTGTCAGCAATTGGTTCGCAGCATTGCCCAGGAGAATTAATCATCGGTTATTCATGTACCCTTTGCAGCGACCATGCCTGCCAGCTGACCAAACCCAACGCCTGTGTCGAAATCCAATCGCCAAATCGCCTACGCTTAACGATAACCGCTAAATAGCGGCAACCGGAGAAGCAACGATACGATAGCGGAGAAGGCACAATCGATGACCGCGTATGACCACTTGGGCGCACATCAGCATACTCCATTTGAACACTGTCATCATGAACACTGTCATCAAAAGTGTCACCACTGCCCTGCTTCTACATCTGATCCCGATCTCCGTGCAAAATGACACCTCGCTCGCGCCCGCAGAATGAGCCGTCGAAGCGAGAACTGACCTGCTTCTACGCCAAGCTGGCTCACTCACCGAGGGGGTCCGATACCAGGTGTGGTCTGTTTTAGCAGCACTCGAAGGAAGATCATTTTGTCTGTTTTCTATATGTGTCTTCCGCTAGGGAAGAACAATCTGCTCGTCCAACAAAGAATCGTGTTTTACTACGATTAGGAAGCCACTTCTGATTGGTGACAGAAAACAAGGTAAGAAATAACTCTAATACTAAGAACTGAGGCCGCTAGTCAAATGACGGTAAATTCACTTCAAATATAATAGTAAGGAAATGCTTCAGCACCACCTGGACTAGGACGGAAGCCGGTTGGTCAATTGGTTTAAAGCTAGTGTACGGTTGATTATACGTAATATTAATTTAAAAAAACCTCCAGCCAGGCAAACATTATCAAGGCAGTTCTGTTAACAGGCCAGCCCCTCATCATCGCGACTAACGCGCTATGTTAAACAACAAAGATTAAAAGCGAAAAATGAATCCCTTTCAAATCTTATGTAAAACCGAACCGACTGCCAAACGCTGCAAACCCTCTGTGATAATTTCTGTAATTGCTGCGAACTAAATGACTTATGTATATCCGTCAATAAGTGCTGTATTGTTTCGTATCATAGGTCTGAGAAATTAATCACGTTCCCATACACATTGCAAAGCTCATCTATTCAAGACAGGGAGTTATCCTAGATAGCAAACTGAGTTTTCATTTACATTTTAAGCATACCGTCAATCAAGTGCTGAGAAAGCTAGGTTTTTTTGAAAATTGTTCAATGAATTTACCGATCTGAAATGTCTTAAAGCACTTTATGTTTACTTCGTCCGATCTGTACTTGAGTCCAATTGCGTGTTATGTTGTCCCAATACAGCATTGTGGATCAACATACATGAAACCGTTCAACGTAGGTTCACTCGTTTTATTCTACACTCGTTCGCGCAAAATGTATCGTTCCGTCTTGACTAAAGAACTCGCTTTTTTATTATTAGGACTAGACTCACTTGACCACAGGCGCAAAGTAGCTCAATGTGTATTCGTAGCCAAGATGTTTGTTGGGGATAAAGACGCCCTGGATATACTGGCTAGACTTAATATTTGGGATCCTGATCATGAATTGACATTTTTGGGCAATGCCTCCATGGTCTCCACCAAAATTGATTCCTAGTTTCAATATTCAACAACCTTGTCAGTCAAGTATCAATGGATTTTGCAATCCAATTTTATGCTGTAAAAGCACGTATAACGAATTGCTCTGCGAACACCGACAGAACGTCAAAACGAATCATGAAGCTGGGTGGTGAACGACCTGCAATGACCAAGAGCGTAGGTGATCTAATGAGTTGGAGCAAAAGGGATGACTTTTTTACCGCGAACCACCACCGAAGATAGTTTAACATTTTATCCCTCTTGCATAGTGAAGTGTTCAAAGATAGCTTACCCAGTGTACCATTCAAAAACGTGGCTAAGGAAAATCCGAACTTACGGCAACGACGCAATATATGGCATTGGTTTGAAAGGTAAAGTGAAATCAATAGGTTCAGGAGTGTGACACATCCTTTCGTCGTGGAGAAGAAGCAAGAGTGAACGTTCCATCTTTGTTAACGTTGTATCAGTGGCTGTCGTCATCCAATGCATGGTTTTGTTGCGTGTTGGCAACATTTTACGTAATAACATTTTACGTGACAAAAAAGGAACAGAAATTCGGTCAAACGGAGAACCCACAGCTCCCCCCGTAACCTCTCCGCTGCCCTGTGGAATGTATAGAGCGATGACGATCGACTATAACTATTTAATCGTGTTATGTTTCGCTTTTCGGTGGGATCCTATGGGAATGCCTCGATGGCCTCCATTAACATTGATACCCTAGCTTCAAACTTCAACAAAGTTGTCTTATTCACGTAACAATGGATTTTGAATGTGCCAAGGCGTGTCAGCAATTGGTTCGCAGCATTGCCCAGGAGAATTAATCATCGGTTATTCATGTACCCTTTGCAGCGACCATGCCTGCCAGCTGACCAAACCCAACGCCTGTGTCGAAATCCAATCGCCAAATCGCCTACGCTTAACGATAACCGCTAAATAGCGGCAACCGGAGAAGCAACGATACGATAGCGGAGAAGGCACAATCGATGACCGCGTATGACCACTTGGGCGCACATCAGCATACTCCATTTGAACACTGTCATCATGAACACTGTCATCAAAAGTGTCACCACTGCCCTGCTTCTACATCTGATCCCGATCTCCGTGCAAAATGACACCTCGCTCGCGCCCGCAGAATGAGCCGTCGAAGCGAGAACTGACCTGCTTCTACGCCAAGCTGGCTCACTCACCGAGGGGGTCCGATACCAGGTGTGGTCTGTTTTAGCAGCACTCGAAGGAAGATCATTTTGTCTGTTTTCTATATGTGTCTTCCGCTAGGGAAGAACAATCTGCTCGTCCAACAAAGAATCGTGTTTTACTACGATTAGGAAGCCACTTCTGATTGGTGACAGAAAACAAGGTAAGAAATAACTCTAATACTAAGAACTGAGGCCGCTAGTCAAATGACGGTAAATTCACTTCAAATATAATAGTAAGGAAATGCTTCAGCACCACCTGGACTAGGACGGAAGCCGACCACACCTCCAGGTCCTCCCGAAAAGTTAGATAGACTAGTAACCTAGTAGCCCGAGTGTAGCACCGTATTAGGGAAAATGTCACTCGAGCTACTAAATAGTTTGATGCTTTTTAATTCTAAAGCGTCTCATGATTTTAAAAGAATAATTAAAAAATAATTTTAATATTGCAAAACTATAGAAAAACATCTGAAGTCCACAATAAACAATTTGGATTTACTCGGCGAGGAAATTCTTCAGAAATGCGAAAATCAACCAGTTTTTTTAACAATTCGACTACAAACACATTTGAAATATCATCAAAAAGGAATACCAGCTCAAGGATTGGTGATCGCCAACAAGAGATTGGAAACAGTTTGTATTATCGAAACAATGGAATCCAATTCGTTGTAAATTTAAAATTGTACATTTTCTTACTGTAGCTGTGGCAGCTTTAGCTCTGAATATCGAAGCGCAGCGAAATCCGTGTTCTCTCTGATGTTGTCAAAGACAAGCGAGAAATTCTCGCACCGGATTATGAAAACCGTAGATTTTTCGTATTTCAGCTAAGGAAAATATCGAACACGATTCTTGCATGGTACAAAGCTGCCCTCAGCGGAATGAATTACAAGAATACACAGATGCAAACTACTGCATCAGCAGGAGTCTTTGGCCTCTTTGGCCACGTCACAGGCCGTTATGTACGAAACACGGAGGCCAGCACTCAGTTTACTTAAACATTTCCATGGTTTAAAGCAGCCCTTACGCTTGTTTCTAAACGTCATTTTCTTCAGCTCCTGATGGCATTCCGTTTTTTATCAAATGCAAGGACTGAGAATTTCCACAACGGTAGCCGCGGAGGCATAGTTAAATATCGAAATACTCGAAACAATTTAGTGCAGACACGTTTGACAACTATAAAAACATGTTTTTAAATTCGTTTCCAAATGCAACTCGTTTCCGAACTCGACTTTCGGACTTTCGGTTTAGTTCGTAAGATGATGTGCGATTTAGAATATTCTTCATGTACAAAAACTTTGTTCATCAGTCTAATCCGATCCATTTTAGAGTAGGGGTCGGTTGTGGGTACCCTCAAACGAATCGAAAAAGTCCAAAAATATATGACAAGGCATGCAATTGTTGCTTTAATGTTGCTATAATGTCATGCATCCCAAAAATATTCGAATCCATTGTTAACAAAAAACTTTTTGATCAAACTAAACACAAATTAATTTCTATGCAATACGGATTTTATAAAGGTCGTTCAACCTCTACGAATCTTCTCCAATTTGTGGATTATTCTTTGTCAGCAATGGATAATGGTTACTATGTAGAAACTCTTTATACTGGTTTTAGTAAAGCTTTTGATCGCATTGATATTCCTATGTTATTGTTCAAACTACAAAAACTTAGAGTGAAATCTACCTTTTTAAAGTGGCTGGAGTCCTATTTAACTGATCGTAAACAAATAGTTAGATTTAATGGGAAACAATGTGATCCCATATCAGTCACTTCCGAAGTACCTCAAGGCTCGCATCTTGGCAGATTTCTTTATATCCTGTTTGTTAGTGATATTTCCTACGTTCTTCAGAATGTAAAAAATTCTTATGTACGCTGACGATATGAAACTCTGTCTTGAGATCAAAGACGTAAATTATATCGAGCTATTTCAGGAAGAAATAAAAAAAAATCTACACTTGGTGCAATAAAAGCTTGTTACAATTGAGCATAAGAGAGTGCCACTCTCTCACTCTTAGCAGGAAACGTAACACCCCTACAATTTCAATTAATTTAGGAACCCAAGAAGTAGGTAGATGCGAGAAAGTAAGGGACTTGGGGGTCACCCAACTCCAACTCACATTCATTTCGCATAGCAATGTGATGATAGGCAGGGCTAGCAGCATGCTTGGATTCTCTGCTAGTCTCAGTTTCCAAGATCCATATACATTAAAAACGTTATACAATGCCTACATTAGATCTATTCTTGAGTACTGTAGTATTGTTTGGCCACAGTCCAAATCAGTCCAAATCAATCAGTTCAAAAACAATTTTTATTATTTGCTCTCCGTAAATTAGGCTTGACAAATTATCCCCTTCCCTCCTACGAAGCCCGATGCAAGCTAATAGACTTGCAAACATTGAAGGAAAGCCGTGAATTTGCCATGGTAACTTTCGTTAACGATATTAAACGATTAAATTAAACTTTCAAGGTGTCCAAATAGCTCTGTATTACCATATCGCACAAGATGCCTCTTACTAGGATTTGAAACATTAGAAGAGCGTCAAGAGAAGGCCAAAGTGATGTTCATAGTAAAGCTACTAAAAGGTAAAATCGATGCACATAATTAAGCCTCGAGCCTCGTACGTCGATTAAGCTCAAGATCCGACAATTTGTTACAAACTGAGTGGTATAGCAGTAAATACACAGCAAATGTGCCAATTTCTACCATGGCACGTAGCTCAAACCAGCACTACGTGATATTAGATTTGCATGCGTCTTCAAATAGTATTAGTGAGGCTCGTCGTTTTAGTTCTTTATCATGTTTGTTGTTGTAGCCTTATCTGTTAGAATGTAGAATTTAAGCGAATGTGTTAGAACGGAAGCGAATCTATTTTTAACGCGTTACTCATTTACCATCTTGTGGAGCCCAGAGTGGCGGACAAGAATAGATAAATATAAACAATAATAAAAAAAAGTATTTCAACCAATTGTCACACCTCACTTATTTGCGGAAATATACCAAATCAATAAAGCGGATAGAATTTTCACCGATGGATCTTTTCTCAATGAACGTACTTGTTTCGAAGTATTACGTGACACAACTAACGCCTACCGCAAACTCCAGGAACCTTGTACAGTAACCGCTACGATGGCAGCAATCTTTTTCGCTCTGATACTGATTTCCGATATGCCCGCAGACCACTTCTTGATTTTATGTTATAGTCTTAGTTCGATCGAGGCTCTTGGGTCGACAAAACCTGGTAGGCACACTTCTTATTTCATTCCAAAAGTAAGGGAACAGACGAATGCGGTGGTCGAAAGATCACATAAGGTTTCCTTTGTATGGATCGCATCTCATTACAAAATCCCAGGCAGTGAGAAGGCCAATTCGCAGCAAGATGTAATTTTGCAGAGACGATGCATATTCGTTGGTGAGGCGGAATACCCATTCAAGTTGGCAGGCGCAATCGGGTAGAGATGCCCTTTATTATTTATAAGAGGATTCGGCCAAGAAAAAACAACTTAAATAACTAATAACAGTGAGCATGGCCTAGAGCATCTTCTCCTCCTCTGTTCCCTCCTGTATTACTGTCCCTTAATGTATCTTAAGGTTAAACAAATGCAAACTTAAGAAGATAGACAAGAATGAAAACCCAATAATAAGTGATACACACAATCGCACAGTTATCAATTATAACTGATACACACATGCGCACAGTTATGAATTATAACTGATACATTCGCAGCAATGCGAATGCCAGTTAAAAAGCATTCGAAAGCATGCTCGTAAAAGCATGCCAGTTAGATAAGTTCTACCATACTTAAATCATCGATACTCTCATAACCACGCCTACATTTGTAACTATAAAGTGATATTACCATTGACATGACTATGGCACCAACATTCATTCATAATATGACTCACCCCACAGTGCATGGTGCTTGTTGTGTTTACGGGATGAAATGCACTGTTCCAAAAACTAAACATCACCCCAAGCTGTAACAACAGAAAATATCTCATTAGGATTGATTTGTCTTGAAGCATGCAAAAAAAAGAGGGTAACACAAAATATTTTCTATACGTTGCTTGTTACTTGTTCATAACCATGCCGTCCGCTGTACTTACCCTCAACTATGCTGATTGGAATAAACGTTGAAAACTTTTTTTTTCTTTTTACGTTTTTCTTAAACACTGAATTTTACTCCACACCTGTTTTGAAAAATAAAACAAAGCTTGCTAAGATGCATAATAGTATGAACGAATGATGTTTAACCTTATCCTTACTGTTTGGAATGCTGCAGCATCGCTCTTGTCAATTCCGGTTGTTTAAGTTTCTATACGATCACATTTTCACTTCATTCATCACTCTCTATCTCAAGTGCATGAAACAAATTTTTCGGGATTTCAGATGCAATTAATGAATAAATAGTGCATTACATATAAATAGAAAAAAAATCTTTCCATAAATTAATTAACAGACATTACATTCCTTTCGTTTCATTTTACATCGCAAAAATAAACCATAACATACACGAACAGAAAATGTGTCTACCGAAGTGCATAACCTAAAACAGATAAACAATCCCTGAGATTAAGGAATCTTTAACCTAGAACATTTACATAAAAGGTAAGCTGATATGCAATGTTACAACGACGTCGAAATCCTCCTTTTCTGTTTTACGAGCTAGAACGCGTCGTCAAGATAAAACATTACGTCGACATCTTTAATTAATACTGTGTCTCAACACAACACAAACAAATATTTCTTACCTTGGTATTTTATTGTGTGCATGTACTTTGCCAGCGCTGTTAATGTTGTTTTCCGAAACATCTGCCACACTAAAATAAATATGTTTGCATTATTTTCTGCAACCCTCAATCTAACTCAATGCAAAATTTTCAAATAAACTTACATAACTGCATTCTTTTAAGCTGTACAAATAAACAATCAATGTTTAGTAAACATCTCTACTGCATTGAGTCACCAAAAATTTCGCGGTTTATGTCCTTAGCTCCTAGATTAACGAAGCGTGTGATCTGATAAACAGAAATAATTGAAAAAATAAAAATAATAGCAAATAAAAGAAAAAAATTAAGAAAAACTAGTAAATTATAATTCAAATTAATTGACCCTTCCCGGAACAAGAAGTATCAGCAAAAAAAACAGTCTGTAGCAAGTATAACGGGAGCATATTGCAAAATTTACACGTTTTATTCTTTGCGCGTCTCTAAAGCCTTCTCTTACACAATGCAACTCTTAAGGAATGCCGGTAAAAATTGCGAGACTTGTTTGTATGACCATTACCAAAGTCTCATGCCTGCACTTTCCAATCAAGTTGTTGCTATAGAAAGTCATCAGAGAATCAAAGGTGGATACTTCGGGAAACATGTTCGTTGGTAAAAAACATCCTACGTTGACGAAGCCTACCAGCGGATAGAACAGGCGAAAGATGATCCAGGTTTGTTGCCTGCCACTGCCCTTCGGTTCAGTGCTATTTTAACTGTGGAATTTCTACAAAGTGCGTTTTGTTATCATGATAGGTTGTTACTTATGGCCCATTTATTTTATTAGTTACAAAAATTCTTTGCATACAGCAAATTCGGCAGTATCCCATAAAAAGAGGATGAATAGTACAAGATCCAGATTATCAATTTAAAATGAGTATATTCGGTATGGTAGGGATGGAATTGGTTCAAAGATTATCAGGTTAATCCCAGCTGTTTTCATAAGTTCTGTTTCAGCATCTATCCAAAACATCATTGAGGTTCCACATGGACGTGTTCTTGGATCAATATTGTTTAAAATGTTTATCAGCGACATGACACAGGTCCTAGCTGTTCTAAATCAGGACATGCTACTTTAATTTCGACAGGGTTGAACGTTACAAACAACAGAAAGTAATGCATCTAACATCATGTGAAAATCATGTGTTTTACAAAGTATTTGCTGTCCTCTTGCAGCAATCCAACCAGTAGGTCACGCATGGACAGAAAAGCTTTGTAAAAAGCATTCCAAAGTGAAACAAGTTCTACGGTACTTAAATTATCGATACTCTATGAATACGTCTGAATCTGTCTACTATAAAATGATATTAACATTGATATAACTATGGCATCAACATTATTTCATAATATGACTCACCCCACAGTGCATGATGCTTGTTGTGTTTACGTGATGAAATGCACTATTCCAGAAACTAAATATCACGCCAAGCTGTAACAACAGAAAAAGCGACATTGCGTTAGATTCGTACCGAAGTATACAGAACATACCTTGGTATCCAGTTATTGCGTTTGAAAAGTCGGTTGATATTATTTCAACGATATTTCTACGGCCGCTGTACTCACCGCAACTAAGCCGAACGGAAGACACGTTGGGAACCAGGTTTTTGTTCAAGTTCATCTTAAAAGCTTATTACTACATCACACCTATTTTGAAAGATAAAACAAAGCTTGTTAAGATGCATATGCAATAGAATGAACGACCATTAGTTACTCTTAGCCTTAATTTTACGAATCCCGCAGCATCTTGCTGATAAATTTCGGTGGTTTTAGTTTATACAAGAAAGCGTTTTCACTTTATTCATCGCTGAACTATTCGATCTAGATAATAATGTGCCGAAAGCTCATAAATCAAATTACATGCGCTAGTAACATTTTATGGAAATTTCTGGGGGTTTGATGGGGAAAGACTGAACAAATAGATTCCAGATAAATAAAAAATAAAATAAAATAAAATAAAACCGCGTAGTTCTATGGAAAAAGATTTTTGGGGTTGGGGAAACGATATCAATAGAAACTGAACATTTAAATAAAGCGATGGATATTATTTCGTTCCGAATAATATGAATAAAAATATGCTTAGAGTAGTATATAACCTAGAACAGGTACATAATGTTGCGTTACAGAATCTTTGGGAAAAGTTTGGCTAACTACGGAATTTTATGGCATCAAAACCAAATATTCTGTTGACATCTTTAATGAAAACTGTGTAAAAATAAGATTTACTCTTGTATTTTATTTCCACTTGCTTGCTTGTTTTGTACGGTTTTTGCGAATGAGCAGCCAAGCTAGAAGGTTTACGTTATTTTCCGCTAACATAATCTAGTTAAATGCATTTTTTTACATCTCAACATCAACAATTCTCCAATTTACATACCTGCATCCTTTATACAGTAGGTCTTCAAGTATCCTTCCTTGTCTAATTATTGTTTTATGATGCGAGTTATATTGTTCACTTACTCGCTAGGAAGGCTTTCGAACATTTGGTGTTTGATTACTCGTTTGGTTGCAGCTACAAGTTGATTTTGTTTCTCCAAATTATAACACAAGGAAGCAATTGTTACACAGGGTATACAATACATGAATAGTACACACGCTATTAAAAGAAACATTACAAGAAACAAATTGCCATGAAATGACCAATGGAATCCTCCCTTCATTCATCTAACATATACAATTACAACACGACTTCGCGGCGCAGATGGTTGTTCTGACCAATCAATCAATGCACTATACACATTTATCACGTTGATTTCCTTAAGAATAATATCACGGGTCAAAGGATTACGCTGGAACGTATTTATACTGAAATTTTGGTTCAAGAAATACACAGAATCTACCTTTTGGCATTCCGTGTCCGAATGTCAAAATTACATGCTTCGAAATGAGCTGCCTTGCAACATAACTGCGTATGTATTAATAATTACAGCCGTTCGTAGTTTCTACCGTCGTTTGATCAACATAGTTTGTCGTTTGATCAACATGTATTGTCGTTTGATCAACATATATTGTCGTTTGATCAAACGACAAACTATGTTGATCAAACGACAGTAGATACTGCGAACGGCTGTATATTATTTATCTACTTCAGCTACACTTTGTTACTGGTAGATAACTCCGAACTAAAAATCTTCCGCTCATACAGCAAGTGCTAGAACAGATTCAGAACATCACTGTTAATGCGCATCTTCAGTAAGTTCGTCGTAGAATTTGAGGTTATGTTTCAACTAGGCCCCCTTTCATTCTCATGTAACGGAGCATTTCAAGAACCATCGTCAAAACTGATGCTTCCTGCCGACGAAGAAACATTACAAGAAACAAATTGCCATTAATCCTCCTTTCATCCATCTAACGTAAAAACTTGCAACACGGGTCAAAGGATTACGCTGGAACGTATTTATACCTAAATTGTGGTTCTCGAAATGCACAGAATGATCTACCTTTTTGCATTCCGTGTCCGATGGATGCTTCGAAGTGAGCTTGCTTGCAACATATCTGCATGTGTATCAATAATTATATTCTTTATCTACTTCAGCTACACTTTGCTACTGCTAGATAACTCTGAACTAAAGATCTTCCATTCATACAGCATGTGCTAGAACAGATTCAGAACATCACTGTTAATGCGCATCTTCGGGTAAGTTCGTCGTAGAATTTGAGGTTATGTTTCAACTAGGCCCCCTTTCATTCTTGGGGAACACGAATCCACGGGTGAATCTACGGTTTACCTAATGTAACGATGCATTTCAAGAACCAAGGTCAAAACTGATGCTTCCTGTCGACGATTCAGTTTGCCATTCTATCAATCCATCAATAATAACTAACACGAATTAGCTTACTTTGATTATCTCGGCAGCTAGAAGTTAGACGTCGCTGCTTCTTGTTAAACTGTCTGTCAACTACTACATGTTTTACACCCTTTGTCAATGGTAACAGCTATTGAGGTGAAGCAATTTAAAATGGAAAGGCGAAAGCAATCTAATTTGACGTTTCATTCGTATTTATCAAGGATACTTGAAATAACAGGTTGCCGCAAAGGTGGTTTTTGTTGGTTTTGTAATGTTGACAGTTTGGTCTAAAGGTGTTTACAAACAAAGTATGGCTGGTTTGTTTTTACCATCCGAGCAGCTGTGCGTTATTTCATTAAAAATGCATTAAAAATAATAAGTTTAGGCCAGTCAAATAGATAAGGGATCGTTAACAAAGCCTGGAATCTTATCTGAAAAAACAACAGAGGAACGGCCTTTAGGCCGGTGTCATTGCTCCGTCGGACACTTTTTAAATCGGACGATATGTCAAATTTTATATGGGATTTGAATCAATTTTTTTTGATTAAATCGGCCGATTTTGCCATCTGTCAAATCCCATACAAAAATTTGACATATCGTCCGATTTAAAAAGTGTCTGACGGAGCAAAGACACCGGCCTTACTGTGTACAAAAGTTTTAAAGTGTTGAGACGAGAAATTTCGCATCAAGGTTTTGCTGGTTAGCGATACCGATATTGTTTAGCGAGTTGTTCCGCTTTTTTATAGCTCGTTAATAAATACAAGAAAAATAAGTGATATTCATGCGACGTTAACATCAACATTTGACAGGTTGGTCCAAAAGAATGAGAACTGAACGAATCGACCAACGAATTTCCGCTTTGGATACAGCATTTCGGCGAAAGCTGATGCACATGACGTTTGACATCGTTTGAAATTATATAATCATATTATAAATGCGATTGCCCCGATGTCGGGTTCGCAACATCCCAACCTTCGCAAAAGTGGAAATACGACGAGAGTATCGATGAGCTATCGAAGTTGTCTATCTGACAGGCCGTTTGACAATGCTGTATGTCAGAAGAGCAGCTAGACATATATGTGGTAGTGCGCCATATTCTTCCGCACCCCACCGCCATCATTGATCGATGTCATCAGTTGTTGACAAACATATGTGGAAGATATTTCACGATCATATCATTCGATCATATTTCTCATCGTAAGTTGAAAAAAACTCTGCTAATTGGTTCTTTTGTAATTCAAAGCATTTATTTCTTGTTTACGTTCCCCCGACCAGCGACAACCAAAGTGCTCACCAAGATCAACCAATCTTCAAATCTTTGTTTCGCGTTACCCGGAGCACCGCAGTTTCCATTTCGTTCTGTGCCTTTGAAAAAACTTTTGAAAACAAACTTTTAAAGGAGCGATCATTTACCTACTCTGCTTGATCCTGCCTCTTCCTCATCGACTGGATCCGCAACCATGTTTTCAGCACGTTTATAAAACTACCAGTTTTTCTCAAACGTTTCAAATGATCCATATTATTGCCAGCACCGAATTATTGTTTCAATTTATTGACCGAGAAATAATGTTTGTGTCTTCCACAAATGTTTGTCAACAACTGGGGGGGCACTAACACATATATGCCTTGCACCAGCACCCAGCTTTCTGTGCTGTCAAACGTCTTGTCAATAAAAAAATCCTCGATAAAAGTGGAATTACGACGAGATTATCGATAAGCTATCGAAGATTTTGCCGTCCTCGATAGGTGTCCCTTGGGATGCCACCGCCTTCCTTTTAGCCGATCTAGCGCCCTCTTGCGTTCGGTAGCTGGTTCAATTCTCTACTAGCCTCTAGTGGCGTATGCAACAATCTTTTTTTTTTATTAAAAAAACCGGATCCAAAACGGAATAGAACCGGTTTAAAAATGTTTGTCCGAAATGTCTGAAAAATCTCGCCTCGAAGTTATCAGTTTTCAGACCGGAATCAATCCTTATCGCTTAAGCGGCGGATCGATGAAAACGATAAATGAAAACATGCTTTGCCTATTTGAAGTTTTTTGTCACGTGACGTACGTTGATGGAAGAACTGTGGATTGTTTTTATTTTGTTGTCACCATAAATTAAGATAGTGAATGCATTTTATGGCCATTAGTAGCCGGTCTCAACGCAAAAGAGGTCTATATCATCGGGGTAACTTTTGAAGGCCCAGGAAGCTGGATTCAAGAATCGGACCGAAGTAAATCCCCGCCAAAGAAGAAGAAGAAGAAGAAGAATGCATTTTAAACTTCCAGTTTTCCACAATATGATAATTCATATTGTTGAGTTGAGATTCGCAAATAATGTATAGAAAAATACAAACTCCCGTACGAAATGTTTGACCTACAGGACCTACCCCTAGCGATTAGGGATGTAACGGGAATGAATTGACACACATTACTTGAGGTTCAATCCATAGCTATTACAGAACGAAGTTACAAAACTTACCCGGGTAGTCGGTTACTAGGGTTAAAATCTATCCTCTCTATTTGGCAGTTCTTCTATTACTGGAGTTCATGGCACGAATATTATGGTTCTATTATTCATTACTTGACCATGTACCATCGATGATGCAATTAGCGCTTAACAATCATACCAACACGAATACAGTGATATAAAAGACCGTACGAACCCCATACATCCAGTAGTTGTTCTTGAATCATTTGTGTTAATGGAGATCCAACAAAGGCCACCAAATTTCCACCTGAAACCCGTTCGCGTTTCCCAGTTGCCTCAATACCGCCAGCGTTCCAAGGATGCGTCTCTCTTCAGCAGAAACTTTACGCAAGTGCGTACCGCCCGTCTCGTGTGGCAGGCCGTCAAGGACACGTTTTACGACTTCGCCTCCGTTTCAAAAGTACACGGCATGTATTACCTCCAGCGGCAGGCTACGGCAGGCTTGGTTCGACTGATCTGGATCATCATCATAGTAGCCTTTTTCGGGTTCGGGGTTGCGCTCATTTTTCTATTGTGGCAAAAGTTTGTCGATTCTCCCACTCGCATGACTATCGCCTCCGAGATGAAAATCATGCAGGTGCCCTTTCCGGGCGTCACCTTGTGCCATCCCCAGAGCGTGGTAGACTACAAGGCTGCACAGTTTGTGGAGAAAATGTACGGCACGGCTCTAGCACAGCTTGGTACTGGGAAACCGTCACTGCTAATGATTTTCGTTGGATCTTTCTCCACTCGTCAGCAAATTTCCTCTCGGTGCATCAAAGGAGTCCGTCCTGAAGAGTCTGCCATCACTCGGCTACTTCACAGAGCACCAGTGGACGTTTCCGAGGCCGCAGGACCTGAAGATGATAGATAAGGTGCTGCAACTCAACAATTACACCATCGAGCAGGCAATCGACGAGCTCGGTATGATCTGTCAGGACTTCATCGTCGTGTGCTACTGGGCCGGCAAGAAGTTTCCCTGTTTTGGCAAGCACGCCTTTCTCGGGTGGATCGGTTCTACCAGCCATTACGGTGCGTGCTGCTCGTATAACTATCATCCGAACGTGCGAAGTGGCAGCAAAACGCCCTTCGCGGTCAACACATACGGCATCCACGGAGGACTCAGCGTCATTGGCACTGGCTACCCCCAAGCATCCGATGGTAAATCCGGTGCACTCTACTCCGAAGGATTCATGGTGCGATCTGCTGGTTCGACCGTTTGCGCTCGAGCGTTCACGGATAAATTTGACCCTTTGTCTTCTAGTTGATGATACACCATCCGCATGATTTTGCTGTCGAAGCTTCGCCACTGACACTGCTCCGGCTTGGCAAGGAAACGTTCGTTAACGTCCTTCCGACGGACTCACGCTGCTCCGAGCAGGTGCTAACACTCCCCCAAAGCCAACGGGACTGTGTCGTGGGCAACGACTTCAATCCCCCAGTAGAAAACTATCGCCAGCCGGCGTGCACGTTGGAATGCTTGCGCAACGAGGTCCACCGGAAGTGCGGCTGCCATCCGTTTCATTTACCGCGCCAAGCGGACGTTGCACGTGGACAGGGCATACGAAACTGTACGGTTTTCGATTCGATATGTTTCGTCGACAATTATTGTAAGTTCGATAAAAAATTTAGTTTTTTTACTAATATACGCACAATCATCATTTCAAGCAAACGTGGAACATTTTCGAAAATACTATATTTTTTATCGAACTTTTACCATAAATCTAAAAAGAAACATCGATAGAGATAGGATATGAAGGCGGAGCGGATAATCGTTTCATTGAATAAGCAAATTGTTGCTTAATAGGGCCTGTGGTAGTACTTTTAAACCATTTATTTTCTGCCAATGACGTTTTCCGATAGTAGAAATCGTGCTAGTTCCATTTGTGAAGCTTTAGGAGCATGTGATTTAAAAATATCCTCTACTAAGTTAATGAGTATGTTTTGCCTTAGTTTTTCGTGGCACAAGAGGTGTGATTTTTTCGTTGACGCTCAGATGCGATACATCAAAGTCCACCTCAAGTATGAATTAACCTCTTTACTCTTCAATTTTTATTATTTTCTAATGCTTTTCTTTTAAAATATATATTTTTTTAGTCCGCTTTATGCAAGAGTTTCTCTCATTTTTTGCAGATATGTTCAAACGGCTAAAATGTAACTGCCTGCCGTCCTGCAGCGACGTTACATATAAAACGGCATCAATTGTGTCCGATTTTTCCGCTCGCAACTTCACCATTCATCCGTTCTAGTAAGGAAATATACAGTATAGCAGAAGATATTCGTTAAAACTCGAACGATATGACCAATGTTAATCTTATTTCTAGCAATGAAACCAATCTTACCAACTTCGAGTTTATTTTCCACATCTTCATGAGCAACCAGGTCGTTACAGCCAACAGAAGAATTGTCGTCGTGTCGTGGATATCGCTTCTATGTAAGTTATAAACGGTAGAGCATTCAAAACGGACAAGAATGAGGACGATATGGTCTCTCTCTAGCAAATCTTGGCGGTGCGTTCAGCTTGTGTCTCGGCATAAGCGTACTTTCGCTGTGTGAAGTTCTTTTTTTCGTCGGGTTTCGATTGCGAAAAATCTACCACAGAATAAGGCGTCATCAGGAACAACAGATTAAGGTCGTCGCACCCCTGGCTCGACTGCAAAGGTTCGGTCTTTCCTCGAAGGAGGGCATAAAATAAATTGTTCATGAAACAAAAACTTCAACCCCGCAGCATTGATATCGATGAATCAATATTTAGGTATATGCGAAAATGTATACTTAGGAACGGTTTTTTTTTGTATTGTCTTCTGCTTTTGTAACTAATTTCTTTTCCTCTGAAACATCAATATAGGAACTGAAAATGATTATTCAATATGTATATTCTTTTCTCATCATACAAGGTGTAGTTTGTTTTGAATATTATGTTTCCCCTAAGTTATTTCAAACGCGTAGAATGAGGTATGTGCCTTTACGCCAAAAGAGCAAAACAAATGCCGCTCTGGATGATTCATCGAGCACGTTTAGTTTCAAATTTTCGATTTTTTGTAGTCTAATGTTTCCAATACAGTTTATTTCAATAAAGACACCTTTATTGCATCCAGCACTATGTGGAAAGGATTAATCCTAAACAAAGGGGGTATATTTTCCGGTACAAAGACTGGGCATTTGTGAAAATCATAAAACTCAGATTTGTCTAGGAAAAGATAACGAACAGAAACCGCCTTTAGCTGTTTTCCTTATAACTTATTACAGTTGAAGGAACTGCTAGGTACATGCTTCGTAGTTTATGCTTTGCTTCGCTAGTAAAGTTTATATTTTTGGTCTAATTTAAGTATTCCAATTACAGTACCGTTCCATTTCATGTTTTAGGCATACCAACTACTACTAAAAAAGGCGCTAATCAAAATGTTACGTTTTTGGTTTCCAGTATCCTACGTGAAGCAAATCAAATAAGCATAAATACACCAAATCAGTATATGCTCAAACTAATATATCTTCGTTTATGATTATCCTTGGTCGCAAGCTTCCCCGCCGCTTGGCGTCGTTTAAAGGTCGTTGTTGTACGACAAAGCGCTCACTGGTTAGTTGCCGGTTTGGATGATGATGTTCTAGTTCGGGGTACGCTTTGACAATTGCCCGTCCAATGCAGTCATCGGAGATCACGCCGCGGATGGCCAGCATGCGTTCGTTACATCTGCTCCCCTGTTCGCTGTGCATCAGCCCTGTCTTATGCAAAATGTCGACATTCATGATGTAATAAATAAATCTGTGACGGTGTGATCATCTTAGGGTTCGCAGTTACTGCAATTTTTTTATGCAATGAGAGAAGATAATAGATTAGACGAAAGGTTCGACCCTAAATAAGGGCGCTTAGCATCCTTATCGCCGTACTGCATCATTAGCTTTCAGGTCATGTTCTCGGTCATACCGATAAGTATGATCGCCCCTTCCAATACCAATTGCCCCATACGATGCGGTGCCAATACTTACAGTTTTGATAATACTTTCAATAGCCAGCATTTCATGCGTAGAGCGTAAGCAACCTTTCCACACACTTTTTTTTTTCGTTTCGTCCACACCGTACGAGAGGAATTGTTTTGCTGGCAGCGAAGCGGTCGATGGATGGCCCAGGCAGTTTCTCGACCTTGTTGTAGTTGTGTAGTAGCAGCCACCCCCCTCCGAAAATAGATCACACACGCTGCACCTTCGTTAAACAGTCGTCGCTGCTTAATATGAACGAATGGCCGGTGGAACGGTGGCGCACTCCTCGCTGAGTGTCTCGTCGATTACCGGACGGTAGTCGATGGTGACGTTACCGGTTGCCGGGTCGATCCACGTCAGCGTGTGTTTACGCCAGTGCTCCTCAACTGGCTTTTTCTGCTGGCCTTCAAGTGGTTTGCTGAAGTCCTGTTGTACGGTAAAAACGAAAAAAAAAATCATAAATGATGTACTAGGAAAACACGGTTGCCGATTGTGGTGAAATTCAATCGTAAGTTTGTGTCTTTTTTCATACATGTTATCCGTGTTTGCATAACAATCTTGAGGGTATCTTTGGACAAACTTTGCATGATAATTAAAATAACAATTCGCTCAGTTTTAAAAACGAAAATGGTAAGACAAATAATGTCATGTTCTGAGCCACCCATATCTAAATTGGAGCTAGTTATTATTAATATTATTATTTATTATTATTTTTAAGAAACAAAGCAACATTTTAAGAAACAAAAAAAGGGCTTTTCTCAAAATCCAAAAATACACTCTTTAAGTATTTTTCGGAATTTTTTGGGCCAACCAATTCCGAAAAAAAATGGTTTTTCCAAATTTCTCAAAGCGTCATAACTTTGTCGTTTTTGAACTTATTTACAATCTGTAAACGGTGTTTGGAAGGTGCATTTGTTAATTTTATTTTGATGTATTTAGATGTTATGCCCTCGTCATGGGTCGCCACTGTCTCGGTACAAATGATAGTATTGGTTTTTGCGCATTTTTTATGAAGGAAAAGATTTTTGAATTTTGAACAAAACCGATTTCGACCAGAAAAAATTTTAGCGCGTAAATTGGATTCTCCAGCGCGTGTCAAATGGTCAAATGCATGCTCATTTTAATACTTTTTTGACCAAAAATTTCAACATACTTTCATTTTTCGATCTGAAAACATAATTTTAACCAACTAACTTTTTTTTCCTATTTCAGAATTCAAATAGTATTGCTGCAAAAATTTTGAAATTGCAAAAATAATTAAAAAATTTCCTTCATAACAAAGGTGCAAGCACCGGACGGGAGAGGAAGGAGGAAGAGAGGAAATATAAAATCAACAAAATAAAGACAACGAATGTAGCTTTCAAACATCGTTCGCAGATGGTGAAAATGGTTGAAAATGAAAAAGTTATTACGCTTTAAAAAGCGCTTCAAAATGACCCTTTTGGTCGAAATAGGTTTGATGTTTGAGTGTTAAACAAAACGGAAAATTATATGAAGTCGTTTCTCTGCTGCATGTTGGCTGTTGTGAGTCGATGTCCGTTTCCAAGCAACATAAACAGAACGTAAAAAACAGATTGTTATCTAGGCAGGATGCGCAATAAATATTTTCAGCCTGCTCTTTTGTAAATATGCGCCGTAAGAAGTGGAAGCTGGTTGACATGAACCTGAATTAAAAGTTTTAATATAAGTGTTAACAGCGGTAATTTGTAGTTATTTCAGTCAGTTGGTACCCATATCTGTGTGGTGCTTCGAAGAAGCTGACGAAGATGAACAATTTTCATTATTGCTGAGGACAAATCAACTCGTCTAGAATACAACATCCATGTGGCCAACTTGCGATCCACCTTAACATATTCTTGCTGCATAAATCGAAGCGAGCTACGGCAAATATCTTAATGTTTAACCAGTATGTTAGAGAAAAACAAAGCATAAATAGATCCTTCAAATATTAATTGAAATCTGCTTTCATCGAAAAAACAACCCTATTCCACAGCAAAATACAACTATACCACTAGTAGTTTTACCAGCTAGTAATATACAGCTATGTTTAGACACATGATTCAAACATGCTCTAGTTTTAAAAATGTTTGTAAACAAACTATTAAACAAGAAACTAGTACTAATTTGCTTACATATTCATCGATACGCTGCTTGTAGTCCTCACGAGCGTGAGCTCCGCGCGATTCCTTACGGTTCTCCGCGGCGACGATCGTCATGTTCGCGTTCAGCAACAGATTCTGCAGCTCCAGTGTTTCCACAAGATCCGAGTTCCACACCAACGAGCGATCGGAAACCTTCACGTCTTTAATAGTTTTATAGATGTCGCCCATCTTGCGCACGCCTTCCTGCAGCGTTTTCTCCTCGCGAAAAACGGCCGCGTGCGTCTGCATCGTCTTCTGCATGTTCAGGCGCAATGTCGACGTCGGCACAGAGCCGTCCGCATTGCGCACCCAATCAAGGTTGGCGACTGACGCCTCACCGGCGTTCGGCTTGAGATCTTGCACCTTCTCGCCCGGGCGGTTTTCTTGGGCAATCGTCTTCGCACAGGCACGACCGAAAACGACCAAATCGAGCAGCGAGTTTGCACCGAGCCGGTTGGCGCCGTGCACTGACGAGCAGGCAGATTCACCGCAAGCGTACAGCCCTGGCACGACGTGGTCGGCACCGTTGACCGACGTCAGCACCTGACCCTTGTAGTTCGTCGGCACACCGCCCATGTTGTAGTGCACGGTCGGCAGGACGGGAATCGGTTCACGCGTAACATCAACGCCAGCAAAAATCATGGCTGTCTCCGAGATGCCCGGCAGACGCTGAGCCAGCTGCTCTGGGGGCAGATGGTGGAGCTGCAGGTAAACGTGATCCTTCTCGGGTCCACAGCCACGGCCTTCGCGGATCTCGATCGTCATCGAACGCGACACGACGTCACGGGAGGCCAGATCCTTCGCCACCGGAGCGTAGCGCTCCATGAAACGTTCACCCTGAGAGTTGATCAGGTAGCCACCCTCTCCGCGGCAACCTTCGGTGATCAAACAGCCGGCACCGTAGATTCCGGTTGGGTGGAACTGTACGAACTCCAAATCTTCCGACGGTAGCCCCGCACGAGCAACCATGGCCGTACCGTCGCCGGTGCAGGTGTGAGCCGAGGTGCACGAAAAGTACGCACGTCCATAGCCACCCGTGGCCAGCACAGTGTTCTTCGCCCGGAATCGATGTATGCTGCCGTCTTCCAGGTTCATCGCAATCACACCAACACATTCACCGTTTTGCATCAACAAGTCCATGGCGAAGTACTCGATGAAGTAGTTACAGTCGTAGCTCAGCGACTGACCGTACAGCGTGTGCAACAGCGAGTGTCCGGTACGATCGGCAACGCAGCAGCACCGATGGGCCTGTCCTCCCTTGCCGTACTTCAAACTCTGTCCACCGAACGCGCGCTGGTAGATCTTGCCATCGGGCGTACGAGAAAACGGCATACCGTAGTTCTCCAGCTCAATGACGGCCTTCGGTGCCTCGCGGGTCATGTAGTGGATGGCATCCTGGTCCCCGAGCCAATCGGAACCCTTCACCGTATCGTACATGTGCCACTTCCAGTCGTCCTCCTCCATGTTTCCCAGCGCAGCATTGATTCCACCCTGCGCGGCCACCGTGTGGGAACGGGTGGGGAACAGCTTCGTTATGACGGCGGTCTTAAAGCCTTCCGCAACTAATCCGAAAGCCGCACGTAACCCAGCTCCACCTGCTCCGACCACCACAGCATCGTAAGTGTGATCTACTACCGGATACTCGCGAGAAATGGCATCGGCGTTCGATTTAGCTGTGTTTTGACCGACGGTAAAGTGCAAGCTACGCTGCGAAGCCCCCGCGGACAGCCCTCGGACCTGTATGAAAAACAGATGAAGATATGATTATCGATACCTGCCACAGGGGATATTAACAGACATAACCTCCAAAACATAATATTGACAAAATGGGATCAAGATTTGTACTGTATCTACTCCGTATAATAAAGCAACATTTCATTCAACTGCTCACATCATTTGATGGTCGTACGTTGCAACGTGCGATAATTTACAACACTCCGAATCTTGCTAATTATTTATCTAAACGCATTACATAATGACAGTCGGCAAATATCCGAGAGAAACGCCAGACAGAAGGCTAGCTTTTGCACAATGTTGTGTAATCTTTCTTTGCTGCGCAATCACCTGGAGCAGACTATTGAAAACTGTTTATTCTCGTCAATTCCCTTTGCAGAAAAAAAAAATCACGAAACACTCCACCATCCGTTTTCTTACCGCTGAAAGGGCGTTTTTTGCCAGCACCGTTGGAAGTCGTATCATTCCGCTCATCTTGCACAATCTGTGGAATCCAAGCGAATCACACGACCAGCACCACCGACCTTGCCGACGTTATAAAGACTGCTAAATTTATCTGCCGTTTGACACGGCGGCTTCGGCGAACAAGATGGAAAAAGAGTGTTGTGAGTGAGCTGTTTAATATCTCGGGTTCATAGATTCAATACCCGCGACGGTGAAACAGGACGACATTACGAAAAATGTCGGAGACTCTACCCAAGGGATACATATCGAGGACGGCAAAATCTTCGATAGCACATCGATACTCTCATCGTATTTCTACTTTTATCGAGGATTATTTTGATTGACAGGACGTTTGACAGTACAGAATGCTGGGTGCCGCCCAACCTCCGCAAAAGTGGAAATAGGGTAGATGCACCCCCAACCTCCGCAAAAGTGGAAATACGACGAGAGTATCGATGTGCTATCGAAGTTTTCTATTTGACAGGCCGTTTGACAATGCTGTATGTCAGAAGAGCAGCTAGACACATATGTGTTAGTGCGCCATATTCTTCCACACCCCACCGCTATCTTAGATTGATGCCATTAGTTGTTGACAAACATTTGTGGAAGATATTTCAAGATCGTATCATTCGATCATATTTCTCAGTGTAAGTTGAAAAAAACTCTGCTAAGGATTGGTCCTTTTGTAATTCAAAGCATTTATTTCTTGTTTACGTTCCTCCAACCAGCGACAACACCACCAAGTGCTCACCAAGATCCAGCAAACTTCCAATCTTTGTTTCGCGTTCCCCCGCTACACCGCAGTTCTGTGCCTCCGGAAAAACTAAAACGTTGGAAAATAAACTTCATTCATTGTTTGCACCGTTTTGATTCACTGAAAACACACTTTTAAAGGATCACTTACCCATTCTACTTTATCCTGCCTCTTTACGTTTTTTTTACGTCTGGAACGACAGCTCAAAGTGAACTACATGGCTCGGCATGGGCAATATGGCGTTCATTCGGCAAACTGCCTAATTTGGCATCAAACACACATAGCGCCAAGAAAGGGATTTTTTTTTACATAGAGTTTGTCGAGTTGGTTATGCAATTTGCCAAATTTTGCGTTGGCATTCGCGAAATCACGCTGTGTCTAGACCAAGGTTTGTTTACACTACGCAGGTTATGACACATAGAACATTTCTACAAGTCGTCAATAGAAAAATGAATGAAAAAAAAATGACAACAGAATTCCACATTGACATGGTTTGTTTAAATTCAAGCAGGCCACAACGTACCACTGGCTACCATACACCGGCGTTATTTTGACATACAAAGTTGTAAATAAAAAATCCAAAATGGCTGCGAGCAAAACTGCTCTGTCATAACCTGGGTGGTGTAAACAAACCATGGTCTAGCTAGACGCAGGCTTACAGTGCTGTTAGGCGTGTGTTAATTAGTGTTGGGAAAATCGAATCTCTTGAGGGATTCGAATCTTTGAATCCGAATCCCACCTGGGATTCGAATCTCCGAATCCGAATCCCAATCCGTCACACATATACGTATGCGTCATCCGTCGTACGATACATTTCCAATCAATCTTCTGATGTTTGTGATCCAACGGATAGCATCTGCAGCAGAGGAACACTTAGAATAACTGTATTTTCTTTCATTTCTTTTCTGTCGATATTATTAGTTACAAACTAATAACAAACATCAAGAAGCTACTACGTTTAGCATATTAGTAATATTTATTATTTACTTTCTCATTTAATAAGTTCATTATAATTTTCAAAAATTTGTTGAAAATTGCCTTCTCAATATTCTTCCTCTGTACTGAAATTATGCTTTAAAAAAGTATTTAGTTTAATTTGTTTGGCTCCTATTTCGCCATTCTTTAAAATCTGTGGGCTGCCTTTTAAAATATCCGTTCGCACGGAACAGATCGGACGCATGAAAACCAATACTCACATCGAATTTGACTAACTTTGACTCAAGTGCGAACGAATCAGATCGAGTCTTCCGAATGCGAATCAAATCAAACGGATCCGAATCCGGATCTGGATCTGAATCAGAATCGAATCGAATCGAATCGAATCCGAATCTGATTCACATCCGTCAGTTGGGATCCGATCGGATCGAATCCGAATCCGAATCTGAATCCGAATCGGATTCGAATCCGTCATTTGGGATCGGATCGGATCGAATCCGTCAAGGGATCGAATCTTCGAATCTTCCGAATCCCGATTCTGCCAACACTAGTGTTAATCGCCGGTCGCCGGTAATACGATGAGAGTATCGAAGACTTTGTCGTCCTTGATTTGTGTCCGTTGGGTTATGATCTGATTGGATCGATCGTATTTTAATTCCGATCTGTATTTAAATCAACCTTTAAAAAAGTATATTTTTTCTATAGAAAAATTTACCACTATTTAAAAAATTCAGGTTTTTTTTAAACTTCTGTTGTCATACATGTTGTCGAACCATTATGCTAGACCACTGGTTAATATGCACTCCGACGTTTGCCAGCTCCCGGCCGGTGAGTGCATAATGTTTTGTTTATCTATTCTTCATGTCCCGTTCAGATTGGAGGAGAGCGCGCGTAATCTTCGAAGATTCCTCTCGTGCTTTCTTTTGAAGCTCGGCTATGCAGCCTATCTTGCGGCAATGACGGCGCGTCACACTTAGCTACACACACAGTTCGTCCGTCACTGCATAGCGGATCAGAGGTGTTTTTACAATCGTTCTGCTCGCTGCAGCCAGCAATTGTTAAGTGCCGGGCATCGGAACACCCTAGCAGGGCTCTACGTTTCACTTATCGCTTGTGTGTTTGCGGATCTGGTGAAAAAAGGACGATAAGTGAGGATCGGCATGGCAAAGGAACCTAAAGTGAACCTGGAAAAGCTATTAGAGCTGGACCCATACCTGAAGCTACACGAGCAAGAAATCCGTCGTAGGTAAGTTAAACAGGATTTTATAAATAAATTTGACATGGCCTTGAAAATAAATGATTAAACTGAACTGACTGAAAGTTGCTGTCGGCTAGTTTTTCGAAAAAAAAACTGTCCTACCGCCGATGCGTGTTCCGTAAAACTTTATATGCCTAATTGGTAATCGAAAAACCGACCGAAATCGGTTTCCTTAGGCGCCACCTGCACGAATGTCACACCAAGGTCATTGCCGTTAGAACGAAGACGAGTGAACCACGCTGATGCGGATGCGCTGGTTATGCGATCACGCAACGATGTAGATAAGGTCATACAGAATCAATGAAGTTAAACCTCGGCCTAGCCTCTATCAGCTGGTCAGAATTGTTTGTCCGAAACAAAGTCAAAGTGATCGTCAAAAAAAAAAAAAAAAAGAACAGAGAAACGTTATGTGCACTAATAAACTGCTTCTTTACTCCACGGCCGAACATCCACAGGAACACCGAATTCCGTGGATGGATCAAACGGTTGAACGATCTGGAAGGTGGCCTGGATGAGTTTACCCAAGGATACAAGTACTACGGTTTGCACATTGCCCAGGACAATAGCATCGTTGCTCGCGAATGGGCCCCGGGAGCGAAGGAAGTCTACTTAACGGGAGATTTCAGTGAGTGAAAACAATACAAAAATCTACCTTTTACCGTGTGCGGTCACATTTATTTAACCACTAATTCCATTACACCCATCGACGACTTTCTGGGAAATGTGGAAACCTTTAACTTTTTTTTTTTCATTTGTCCTTTCGCAATATGAAATATGGGGAAGATGACCTTCGCTGCGGTATAATGATCATTAAGAATCAAATTGTCAACAAACAAATGTTGCTTCACGCATCATAATCTCTTATCATGAAAATGGCACATTGATGATTCTCGCTTCCGCATCCCGCCAGGGAATTGTTGCATATTTATTGTATTGAGTCACCTGCTTCGGATTCCATAATCACCCTTCAACAAACGCCCTTCATTCGAACTTAGTAAGGCGTGTGGTGGAAATCTTCCACCCTGCATGGAGGAGGGAGTCGGTTGAACCATTGCCAAAAAGAAGGCATCAATTAAAATTTATTTTTGCGCTTTTCATTTCTACCCCGCACCGTATCCACAGACAACTGGCAATGGCTGGCGACGCCGTACGAAAAGCTGCCTTTCGGAAAGTGGGAGCTCAAAATTCCACCCAATCCGGACGGCTCCTGTGCGATCAAGCACCTTTCCGAGATAAAGGTGATCATACGCAAGCAGGACGGCGCGCTCGTCGATCGTCTGTCGCCGTGGGCCAAGTACGTGGTGCCGCCGCCAAAGGAGCTGGGCGTCAACTATCAGCAGCGCGTTTGGAATCCACCGCCCCACGAGAGATACATGTTCCGACACCGCAAACCCAACCGACCGCGGGCGCTGCGTATCTACGAGTGCCACGTCGGAATCGCGACGGAGGAGTACAGCGTGGGTACGTATCGCAACTTTGCGGACAACATCGTGCCACGCATCGCGAAGCTCGGCTACAATACCATCCAGGTGATGGCGATCATGGAGCACGCGTACTACGCTAGCTTCGGATATCAGGTTACCAGCTTTTTTGCCGCCTCCAGTCGCCCCGGCACCCCGGACGAGCTGAAGTACATGGTGGACAAGGCACACGAGCACGGTCTTTTCGTGCTGCTCGACGTGGTCCATTCGCATGCGAGCAAAAACACGCAGGACGGTTTGAATCAGTTCGACGGCACTAACGCCTGCTTCTTTCACGATGGAGCGCGGGGCGAGCATACTCAGTGGGGCAGCCGTCTTTTCAACTACTCAGAGTAAGTATAAAATTACACCCCGGAGGTTTCTTTTACATTGGCTGGCCTTTCATCTCGTAACGGTGTCTGATTGATGGTGCTGCTAGCTTTCTGTGGGTTTTCGGTAATCTGATCTGCTCTGTAGATAGCGTCTAGCGTCTTTTGAAGGGTCAGAGGTTAAGTATCATTTTTTTCATTTCTGAACATTTTACAAACAATAAAACTCCATCGCGTATTGATCACGCGCAAAAGATATGCATAAAAACGATCCAATCAACAAAGCTTTCTCCAAAAAAATGAGCATTTCGTTTTCACTTTCTTGTCAATTTTTGGTTGTAGAACTTACATTCAAAAAGCAGGTTGTAGGGCAAACTTTCTCACTTTCCAATGTCACGAAAACGACCTCATAAATCATATGGTTTTTGTTGCAGTAGTAATTACAGCATTCGCCGACGTTAAGCGCCAAAGCCGCACCATGCTCTTAAAAAACCGCATCCTTTATTTTTTAATTCGCACTTTTTCTGAACAAAACGCACCACTTCTAAATTGGTACCTCACCGAGCAGGACTGTTGCATTCAATAATATTGAACAAGTTGAACTAGCTGCTACTTTCGCCGCGTCTTACAGTTTTCTGCAGTCTGTACCACCGGTCAAAAGTCATACCTGCCCCTTCAGCATTAACATTAAATTCCCTTATCGAAGATGCGAGTGCTTTTACGATGTGGTCAGTACTCTACGTTTATACTACTTGTGCTGCTTGTTGCGTGGCGAAGCGCTCCAGAAGAACCATCAGCCGTGTACTCTGGTCCGTTTTGTGTGTTAAAAAATTGTGTACGCGAATCTCTTCTGAATTTGAATTTGTTGTGTTCCGTCCGTCAGGTTCGTTGTTCTTCTTTTTGCCGGATTGTTTTGTAAAGATTGACTTCTGCGTCAATTATTGTTATAAACTATGTTGGGTTTTAAATGTAAAACCAAGTTGAATTTACTTTTGCACTTGCTTGTATATACACTGTTCGTCTCTGCAGTTGTACTCACTATCATCGCTTGCAGGGATGAATTATCTTACACTAGTGACCACTAGACTTAATTACATGGCGGTAAACGATAAATACAAAAATTCCATGTTCTACCGATCAGATAACGACCGTTATGACAATTTTCTTTTTAGTGCCAGGTGTAAAATTGTAGCTAAACTAATAATCTTCTGTAGCTAAGATAAAACTGGTATGCACCTATACAGAATTGGGTGCCGTTCTTATGTTTATCTAACTAATTTAAATATAATCTAATCTGAATCTTTTTACAGGTACGAAGTGTTGCGATTCTTGCTATCTAATCTTCGCTGGTGGCACGATGAGTACAACTTTGACGGCTATCGGTTCGACGGCGTCACCTCGATGCTGTACCACTCCCGAGGCATCGGCGAAGGGTTCTCCGGGGACTACAACGAGTACTTCGGGCTGAACGTCGACACGGAGGCGCTCATCTATCTGGCGATTGCAAACTACTTCTTGCATGAAATGGACCCTAACGTGGTCACGATTGCGGAGGACGTCAGCGGCATGCCGACGCTCTGCCGCCCCACCGAGGAGGGTGGCGTCGGGTTCGACTACCGCCTCGGCATGGCCATCCCGGACAAGTGGATCGAAGTGCTGAAGACGAAGAGCGACGAGCAGTGGAACATCGGCAACCTTGTGCACACTCTGACCAACCGGCGGTGGATGGAGAACACGGTCGCGTATGCGGAATCGCACGATCAGGCACTGGTCGGCGACAAAACGATCGCCTTCTGGTTGATGGACAAAGAGATGTACACGCACATGTCGATAGTGTCCGATCCGAATCTCATCATCGACCGCGGCATCGCGCTACACAAGATGATACGGCTGATCACGCATGGGCTGGGCGGGGAGGCGTATCTCAACTTCATTGGCAACGAGTTCGGGCACCCGGAATGGCTGGACTTTCCGCGCATCGGAAACAAAGAGTCGTACCATTATGCGCGCCGCCAGTGGCACCTGGTTGACGATCAGCTGCTGAAGTATCGCTTCCTAAACGAGTTCGACCGTGCGATGCACCACACCGAGGAGCGGTACCACTGGCTCGACTGCCTGCCGGCGTACGTAAGCTGCAAGCACGAGGACGACAAGGTGATCGCATTCGAGCGCAACAACCTGCTGTTCGTGTTCAACTTCCACAGCAACAAAAGCTTCACCGACTATCGCATCGGCGTCGATCTGCCCGGCAAGTACCGGGTGGTGCTGAGCTCAGACGACAGCGAGTTCGGCGGTTTCAACCGTATCGATAAGAACGTCGACCATCTAACATTCCCGGAGGGTTGGTCCGGCCGGCGCAACTACCTGCAGCTGTATCTGCCGAGTAGAACCGCCTGCATTCTTGCGGTGCAGCAGTAGGCACGTGCAGCTGTGGGGTTTTCGGATTCTGTGGGTTACAAAGACTGCTCCCGCGGGGAACGAAGGATGTTTTCCGTCATATTGTTATCCTACTTCCTGAATTTGTTTTCAAGCTACCAATGTATAGTTCAAAACTACAGTGGCATATTCTTGTTTAGAGATAGATTTAAAGCAAAAGCAATAAAGCAAAATATTTAGAAAAAAAAAAGATTTATCCTTGTTATGAAGTATCGAAGCGAAACAATCCATTCGCCATAGGTAAAATGCATGTTTAGATGTGCCAATAACCTTTTTTATTGTAATTTTTAAAAGAAATTCTAATCGTAGAATTTGTCCAGACAGCGGAAGTGTTAAAGCACTATCTATTTTCATGTACTTAATAAAGCGTTTTTTATTTTACGATTTGATCATCCAGCTCCAGTCCACTTTGAATAATTAGAAAATTTAATACATAAAAAGAGCATTCGTTTCAACCTGACCAACCCGAAAAATGCATTCAGCGGTGTGTGAAATTGTTCGCTTTGGTGCACAGTTGTGTTACCCGGGTGTCCGGGGACGAACACATTCGATCCATCCTAGCCCGCTTCCTTACACGCTTGCCGCCTTAAATGATACAGACGAATGCAGAAGTAAAGGAAGAGAAATGAACAAGTGAAAAGAAAATTGGGTTTATGCGTGGGGGGTACATAAGTTGAATACAAGTGAAAAAAAAACCCGCATTAAACACTAATAAGTAGCTGAGCTCGTCACACGGTAGCTCATTTACCTAACTATAAACGCCGTAACTGGTGATTGCTTCTGAAGCGTTTAAGGCCCTATTGTTTGTTTGAAACGCAACCGTTCCGTTTAAACGGCCGTGCAATTTATCATCTATTTTCTAGTTTGTTTTGTTCATTTCAGCCACGTCCTTTGTTTGGTTTGTTTGTTTTTTCACCGGGATGTTCCTTCGCCTACTAATACTCATGGCCGTGTTTCGCTTTCCTGTTCCGTTTGACCGTAGCATACGAATAATGATCCTTTTTCCCAACCGTCAGCGTTTGTACACTGTGGGCCAAATTCTTACCAACCATTTTCAGACAATGGACGATAATTATTAGTTTCTACTTATAAAGAAACACACACAAACACACACACAGGTAATGCCAGTGTCGTTCAGATTGTTAAAGATTGTGTTTAAGAGCTTTCTCCCTCCCATCGGTCGTCATTACAGTAACAATATAAAAATCTATTGATGTTTAGCTCCTGATATCGACAATCGACAATTCGGCTCGCTGAAAAATGCTGAGTTTTCCTCCTCCGTAATAAAATTGATTTCTTCATTCATACTTGATGGCGCAGGGAAAAACTATAAACACAAAAAAATTATTAAAAAAAAATCTTTGTATTATCAACAATGCTGAACAACTCCGTAAGTTTAATATGAAATGCAGTATTACCCCTTTACTTTACATGACAATTGTAGCAGCTTGTTGTGTTTCGCCACAGATCCCGGGTAGGAAAACGGAAAACCGATACATTCATTCGGTCTAACTCTCGTTCAGCTTAGAAAAAAAACCGTTCATCAAAAGTAAACTTGCGTTACAATACAATTGAATTATACAATACTTTTGCTTTATCTCTTAACTCTAGAGCAGTGGTAGGCTCTACTTACTACATTTACTACAGCTAGGGTTTGCAGAGTTCCGCAAAAAGCCAAGCCAAGTTTGTAACGGAAGTGAAACGACTACGTCGTCACACGCAAGCAAAATCGGAAGACGTTGCGCATTGCATTGCGGGTCAGCGCGATACACTACCGATGTAAACTTGATTTTCTAAAAGCTGGAGAGTAAAGTAATCCCTCCTGCCTCTCCGTCTCTTTTGCTCTTTGTGACTTTGTTTCCCTTTTCCATAAGACTGCGGGACCTTGGTTGAACTAAGCTACTGTTAAGAATTGTACGAATTAATAAACGTTGCAGAGAGTAAAGGATGAACGAAGCGTTGTGCATTGCGCAGGTTTGTCTGTTAACTATCTCCGACTCTCAGCAAACGGTCAAGCAAGAGAGGAAATGCTGCTGCTGCTGCCCTAGCCGGCTCTGGCGAGAATTTTTTCCGACACCCGCTCCAGAATCCGGAATGCGTCGTCAATGTCTTTTTCCGTCAGCAGACGGCTCACGGTCAACCGAATGCTTGGCCGTGGGCAATTTTTCTCCATCGTTTCCAGGTACTCTGCCGCAACAACCGCGAGGCCATTCTCAATGCACTGTCGGAGAAGAGAACGTCAGTTGATTTAACATTGCGTCACCATGACAACCAAATGATTCATGAAACAAAAAAAGTCTACTTAGACGTTTTGTTGGTACCTGAGTGGAAATGTTGTCTAGGATCATTTTCTCTTTCGTCCAGCTATCGTAAGTGCTCCTCAAGTATAAATGCTTCACTGGTGAAAGTGGGTCTCCTCGCGACTGGAAGTGTGTGAGTGCAGGCAGCTTTCTGGAAATCGTACAATGCAATGTAAGTAAAAGGGTCATCATCCGGTCGGTTCTTAATCCTCGCAAATCATCGAGCGTACACTTACTCCGACACAGTTCGGCAGCGGTCGCGTAGTTCCTCAAATATTCGCGGATCACTTTCGAAGCGGTCCAGCGCACTGATGGCCGCTTGCGTGAGGAGTGGCGGAAGTGAAGCGGAAAAGCAGTACCCAAGCCCGCTTAGCCGCTGGTGTTCAACGATGAACGAAGAACCGGCACAAAAGCCACCGATAGTGGCGGCTGACCATTCCAGACCGGCCGATACCAGATCAACTTGAGTTTTCTGAAATTATATTGTCGTCAGTATCTTAAATTAGAAGCCGGGTAAAACAAACAGCAAACAAAACTCACATCCACATTAAAATGCTCAATCAGTCCACGGCCGCTCACGCCCAGCACACCGAAGGATAAACTTTCGTCCAGGAAAAGGCGTAGCTTGTAGCGCTCCCGGAGCTCCACTAGCCGCGGCAACGGGCAAACCTCGCCAGTGTTCATGTAGATCGCCTCCGCCACGAGGAACCGACGCGTCTTTTTGGCTTTGGCCGGGTTGCGCTTGTCCTCCACCTGCTGCTTCTGGAGCAATCGTTCCAGATCGTCCATGTCGTTGTGTTTGTAGAAGAAAACCTTACTGCGCGATGCGTCGAGCCCCTTCTGGATGGCAAAGTTAACACATTCGTCACTGCGGAAAAGAAGGACACAGTCACAACCCGTTAGGAATACGCGCGAAAGCCTTTTTACTGTGTCATACTTACACGAACACCAAATCGCCACGTTTCGCGTACGCCGGAATGGCACTGGCGATCGTTGAGAAGGCGTACGAGTAAACAACAGCCTCCTCCGTTTCCATAAACTTGGCCAAGCGTTCCTCCAGCTCCAGATGCACGTCCACCGTGCCGTAGAAGCCGCGCGGCCCGCACGAGCCGACGCCGTACTTGCGTAAACTTTTCACCGCCACCTGCTTTATTTCCTCGTCCTCCGCCAGCCCGAGGTAGTTGTGCGTGGCCATGTTGATGCACTCGTTGCCGTCCACTTGGATCATCTTGCCGACCGGGCCGGTCACGATGCGCGTCCTCAACGCCGGGTGATCATCCGGTACGTCGGCCACCAGTGGCTCCGGTGCCCATTTCGCCAGCACCTCTTCAGCGTCCGTCGGGGCGAGATGGCGCATCTTTTTCGTGGTGCGCTTGTAGAACACGATGCATATCAGCCCCAGCGCCAGGAGGGCCTCCAGAGTCAGCTCGAACGGCGAAGACTGCGCGGTGGTAAAGAAATGGACAATGTAGTTGATGAATTGTAACCTCCGGCTAGACGACGGGTGTCTACGAATAGCCTTCCCGGCCCAGAGGTGTCAAAGGTTGAATTGATTGAATCGAATTTATTACCTTTTGAAGAATGTAATAAATTTCATTGAATATGTACGGCGTGTTCACCATCTTGTGTCCAAGTATGGATTTGTTTAGTTCAAATACTGAAAAGTTTCCGGCTTAAATGTGTTACTACAGCCTATTGCTTTTTTTTCGTCCCCTTTTAAACGCTGTTATTCCGTGGAACTTAATGGTTTGGTTCAGGCCTGAAGTAGGGAAAAGAAAATAAAGTTGATATATAAAAAAAAACTATCTCGAGTGTTTCAAATGTGTTTGTTAAGCGATGATGTGTTTCCAATTGAATATAGCAGGAGGTCCAACGAGTTTCGCAGCCGTACGAGGCTAAGAGGCCCTTAAATTAATGGATTGATGCAATCTTTACACACACGAAAAAGAAAATAGAACTGTCACAGGTTCAACGATAATGGTATATATATACAATTAACCTTTCGCAATGAACATTTTCAGATAGATTGATGGGCCAAATGTTAGGCATTGAACTGTTTTAATTTAAACATTTACGTACTTTTATTTTTCTTCTCGCCATCCTACAGAACCGCAGAATGGATGGATGAAGGATAAACTGTATAATGGTCAGCGGATTTTAATTGCCCAATATCGCGACCTTGATAGATCGTATGACTATTTTTCCGTCCTATCATTCACTCCGCGCTGATAGACTCTCCTCTCTAATACGTTACGCGCCGGGTTTATTGATATTACGTTCGTTCCATCCTGCTGCTGATACGGGGGGCAGTCTTGCTTGACGTAATAGGCCAATATTCAATAAAGTTACCATCACCGCACCGACCGTTTTCTGCTTTAAACTCGCGCCATTTCTGGTGCAAGTTTGTTCTCGCAGTGTCACACGATACGTGCGGTTAAGGCGTTTTGGGGCCGCTATCAGTGGATAGGAAGTCTTTGCGATATCGACGTAAATAAGTATCAATATATGTAAGATAAGGATGCAAAATCCCTCAAATGTTGGTTGGCGGCGATGGAGGAAACAATAGCATATCCTTCAGGCAATACCATAAACTAGGTCCACGCAAATCAGCCCTGAAGAGAAACGATCATGAACGATGAACGAAACATCGGACATGTGTGTCATGTTTTCGTTGTCGTCGCTGCCAATCAACATCTGTTGGAAAACAGCAACCGGAAGTACACAATGTTTAAGCTTTTGTTTCGATCACTACTGCTAGATAACATAAAGTATCTATAATTTACTCGAGCAGCATATGTTGCATCCCTTGTGCTTTTGTTTGGGTTGAACATTTTTCAAATCCAAGATAAAAAACATGCAGGTAAAATTTTAATCTTTTATTAACAAAATTTGTATCACAAATCATTAACGAAAAACGTATCAATAGATAGTTAATTCGAAGTTAATTTCATCACAAATTAAATTGTACAGAGTTTAACTTTTTCTCGTTTTTTAACTTTTCTCGTACTTTTTCTATGTTTTAGAACGATAAAATTAGTAGAAAGTCCTACTTTATTCCCAACAAGCTATTAAGATGTTAATCTTATTACATCTAAATTGCATTAACATTTAACTTTTAACATAAAATTGCAATAACAAACAAATAAATGCATTAATTGCATTGCATAAGTAGAAACATATAAATTACTAATTAAACTCTCATGGTTGTTGAATAAAATCATTTAAACAATAATATTTGAAAAATTGTTTTGTTTCAAATAATTCACAGTTAATGTCCTCGTGATTTTTTCAAAATTTTGTTTGTTTTTTTGTTTATGAAATTATATTGCGCGTTAAATTTTAAACATTTTATTCCTGTCTGTGCTTGTATTTAAAACAGGAAAAATTTATTTATCTGTAAGAAATAGTTTATTTTGAATAGAAAAGCATTGAGGAACTTTTCTCAAACGAGTGATAGCACGTTAGAAATCTTTAAAGTTTAACCAATTTGTTTCAAGCAGGAGCTCCTATTCCGGCCTATCAGTAACATGTGAAATGTTCTTCTTTGCTATCCACATGCTAAAAACCGTTTGGGGCGATAACCTTTTGTGCACTATTAAGTAAACAGCCCTGTACAGCGTTAGCAGCGAACTCAGGGGGGTTTTTTCTATTATTCCATATAGCACCTTTAAGTGTGAAAATTGATAAATGTTTCCACCCTCGACATGCCCTGTATGTTGGATGTGGTTCAGCATGGCGTATTGACTTGGCTCAAAAAAAAACTTTGTAAAGCTGGGTCTAAAGCAGAGACGTCGAGTGTTGTAGATCGTAAATTATAAAGCAGAATAAAATAGAAACGGTGGCGCTTTGAGCCATACGTGTACGATATGCAGTATTGATAAAATCAATAATCATTATTATCACAAGAAAACTCACAGATTAATTACGTACACGTTTTTTCAAAAGCTTCAAACTCAAATTATATAGCGGGAGTAAAATTCCAAAAGTTTCCAGAAAATCAATCTTTATCAATGGCAGCAACAAAACAAAGTTTAAAAAGTTTCTTCTGAATACGGGTAGCAGCCAGTTTCATAATTTAGATTAGCAGTTCAAGTTAATAAGAAAACCGGCCAACAGATTGCACATGTTGTGCAATGGGGTTCAAGCACAGATGTATGCTACCCGTGCTTCGCTAACGAACTCGGCTGCTGTCTGTGGTCTAGTGGAAGCTGGTGCGAATGGCGAGCGATTATAATTTGTACTTGAACTTGAAATTAAACCATGCTGTGGAGAAATGCAAGTGGGACAAAGCTGCAACATTAAACGATGGCAATCTCCATCTCTTCATTGCTGTATTTTAAATGCGGTTCATACTTAAATTTGAACTGCTTTCTTAATTGAATGAGCGCTAAATTTAGATGCAGTCAGTGACATTCCACACACATGGACTCAATCGAAGGCATATCTAGAGTGCTCCGATAAAATACCATCAACGCACGATGGAGTTCTATTCATTAAGTTTATTTAGAAGACGCGAGGCTTTAGCAGGATTTAGATGAGAGACGGTTGCATATTTATGTTTGTACTTATTCTTTGACTATCATTTGACTAGTTGGCTCATAGTGTTAATACCACGGAATTCATGGTGACATACTCTTCAGCAATTAGCAAGCAACATTTATCTTTTTTCCCTACTTAATTCCAACCTATTTGACCTTCTATTGCAAGACATACATACTAAAGTAAAGGAGAAAGTTTAGCAGAGTTTCATCGGTTTCCTTTCGCGCATTAAAACGTCCCTTGAAATGAAAGCTTTCCTCTTTCATTGGCTTCTCCTCCTACGGTCCTATGGAAAGGTTTAGGTAGGCAAAAACAAAATAGCGAAAGTCTTCCATTTCCATCACATATGATACAAATTCAGAAATTCAACATATGGTTGGACCAACTAAATATAAGTATCACATGATGTTGCAAGACCTAATGAACTCCATTTTAAAATAGTTTTTAAAATCAAAACAATATCTTTTCCAGTCCAAAGTCCAAAGGAGAGTTCTTGTTTCTGGATTGTACTAACATATCATTGACTGTGATGACCTGTTTCTCTATTTTTTAAAAGGAATTTTAACTATCAACACTTCAGCGTTGATATAACGCCCCATGCCCTAAAACATCATAATATCGCAAACTTCGCATGGCCATAGTTCTTTCTAGACCGAATGTGGTAATCCGGCAGCAGCACGCCGAGTTCGAACCACCGTTTTCAGGTGCTTTAACGAAGTGTTATCAACCCCCCGTCCTGCCTGGCCATGATTCATTTTCTCGTACGATGAGCTACGCTCGACGCGCCGATCTCGCACCATATCACGATAAGCACGTGAAACCCCCGTTTGGCGGTAGGAGCAACCCCACCCCAGCACGCTGTCCACGTACGGCTTCGAGTAAACGTTGGATTGTGAAATGATGGTTTTGTGGAAAAAATGTGCTCGGCAAACCTGTCAAACCTTTCGATGTTGTCAAGCTAATCTCTTGTTCGGAAGATTTTCATCATAGAGAACTGTGAAACACTTTGACCACTAGTGGACCTTTTTTTTCGTACGATCTTGGGGGATGATTCACCAAAAAATCATCCAAATATACTGATAAGAACACTTGATACACACTGGAACCCTCAATGTTTTTTCTTCTCACTGACACTTTTCGTCACACATTTACCGGTTATTCACTTGAACAGACTGCTTTGATTCATGCATTCAATACCACAGGATGTTGCTGAATTTTGGCCAATCAATGCGGCTACTAGGGAATACCAATTTCACCGTGCTTTCTAGGGCTGAACGAAATACGACTCAATATTCCCACTACTCGCGGTTTGGGTTGTGTACTCCGCTTCTTATGCTACACTGCCCACTACTTTCCTGCAGTATCCGCTTAGTTAAGATATGTGAAATCGCAGGGCCGGCGTTCGCATGCTTGAATGTCCTTCTTCAAAACAAATACCTAGCAATTTGCAGAATGCAATGATCATTTGGTATCCACTTCACCAGACAGGAACTATTCGGACGACTTTGATTGTGTCCCCAAATGTTCATACACGAAAAAAGGTGTGTGATAGCGGTCACGCCAGCCTGCGGTCGGCAACGAAAGAAAAATGTAATCGTATGTTTTCAGTACAGCAATGAACTGCAACACCTAGAGATAGGTTTTGTGATCTGCACCCACTTCTTTGGTTCTGTTCCGCAAGGGAATGCTGGACAAAACTTCCCAGTCATCGCAGAAGTGGCAACATGATGAGAGTATCCAAGGTCCAATTAAGAGGAGGTCGGTGCATGCAGTGTATTTTGACAAATCGCCGTGGGAAAAATTCTTTTGGACCAACCTGTCAAATGTTGTTGTTAACGTCGCGTTGATTTCTTAACGAGCTATAAAAAAGCGGAACAACTCACCAAACAACATCGAAATGCTATTTGACTGTCCTAAACTTATTATTTTTATAAATTAGAAATAACGCACAGCTACTCAGATGGTAAAAACATACCAGCCATACTTTTTTTGTAAACACCTTTGGACCAACCTGTCAAAATTACAAAACCAACAAAAACCACCTTTGCGGCAACCTGGTTATTTCAAGTATCCTTGAGAGTATCGATGAGCTATTGAAGACTTAGCAGTCCTCGATATGTGTCCGTTGAGGATGGAGCCAAAACACCAGCCTTAAGGGGTGTTCCCATTGATACGTGTATACTCCCAGATTTGTTTAAAATCTTGCAACCAGCGATGGTACCCGTTGACACTAGATGCCCAATTTTCGCACTCACACATTAACATATTCACTGTTTGACAAACTGTACATGTAATTTTGGTGACCGTTGCCGCGGGCCATTTCAACGCAAAACTCTCTAAAATGCTGGGAGGAATGTTAACGTCTGACTGGTAGACCAGCGTTCCATTTCTCAGTATTAAATTTAAGTTCTGCATGAAACAAAAAAGGCTATGAAAAAAGAATTTCGAAACCAACGAACCGGTATTACCAAAATACATTTTCAAACAACAACTTTTCTTTCATTGCCCTACTCACGCATCCAGATTTGACAGTGGTGGCCATGTTGGTTGCACGCAAAATAGGATCGATCCTATTTTGATTTCTGCGAAGCTAAGGCCGTGCATCCCTCGTTCACACGCGTGCCACCAGCGGGCAACCTGAGTTGCGGAGGTTTGGTTGCCTGAATGGGAACGCGGCCTTAGTTATCTTGGAAATGGTAACACAAGTAACGCTATAACGTATCGGATAGCTTGTTGCTAATTACCTTGATTTTTATTCGAATTTTAGTTAGTGTCAAACAGTGTTTGACGTTTGTACGTGTTGATCAACAAAGTTTTTCGCACTGCAGACATATTAAACGTATAAAGTAACCGGCAACGTAGTTCAATTCATATGATAATAGTTAGTAAATCGATACGCAATGTCATTTAATGAAGAGATTTATGATGGTTCCGGCGTGGAAATTGAAGAGCTTGAAGTTGATCAGGTGGAAGCATCCGACCTAGCCGAGTTCGTCGAATTGCATGAGGAGCCCATTATGGTCGTACCCACGGCTTGTGCTGGGCCATCAATTGCATCGGTCGGAGGGAACTGCTCCGCAGCCTCGGAGTCAGAAACAGACGATGAACGGTCGCAGCAGCGAGAGGTGCTCCTGAAGAAATTGGTTGCCCGAGAGATTACGTACTCGGAATACCAGGCGCGCTTGCAGGACGATGAGTTAGACGATGATGACGCCTATCTGGACCTTGGAAAGCAGCATGCTCAGCAGCAGAAAAAAACCGGCTTTGACGAAGACTACACAACAGCACGGCTTGATGCGTTCAAGGGTAATTTGCAAGGGCCGTCTCATTCGGAGGGAAAACGACGACATAAACGAAATCTCCCACCGGCGCTGCAGGGCCTGATGGGGGAGGCGAATCTTTGTTACGTGCGAGGTGACACGAAGACGGCAAAAGACCTCTGTTTGGAAATCATTCGCCAGGTCCCGCTGGCCCATGAACCGTTCATCACCCTTGCTCAGATTCATGAAACTGATGATCCAGAACAGCACCTGGATTATTCGCTGATCGCTGCTCACCTCAACCCCTCGGACGTTGAACAGTGGATGCGAGTGGCTGAACTATCAGTGGAGCGTGGCAAGACTGATCAGGCTCTAACATGTTACACACGGGCACTAAAATCGGATCCCAACAACGTAGAAATACGACTGAAACGTGCGCAGCTGGCGGAGTCCAAGGGCGACGAAAAGCAGGCCCTCAGGTACTACTACGGTATGCTGCAGTACATCCCGAAGGAGCAGGGAGAATTTCTGATCAGTACAGCCAAACAGGTCGCAAAAAAGTTTCACGAAGAAAATAACATCGGTGCGGCATTGGATGCCATGCAGCGGGCGTACAGCATGGCACCGGAAAAATTTTCGGTCGAAGACATCAACGTGCTTTTGGAGCTGCTGATCGCAAACGGCCTGTACCGGCGGGCGCTGGACATTCTCGCAATCCATGCAAATGTGGAGGTTACAGAAGCCAAGGACGTTCTGCAGGTGTCCATTCCGGAAGGAATTATGCTCGACTTGCGCACCAAACTGGTCGTCGTGTTGGTACACTTGAAGTGCGAACATTTGTTCGATCACCTTATCGACGACGTTCTGGAGTACATTGACCCGGAAAACGAGGGCGACTGCTACCTGGACATCGCGGAGGCGCTCATGAAGGAAGAGTACTATCGGTACGCATTGCGGCTGCTGGTGCCGCTGATAAAAAGCACCAAATTTTCTCTGGCCGCCGTTTGGTTGCGCTACGCCGATTGCTCACGGTGGATCGAAGATTACGACGAAGCCATCGTAGGCTATAGGAAGGTAGGAAACATTAAAAAAAAAAAAAAGAAACCCGCTCCAGAAAAATGAATTCTGTTTTGTGATGGATTGCAGGTGGTTTCTCTTGCACAACACTTGGACGCCAGGCTAGCCCTAGCAGCTCTCTTGAAGAAACAAGGAAAATACGATGAAGCATTGGAAGCGCTAGAGCAGGACCCTGACTTGGAGTACCTCGATCCGGAAGTGCTGCACGAGCGCTGCCTGCTGCTCGAGGAGGTCGGACGCTATCGGGAATTTCTAACGGCTGGATATACTCTTCTCTCCCGGCATTGCTACGAGCTTAAAAATCGTCACGAGATGCACACGGTCGTGATGGGCTTCCGGATGTATAGTACAAGAATGGTCGAAAGCAAATCGAATCGAATTATTGGTGAAGGTGCACCCGCCTTCGGTACAGCTAACGATCTACCGTTGGAGACGGAGTGGGACCTTGTGCTTCGGCTGGTGACGGCTGCCGATCGCCTGCGGGACTATACCTTTTTCATGAAGCTAGTGTTCACCTTGCGCACATCGAAACGGTTCGAACGCTTCCGCAGCCAGCTACAGCAGCTGGCACTGACCGCCTGCATCTACAACCGCGACCCAACGTTTGGCCTCAATATCATGAGGGACCAGATTCGCACACTCCTGTGCATGAAGCCGACAAAGATCAACCATTCGCATCTGTGGAATATGTTCAATCTGATCATCCTGATCAGTGGCGATGTGCGCTACCATCGCTACCTGTCGCGGCTCTTCAATCGGGTGCCGGGAATCGAAGTGTACCCGAAGACGCTGATCGCAAACTACCACCTCAACTCGACGACCTACAAGTATGCACTGAACGAGTACAACAAAATTTACCTCGTGACCAACGACCCGCTGCACGCGATGATGCTGGCGGTGACGCTCACGCAAATCGCGTGCCAAAAGTACTCTTCCAAAAAGCACTCGCTCGTGGCTCAAGCGATCGTATTTATGGAGAAGTATCGTAAGGGCCGCCCAGAGGAGCTGCAGCATGAGGTCTGGTACAACTTTGGCCGGATTTACCATCAGCTGGGAATGCTTCATTTGGCGTCGGATTACTACAAACGAGTTCTGCACTTCGATAGTGAAGTGGTCAAAGAAAACCCGCAACATTTGTGTCTGAAGGCGGAGGCGGCGTACAACTTGAGCTATATCTACAAGCAGAGCGGAAATATTGAGCTTGCCCGTAAATACATGTACGACTATTTGCAAGTATAGAATCAACTGGCTCAGGTATGATCTTATCTTTATTTCATTTGTTTGTGCATTTGTACGGAAAATGTTGAGAAATAATAACTGCACAATGTAAAGTTGCAAAATGGTATAATTTTGGGTCCTCAATTTGTTTTAAACATATTAAAACTGTAAATTATATTTAAAGTCCTCACATGCCATGGTGTGAAAAAAGGACGATTGAAAAAAGTAATCAGTATTTTTTTCAATTCCCTATTATATCTGTGCAATTCAAGGGCGTTTTTTTCTTTTAAAGGCAACCATGTTTGTAAAATAAATGTAAAAACCTCTTTTCCCGAGCAAATACCGAGCAAAAAGCTGTTTTGGTACGATCGTTGATTCGTCTATTTCTTTGAAAAATGGAACAAAGAAGTTGCATTGAAATGTTTTAAAACTATTGCAACACGTTTCATCAGTTCTGCATCAGTTTCTACTTCATTTAGCAAATCTTTTATAACATTTTCAATTGCCGAAAATGATTTTTGTGAATCAAAGATTTCAAAACCAGACTATGATACTGATATTCAAACTTCAGAGGGGCTTGTTATCGGGGTACCTTGGAGAAAGAGTAGTTAAGGATTCTGAACACACGAAAGGCCCATGATCGTAGAACGTCGAGCTTTTCACCAGTATTTGCCTTATTTTGTAATGGGATACAATGGTACAACAGCATCCCACGAGAGATTGTCGGGGCGGCATACGTTCACGAGTTCAAGCGCTTGTGTGCTGTGTACGTTAAGCAGGTTGTAACGTAGAACCCACTACAATGTGTAATGTCCGGTAATTGTGCATTGTCAAAATTTAATGTTTGTGAGCACCGCACTCGTCATCACAATCTCACTGATGATGATGATGATGATATTTTTGTTTTGCAAAATTAAAAGTAAATAAAAAAAGACAGAACATACTTTTGTGACACGCACGCGTAAAACTGAAAATTTGAAGATGATCTTTTTGTAGGAACTGCATCAGTCACTCATGCGCAATTACGTGGCAGGCGTCTCGCATTCATTAATTGATGATTTTTTCGACGCGATCAAATCTTTCACGAATAAGGTTTGTTTAGTTTGCCAATCCTTCATAGTGGTAACTCCTCTCCATATGTTGGACAAGAGAGGTACCGGCTACACAAAAAGGAGATGGCATATTTTGGCCGTGCACTCCACGAGAGTGGTTCCACGATATCTTCCTGTTGATAATAGTGCTCACCACTTTACGCAAGGAAAAGAGTTGACTGTTGACTGGTCTTTCCCGTCCCGATTTTTTTTTTTTTGCTATGAAATGTGTTACAAATTTCATACCTTATTACACACAGGTTTTTACTGTAGATTTTGGGATTTATAAGACTATAAAAAGATTAATAAGATAACTCCGCCATTCTTAAACCTATGTTGGGGTAAGCGGTCGTAATCATCCACATCATTATTAAAAGAATGCCACTTTAACTCGTTTACAGGTTTTTGACAACACTTGTAAAATTCGCAAACTCTTGCTTTTTACTTGTCGTAGAACAAATCACACACATCAAAAGAACTTTTCAAAATTTCTTAAATAATCTGCTCAATAATCAACAAACTCTTAAATAATTTTTAAAGTTTTGAATTACATATTTTGCAGAAATAGCGGATCGTACCTTGGAAAGTGCAATAATATAAGCTATCTGCCACTTCAGCTTGCTTCAGCCGATCCATGTTGTGTTGTGTTGGCTACGGAGAGTTTTTGGTGCATTTTCACCATAACCAGGAAATGGTCCGAATCGACGTTTGCGCCTCTGTATGTTTTGACGTCGATGATGTCCGAGAAGTGCCGTCCGTTGATCAGAACGTGGTCTATTTGGGAGTATGTTGCTTGCGGTGATCGCCAGGTGTAGCTGGATCGAGGTTCGTGCTGGAAGAAGGTGCTGTGTATTACCATGCGCTTGGCGGAGGCAAAGTTGACAAGCCGTAGACCGTTGTCGTTTGTCAGCTGGTGAGCGCTGAACTGCTCTATTGTAGGTTTGTATTCCTCCTCCCGCCCGACCTGAGCATTCAAGTCCCCGATGACGATCTTCACATCATGTTTTGGGCAGCGCTCGTACTCTTGCTCTAGCTGCGTATAGAAGTCGTCCTTCTCGTCATCGTTGCTTCCAAGGTGCGGGCTGTGTACGTTTATTATGCACACGTTTTCGCATAGCACCTAATGCTAGGAACGCTGTACCGAGTTCATGCTTGTCACCGCCACTTTGGTAGATCATGGAGTCCCCGCGATAAGAGCGTTCCGTAACCCCTTTCCAGCGAACCTTCTGCAGCGCCACTACTTTAAAGCCGCGTGCCTTCACCTCCTCTGTGAAAACACGGTTGCTTCCAGGGGCGTGAAGAGATCGGCAGTTCCACGTGCCGAGTTTCCAATTCAAAGTCCGTTTCCGTTGCGTAGGTCGATATGGGTTGGTCCAAAGCGGTATATCTTCATGGTTTCTTTTCGTTGCAATAGTTCCAGAGGTGGCTTGCAAGGCCTATCGGGCCTATCGGGCCCCCAATCTCGTCGGAGAGCCAACGCGTCACTTGCTATTTATAGTCCCGAAGGGGCGCCAGGACGTTTGGTGCAGCCACTCCTAACATGGAGAACAGACGCTGTTTCGAGCCGCTCCTAACATGGAGAACAGACGCTCGGGGATAGCATCCTGTTTGACCAGGATGCCCCCCTCTCAATTCAGCCGTACCATCCATCCTCCCTAGGGGTTGGGTTTCCCCGTTTACCCAAGCTTGGATATTCGGAGTGGTACGTTACCGTTCTGTACGCCTTGGACGTATTGAGTAGGAGTGGGGAGGAGAGCCTATATTATCCTTCGAGAGGAGTCGGATCCATTACCTTAGTGGCATTGTATTTCTGCGATCCCACCATACAGCGGATCGTACCATTTTGTTTAAATACCAAAAACATTTAAATTGCATGTGAAGATAACATTTTACTACTAACTTTATAGACATTTTTATCTGCAAAAATTGTTCAATACACTTCGCACTGAATGATCAGGCGCATGTAATGTATCAATGAACTTTAAAAACATAACAAATTGAATGATAATGAATGTGCTGAACTGATTAAATTTTTATAGTTTTACTAGCTGGCCCGACGAACTTCGCCCCGTCCAATATCGTTGATTGTATGCAATAAGGTTTTGCTTGAAGGTTTCTAATTTTAATGAAAATAAGTTTGAATTAATTATACTGGGAAACATTGATGCTGATTATATAATGTTTTCAAATGTACAGAGAAGCCAGTTTACCAAAGCGTTAACACGCCACATATAGCATAGTCATGTGAAAAACATGGCATTTAAGATTTATGCTACACACTTCCATCGACTGTTGAAAATCGAATACGCTTAAATTGAAATGGCATATCGTTGGAGCTTAAAGGAATTCTCGGAGTAAAACATGCTGCTCCCTTATAAGTCTCTATCACATTGTTCGAAAGCTGCGTGACAAACAGTCATGTTCCATTACATAATTTTGGGGCACGAAGGGTTCGGAGCATAATAATTATACTTCCATTTTTATGTCGCAAATGATGCGGAGGCAAATCCAAGGAGTTTAGAATTTGCACATATAATTTGTTCGCTGAAAAGTTTTCAATGATTCCCCGGCTGCACACTTTAAAGCAATTGCTCATAGTAGGCTGCGAAAGGAGAGCACGATTGCTCTCATAGCCTCCTACGTTTTGGAAACTCGAAATTAAGAATTTTCTAATTTTCCAGCTTTTCCTTCGGAATTTTCCAATTTTCTTTTTTCCTAAACCTTCGTTGGGCAAAAACGAACAAATCATCCGAAGACATCATCAAGATTGGTCCAACCGTTTTAGAATTTTAGCGTTACAAACAAACATACATCCATTTTTTATATATAGAAGAAGAAGAAGAAGATAAAAAATATTTTTAAGTAAATTATTTTCCACATTATGGTAAAATTATGGTTTGTGGTAAAATTATGAATTGTGTGGTTTGAGTTTGTCCATGAGACATGAGAGTTTGTCCTCTTGAGTGTCTCCTATCCAGTTTTAAGTTGGTATACTTTCCTTTCAGGAACACTTTCCAAGCGCCAACAAACAAATAGTGTCGGTATAAGTTATTTTATTGACTCTGTTAAAAGGTTAACACTTTAAACAACTTTCAATTCCAAAGTCTCGCACTTTCACTCACTTTCAATTCCTTCAATCATAGTGCACGGTACAATTCCTTTGTCAACCTTGGTTGCTGTTCAGTACGACGTCTACTAGTAATATCCTGCCATTCTTCCTACCCTTCGACTCAGTTGTTCGGAATCACAATCCTCTCCATAAACTTTCGTTGATGCCCTCTCTCTGCTTTTCTGCCTGAAAACAAACTGCACGCGTTCTAAAATGTTGTTACGTTACTGTACTTAATTGCATGTTCATGATATTCGCGTGCAAAGCGTGTCTATTATATGTTCAACAGTGCGTCTTTTACGTGCATCCAATATTGATACCGTCTAGAAACAGCATGTTATGGAATTAGGACCGAAATAGACGTTTAATATGTATTTCCTGTTGGTGACTGAATTAAAATAATCTGCAAACGAACATACCCTCAATATCCGATCTAAATAGTCCAATGATTTGGAATTATCTTTTCCTACCTCCATCTTACACGCAGGAGAGATTTCTTTATTCGTGTTTGTTCGCGTCACAAAATTATATGAAATAATAATTGTTAGTGGTTTGGAAATAAATGCGGAAATGGGAAGGTTATCAACACACCTCACTGGTGTTGCACCCAGATTATTCGGGATCAGCTTTCAGTCTTTGTTAATATGCGGTGCGTTGTTGGTTTCGATTACTATATGCATCAATGATCGGTTTACCAGTATGCAGTGAGTAGTTGTTACTTGTATTGGTTTTGTTCTCTGGTAACATAAACTTTCTATTCTAATATGCTTTTGCCGTTAGTTAAATTTTATCATTAAAAAAAAACATAAATAAACTGTGGTCTTTAAAGGACAAACGGATCTCTCCGTCTCTGTGTGTGAGAACAACAACAAAACATTAAATTAAAAAAAAAAGAAACCAATAGAAAACGAACGGGAAATCCTACTCCATCATAAGCCTTCTGACGCCACAGGACATACAAAACTTAGCGCTGCTAACCATAAACCGTGCGCCGCACTCGTGGCAAAACTTTGAAATGGGATTCATGATAAGATTCGGGCCAGAATTGTCCATGCCGTCTTTGTGCGGATGCATATCGACCGAGTGGCCCGTCAGCGCGACGGCGCTGGTCAGTGGCGGAAGGGACGTGTGCGAAGGGAGGGCATTGAAGGTGCTGTCCGGCGGTTCCGCCATCGGTGCCTGCTGGTTCTGGCTGGCCGTGGAACTGCGGGAACTTGGACGATGGCCCTGGCGCAGGGGCACCGGCGGTGCGTAGTCCGGCGGTGACTGCGTGGACAGACTGCTAAGAATCGGTGGTTGTGGAGGGAAGAGGGTGGACATAATCGGAAGCGGTTAGTCAGGCAGCAAAAGTTATTTATTATATAGCATGCTACTTGTTTCATTTTATACCCCACCATGGCTTTTTTGTGTATATATGACATAAAAAATATGTTGAACGAAGCCAACACGATAAACCATGTGCATATTTTGCTGCCATTAAAATCTATGTGTTTTGATGAAGCAAATCATTTTCTTTTTTTTATGTTTTATTAACTTTTTAACTATTTAATTTATATTTCAGGTTTAAAAGATTAAAAACACCATATTTGCCCATCATTTTTTCGAGTATAGGAGTTCCTGGCCATTACATGGTTTCTCAGGGACCTTCTGCAAACGGGTTCAATTAGAAATGGAACAAGTTCTTCGTGATTGACCTGAACCCCCGTTGGAATTAAGTGTTAAAACTAAGCATTATCAATCGGTCATTTTGCGGTGCGAGTGCCCCGTCATTTTTATTTCGGTGTAGTTCCCGCCTTTTGTACCTACCTGCGGTACGCTGAATCTGCACTGGCTTGCGAGCGTTCCGACGAGCGCTTGTGACGCGGATAATCATCCACACTGTACAGCTCCTCGGAATCGATCGAGCACACCGACGACGAGGAACCGCACATGCGGTCCAGCTCCTGCACGCTCTTGAGCAGATCGCGCTCGAGATGATCGAACGATTCCGCCGGGAAGCGCGGATCGTGGAAGGCGGTGCCCTGCCAGTGGGACGAGGTTGGAGTCGTCGACGACGGTGTGCCGGTGTGGCTTGCGTGGTATGCCTGGCTATTGTAACTGCTGTTCCGGCCGTTAACCGGACTCGGCGACGAGAAGTACGATCGGGCAGGGACGTGTGCGTTGCCCGCATGGTGCTGGTGGTGGCCCGTATTACCATTGCCGTTTCGCCACTGGTCCGCCACCGTTTGGTGAATGTTCGGTAGATTCTGCACGGTAGAAGTGGTGCCCATACAGCCACCGGACGCAGGAGATACGGAGGGGAGAGAAAAGACGTTGGATTCATCGCTCGCCCGTCGTCTGGCCACGAGTGGCGAGTTTCGCGCGTGGTTCATCCGTTGCGCCATTGGATGGGCAGCGGCTTCTGACGTTCTCGTCGCCGACTCACCAACTCCCCTGTTGCCATTGCTGGTGCTGTGATTATGTGGACTGTTGTTATTATGGGTTGAGTTGCTGTAGTAAGGGTTACTGGTGAAGCATTTGCTGTAATGGCTAGGGCTACTAATGCTACTACTACTATTGCTACTGTTATGGTTACTGGCGGTGCCGCTACCATTCCGCACACGCACATCCACTCTCGGCACGCCCCTACTGGCCTCGGTACGCTCGAAGTGGCTCGTGCTGACAATCGTGTTGCTGTTGCTACTGTCAAGACTATTGCTTCGCTTGCTACTGGCAACGGTGGTATGCCCGGCGGAAACGCTGCGCCCACCAACAGAGCTTTGCGTACGACCGAACAGCGACTGTTTGAAGTCCTTTGCGCTGTCCGGCGATCGGCGGTGCAAATTGTCCAGGGACTGCATGAATTCATCGACGTCGAAGTCCTCCAATGCCGACACGATGGGCGGTTGTGATTTCTGCTCTCCACTACTGACCAGGGGAGCAGTAGTACCAGCAGAGCTGGGCGATCGTATCGTTCTCACATTCGGTTGACCATTGACCGTCGATGGGGGCGACGATATCGGGCGCTTCACGATGTCAGTTGCTACGCTACTTGGTGGGGTTTTGAGAGCACAATCGGCCGTTGCGATTGGTACCGGCAAGGTAGACAGCTTGCTGACATGCTCCTGCGATTCTCGAGTCGAGCCGGTATCGGGCAACGAATCCTGCCCGGTCCGGTAGCCAGAATCCTCCCGGTCTTGACGTGTAAGCTGCGAACGTTTGTCACTCTTTGTACTATCCTCGGTTATTCTATTATCCACTGGGCTGGTGGAATGACTTCCCGTTGGGCTACTGCCATTACTGCTGCCACTGTCATCATTGCTCGTCTCAGAGCTGCTCTTTTCGGCGTTCGTCCGGTCCGGTGGTTTTTGGAACACTTTGATTGATTTACGCGGAGGAGGCGGCGGTGGTACATTTCGATCCACTTCCGGCTCAACTGTCTTCATCAAGAGCTGCTTTCCCTCGACTAATCCACCGTTGCTGGTAGTGCCAAGATTAGTGTCGCTGCTGCTACTGGTCCTGCTACTGCCACTGGGTAGCACTTCGATGTCCATCGTCGTCGCTTTGACGCCGTTTATCGGTAGGTTATCACATTTGTTTATAAGCTTTGGATCAATGTAGTGATTATCGGAGCGGTTCTCTTTGTCGAACTGCGGATCTTTCGGTTTCGCGCAATTCGACTTGCCAATGATCGCGTCGAGCGATATGACCACGGGTTTGTAGGGCTCGCTGCTGTCCACGGGGCCGGTACCATTGTAGGTGATGTTGATCGGTTCCAGCTTGATCGGTACCAGCTTTTGCGATTGCTTCTTGGCAAGGGTTGGCTCCTCCACGCTCGGCGTGGCTCCACGATCGGGCTTCGATTCCTGTTCGTGCGTCGGTGGCGTTTCGGGCTTCTTCACCGGGAGATGGATCACACTCAGTGGTTCCTGCTTTCTCTGCTGATTAGCTTCCGCACTCAGGGACGACGTCCGCTTGCTGAGACTATTGCTTTTGTCTTTCATGTCCTTCTCGCTCAGCGCCAGCTCAGTTTCGTACTTTAGGAACACGGCCAAGGAGTCTGTTTTCGAAAGCGGCAAATCCCCAGCAGTCGCAGGATGGGTCGGATCCTTGATGTCCAGCTTGAGATTCTTCCGGATCGTGCTTGAGTCGCGCAGTTTCGGCTTCGGCTCTGCCATCTGGAGCGCGTTGAAGGTTGATTTGATCGGCAGCTCGTCGTACTCGGACGACTTGAGGAAATTGGGCGACACCGGTCCATCGTCTGTGATGCCCTTCTGTATATTAGACTTGGCCTTCTCGACGTACATGGGACGGGACACTTTGCGCGGCATCCGGAGGGAGTAGGCCCGTCGGAAGTTTGAGTTGTGGGGTGATGTCCGGGTGGCACCGTCGCCTGTCGATTTGTTGCCCTCGTTCGTGGCAGCACTCGAGGCCATTTGGTTGAGCCTGGACGTGCTGGTAGACGTGCTAACCGGGGAGCTGGCGTGGATGAGGGAGGTGGCAGGAGAAAACAGCTCCTCGAGCTGTCTCCTGGCGGACAGGAATGGATCATACCGGTCAGGGCTATATCCACTGGTGATGCACGGGTGCAAAAGAAAAAGAACAAACAAAATCGTAGTTCGGATCTACCTCAATTCCGCCGATTAGGGGTGACGGGGGAAAGTTGTATAGAGAAATTTGTACATCACACATCAGTGCAAAGAAATGTAATGAAAGCGTCCTTGATGAAGTGTTGCAGCGTGGGGATTTTTTGTTAGAATTTCGTACCAGCTGTGATTATTAATGAGTATTAGTTTTAGGTGCATGAGATTACGATTAACAAATAACAGTTTGTTTGTGTTCATAATGCAATATTTTAAGTCAGGACGTCTGTCGTAAAGGTAAAAACACTTTTTAGGGGGTTAAACAAAATTCCCAAAGCAAATCCACAAAAATAAAACTCTTAAACACTTAATACAATAACAGCATAAAATAAACATATTACCGAAGTAGTATCTTGCAAAGATCTCCTGTTGAGAGGACCAGTTGATGGCGTTACAATGGCCCATCGGTGCAAGGTGTAAAAAACGGTGCATCTATACGGGCGTCTACGTGCGTGGATAGAAAATTGTCCTCCCCCGAATGACTACCTTACATAACTTTGTCCATCTATGAAACTGCCAGCGCAAACCATTAGCTTAAATTGTACACTGTCTAAGGCACACACACAGGCTCGTAATCAAAAGAATGGTGTAACAAAACCAGGAGAACCGAAAAATCGTCCTAAACGACGCTTCCCAAATACCGAGAAGGCATAATGGGAACACGTTTGCTGGTGCCCCAGAGCTAGCTACAATCGATCACGAACCCTGGCCATGGAAACAGATAAACGACCAACGAACCTGTTGCTCATCGTGCATCGCACGGTTTGCGCGAGGACCGGCCGATTGGTTAACCGTTCGCATTGGTTATGGCCGATGATTTCAAACTTCTCCACCTTCAGCTGGTGCTCGACGGGCCGCGGTTTCTCCGGTCGGTTCCCGGCGATCGCGTTGTCTAGGGTGGAGCGATTGAGCAAGGTTTTAGCTTGTGTCCGACAGCCGGGCTCATTACGGTTACTGCCCACCAGTTGTTGGTGGTAGCTGTGGCAGCTACTCTTGCTGCTGTGTTGCAGATTGGCATTGCTAGTACTATTGCTACTTTTATGATTATTGTTTGCATCGCTTTGCAGTCGGTCGCTACTGAGCGTGAACGTCTTGGTCCGTTTCGTGACTTTCCTCGTCTCTTCCCGTTTGGTGTTAGCGTTCGGATCCTTGGCGACGTTAGTGCCGATGCTCAAGGAGAGTTGCTGCAATGAAGTTGATGGATGGGGCTTTCTACTGGGTAGGGCAAGAAGGATTATTTTGGACATTGGAAAAGGAAGTAGAAGCGATGAAGATGGGAAATGCACATTAGTTGTTAAATTTAGAGCAAAATACGGCCGTTTTATTAATCGATGCGGAACACAGTCATCTGTCGCATTTGCTGAAGCATTCTTGATGGTTAGTACATCGTTCCGATGGAGTATTCACTACTTACTTGTCGCTCGAAACGGACGAGCTCATGGAGTTGTGACGCGGCATGTGAAGATCCAGTTCCGCGAGACTGTTGGTGGAACCACCGCAGCTCAAGCTGCCCGAGTATTTCTCGCGATTTAAGGCACGTTTCGATCTGAAATTGAAAGAGCAAGGTGTTAGAGCTTAAGATATGCAGCCGTAAGTATTGCGCGGGACGCTGTACCGTATTTGTGGAGCTTTGTACTGAATTCTGGCCTGAAGACGTTCTTTGGCTGCCGAAATGCTTTGATTATTGCCGGCGTTCTTGCTCAAAAGGGCCTTCTCCCGGCACCACTCGACATGCCGGTCGTACGCCTTCATGCCAAAGCATCGCTCACAGTACGGGCACGGTTCGTTTTGCTGCGACATGCTGCGCTTTAATGCCGGTTTCGGAGTGCTTACGGCGCTCGGCATGGAAGTGGACATGACTGTCGCCGGGTTGAACTCCTTCCGCTCAAACGTTGGTGTCTTGCTCAGGCTTAGCTTTCGAACCGGAATTGCCTGAAATTTTAGAGAAAATATCAATCGAACAATTCTTCAGAATTTAGTTTGTTTGCTATTAGATGGTTAGTATTGCTCGTAACACGGTTATCATAAGATAGGAGTAGTAACACAAAGAACACGAAGCATGTGTCTATACGAATGATGAAAACTAGTACAAGAACTAAGAATAAAACCGCTGAGAGCGGATAACATAATTGATTGTGATTTTATGTATGTGGCATGCAACAGTATATAATGCAAAAATTGTTTGATCATAAAAAATACAGAATGATTCATTTTATTGTGAAAAAATGCTTCATTGGTGGAAAAAGAGTTATGAAACATGCAAAATAAATACAAAAGATACAGCTGGGATGAACTTTTGAAATGGGAAATGTAAAATGAAAAATATTCATATTTTCGTAGTGTTAATCAAAAACATGCTTATTTTACAATATACCTCTTCTTAATTTGGCATTTTATGGCACTTTTTAAATGTTTTTTAAATGCTGGTTTGCTCTGTTTCTTTATAAAATACTGAACTGCAACCAATTTTACACAGACTCCATAAACTTTTCCTTCGCTCGTCGTCATGTTGTTCATCGTAATGCGTAAGTTGCCAAAGTAAGAAGCAAAACGTTAAGACTCACCTCGTTCGAGCTGCTTACCGTCTTTTGAGGAAGCCCAAAGTTCTTCGGTAGATAGGACGCCAGCTCCGTGCCTTCGCGCCGCTGGCGGGAGGAGTCGAAGGGTTTCCTCTTTCTCGCTTGCACCCGTTCACAGATGCCAATGTGCTTGGTCAGCGAAGCCGGCGCAAACTTCCGCGAGCATATGTGACATGCCTGCAGTTCAAGGTTCGGCGGAGGCTCGCTGGACACATCGAACGGAACGTACGGCTTGCACTGTTCGATGTAGACCGGTTCTTCCTTTTCTGCTTCAGTATACTGTTGCTTTTCGTTGAGATTGTTATCTATAAGAATCCAAAACGGGACGGTAATGTTAATTAGTGACACTGAAGAATCGCATCCGTAAGGGGGCACTTCAGTATGTTTTTTTGTTATAAATGCGTTTTTTGTCAAAAGAAACAAGGCAAAGAACATTGCCAAAATATAGGCACACTGGAGTTTACTGACTCCTTAAATGCTGGTGTGTATAAGCTGCTTTACACATTTAAAATCGTCTTCCGACGGAGAAAGTTTATTAAGGCCCATCCGAACGAACGCAGCTTTATGGACATATCTTGTACCACAAAATTTATTGCCTCCAGAAATGGAGTCCGCTTGATTCAACGAAAACATTCCCACGTAGATAGTTTGTCAAAGCAAAAGGTGCGAAGCGAAAACAACACCAGCATAGAGCAAGAGTTTATTTCTCCCAAGTTTACCGCACGCGTCCGTGCCATAACCTTCACGTTATGCTATCGAGATACGCAGATAAATCTGAATCACTTTCATCCCATTCGACAAATCTCCCACCACCCCAATGGAGGATAGCGTATATCTTAAAATAGCAGCGTGCCTTCGGGACACTGCATTTCCATCCGTCGGCGCTGCCCTCCTACCCACAGAGACCGTTAATTAGCTCCGGTTAGATAGAAGTTGAGTTGTGGCCTGTAACGGAGGCTTACTAGAATTATTAATCATACCATCCGATCTTGGCGCAGATGATTAAAACATCACTCAACCATGTCGGACATCGGAGTCGCGGTCCGTAGGTCCGACAGTCGTCGACGGCTCTGCCATCATCTGACCGTGGACCGCCACAAGGGTTGATGGATATCGTATAGCTAAAATCTGAGACAAGATATCGCTTTCCGATGCCTACAGACCCGCCTGTGGGAGCTCGACCAAATCCAGTAGCCGAGCGTGGAACCAGTCGTTACTATGCAGCTTCGATTAAGAGAACTTACGTCTTCACGTCTCGCTTAATAGGGCGGTCTGCGATTGCTTATGCCATCCCGTCGGATAGAATGGACTTCATGAAAGCCGATGATTAAGATTAATTATTTTTCTTTCTTATCCGCGTTGTGAAATCTCGCTGCTTCTTTTATTATTTGGAATTATGTAACCACCAATAGCCCAGATAAAGATAGCTGTAGTCACTACAACTGTTGTCACTAGATAAGTTTGCTATGATAAGTCAAGTTATGAAGGCTCAAGTTGACATCTACTTTAGCAATTTCAGATTATGTTATTAGACCACACTGGTTTGATAATCTCTTGACCTATTTATGATAGTTTATCTTCAACAAAAATATTGTCTCCAAAAGTACAATCTTAAATGCACAGTTTATGTTTCGAAGAAGAACATAAAAGTAGCATACTCAAATCAAAATTGAGAACCATCTACATTTTTGCTGAAACCTTGTATGTTAAAACTGAACGCTTTGCTGATACCTTGTATGTTAGTAAAAGGCATCTTTAGAAAAGTAAATAACACTTTAACAGCAATTGATTAACTCCGTTAGGATAGCGTATGACTTGAATGCTTATTTTATTGCAACCGTTACCCCTGGTTAACTATTCTATAACCGCAATAGAATAGACAGTTGAAAAAACAGGTCACTGCTCTCCGCTGGATGCATAAAATATGCACTTTTGTATGACTTTTTTTTTTTTTGTGGTGGCTATAATCCAAACTTGTTTTATAACGACAGTAAACCCGTCATAATTGTTTTATTGCACGCTAGTTTAGTTAGCCTACGACTGACGGACATTCCAGACCTAAACGGTCCAAATTGTTTAAACTGTTCACGTACTTCATCAAAAATGAGTCGGTAAATCATCTCCTGGCGCCCGGCACGAACCAAATGGTCAAAGCGACGGTATACTCATTATTGCCCATCATTAGGCCGGCCATGGTTGCACATTAGCGACAAGAATGAAGCAGTTTAAATCAATAACAATCAAACGGTTGGACAGGCACCTAAGCTACAATTTCCTCAACACTGGATGATTTACTTACGCCCCCAGGGGGAAAGCGAAAATACAAGTGTTTACATGGCTTTACAAATGGCTCCGCGTGCATCAGAGCGTTGGAGAGAGAAACGTAGTCTTAGTGTTCATTAGGTTCCGATTCGATTTGCCTGCGCGCTGGCCGGAGCCGCCGGTAACGCTCGACGAACAACAACCGATTTTCCGGACACGTGCCGTCGAATTCAAACCACTAGGTCACATGTTTCAGGCCACGCTTGATTGATATTCCAAATGCGTTGCCAGCGTTAAAGTGTGGCGTTAGAAAAACACAACGCCTTAGTCGCCAGTTCTAGATGAACTAGACGTCTTTCGGTATTGTCCGAGTCAGTAGATCTTATTTTGTCGCTAGCTGTCAAGGCTCTTGTTTCTGTTTACTGTGGCTTTGTGTTTCTCTCGCCTCGAAAATGGCCACTCATTTGTCACACAGTTGCAGTGCATATTTACCAGCTGACATCATCCTGCAAACTGGAGCCGGATCATTAAAAGGGCAAACACATACACGTTCATGGGGCGATTGTTGCTGGACGGAGAGAACGATTCACTCCATGCGAACGTTCTTTATCATTTTGCAGAAGGATTCAAGATCATACATTATCATAAATACCTAGCTCTTGTTGTCTAAACTCGAATGGCCCCCTTTTTTAATTATGCAGCTACCAACGTCTAAAGCCGATCGCAGAGATTCTCAGCAAATACAGCTTGAAAATATTTGAAATAAATTTCCAAAACACTTGCAACTTCAACTTTTTGACGCAATCATCATTTTTAGGGTGAACTTGCACGTCACAATAGCAATAAAATTGAAAATTAGCCATATTCTCCTTCCATATTCTGCATCGTCAGCACATATGCGAGTGTTAATTTAAACGCTATTTTCGATACGGAACGGGTGGAGCTCTGTCTCTCAGCCGACCGTCCATACGCTTCCAGTCAAAGATCAAACAGCTTTGGCAAACATCACGGACCATAAAGTTGCCTCTTTCAACACCATGGTGCAGCGACGTCCACAACGATTGCGTTGGTGCGATGTTCCGCATGTTGACGGATACATCTCCCATACGTACTGCCCGGGGAGGAGTTAGCCAGCGAAGAACGAATCAAACTGCAATTTCAGCGATTCTACAAAGTCAGACCGAAGGGGGTGGTGAGCATGAATGAAGTCATCGCTGCTAGCTCCAACTACGCTGTGGCTCAAATTACACCCGACTGTGCGGGAGATGGCGACAACCGGGCGGGGGGCTTTACATTTTTAATAACATCAAATTACGCCTTTTTACTTCGTCTGGTTTGGTAAGGTCTGCACTGGGGCTTGCATATGTGACACAAAAGGCACGTAATCCACGCCGGGTCCCAGAAGGGAGCGAAACGTCAACAGCTATGCGACGTAAACGTGCAGACAGCGAGGCGATCGCTCGTGGTTCCCAAGAACAAAGACGCCCTCGGAAGACTGTTCACCCCACACGTCAGTGTCAAACTCTCGTTTTCGTATGGCTTACAAGTGATCGGAGCCGTTCGAAACGATGGTGACAATAATTGGGTTTGTTAGAGTACACTTTCACTGTTCATTTGGAAACGATAGCGATCGAATAGTCACAAACATAACACTTAATGGCTTTTGGCTTACGTTCTCAATGGTAGAAACGTTTGATAGGCTACTGATCGCACTGGACTTGACAGCACTTTAGCTCCTAAACCATTTACAGTTTATCCTGCACGCCTCAGCGAGATTATAAAGGCGTTCAACTCTGCACGTTAAGAGATATTAGGTTATACATATTTATTTCTCAGTCGCGTCACCTGCCAGACAAACGAAATTTGATCGATCCCGATCGATAAGAGCTCGTCCGCAGTGCACGTAAACTCGATGTTGACTGAAGCATAAGCGGCCGAATTCGTCGTGTCACTCTCGAAAAATGTTTCGCCACCGCGGTGGGACCACCATCGCCGCCTGGGATTTCTTCATAGCCACCGGCCCCGCCGTTCTCATCTTATCGTCCAGGAGGAGTTTAGCGTTTTGTATCTCTTTTCGTCGAACGACACCACAGGCGAGCACGCTGCTCCGGTCTCCTTCTTGTCCACTGCACCATAAATTTCAACAGTGAACAGGACGAAGTGCACTGCACGGTGGTGACGCGGGTTACAGTTTAAATTACAAAAACCATTCGTGTACTGGTCACTCGAATATGGATAGACGACGCCGGGCTCCCTTCGGGGAGTTTTTGCCGAGGGCAAGAAACGCGCGCTCTAGAAGCCCCTCGGCGGTTCGGCAGAGATGAGGTGAGAGCACGTTATGGCCACAGCAACTTCCAACTATTTGGCATTGCATGAGACAACCGGTTCGCGAATGGCGTACGCATTCATCCCAACAAATTACGAAATACCGTAGAACGTTCAATCGATTTTTTTTTGTATGTCACAACGACTATATTTTGGCGCCTTTACAAAGTAGCTGTTGCTGACAATGTAATTATTTTTCATCAGTTTACCTTGTTTTCAAATCCCTCATCGGAACGTGCTTTTTCATCTCGTATCATATTTTGATTTATTTTTCAAAATACCCGATCAGTTGATTTTATCGAACAACGGCTGTGTATGCTATAAAAAGGGAAAATAAAACCCCAATCCTTTTCAAAATGTCATCGAGGAATGTCGCAATCAAAATATAACCGCCCAATTAAGTGGTATCTTAAACTTTTTTGATACACCCTTTATGCTAATATGCGACAATCTTGTTTTTCATTCTGATAAGCCCCAGACGTAAGATCGTAAAGCAGCTTTCGTTATTCAGCATACTTTAAGATTGGACGGACAGAAAAACATTCATTATACTGTAGTTCGTTATGTGGCTATTTTCCGCAAACCGGTTAAAAGTTTGCGGTCCGAATCATTTACGACAGCCGGTTGAACAATTTCATGAATATCGCATCTTGAGCATGGCGGTTTAAATTAACATCGAATCGAGTTTGTTTCCTTATCTGCATATAACAATAATTCGAATCGGTTCCTTGTTTTTTTTTTTTAATCTGAATCGAATCCCAAACGTGAAGATTAAGTAACAAACCGAATTTTAAACATCACCGGTTCGGGTGCCTTCTTTTTTGTTTGTTTCTGAGGCTTTGGCTGGTGTTTTGAACATTTGTCCTGTTCCACAATTTGCCATAATCAAATATCAACCTGTTTTTACTTTATGCTCGGGGTCGTGGTCGTGGCCAAACGACTGATAATCACACAACCAGACACGTTTTCGCGCTGGTTTCTCCTCAGATTGCTTCTTTTTCGCGCGACTTGCTTAATCCACATGTTGAATGTGGCTTTTCTTTCATCTCGAATGCACCATGTTGTGCCGTTCTTTGCAAATTTCTTGTCCGTTTGTGTGTGTACTTTTTTCTGTGTACCAATGTTCCCACCATTGCAAAGGGACTATTGGCACTAGGAGTGGCTTTTAATCGTAGCGTGTTGATTTTAATTCCCTTCAGCACCGTTTACGGTGCGTACCTTACGATGCTTTTTGGGGCGAACTCGCATCCAAAGGAGCATGTTCGCTCGTATTGATTTATCTCCATAACCTTTTCGCGTCCTTTTATTTCTCTTCTGTCCGTCCATCCATTTATCTTGATTCCTCACGCAATCGCAAGAAAAAAATATTATATATGGCTTGATTGGGTGCTTTTCACCTTGCACATTATTGCAATTCGATAAAGAAAGGGAATTGGACAGAAATTAAATAAAAATACGCACGCACACTGGCATCGCATTTATTGTCCTTAACACAACGATAATGCCGCCGGGAGGCGGTGAGATTAAAGCAATGCAGACAGATACTAGGCTGTTCAAAGAGTTCGAAGAGTTTACCTTTCTTATAAACGCAGCCAAGTTTTTCGAGTCATTAGATCTTGCAAGTGATCTACAGTTGACATGTCAGTGTATTTTGAATATTTATTATGAAATAGCGGATTTTTATTACTTTTAACTAGCTGATTCACCCGTTTCTAACGGGCTGGTTCACGAGACAAAAAGTTTATGGCTGTAATATTCGATATTGTCAAGTTTGGTCGATCTCGCAGATTTTGCGTGATACGAGCACACATATATAAATATACACAAACATAATCACATTAATTTTTATGAAATTATCAAGTTTTGAACGAACTTTCTTGCTTGGAAGTGATCGTACAAGCCTTGCCAAAAACAAATACAAGATATGCTATTGGGAGCTCATCAAAACTCCCAGAGAGATTTTGTCGAAGCTCTGAGCATATAATAAACTGCAATGAGTAATATTGTTCATGAAAATTAAGGATTTGGAAAGCTGTTTGAACAATGACTGCGAATTCACTTACAATCACATGGTAACACAACTCAAAGGCCATCGCTAAAATTGATGAAGCATGAAACATAGCAAAAACTAGCCGCAACGTGCGAATTGGGAGACAGATTTAGACAAAAGAATAGGAATATTTAGAAATATGATTTTTCTCAAACTTAAACAAAATCATTCAATTCGATCAAATTGAGTATTCCTTTAAAGGGAATATCTTTAAAAAAGGGCTTCAGCGTTGGGTTCCTAAAGTTGGAAGATCTTTGGATTCAATTTATAGTTATATAATATATTCCATAATTAGGTTTAATCTTTGAGTTTAGGAAGACTACAATGTAAAATAAAATCAACATAAAGAAGATAAAATCCACACGAACGTTTACTTGATTTTGAAATTTAAGGAAGTTCAGTATGAGGCTGCACGCACGGACTCGTACCGGCAGCACTCGTACCCGCCAAAGCGCTTCGTCTTTTCCTTAGCGCGTATGACAGTTCGATTAGCTAAGAGCTGATAAAGGCAGAAATTGATGTCATTTGCTATTTCAATTATTGTTTGTCGCTCTTTGTACGTTTGTTTATCAAATCAAGAAGACTATGAGGAAATGTCTAGAAATGATGCGTCTGACTCATTCCAAATTCAATTGGAGGCATGTTTGATTTTGCAAAATAAACGGAGTGAGAGTCCTGCGATATGATTTGAATTTGGAGCGGAATGCCAGCAGCGGATTCCGATCGTATTCCTCCTGGCTGCCCATCATCGGACGCAGCAACCAAATTAAGCGCCGAACAACAATTACTGGCTGATTGATGGGTTTTAGGAGCCGTAGCGATGAGCTTTCTCCAACTATAATGGACGGCCTTCCTTCCGCACGGCCCCAAGCCTAAGCCCAGGTGCGCTTTTAGGCCCAATCTTTCTTCGCAATCATTAAGTTTTTTTTCGCCACCTGGCGGAGAGTAGGTAATTTGCATGTAGAAAGCTCGCGCACACGTTCCCACCTTCCCGAAATGGTGCTGGGTGGAATGACGTGACGTACCTGATTTGCAAGGTCGCAGTGAGGCCCGCTTGCCGGCGATAAGGACGTCGTACTCGTCCGCGAGGAGCGGAGCGGCCTGCGGTCGTTCTCCATCCGCTGGCGGCGGACCCGATGCTGCTTGCTTGAGGCGACTCTTAGATGCACTGCGCTTCAGGCTAAGGCTTTTAAATGCACTGGACAGTTTCGACCGGCGCATCGGAATGCCACACATCTGCACACCGATGGAGTCCCGGTGGCTATTGGCGCTTGTGGCCAAATCGAGGGCATCCGGGTTGCGCACGGCGGACCGCGAACGTAGCCGGACCGGCTCTGGCGCCACGCCAACACTGCTGCCATACTGTTCGAACTGTGCGACGCTGCTACTAGGGGCATTGCACTGTCCGTTGGAGGATTCTCCGGCAGGATCCACCACCGAGAATCCCGAGCCGGAGCACGATCGGTTGGAGAGATTTTTGGACGATTTCGATTTACTTTTGAACAGTTTGTTCCACATTCTTTTGGCGTTTCACTGGACTATCTTTTCTCAAGTCGATTCGTTTATCGTGTTTTTCTGTTACACTCTACTCCAAATCCCGACGATCTTTGCCACGATCTGAGGTTGTTTCACCCTTTTGCAGGTTCGTCCCTAACACCAGCCGGCGCGTATTGAACGGGGCAATACGCGGGGCAATTCGTTGTGGTCACTTTCGGTTTCGTTTCGCATTCATTTCGATTCGTTTCACTCGTTAAGATTTATGCAACTCAAATCGGCCATGTTTATCTGGATCTAATTAGAAACAAAGTGAGATCTCATTGAATGTGCGAACACTGAAAAATAAACGCTGGTTTGTCTCGGTTAACTCTTAAAATACGCGTTCGTTCGCTTGCACTATTCTGGATTGGATTGTTCAATCAGCGGATGAATTTGGTAGCTCACCATCCCGTTTCTTTAGAATGGACCCCCTCGGGCTGATAAGACATTACTTTTCCTTGTAGCTTGTGATCGAGTTCCATCGAGCACAAAGGTCACGCGCTCCGAGGGCACCTGTCGCCAATAAATTGGTAATTAAGCACTGGTTCGAAAATCCCGACACGATGGCGTTCCCCGCATTCACAGCGGGTTTACTTTTTCTTTTAGCTATGCTAACACGTCTATGTTGCACCAAACCTACCAAGCGATCTACCAACACCGGCTGTTCCTCTTGGTGCACCCGAAACCGATAGTTTCCCTTTACTTTCAGCTCATTTCACCCTTCATTTCGTTTTTTTATTTTTATTTCGGAAGCGGGCAGAGAAATTCAACACCAACCGTCAGATGCCGTCACCCCATTCGATCAACAGCATACACAAATACATACAGCACACAAACACCCAGTGGCCTCATCCAAAACTATATAGCACACATTTTCAATCAATTTCCTTATGGGTTTTTGCGGTCCGGCTTAATAGAAATTTTCGCTTCCTTTCCTATTTCCATTAAATGACTAAACGGGCTCCCGGGTGGTTGGTAGAAAGCAATGCGAGCGGTCTCGTCATGCTTTCGCGGCGAGTGAAGGGAAATTTCGGCATATCGGTTGCGCGCTTGCACGGTCGAGCATAAAACAATTGGAAATTGTCCCTAAGTATAGGCGCCCATTTCTAAACGGTGTAGTAATAGAGGAGCATTTTTCGGACATTTTCGGGCAAACAAAACTAAGGCCAGACGAAAACTTCACAGGGCAACAGGCTATCAGGCACGTTGGTTTTGGTAAAGTTCACCCATCCTCGGACAAGAGTAGCGCGATCAATCTGATTTTCTTTACTTTTTTTTCAGTACGTTCCCATCAAACATTCTCTTCGCCAGATCTGCAGCACCTCTTTAAAAACATATTTTCTCTTTGGCAATTCGTCGCAGATGTGCGATCATGTCTCATCAACACATCGCGCTCGAACACGAGGAGCATTATGCCCTTCGTTCGTTCATTGGGCCTTATGATGATGCGGCAAACATAGAAACCAAGGGACGCTCGCAGACGACGACGACGATGACGAGCGGGCTGAGTCCATTTTCGGCTGATGGATGCAAAGCAATATCCGCTGGCTTTTGCTGCGCCGCGAGATGAACGATTCGACGAACCGGCGGCACATGCACGAGAAGGAAGCCAGCGCTAACGACCATCCATCAACGAGATGGGCTGATCATAGAGGCGGTATACGGTCCTGGTGAGCATGTCCACAAATCTATGCTGCCCGGCGAAGACATCCACACACGGTACACGGGACACGGGACACACGGGAAGGAAATTTCGTTGCACAAGTTAAGTTAAGCTTACTCTTTGACGGCTCTCGGGAGGGTTTAATAGTTCGGGTCGCGTCCCACCAACCAACTGGAGGTCACCGTTACTTCACGCTACACCGTCGTGTTTCACAGTACACCTTTTCCAGGCAGTTAAATAACTCTCGTAAGGAAATTTTATTCCCGTCTGCGCAGAAACACCTAATCACTGTGATATTCATGCTGTACTCGGACATCAATCACCCGCTCGCATGAATTGCATAGCATTGTGGCATGGAAAGGGCCAAAATAATTGCCTAATGATATTCAACACTTCATATCCGACGTGCAACAATTGACCGGCAGGCCGTCTGGCCAGTGCATTGCACGATTTTTTTCCTACGACGATTCACCAGTTGCAGCCGAACCTATGTGCGGCCAACATTATGTTTATTTTCGTCTTTGCTTTGTGGTTTGCTCGAACGGCTCACATTTCTTCCTTTAAAAAAAAAAAAAACCAACGACACAGTATATCCACCCAGTTGTGCAACACGGCACTGCACTTCCGGAATTGTATAAGGATCCTCTCGAACTAGTCCCTCAACAGGCTTTATGGCCCACACACAAACACTAGGACAGTTTTGATCCAACGAGTTGAATCGTTGATGAGCTGGAAAAGAATACTTTCTGAGCCAGAGTAACTTAAAACATCGATCAACCGTGTACGGACACTCTACACCGGGCTCACCGAAGCGGCAGCATTTGAATTCTGACGCGACGGTCTCTATTCCTGCTGCTATTGCTGCTGCTGCTGTAGAGCTGCCGTTTCGTATCTCGGTGATCTTGCCGCCGTAGAAGTCACGATGTTACTAAAATGGATGGGCCGCCTCAGCGTCGTTATCTCACTCTCGCTCTCCCGTGGCCACGCTTGAATGTGTTTGCGCATGGGGAGCAAGATTTCCTCGCTCGCCGGTTCGGCACGGCGTCAGGCCATCAATCCACGGAAACCCACGAACCAACGGCGTCTTTTGCGGCAGGCTACGGCGCACGCACTTCAGCAACTGCGCGAGTCTCACGCGGGCACGAACCGCACAATCCTCTCCGAAAAACTCGCGCGGCGCCAAAGAAAATAACCCGCGAGGCGAATGCGATCCGGGCTTATTGCTTTCTCCGTCCAACAACCTCAGCGGCAGATGAAGGACGCATTTAGAGACGCTTGTTCTTGCGGTACGCCCGTGTGGCTCTAATGTTTTATGTATTCATATCATTATTTATGCATTTTTTACCAACTTCGAAATCAAGATCTAATTGATGAACACCCTCTCGAGACATGGAGGTACCCTTCCCGTTAGGCACAACAGTGAAGCAGAGAAATAGGCTAGGTTTTGGCCATCTCCGCTCCGAGAAAATTTCGTATGCGCGTACTCTGCTGACCTGTTTTTGCTGTCGGTCAGTAATCAATGTGCTTATTCATCAGTTGCTGATTTAATCGCACGGTTAGACCTGTCTGTAGACAAAAGCTTCCTTCTTCTTTTTTTTTTAGGATTGGCTTTGCGTTGCTGCACGCAGTTATGAATTGGAGTCTTTATTATAGATTTGCTGACTTGCCATTGCCATCAACGAACCGGGAGTCTGACGTTGAAAGAGGAGGGTGCGACTATTCGCACAGAGCACATGTTTTCCCCGTTCTCACGTTGCCCACGCCCACGGTCGTCTTAGGAGCATGAAAACGATGTTCGACGTTTCGTTCCGAAGTCCACGTTGAGAACACTCTCTGTCCACCAGAAGGCCAGAGTACTCGCCATGGTGCCTCGACAGACGGAAGCATCATGTATGTAGGCTTGTACCGTTTTCCGTTTGAGCGATGTAAATAAAACAGTCCCTTTCGTCTGCTTCCTTCACGCTTCCCAAGTCCCATCATGGACACTGTGATGGAGTAGGGCGATATTACCGATCAGTCAACATTATGCAGATGTATTGTACATTTGATTGGATCCTAAGTGTCATGGATTGAGGAAGAGTAAATCTGAAGTAAATCATGATAACAATTCGTCGCAAGGAACGTTCAAAAATGTTCAGTTTAGTACAGAACATGGTAGCATATTATTTAAAGGAATAAACTGTTTCTTTTTGTCCCCGGAAAGCCAAACGTGTGTCAACCGCAGACACTTTTATCCACGAAATATAAACAGTCCACAAAAGTTGTTAAACAAATCAGATTACACCTCGTTACGGATCAAATCATTCTTGAGGGACGGTTTACGAACGATGGTTCGCTCGATCTTCCGAGATTCCGACACGGCTGACACACCGTCGCACCAAGCGGCACCACTACCAAGTGAGAGCTTTGCGTGGAAGTCGCGTTTTATTTCCGAACCAGCATTCACGCGTATCGCTCCGCTCTGCAAGAGGCGCAACTTCAGCATTTACCGATGCAACGCTGGTGCTGCGAGTCGTTTGTTTATGTTGTGTTTTGATTTTCATGTCTCCCGTTAATTTTGCCGTTGCCTCTGCTAAGAACGAAGCCGTCCCGGTGCCCGTGAGATTCTGTGTAGTGGCGGTTTGTAAAAAAAGGGCATAAATACAAGAAATTCTAGTCCACGCGTTGCGACTCCGCGCTCCTACGCTTCGAAGAATTGCCCACAAGTGGCCCACGGGTCGATTGGTACAGAATGCTTTTGAGAACGCACGTCCCATGACATTACCACATTGGACGTGATCCACCAGCGCAGCCACAGAAATAGAACACGCTGGCGCGAATGCAATAATCTTCGTTCTGTGGAGGCGTCACTTCATCTCCTAGTGTCGCGAGGGAAGCCGCGAACGGTAGATGGGTGGGTAGTTCGCTCAACTTCGCTCAAAACGAGAACGTGATCGACGAACATCATAACTCGAATTATGGAGCCTGACCTGAACGTCGTTCCGCATCTTCCAATTGGTAGTACCTCTTTACTGCCCATCAAGAAGAAGGGAAAAACACTTCAGTGGCCTTACGCCTTCCTCCAGAGGGTGATAGAGGGAGGCCGCAAAAAGAGGGTAGAACGATCAAGAAGCAAACAGCGAACCGCCAACGATACCGCTCAGCACCAGCGAACTGTGACCGGAAAGCGGAACACATAACTTACAGATTGCGAATCTTCGGCAGACCGATTGACCGGTACCGCAAACTGGTGGACGTCACGGTGGCGATGCTGCGGTTCAAGGGCTGGTAACACCGTCATACACAATGCCGAAGCACTGGCGCGGGTTTATTGCACAATTTGTACCTAAGGCTGTGCTGATCCTACTGCTCCTTGCATCACTCGTAGAAGATGGATGTTCCGAGTGCACATTGCCGCAGCTCGACACGACCAGGAGGATTGGCGTGCAAAATTTTTTCAGAGAAGCAGTGGTCAGTGTAATAGTTCTGTGGAACATAAATTTTTCACTCTTTAAATCCTCTTATAGTATTTTATCTTTTTTTTTTATTCATCGTAGTCCATTAACAGTGATTGCTTGAAGAACTCCAAAAATAACGTAATAGATCTGACTTCTCTGGTGTAAGCCTGCCACTAGACACACCATGATTTGGCTTATGCCAAAGCAAAACTTGGCAAATTTGCCAAATCAACACGACGAAGGCAGTTTTCCAAATGGACGCTATATTGCCGATGCCGGGCCTTGTAGTTCACTTTGAGCTGTTATTCCAGACCTAAACAAAAACAATGTCGTAAGAAATGTTGAATCTTGCTTAAATTACTTTGTTAAAACATGAAATTGGAGTAAATATACAGCCGTTCGCAGTTTCTACCGTCGTTTGATCAACATAGTTTGTCGTTTGATCAACATTTATTGTCGCTTGATCAACATTTAATGTCGTTTGATCAACCGTACCGTCGTTTGAGCAATCTCTTCTAGCTTCTTTGCAAGCACTACCGTCTTTTAAATCAGAGGCGGACTTGTCAAAAAGACGGTAGTGCTTGCAAAGAAGCTATAAGAGTTTGCTCAAACGACGGTACGGTTGATCAAACGACAATAAATTTTGATCAAACGACAATATATGTTGATTAAACGACACACTATGTTGATCAAACGACGGTAGGAACTGCTAACGGCTGTAAATGCTTGAAGTTATAAAAATATGTTGTGAACAGTTTTGTGTTATCAAGCAGCATGCATAATTTACGTTGCACTATATGCAACTGGTGATTTAAAAAAAACTGGTCTATGACCATCTTTTGCGCTCGTTGGCGCAGCATGTTTTGTACAAACTGAGCTACCTTTTCGCTTTGGCAAGCGTGCAAATCGTTAGCGTGTGTAGACGCAGGATAAGAGTGATGTGTCTGATTCAACATAGCACATATGTATGTTTTAAATATGAACATCTAAGGCAAAATAGATATTGTTGAGTATTCCATATGCCTTGTTTGATACCGTTCAGGCAGGTTTGATACTAATACGCCTTAGACAGAACTTCAAAAGATGTGGATTATCAACATCAGAACAATCTAAAGTTGAATGCCGGTTAATAGCTCGTATGACCATGACACAGTTAAACTGTTTGCACAAAGCTGGTAAAAAGTAATCTTGATATTTGGGTTTTTCACCTAAGGACCATAGATGGATTGAAAAACCTTGTCCGAATGGTATGAAATCGTCCCATTTCTTGAGCGGAGTGAGCAGATCAAAACGTGTCCAAGCCTAAAGACTAACCTCCAGGAAAGTTCCGCAGTGCATTTGGTGGCACTGCAAAGGAATATATTTTCTGAGTTCTCCCATATAGCGAAACTCTAAACTCTGGTCTATTTTGGTTAACCACTGAAGCGTTTGAAGCTAACGAAATGACAAAAAAATACCATAAATGTTCAGGTATTGTGATCCATTAAGAAATCTCTAGTTAAAAGTCTATAATTAGAAACGGTTAAAAAACTCTGGGGGGTTTGTTGGGTGGGAGAATCAGCTCCATTCCTCATATATAGAGAAGAAATATCCTTAGTAGATTTTCACATTATTTACAAGATTATGTCACAAGTTTGGCTGGAGGCTTTTGTGAGAAGTATATCAAATCAGAAAATCCGGAAATCAGGCTAAATATCTCTGATCTCAGAGTGTTTAAGACTATTGATGATAGAAGAATTATTATAGATGATAGATAAATTATTGAGTTAAGTAAAGTCTGAAAGATCATTCACACGTCTTAGTGAATTGTTTCCCTTGTCTTATTTAATTATGAAGAAAATATGAATATCCAAACCTCAACGAACGTATCAAGCGCACACAGACAATCAAAACTCGTAGAGAAATGATACAGTGATTTACAAACACTTTATAACGCATCAAATTTGTCACTGTATCAAGTCAGATAGGATATTTCTTCTAACATATTTCTTCGTTAAGTAAACAGACTTGTTTCCGTAAGGTTGTAAAGCTTACTGTTCCTAGAAAACCCCACTCCAGGGTCGATAATCATACTCCTAATTATTATTATTATTTATTATTATTTTATTACAAAAAGTTTGCCACGCGGGCTATACAATTCAAAACTTAAAAATTAATATTAAAACTAAGTTAACAAACAACATGAGGAAGGGTGCGGGCGATTATAACGGTTGAGTGATAAGACGTAAACGAAAGGAAGGGATGGAGACGTGGTAATCGAACAGATGGCTCAGACCGTTGAAGGCAGACATGGCGCGGATCAATGGATCATTTTGCGTGAGGCGCGTGCGGCGGGTAGGAAGAAGGAGAGGAGGCCTTACACGAAGACTATGGGAAGGGACATAGAGAGGGATAAGGGAGAGGAGATCTGGAGCGTCAGTGTGGTGCAGGAGAAGTTGGGCGATGAATATAGCCTGAGCGTTCCGATGACGAGACTGAAGTGTGGACAACCCCAGCAACTGACACCGCGATTCGTAAGGCGGACGGGGAGAGGCATTGTACCCAAGAAGACGTCTCACGGCAAGGCGCGTGAAGCGTCTCTGCACCCCCTCCAGCCTACCCCAGGCGGTGACACCCGCTGGAGTCCACACCACTGCAGCATACTCGAGTATCGGTCTGACCCAGCAGCGGTACAGCGCCATTAGGCAGCGCGGGTCCCGCACCTCCGGCGCCAGGCGAGCGATAAGGCCCAGTGTGCTGTTGGCCCTGGCTACCACCTCATCAATCTGCACGCAGAAGGACAAGGAAGAGTCAAGCCTTACCCCCAGGTCAACGATCGCCGACACCCGCGACAAGACTACGCTACCTAGGCTGTAGTTATGGTGGATCACGCCAGCAGAGCGGCAGAAGGACATGACACAGCATTTTGACGTGCAAAGGGTCAGTCCATTCGAGGAGCACCAGTCGGAAAAGCCGTTGAGGGAGTTTTGAAGAAGTGTGAAGTCAGAGGGAGAAGACATAGGAAAGAATAATTTGACATCGTCAGCATACAGCAAGTGTCCTTTCGGAGGCAGTACACTGACGCAGTCATTGAGGAAGAGGGAGAAAAGGAGAGGGCTAAGGATGCTACCCTGGGGAACTCCCGACACTCCAAAATACGGCTCGGAGAAGGCACCCTCCACTCTAACCGAATAAGACCGTCTGAAAAGAAACGATCTGATCCAAGAGTAGAGGGGCTCCCCGACCCCAAGCCGCTCGAGTTTAGCCAGCAGCAAGCCATGAGGTAGGCTGTCAAAAGCGGCCTTCAGATCAGTGTAAATGACGTCAACCTGACGCCCAGAGTCCAGATTAGAGTAAACCATGGACAGTAAGGTCATCAAATTTGTCACAGTCGAGCGGCGGGGCATGAAACCGTGTTGGTTGGGAGAAATGTACGGAAGAACGCGGGGGAGAATGGAAGAGTGGAGAATGGATTCGAGGACTTTAGAGGTAGCGCAAAGGAGGGAAATGCCTCGATAGTTGATAGGGGATGAACGGCATCCTTTTTTGTGGATCGGAACAACCCATGCCGATTTCCACAGCACAGGAACATCACCTTCACGAAGACTACGCGAGAAGAGACGCGCCAGAATTGGGGCAAGGGAAGCCCCGCACCCACGTATGACAGAGGAAGGGATGCCGTCAGGACCGGGGGAGAAGGAGGGCTTCAACCTGGCTAGTGCTCCACAAACATCCGCCTCGTCGATCTCCACCAAGTCGCAAGTGAAGACGTCACGAGGGGTGTGAGCAAGACCCGCGGTGCCCGGGGCAGCCGAGCGGGCCGGGTCGACGAAGACACTCGCGAAATGCTTCGCAAAAAGCGTGCAGACACCCTGAGGAGAGGACGCAGTCTCGCCATTGAGAGAAATGGATTGGGGAATGCGGGAGGAACCGCGCCGCGCGTTCATTAATCTCCAAAACGCACGTGGATTCGTAGACAGACGAGACTGAATACGTAGCACGTGCGTCTGGTAACGGGCTCGGTTATAGCCTCTGTAGGCAGAGGCTGCGAGTTTATATATATGTTTCCAGAAAGGAGAACGATACCGGCCGTACATATGAAGCGCACGTCTAAGGTCTGTCTTCAGGGCCCTGAGGTGCCTGTCTGACCACACGGGGCGGGGAAGAGGGAAAGCAGGAGGACAGCATGAGGGGAACAATGAACAAAGAGTATCGGTAAACTTAATGGCAGCTGCGTTACAAGAATCTTCCCTATCGAGAACAGACCAGTCGCACTCGGAGATGAGATGCGCAAGTTTAACATAATCCATTTTTTTGAAATTTAGCCTACGCGGGTTAAGCGTTACCCTCGCCGGCGCAGAAGGCAGGGCGCTGGGAACGTGGAGGGTTAGAGTGAGCTCGAGCGGGGGATGGTACGCATCAGCGGGCACTAGCGGTAGAGGCGCAGGAGAGACAATCGAGCACGAATCTAGCGCAGCGGGATTTGTAAAAATAAGGTCTAGCTGGCGGTTAAAAGAGTTGGACACCCCGGAGATCTGTCGTAGGCCGTTGAGTGCCATACCATCCACGAAGGAGGAGGCTGACAGCGAAGCACCAGTGGTGTGAGAGGACACGAAGAACATTGGCGAGGATTGTGGATCGGCGATCCACGATAAGGCTGGGAGATTGAAATCTCCGAAAAGCATCAGCTGGTCGTCGGGTCCAATGTGCTCCGCGATGCGAGAAACGCTCTCGATCAAATCCTCCAGAAACCGAACCGACGAGCTACGATCGGGGGGCAGGTAGCACACACCGATGTAGATCGCTGATCGATGCCACTGGATCCGAATCCAGAGGAGCTCCAGCGATGAGAATGTGTGCGCTACCCGAGATGACAGTAGCCTACTCGAGCAGGCAACGAGGACGCCTCCGCCACGAGAGTGGGAGCTATTGTCAGCGTTTCGGTCGCAGCGATGCACCACGAAGTCATCCTCGAAGAGCAGCGAAGAGGGCAACGAGTCGTCCAGCCAGGTTTCCGTTACGATGATGACGTCATGCAGCGATCCGGAGACTGCGTGACGGAAATCGCAGGTTTTGGTTCGAAGTCCTCTCACGTTCTGATAAAAGAACTGCAGCGGGGCGTAAGCCGGCGGTGCGACCAGTGCAGAAAAGGTGAGCGGGACGATGATATCGGCCGAGCGTGCGGCGACCGGCGATCGATACCCTTCGGGCGAGCGGGCGGTTACAGGTGAGCGGGATGTAGCAGGCGAGTAGGCGGCGGCAGGCGAGAAGGATGCGGCAGTCAAACAGGCGATGGCATCAGTGCAGGAATCGGCGAGCGGGCGGGAGTTAACAGGTGAGCGGTTGGTGGAAGACGAGCATGTTGTAGCGGCAGACGTGCGAATAACGGACGGCAAGCGGTGTGTGTCTGGTGGTGTGGGGCTATCGAGCTATATTACAGACGGCGATACCGGACTATTCGCTGCTCGACACTCGTTACGTGTCCGCTTCCTCGGCGAGGCCGGTGTTCCTGGTAGAACAGCCATCAGATCGGCAGGCGGCGTGGTAAGTGTCAGGTCATCAGCTGATGTACAAATCGGGGTAAGTACACATAGTCCGTGGCGCGCCCTATCGTCGACGAACTCGCGGAATATCAGTGCTGGTGGCCAAGTGTTCGGTGACATCGCGACACTGCGCATTGACGCAGGCAGCCCAACTTTAAACGATACAAAGTTGAGCGTGCTACAGTTGGTGTCACGCTTTACCAGCTTGCGCACTATAACGTCTGCTGCGCCCAGTGACAGTCTGCTACACGCCATGGCCAAAATGTTCGCATCAGTGACGGATGGCTCCAGCCGGGTGATGAAGAGCCAAAACAGATGAGTATTTAGCGGAACGCATTTTGGGTCCTGCGCGTCCGGAGCTCCCGTGCCGCGGCGGAGAGGGGGCGGTGAAGCAGGTGGATCGCCGGAAGGATTGGAGATGTTAATGTGCGCGGGGCGCTCGGCTGGTATTTGTGACGGTGCAAGTGTGATGCGTGCTGTATTATCAGTGCTCGTGCCAGTGTTTGTGAGTGCATGCGTCGTGAGCTGTGAGGACGCATCAGTGAGGACGTCTCGCGAAGTGAGAGAGCGAACATCTTTACGCATCGCAGCAACTGAGAGCGTCAGGTGGTTGATGGCGTCCTCAACCATTTCAAGACGACTGGTCTCGGCAAAATCCTGCTGGCCCAGCCGATCTTTAAATGCCGGCGCGCAAGTTTGGCAAAACCAAAAGACGCCACTGCTCTTGGCAAGCTCCTTTAGCACAGTCATCGTTAGGCCAGTACACTTATTGTGGAAGCTCCCCTTGCAGCGCCCGGAACAAAGCACTGGGCTGCCGGCAATCTCCAAAGAACACGAACGGCAAGGCATCCTGGGCGGTGCGCACAATACGATCACGATCAAGATCAAACAGGAGCAATGTGCACTTCTTCCACAACGACACAGCGCTACAGTTAGCGGGGCACACCAGTTTAACAGATATTTTGTGCCCAAGTTTTACCGGAGCTGTGAACTGGCCGCTTTCGTCCCTCAACAAGACAAGCCGAAGAAAGATGTTCCCAAGAGTGAATACAAATTATCGCCCCTCCAAAGAACACATGTTCTTCCGTTCATGCCACATTAATTTGCATGAGTGTCCGCACGTTGGTGCGGTGTGGTATGTTTCGGTTGCTGTTTGTTTTTGTATCTCGTTACATACACCACTCGTCTTTGTGGTGCGCGTCTAACGGAACTGCAATGTGTCGACATTTTCCCGGTGCCGCCACCCGCCGTGGGTTTTCCCTTTTACGACATGGCATGTAATCATTGCAGCATTGCTTCACGCAGAATGGTGTGCGGTAGAATGGCAGGGCTGCAGGAAACATCGACTAGCCCGGGGAGCTGCCTCGCCCGGCACATATGTAACGCAATTATCGACATTTAGTAACAAAACAAGATCCCGGCGGATCGCGATGATCATCCGGCTAACAAGAAGAAAAAAAACGGCCACAATGGAAAGTCTGCGTGCTGCGAAATAGTAAATAATCCGCCAGTTCAAGAGTTCAACCGGAGGGGAAACCCCATCCGTAAATATTTACCATAGGTCTCGGTGGGAGGAAAAAACATAGGTCGGAAGTCAACGGAAACAACCACGCTAAAGGTAACAAACACCAAATAAAAAATGCAGAAGATCCGATCCACAAGCAGCGCTACTTCGCAGACCGCTCGACCTTAGCTCACCTTGCACACTTCGGACGATGAACGATTACAGCACGGTGGCAATGGCGAAAGTTTCGCCGAGGCCTTGCGCACTTGGCTTTGCGTCCGCTGTTTCGCTGGGAAGCACAGCACGGGGAGGGTGGTTTTCTCACCATTCTGCAACAACCGGGGCGACCGGATCTACGGATCCGATGTGAACGATGAAGACGCGAATCGCGAGACTGGAACTATACCTTAATGATACCGTAAAAGTGACGCGCAACAGCTCTCTTCCAATTTTTTACACCCTTCCAATTCCAGATCGACCGGAGCGTCGTCTGTGCGCACAGGTGTGAGAAAAATCTTTCGCCAATTTGCCGGCGCTATGCAAAACCCAACGCAGACCCCGCATGCGGGAGAAAGGATCTAGCGCAAACAATGGGCCGATCCGGCATCCGCCGCTCACCGGAAGGCGTTACGAAATTTGTCTCACGCATCGCAACCACCAACACTGGCACGGGCAACGACCACTGACCATGCAACTCACGTGCCAGTATTTGGGAGCGGTTTGTTTAGTTTTTTTTTTTTGTATTTTTCTCTTTAACGTGTCACACGCACATCCGATGATAATCCCCTTCGCTCCGGAGCTTTGGACGGCATTTGCAGCGTACGATTGCAGTCGCTGATGCATCGCAGACTTGAAAGATCTTACAGGGCGTTGTCTATAAATATCTATAAATATCAGGGACGCATTGAGGCCTACTTTTTCCCGAGCTCCCATCTCGGTGTGCTACAGTTCGAATGTAATTCTATTCTCGCAAGAGACCAAGATGCCGTTCATCTTTAAATACCCCTCTCCCATGCATGCCTGCGCTGTCTCCATTCCTCAAAGTGACCTACAGAACATGGATTCCTATGCCCTACACTGTTTCGCTTTTGTACTGTTGTCGTTAGAACAGATTTTATGTGGTGTTTATGAGTAACATGTTGACTTGCGTGCGGTGGCAGTAACGGCTCGCAGCAAAAACTTCCGCATCATATGTGGAGGTTTTTCTTGGGGGGTCGAATGCACTTATAAGTTGTAATCAACTAGTATTTGATGAATGATGTTTCTTCTATTCCCTCCCTTCAGATGTTCATGTCGCCTTACCTGTCCAACTGCCTTCGAATCGATCTGAAAAGAAAAAGAAAGCATGATATTTAAGAAAGCAATTCCGTATTATGTCCGCCGTTTCATGATTCAAATATATTTTTAAGATTTAAAAAGACCGTTATTATTTGAAAGACTGTGATTTCAAACAGAAATCAATGAAATGCTAGTAATCCAATATAATGTTTATGGAAAGTTTTGAGACTTCACATTCAAATGTCTATCGTTTCTATCGATGTCTGTTAATGTATGTTTCCATCGATGTAAGAAAGTGTCACTGTCTGGTGTTATCTGTTAATTTTAAGACATTATTTAATGCTCAATCACCTTTTGGGACAATCTGACCCATTTTGCATTTTCTTTTTTGAATATCTCCAAAACGAAGATATTTTTTTATTTTTTAGATATTTTTCGGACTAACCGATTCCGAGAAAAATCTAAGCAACACCGTTTTAACCCAAAGCGGATCATGTTGATCCAAAATTTTCAAAGCGTTATAACAACGTCGTTTTTAAACATATTTACAATCTGTAAACGGTGTTTAAAGGTACAGGTACAGTTTTCTTTCTTTTGATATTTTTTTTAATATTTTCTTTTTTCCTCCTCATTTCTCGCCCGCTGCCTCGGTAGTAAATGAGAGTCTGTCTGTCTGACAATACAACCAATGTACCTTCCAAACATCGTTTACCAATCGATGCGAATAGGAATAGGAGGTTTGAAAATGACAATGATATTGTGCCTTGAAAAGCTTCGGTCAAAATGACCCGTTTTTGGTGGAATAGGCATACTCCTAAACCCAGGTCAGTATTAAGATGTTCTAGCTCAACCTCATCGGATGATGGGAGAAATCTAGAAATAACATAGATTTTCTATATTCACTTTAAAAATCTGCTTAGAACGCTTCCGTGCTGAGCATCAACGCCCCAAGGACAATGAACGCTCATAAATGCTCAATTTGAAGCTCTGAGGTCCTTGTTTGGATAAAATTCCTTCAAAACCAAGTAAGATGGTATAGGGAGCTTGGTGTGACACAACAAACTTATGCTCTTAGTTGGTTCAGAAAGAAGAAAATGAGCTATCAATCATAAGTGAAGCTTGTAACCATGATGCCAATAGGATTTATTTCAATTCTTATAAGAAACCAACCCGATTTACTCTCTGAAATTTTTTTGGAGGACGGTAGCATTCGGTTTGGCCGACTCCGAACAAGAGAAGAAGCAGGAAAATTACTAATTGCCTTGTCTGTCCTTTTACGTTCGTTCAGGAATACAAACATTACCTGACAGATGGATGAAAGTTATAACTTTCAAGCAAAAATATTTAAAATTTTAAATTTTTTAATTTTCACTTAGTGCCATTCACATTTTGTAACAGACTTTTTTTTATTAACAATGCTTTGTAGCGCTCCATGAAAAGAAAAATCTTTAAAGGCAATTAAACCCTCTAATGCCAAGAAATGGATGACTGCTCGTAGACAACAGCCCTTAATAGATTCATTTGACGCCAAATCATCCGTGGGCCATTACGTTATCCCGAGCCATTCCAGAAAGCCTGAAACATTGTAAGAATTGAACTCCCTTTTGACAATCCTTATGCCACTCAAAACCCCGTGCCATTAGACATCGCACAGAGTCGGCAGGCATACAAGCAGGCTGGACTAATTACGCAAGCAGACCGGTTGCATCCATAATGCAACGAGTCTCCTGGCACTGCATGTCTACCCGGCACGGGATGAATCCGTAACCATAGCCTCACGAAAAAAGGGATTTTATTTTTAGCCCCAATCCAACCAGTGCACCAGCAGTCAACGCTTGACATCCACTGCGAGCCGTTTTGTAGACCGGCGGAGTGAACTAATTGGATTCGGTCCCTCCGGTACCTTCGGTGACACTCATCGAAAGTCCCCGGAAAATGTCACTTTTTGTTTATGTTTTGCCCCGTTGCGCAAGACGACACTTTCTCCATCCATCCATTGACACGGGAGCACTTTTCCCAGAGCGTCTGCGTTCTCTGCTCCTCGGCCGAAAAGCAGGAAGGGGTGCGCGCCGCTCGGCCCACTTCAAGCGCGGTTCGAAGCGAGCGGACGAGAAAGATAACCCCGAAAATAGAACTCCCTTCAGAGCGGCTGGCGGTATCCCAGTCCGTATGTGTACCGAAAACGCAATCTTACGTCTCATTACCGTATGTTTCGGATCGGCCCGGTACCGATTTGCCCGCGGGACCGTTTTGATGTCGGCCGGTGCGCGCCGCCGTTGACGATTCGATGCCGTTGATTGAGTGGGCGGAAATGATGCACATTTTCGAAGCATCCACACGGTCCCCGGATGCCCCAATAGGTTGCAGATACTGAAGGTGCACCGAGCCGATCAGCCGCCCACGTAGTCTACGGTTCATCGAAGGCCACGAGACAAGGTGCGTCGAAAGGTGACGACGGCAGCCCAAGATCTGTGACCTGGAGGTTCGCACAAAACGGTTACAACGTCGATATAGCTGAGCTGAGATTTGTCTGGCCCTGAGTCGCAACCAATGTGCTAAATCTAAGAGGCAATACATTACTCTCTATAAGCTATGAGTAACAATTTCGCGAACAGATATGTCCGGTTCCCCGGCATCGAACTCTTGCTTTTGACCGTCCTTGAGTCATAAATAAGAATTTTAAATTAAAGTTAAGCTCTTAAAATCAATACCAATGGTTCGCAATGTCAATCCAATTAACCTTTGTGCATTAAAGAAACACATTGAATTAATTCTGCAATCGAAGTTCATGAAAATTAACTGGCAATATGCTGGTTGAAATGTAAGCACTACATGACATGAATATCCATGTTTTTTTATATATATATATTTAATGGCGCACAATCAACGATTGTGTATTCTATCATTTCTAAGGCCTACTGTGCCTAACTCGTGGGCACTTGGATCCAATTCTAGGAGAGGAACATTAAGCAGGAGCTATAGCTACACGATCGATGAGCCATCCGAGCACTTTCCGTTGCTAGCGGAACATCAATGCCGTATTTTTAGACTCGATGCAAAAATTGAACCTCAGCGGGGCAGATGAATCCCTGATGCTCGCGTCAATCCTGCTGGTCGGAAAAGTCAATCTTCGCTCTCTACGACCGTCCGATCAATCAACGAAAAGCCGGAAATATGCCGGCGCACATTCACCTCAGCAACGAAAAAGCAAATTGTGTGTCCATCTTGGGGAGTTATATTCGTTTAACTGTAGTTCGAGCGTATACATTAGCATTTGTAACTGATCCTAAATACGCCACCGGGAAACGGATAGATTTGTTTTGGCGTTTTCAGGGAGGGAGAATATTTCCACGATGGTCCTGAAACTGAGCAATGATTCTGAGCACGGATTGTGATCTTCTCGTCGTACTAAGCCAAAACAACATAACTTATACTGTTCCGTAGACATGATTTGCTTATTTTAAAACGACAGTACCATAAACGATCGTAGCAAATGAAAAAAAAGATCGCCAACTTCAGAAAATGATTTTTTTCAAAGCCAAAGGTGTGCTCATTTTTATTGATATTTAAATTACCAGACCTAACAAAATAAATGTTCGAAGATGAATTATTCCTAGACCAACTTTAATTTAATTTGCAACCAATATTTTTACATTCATGTTTTTTGTTAGATAAAATAGTCCTATATTTTGTCATGGTTCCATTAAACGGGAGAAAGGTTGACAGTTAAACAACTTAACGTTCACTTAACTTCATCCCTCGATGCATTGTTTAATTTCAATTTGTATAGATTATGATTGTCAATTTTTCATAAGAAAATAGGAAATAATACATACAATCTATATATATAATCTATATATATATAAATGGATGTATGTTTGTTTGTAACGCTAAAACTCAAAAACGGCTGGACCAATCTTGATGATGTCTTCGGATGATTTGTTCGTTTTTGCCCAAGGAAGGTTTAGGAAAAAAGAAAATTGGAAAATTCCGAAGAAAAAGCTGGAAAATTAGAAAATTCTTAATTTCGAGTTTTCCGAAACGTAGGAGGCTATGAGAGCGATCGTGCTTTTCTTTCGTAGCCTACTATGAGCAATTGCTTTAAAGTGTGCAGCCGGGGAATCATTGAAAACTTTTCAGCGAACAAATTATATGTGCAAATTCTAAACTCTTTGGATTTGCCTGGATGCCACCGCATCATTTGCGACATAAAAATGGAAGTTTTATTATTATGCTCCGAAACCTTCATGCCCCAAAATTATGTAATGGAACATGACTGTTTGTCACGCAGTTTTCGAACAATGTGATAAAGACTTATAAGGAGGCATCATGTTTAACTCCGAGAATTGCTATAAGTTCCAACGATGTGCCATTTCAATTAAAGCGTATTCAATTTTCAACAGTCGATGGAAGTTTCACATGACCATGCTATGGCGTGGCGTGTTAACGCTTTGGTAAACTGGCTTCTCTGTACATTTGAAAACATGTTCGTCGAAGTGCGAAGTTCGTCGGGCCAGCTAGTTGTATACTACATACCACATTTTTTCTACCTTGTAAGATATGTACTGCTCATTGATTCTGAATGTTTAGATCAATGAGCAAATAATATACAAACTATTATTCAATTTTGATAGCCTTTCACACTTGTTATGTGTTACTTTTTTTTAGTAGTTTAGTTTTTTGTTAGTTGTTTATTAACATGTAGTATGTGTTACATGTCGACGCACGGTATGGTTGCCTCCGGGGTAAATGGCCCGGAACTGAGTTGCTCAGCAAGACAAGCAAGAAAACAAAAGTATACATGCGGCCTGGCCGCCTATCTTATTAATAATAATAAAGTTTCTACCGCCTAATAAACATTCACACAATTGGTCGATTTGTTAATGAACATTGTTTTAAATAAAAAGAATTATTTTAAAATAAAGACAGCTATCCTCTGTATCCATCATTTTTATCCATATGATTATGTAAATGAAAACGCAGTGCTAACTATTTTTATCTTTGTTGGAAATATCTTCGTTAAGTTAGTTATGCATTTAGATTTGTTATCAAAACTGTTTAGCTTAAGAAATGGATTAGGAGGCATAACCGACGAGAGCGTATTTAGTCAGACGAATTGTAGCAAGTGAATAGATTAGTTAATTAACATGACTGACGATGAATACTTCTAACAAAGGAATAAACTAGTTGCTAACTGGACACCGTCGATTAGTATGTGTTCACTTTTTTGGCACGATATTTTGGGAGATATAATTCCCACAATCTTCGTATCAGCTTTTAGTTCCAAACGTCGCCAGCCGATCGTTGTAGTCTTTAACCTTGACATTACGCGTCGTGAAACTTTAACTTTAGTCGTCATGAGCAGAAGTTCGAGTTGGCTCAAAAGCAAGCATAATCGGAGGACAGCAATCGGCCCGACTCGGCAAGCTGTCACGAGGCGTTCATGCCGGCCATTTACCAGTTACGAAAAGTTCAAAGCATGCCGCCGACACACCACACCTTTTTCCTTTGTGGCTTTCTTGGATCGCCAGCCCCGTGTGGCCCGAACCGTTCCGGACCGGACCGTTCGATTAATGCAAAGTAAGCACGTCAACGCAATGTTTAAACTCCAATCAATCGACTCACAAACCGCGAATAATTAAACGAATGTCAGACGTTTGTGCATGCGTATCGTGGAGGGAAAGAAAACACACACTAGATTCCACTAGACCTCACTGGACCACACTGGAGAAGTTGTTTATTGGACGTGTGACATTCGGTTGTACGATAGAAATTAGATTAGCGACTAGCAACGATCAGGAAGCGTTCACGTCTTTCAATCATAATTAAAACTTGCAAAATTGAGGACACGATGATGAAAAGATTTTGGATCAGAAGCTTGGTTCCCTTGGTTTTTTTGCATATTCAAGGCCTTTTAAGTATTGGAACTATGCGCTTATGTGAATGTTGGATTTTGTTTTTCGAGGATTAATAAATTTCAATTTGCATTTCACAATCATCACCAAAAAATAACCAATAGAAATAGGCTTATTAGCATTAATCGTCATCGCCAAATGACTAACCGGTCTTGCGATCCGATCTCTAACTTCCTCAATTCCGGATGAAACATGAATTCTCAATTATTTGCGCCAGCGAACCAGCTAATCGTGTAATTAGATTAGTGTACAAAATCATAGCTTCCTGCATCCTGATACGTCACGTCAATGATTTCGTTTTGCGACTTTCAGAAACCGGAAACTGCGTAGGCCGTTCCTTAACCGATGCAAAATGTAGGCTAGTTGGGCACATTGGTCCGCCATGAACAATTTCCGAGAGCTGATCAAACCGGTACATCCATTCTTGCTCATGTGGTTGTGCTGTTTGTAAGTTCACCAATGTAGTTTTTTTTTTTTTACTTCGGAGACCCCGACACCCCAGGGAAGAGCAGCTATTAGCGCCGGAACCGGTCTTTCCATAAATGACCAATTGCGTAGGTTCAATTATTACACTGCGAGCTCCAATATCGTTGCGTCGATCTTCACTTTTCTCCCAAGCTACGCGTTTGGTCCACGAGAACGTTTTAATGCTCTTAGGATGCCGACACCACGCACATGGCTCAATTCGCTCATCCGGAAGAGCTATGGGTTCAGAAAGTCCGTGCTTTACCAATTCGTACGTGTCCACATTTTTAAATCATGTTTATCAATATAATAATCAATATAATATTGAAAGTTTTCATTTTATTCTTGTTTAATTTCTTTATTCCTTCCGTGGCAACAACGGGATGTATTGACTTTAACTTCAATATGTATTCCGTATTCCAACATTACGGAACAACTATTGCGGCATTTAATTTTGTTATGCTAAAATTTCCACTATTGCGTCACCCAACAATGGGTTTGTTAAACATAATTTCTATGTTCATTTCCAACTATTCATGTTCTTTGACACTTTCTGCACATATTTTCGACTCTAAACTTATTTTCAAATCTAGGTGACATAAGAATGAAGATTTAAATAATACTAGTACGTACCATGGCGTTAGGTTTAAATCAGTACCAAACGTCATACCAAACGATACGTTTTGAACAGCCTCGCGATAGTACTGACAGTTTTGTTCCTTCTAATCTAATTTGCAAACATGTCGCGCAGTACTGTGAGCGGAAATAATTAGTTGTGCACGATCCTGCGGGTATTTACCGCCGAAGGTAAACTTCTGTGCCTCACCCTAGACCTTTACCAGGGCTGAGCAACCATCGACCTAATTTTTTAAATTGAAATTCATTTATGCTTGATACATATAAGTTTACCACAATTTTACTGAAAATTGGTTGGTTAGAGCAAGTATAACAACAAACAAACATTATAAAAATACAGTAAGGTGGACAGGTTTTTTTTTCTTTCTCTCGAAGGCAGTTTTCTTGCATTAAGTGACTTACACCTTGCTCACCCCTGCCCTAGACAATTACTACTGACATCATAATTCCTTGGAAACGTTCTCTTCTATGTCGCTAGCGTAGTTACTCTGATGTTTGTTCCAACGCCTCTGTAGATAGAAAACTCTAGTATCATATTTCTAATGCATTACGTAACACATGCTGCACACGTTGAAGGTCGGTTTAAAGGGTGGCGTTAAAAATTTACAATTCTCACCCGACTGTGAAACAAACCACATTAAAACGTTGGGTGTTTCCGAAGTAAAAGCCAAAATTTGTGTCCAGAATTTTCTTATCGTTTCACAATGCAACGAATCGATACGCGTCACTTTCTGGCCGCGTCTTAGATTGCGTCTTTTAACATGTGACCTTCGTCGAAAATGAGATGCTAATTAATTTATTGTCCGGTTTTTATCTCCCCTATTGGCCATCATTACATTTTATTGTAATCTCTACATCCGTCATGTTCCACGAAGACTATGGAGGGTCCGGTCCATGGCGAACGCAAATATTACCACCAATTTGGTGCCACAGTGCAGTACGTCCTCTGTTGAGCAGCGCGTCAAGTCTCTTCGCACTTGGCAAAACTTCTCCTTTTGCGCCAGGGGGAGCTATTTGATTTTGAATTCATTAAAACGTCGTTCAAGAGTTCCGCTGGAAGTTGAAAAATTGCCTGACAGAAATGGTTTGAAAAAAAATACCAAGTCTTCCTCTGATTGAAGTCAATGAATGGACATGATTGTTCGCAGTTGTTGTAGAGAGCTCCGACAGAGATCACGCGAAAACCCCACCACAGAGCACGACGTTGAGGAGCTCTGTCTTCGGCACAATTTTCGAGGCACACCACTGTTGAAATATTCATTAGAGCATTAACGACGAGCGACAAATAAACCGCGTATAAACCAACAAACACACTTGTGCCTTAATTCCACGAAAGGCACGAGTTCTAGTAATGTCAGAGAATCGGTGTGTGACATTCTTTGCTGAAGGCGTTAGTTATGTGGCGAATTTATGAACAAAGTTTTAAATTTTAAAGCTTTTAGAATGTCCTATTTAAAACCAAATAACCTCTACATTATTTGCCCTTGTTGGGTTTCAACGCATAATGTGAAGTAATTGACAAATTCTAGTTTAAAAATGAGGTCTTACTTACCTTCCTAAAACTTGAGAGAAAAATATCCGCAGTAGACTCGTTAAAGAGTTTAGCAAAAAAACAAAAAATTTGATGAGAGCTCCAACGAATGATGTCACAGGCGCTGGTAATTATTGGTAATTAATTCCAGCGAGTGGCATCCTTCAATGTCAATCGCTCGTGCTAACACGCCCCATCGTTGAACCAGTCAATTGGACAGGAAAAACAACTAGTCCTCTAGGTACCCGCTCACGTTGTGGCCAACGTACGAAGCGGACATCCTTAACCGAATGCGGATGATTTATCTTATCTTGTGAGAAGTGCAAACAAATAAACACTTTCCTAGGACACATGATGCTTATCTGCTAACACTTCGTTATTTGCGCCTTCTCGAGCCCCTCTCGCATTGCCAAGGGCTTGTCGGGCAGTTTTGTAAAAAAAGCCTCAAGAACTCCAAACTGATGGAAGGCCTAAACCTACGCGACCGTACGAACACGGGTGATTTCCTCTTCCAGTGCCTACGCGCGGGACAGACGGTGTTCAGCATTTGGTTAGCAATAAATAATGATGAGTCTTCATGGGCCCGGATGGCGGCAAACCATCGTACGGTTGGCCAAGCCATGGAATGGCCTTGTTTTTAAATATGTCTATCTTTGTAGTGGAGATGAACAACTTTTTGAGTCATTCGAAAGTAAAAGTAAAAGTACAATGAACTTGGTAAAAGCAAAAATATCACAGAAGAGGGTTTCTTGAGGTGCATTTAAATGCTTAGTAATGTTACACAACACTTTTCCAATATAAAAATCATTCATCAAATATTCTTTTTCGAATTTGTACATAAAATAAAACAAATGAAATAAAAAAGCCCTAATGGGTCAATTAAATCGATTATATCCAAAACTTTCAAAAAGTTTATTATTCAATTTCCTTGCGAAAGTCTTTTACTAAATGCGTTGTCATCGTTCGAGTCGCGAATTGTTTCGAGACAAATTTAAAAACACGCTACGAATAAAAAAACCCTGATCGGCAGCATTGTACCGGAGATGATAAATTTTCGAGTTTCTCCGCGGTTTCACAACTACAAAGACAACCAAATCCGAGAGATGCAAAAATAATAACAATATGATCCCACTTTCCCAAAACAAGAACTAGTAGCGAGGGTAAATATTTTAGTCCGCCCGGACAACCTTTCCAGTGTGCATAAATTAATGCCATATAACACCGAGCAACTATCTTAAAGTTGTTTTTGCTTGGCTACGACTACGGCGCCCAGGTCTGGCTCCCCAGGTTCTGCAGACCGGGACAAAAACGTAGCGTTGGCGCTCGTGCCTTAGTCTGTCAGTTGTGAATTGGAATACGGGATCGGAATCTTGTGGCGCGCAACGGGCGCAAGATTTCTCCCCCAAAGTCTTTGGCGCAGCTGACGCCCACCTATGGGGTGGGAAACCAGCTTCCTTTGCGAGGCAACCATACCCCCACTCCTCCCCCTCGCATACATTCCGTGGTGGTCTGGATGGATCGTCTTTGTGTTTGCACGGGGATTTGTTTATTTTACCGATGGAACCCACACTCGATCGGCTCTTCCATTAGCGAAATAACTACAAAAACAATTCGTACGAGAGCTTGTACGTGCACCCGCTGCTGCACGGGGCGACCCGTTTAAGCTTAACGAATGGCATTCCAGCCTAGATTTAAAGTACCACAAATGATACGGACGCAAATTGCACACTAGTGCCAGCCTTCGGTGCGGGGGCCAACTCCGCTTTTGATACGTACCATGTATCTCGATGCCGTTCTGCAGACAATCTGCCCTAGTGACGCTCGAAAGGACAACGGGATTTCGCGTTTTGTCCAGATGTTTGGAACGCTTGCAACGCATAGATTTGTAGCTATGTAGGTCTTGGTTATGGTTTCACACTAGCGTGGTAAACAAGCAGAGATCTTGACGACATTTACTCCCTGAGTATGAACATTGCGCAAATAAACCGAGTCGTGCAGTCGTGCAGAAGCGCCGACTGGAGCCGCTGTTGCAAACATTCCCAAGGCACAAGCACGCAGGGTTGGCTTGCGAGGGCAGAGTGGGAATTAATCAAATCAAATAAACCCATACTTCTCACGGACCTCTTCCATCCGTGTGCAATCATACCACCCATTGGACGAATCGATCGCCACACTCGCAGCTTCCACGCGCTGGCTGCCACGTCGTCTTTGCCTGCAAACAATAATAGGCCCTTTGCTGGACATATAGACAATATCGTTAGGAAAAGCAAACATTGCACCCATTTATGGAACCCGTGGCCCTCACCGCGTCAGGTTATATGCTACTTAGCATCATCAGGCGAGACACGGCTCAGCCACGATCTGCAAGTGGCCGAAATGGAACCTTGCTATATTACAGCCAACAAACGCAGACCGCGGACATGGAGGTCTGCCCGTCGAAGTTTTGGGAGATTTCATCATAGTGACGCTATCCTTGGCCTGCCCTATTTTGGCTACCGTCGTTCCGAGGCTACCCCTAGATCGGAGTCGAAGTCCGTTTCGCGCGAGTGATATCCGGCCTACCTGACTCTTTACGGACACCGTGGACTAATGATGGATTGTTTTACTGACCCATTCGGACAACTTCAACGGTATATGATATTGATAACCTTAGGCAACATAAACCACGAAAAGTTTGGAAGTGAAATCATATTTCATATTGCTGATGCTAGCAGTCATCATGATAAAAATGTTTGTTGCAAGTAGGTTATAGTCAAGATGCAATTCGGGATTTCGCTGGTTATTCAGAAGGTTGCCACGAGATAACCCACTGAATTTAAAGGATCCAATTACACTTGACTCACATAGAGTAAGATTCCGACCATACTACTTAACAAAGAGTTTCATGATTGCCTCTACGCCGGATCTTTCTTCTTTTTTTTCTTTTCGATAATGAACACTTGACGTTCGGTTTCGTGAGTCAAGACACTCTTCTGAAACGCAAACCATGGCGGATGGGGGTTATATAACGATTATTTTAAATTATCGGTTGCCGCAGATCGCCGCGATCACGAGGAATAACTCTCTCACAATCTGTGCAACCGCAGCTCAGCACCTACTTGACGACGTCGGTTCCTATTTTGCGTATGGGTTTTCTGCACACATCGCAAACGCAAACGCAACGATTGTGCCTGGTCGTTATCTGCTGCTATCAGGTACCTTGCAAAAAAAACGCAGCAGGGAGCAAGTACAATTGTTTACTCTCGCTTTATCAGTCAATTGCGTAAGCGAAAGTATGAATACACAACATGCTGTCGTGCGAATGTATGGCAACAATCTTCATTTTTAATGTTGGAAAACTTGTTAGAAGATTCGACAGAAGATTTTTTTATGGTGCTAGAGTGATGTTCGAATGATTGTGATAGTGATAGTAGATACAAGTAAAACTTACGATCGTAGCGCTCTTTGAAGTCACCGTCGTAGTCCTCGTCGATGGCGTTCTCCAGGGCGTCCATGGCGCTGTTGATGTGCCGTTCGAAGTCAGCATCGTTATCCATGTTGGGGTCGAGTGTGTTCTGTTTACTTTCGATAGCGGACCAAATACAACCTTTTTGACTGCGACGGCGATTGATTTCCGCTGTGTTTCGATTTTACTGCCACGCAGTGGATCACCGGTGTCACATTATACGGCTTTTACTGCAGCTGCAAAATTTGATTCACATATTTCTTTTCACTAGCACACATTGAATCAATCAATTGAATTTTGGTTTTGTTTTCCGGCGTCTTAAACTCACTTATCACCACTCGGAAGGTAATTGCACTTAAAACTGGTTAACAAGGAAGATAAATAGATGGAATTACTTGCAGACGCGCCTTGCGATGCAAACATTTCGAACGATCGGTTCCGTACTACACGTTGCACAGTTCGCTGTTAATACTCATTTGAAAACCCCTTTTCTCCACCGAATATTATTATCGCGAACGAACCGTGGATAAGCGCGTTTGGCGGTGGTCTGTTTGCCGGACTCAAACAGCTCGACGGCCCGGACCTGGTTCCCCGGAGGCGAACAAAACGAGTCTTGAATGGCTTTTTCTCACTCGGGCGCGCGACTCTCGTCGGCTTCCCGTTCGTTCGCACTGCACCGTTTAGGCGTTCCATTTTTCTGAACCTTTTTTTTCTCCATTTGTTTGCGCGGCCTCACAGTTTGCTACTCGCTCGGGTGCTTGCATATTCCCCCGTAGGGATCGATCAGTGAAGGTGGCAGCCACACATACACGAACCTCCCGGTTCCGACGGCGGACTCCGTCATCATAATCTCATCGTCACCGTGCAACCACCCAACAACTCCCCCCTCCCCATCCCCCCCCCCACCCGACCGCACAGCAACAGCTGCAGCGGTATCACAACCACCAACACCGAATCTCAACTAGCAGCAGCAGAAGAAGAAGGAGAAAAAGGTGGCGTTGTTATTCGAGAGGGAGAAACAAAAAACATGTATGCGCGACAGGTACCAGCGGTCTCGCACGTATGATATCATCATCATCGCGTATCACCAGCTCCACTCGACCATCTCCGAACTGCGGAGACTCACAGCAGTGTCCTGGAGGCGTTACCGGTCGATCTCAGGCTTTCACACAACCATCCACACTACAGAGCCATTTGCTCAAGCCACCTTACGGTTGCCGCATCGCCGATGGCCGATCGGACTGTACTCCTACGCGCCGAAACGATGGCTAGAACTACAATGACTTGATGTGTCCTATTGGATGCAGTTTTAGTGAAACACAAGTAACACCAACACCACAACTCGTCAACAACAAGAACCAGGCACGTACAGGTGCGTAGGACGGACATGGACCGAAGGAGTAATCGATACATAACTGCAGTGTGGAGGAAGATTGGGAAATGTACGAGGCATTACAAATCCGATACAACGCAACGGATAGTCGATTAACACATGTTCTTCCTAATCCTTACAGCCTGCCGGACCGCGGTCATAACGAATGGAATGTTTATGTTTGTCAGAAGAAAGACGGAAAGAAATCCAAAATCCCAAAGAAGACTTTCAATGTTTTTTCCCCGTCAGGAATGTGCCGTGTCGACCATGATGATCTCAACTTCTCTTACATTTGTTTTCTGATTTTATTGACAGTTTTTTTTTAAGAACAAACCACAGCTTAAATATGTTACAAAATAAACATACCCACACGGCTTAAAAACCAACGGGAACGTGAGCGGACAGGTTAATAAGAAAGGTGTAATTTATGCACAACAGGAACGCAGCTACTCAATGCGTTACTATGGAAACAGGCAAGCAAAGTTCCTGTTGTTTGGTCGATTGCATCCTTTGAATATCTTTCCAAACAATGGGCGGAAGGAAAATTAGAAAAAAAAAGTTATCAAACAACCAAAGCATGTGTACACACAAGACTCTGTGGGTTTCATTTTTTTAATCGTTCCATCAAAATAAGCTATAAAAGTTCGTCCATTAAAGTAGACGTTTCGTGCTCAAGATAAAAAAAAAAAAACTCATAGGTTACAATCACGCGATTGATCCTTGCAGAAACAATGCACCCCAACAGTCCATGTCATTTTCATTATAACTTGATTGATGCTCTTATTTCAGTAACAACCATTCTAGCATTTAAATTATTTTAAATCTTTTATTTGATTTTCCAAATAAAAAAAATTAGATCTTACATTCAAAAGTTCTTAATAGGACAAAAAGTAGAGCAAGGAGGCAAATTATAAATGAAATTTCTTATCCTTGGTTTACTAATTTAACAAGCGCCTAGGACAAATTGATATATAATGTCCACTCATTATCCAAAACATCATTCAAGTACGCTGACAAAGTCAGGGTAAAATATATGGCCAACCAACTGTGTACTCACGAAAAAACGTGCAAGGGAACAAAGTAATCAGAAATTGTTTTTAATTTGATGAACGATACAACCATTATAGAGCGGAACCATTGAATAAGGTAAAATAGCATGTGCAAAAAATAGGGGTTTCAAGACTATTGAAAAGTACGTCTGATATATTCAGTAGTTGAACACAGAATAATCATGTATAACAAATCAAAGGCTACTACAATTCATAGATTACTCTTCTAACATCCCCCCTTAATCATGAATTGTTTTAATTCCAAGGGCCTTCCGTCCATCTTCAAATTTGCTGGTAGGAAGTACCTTAGTTAGCAAATCAGCTTCTTGTTTTTCAGAGCAAACATGTTTCAGCTGAACAAGATTTCTTGCAATGCTCTGTCTCACAAAATGATGTCTAATATCAATATGTTTGCTTCTAGGTGAGTAGCCAATTTGTTTCTCCGCCAAATAGATAGCACTTCGATTATCACAAAAAATCGTCAATGGCTCTTCGATTCCCAACAGTTCTTTTCGAAAACCTCTCCACCAAATAGCTTCCTGTGTGACAGCTGAAAGTGCCATGTATTCGGCTTCCGTCGTCGAAAGTGCAACTGTTGATTGTTTGCGACAATTCCAGGCAACTGAACCTCCAGATTGCTTCATCACATAGCCAGTAATGGAATGACGATTATCAGTGTCATTACCCCAATCAGCATCACAAAAACCTTCAAAGCCTTTTTCAATTGTTGCTTTATATAACAGCTTCATGGATTTCGTGCCTTTTAAATAACGTAAGATCCGTTTGGCTGCAATCCAGTGAGTTTTCCCAGGATTGTTACAGTAGTGACTCACAGCATTTACAGCAAAACTTATGTCCGGTCTAGTTCCTTGTGATAAGTACTGCAGGCCGCCTATCAGTTCCCGGTAAGGAACCTGTTGCATCTGTCTGCGCTCTTCTTCAGTCTTAGGACACATTTCCTTGGACAGTTTCTGGCCTGGATCCGCTGGAGTAAGAACTGGGTTGCACTCAGCTACACCGAATCGCTTCAATAATTCATTTATGTACAGTTCTTGATCCAACATAACTACACCATCTGCTCTGGTCACTCGTATTCCAAGAACTTTGTTCGCGAGACCTAAATCCTTCATTTTAAATCTCTTGGTCAACTGTTGTTTTAAGTTCTTTTCCCAGCTCTCATTATTCGAGAAGATCAATAAATCGTCTACATACACTGCTACAATCAGCACACTTCCTCTATCAATCTTGTAGTAGACACAAGAATCGTAATTGGACTGTACCAACCCAATGCGTTTCAGCTCAGCATCTAGTTTCAAATTCCAAACTCTACTAGCTTGCTTCAGTCCATACAACGCCTTCTTCAATTTACACACTTTGTGTGGTGCTTCTAGATTCACAAATCCTTCTGGCTGCTCCATGTATATTTCCTCTTCTCCCAGGTCTCCTTGTAGAAATGCTGTCACTGCATCCATCTGCAGTATCTTCAAGTCCATGTTGACAGCCAAGGACATTAGATATCGCACGGTAGCCAATCGAACAACAGGTGCGTAGGTCTCGTTGTAATCCACACCTTTGACTTGCGAAAAACCTTTAATGACTAACCTGGCTTTGAATCTCTCCACCGAGCCATCTGCATTGGTTTTCACCGTATACACCCACTTTGATCGTAAGGGTTTTCGACCAGCAGGCAAACTCGTCAAGTCCCATGTTCGATTTTCCAATAAGGCATCATACTCTGATTTCATAGCATCTTTCCAGCGACTGCTATCTTCACAGGAATTAGCCTCTTGGTACGTTATCGGTTCATTTAACATCGCTGGAACCACGGTACAGGATTCATCAGGACTTTTAACTGCAGCATTGCAACTCATTACAAAATCCCGGTACTTGCCAGGGATAATGCGCTCCCTCTCACTACGCCTTACCAACTTCTGTGGGTCCTCTATTTGTGGTTCATGGTGTTCAATAGCTTCTGCTTGATCTCCTATAGCATCGTCGTATTCTGAATCGTTATCATCATTCCGAGCTCCATTTGTCTCCAAACTTTCTACTTCTTGATCCTGTACTTCAGGTTGAAAATGGAATTCACCAAGACTGACTTCAGTAGATGATTCTTCAAACTCAGAAACTCGATTCTTTGCACATTCATCCACAAATATTACATCCCGACTAACGATAACCTTCTTAGTCTTTGAGTTATAAACTCGATACGCCTTGGAACTGCTACTGTATCCCATGAAAATGCCAGAATCTGATTTGGCATCCCATTTCTGCCTTCTTTCCTTCGGCACATGACACATCACCTTTGCTCCAAATATTCTAAGATGGGCAAGATTCGGTCTTCTACCAGTAAACGCTTCGTGAGGTGTCATTCGCAATCCCATAGTAGGTGATCGGTTGATCACATACGATGCTGTCGCAACTGCTTCAGCCCAAAAACGCTTTGGCAGATTGGCATCACACAGCATACTCCTCGCCTTTTCTACAATCGTCCGGTTCATACGTTCCGCTAATCCATTCTGCTCCGGAGTGTACGGAGCGGATGTTTCATGATGAATACCGGCTTGACAAAGGAATAGCTTCATTTCACGATTCATATATTCCCGTCCGTTATCCGATCTGATACGCTTAATTTTCTCACCAGTCTGGTTCTCGGCATAACTCTTGAAATGTTTAAACGTTTCAAACACTTCGGTTTTCGATTTCAGGAAATATACAAACGCCTTTCTGCTCGAGTCATCGATGAATGTTATAAAATAACGATTTCCTCCTATCGATGCTGTCTCCATGGGTCCACACAAATCGGAATGAATTAACTCAAGCACACGATCCGCACGTTGTCCCTTGATGTTAAACGGATGTCGATGATGCTTCCCTTGTATGCATGGTACACACTGCATTCCATCCGTCACTCTAAATTCAAATCCGCTTGCCATGGTTTCAAGTCGTTTCATGCAGCCAACAGACATATGACATAGTCTGCGATGCCAAAGCTTAAAGTTGTCTTCCATCCGGCTGACCATGTTCACCAACGACCCAGGTGATCTTTTCAATCTGTATAAACCACCAGATTCTTGACCAATCGCAACCAATTTATTACTAGGACTGATCACCTTACACGTCTGTTTTCGAAACGTCACTGTGTAACCCTTCTGACACATCTTGCTAACAGATAGTAAGTTCACAGCCAATTCCGGTACATACAGGACGTCGTTCATGGAGATCGCACATGTCGATGCTCCAACATCTGCTGACACGTTCACCGAACCTTTAGCAACCACTGGAACAGCAGTATTATTGGCTACGTTGATGCTCGACGAAACATTCTCTGCATCAACCAATAAATTTCTGTTTCGGCACAAATGAGAAGTTGCTCCGGAATCAAAAATCCATTCTTCTTCTGCCGCTGTTGATGTCTGACATGCATTGAAAGCCGCGAAAAATGTAGCGTGACCACTGTTCTTGCTTTTCTCCTGCTTCTTGTCAGAAAACTGATTCGTACATTGAGAAGCAAAATGACCCATTTTCTTGCACCGGTAGCATTGAACGTTAGATTTCACACTACTTCTTTTCGTCGTCGATTTCGAGTTGCCAAGGAACGCTTCCACAGTTTGCTTCTCGCTCGACACTTTTACGTCTTGCAAAATTTTCGCTTTCACTATATCCGCAGTCAACTGGATTCCGGATGATTCCAAACCAAGGATCATTGGGTCATACTGCTTCGGTAGGCCTTTCATGAGCAAACTGGCCAACCAAGCGTCATCGACTTTGAACCCAACTTCTGCCAACTGATGACTCGTTGTGAATAATTCGTTCACATACTGCTGAGTCGTCTGGCAAATGATGTCTTCATCTCGTTCAGCTCCAACCAAACGAATTCCTGTCAGCCGTCGCAGCAGACCAATCTTCCTGGTTGATCCACTATGCTCGTACGTATTTTTGAGGTTATCCCACGCCTGTTTCGCATTTTTAGCATCTCTCACGAGTCCGTATATACTGGAATCAATACTCAGACATATCGTCGCCAATGCTTGCATGGATGTTTCTTCGCTCACTGCCGGTTCACCTTCAGCTGGTTCCTTCACTGCACACCAGGTTTTCTCCTTAATCAAAACCATCTTGGTGGCGAAAGACCAAGAACTGTAGTTTTCCGATCCTCGAAGTATTTCTCGCAAAGGCAGGGAAAAAGATCCCGCTAGTTTCGGATTCGCCATTCTTCACAAAACTGCTTTCAATCTTTTAATTTCAAACTAACAGAGTCGTATCCTGGGCCCATAACCTATTGAAAAGTACGTCTGATATATTCAGTAGTTGAACACAGAATAATCATGTATAACAAATCAAAGGCTACTACAATTCATAGATTACTCTTCTAACAAAGACATTTAGTTATAAAATTCCCCGAAGCAGGATTTTAATGTTTTCTCCTGCTACCTTGGTATATTTTAATGTCTCGTTTTGTCTTTGGACTCGCTCAGACTTGTCACATAAACATTACCATAGTCGTGCACCATATAATCGATCTATTTTATGGGCAAAGCCTCAATGCGCGGAGCTGCGCCGAATTCGTGACCTCAATATCGATTATACGGTAAGCACTTGCCGTCCACTAATCACATCACGTACCTTCAACCAGGACTGGCTCATGCAGTCGGTATGGAAGAAAACTGGCAAAAACAGCAAACCCATCACGGTGATTGTAAACTTTTTTTTTTTTGTTCTGTTGCATACTTTTTTTTTTAGAATGGCCTTCTGTTTCCCCAACATCAAAGCGTGCACGCTTACCACAAGCAAGCACACCTTTATTTGAGAAAGGTACACCCTGTGTGGGATATTTTAATTAAATTAACACCTGCCAAACATGCCAGCGCACAAGGATGGATTTTAGCACACGTTGCCTCATTTGCCTTGCGTATACTTGGGCAATTTGCCATATTGTGCTTGGATGAAACTGGTGCAAATCTGGTGATTTTTTAGATCTTATTAGCATCATTTTCCTGTACAATGTCTAACCGTATAACAAACAGCTTTATTATTCACTGGAGAAGAACAGTTTGTTCACTGTAGTGAAAAAAACGAAATGCTTGACTCACTTTAATTCACAAAGATCACGTAAATCAGGCACCACCTGGAGATCCTGTTCAACATGTCCTATTCGGAATCCTGTCAAAAATACACTGTCTGCCTGAACTATTTTCACAACAAAGCTCATTGAAACCTGCATACTATGTTCTGGGTATTTTATTTTTTTAACCGCTTCTAAGGGTTCCACTCAAACTTGTCGAACGCAACACAAAGCTCACCATATGAAAATCGTTTGACCTGAAGGGCAAAACCTATACGGACACACTTTGGCTAGCACGGTTTGTTTTACGCCTGGGACTGTGTCGCACCGATGTGTCCCATTGACTGACGAACGGATCGTCCGCCGGGCGAATAAACGCTGCCCATCGAGACCAACAGCCGAAACGTTGCGCTTCTCCTCGGTAGGCTCAAATCAATCGCGAGCGGCTCGCTGTTTGCCGTCCACGTTTTCACGACCCATTGATCAATACGCACGGAGAACTTAGTGGTGTTTTACGCCCGGCAGGTTTTTTTTGTCTTTTGTACATACTCGAACGCCACGAATGTCGTGTGCTTTGATGTATTCGAAGACAAAACCCGTTTTGAACTGCGCCTGTGTTGGAAACCGTCACAGAGGGCCCACGGATTGCTGCGAGTAGAAGGGATAATGTGCGCCATGGCAACGTGTTCACCCCTAACAAACAACAGTGCGCCACGAGTTTATATCAAACTGTCCCAAAAAAAAGGTTATTGAAACATGTTCCATGTAATGATTAGTTAGCTGAAGAACATCAACAACTTCATTTATGACGATGGCTAAGGTTTTCAAAACGTCGAAAAAAAAACATTAAGATTCCTAGAAACCAGTTCACAAAATTAATTTTTTAAAACATTTTTTTAGAACTTGCATTAAACGTTGTGCAGCTTTTCACCACTTTTTTCGGGGTTTCACCATTTTGAAAGATAGTTTTATCTGATCTACTCATAATATTATACAAAATTCTACGAGAATACGCTCACTGGATGCTTAATTACAGTGAAGTCATGATAATTGTAAAATTATGACTGAAATTCCTTGCTAAATGATAAAAAATCTATTATTTACTAACAACACTGAGGCTTGTGTTCTGCTACCGAGTGAAAAATTTCATGCAATCAATCGGTCAAAGGATAGCAGTTGCACTTAAAATTTGCAACCTTTTATTAAAAGGGCCCAGTATTTTAGGATTTTCCCTAAGGGCTCGCATGTAATAATTTAAACGTATTAACCTTTAGTAAGCAAGATCTGTGACCAATCCAGATCATTTGCAGCTTCGGGCGATACCCAACCTGGATGCAACTGACGGGATTTGCACTATGGAATGCAATAGATTCAATTCGCCTTCGGCGAATTCGTGTATTTTACCTCCCATCGCAAAGTTGCGCGTTTCATTTGGGTTTTTAGCGATTCACGATTGAAGCGGAATTTTGCAACAAAAACGCACAAAAACCGGATAGCCCTACCGTGAGGGAAGAACCTGTGCTTGCCATGTCGCGATGGATATGTATTGGCTACGAAGCACAAGCAAAAAAAAAAAAAAGTCCGAGTCGGTGCAAAGACAGAAGCCGACAACGATTAAAACCTGTTTCGAAACCGCGTCAAACCTAACAACCTTGAACGTGAACTCCCTTCACACCGCCGCCATGAGCTGGATGTTATGTGCTGGATGCTACGAGAAGGATGAGAGCAGCTCCAACTCCAACTTCAAGCAGAAGATAGGTCAAGGCGTTAGAGGATTGCTGGAATGTGTTAGTTGTGTTGATGAATGTGTAGAATGAGACATGATGTAGAATGGTCATGAGGGTATTGACTTCGTATTGATTACTTGAGGAAGGGTGTGTTTCTATTTGGTGCTTCACAACACAGTTCTGAAGACCTATCAGGCCCCAACGCGTTCAGTCCACTGTTATTTATTATAATTACGACATCCAGGATGGCTACATGCCATTCTGATAATCTTTAACTTTGGATCGGGTGGAAACCAACAACAGTTGAAGCATGCATTTTTAGCATATAATTTGTATGCCTCCTGTGGGGCTGAGTGGAAACTCAGAAAATGTAAAAATTCGCATAAAAAAATTACTGTGTTGATGTAAAAACCGACAAAATTGCTTGGTCAAAAACTGTTTTTTTTAATCTTCATTTTTGTCGAGCAAAACCGGCAATAATATAGTTTGGTATGCATGGGAATCAGTATGAGGATTCAATTTGTTTTTTATATATGAATTTTTGATGGTTTCAACAATTAAATAATGAATTTAAACAATCGTTTCTATGTAAAATGCTCTCCATTGGTGTAGTGGAAAAATTATGTCAAATGTATGCTTGATTTTTTTAAACCACAAGTTTTGCCAACCCCTTTTGATGAAAAGTTTGTAAATTTCTCATAGTAAAAAAATAAAATAAAAGTAAAACAGCATTGTATTGAAATAAAAACAAACTTTTATTTTCTGAAGTTATAATGTTCCTCCATATTTCTTTTTTGATGTTTGTTTGCCGTTCAATTAATTCCGTGTTGTTCATACATTAATATTGATGCTTTTTGCTTCGATCACTCACGCAAGACACCGCATGTAATGTAAAATAATTATTTAAAAACCAGCGCGGTCAAACTGAATTGAAATGCGTATGAAAACTGTTTAAAGATGAACACAAAAATTGCAAACCGCATAGCGAACAACAAATGCAGTTTTCTAGTTATCCATCAAAACCTAGCTGCAGTTTCAGTAGCTCGTATTCTAAATTATATTAAAGATTGTCCTAATGAAAATGGTCTAGTGCGAAGAGAGACTCGATCCAAAAATGTGTTAGCTGTCTGGGCGCTAACGATACCTCACTCAAATCTCAAATGTCACATACACTTACGATAATCTCCCGACAACAGTAACATTGTACGGTGGTGTTAGAAATGGTTGATCTATACGTTACATGTACGCAGCATTGCAATTAAACGGAGTCGCGAATCGATCGTCGCCAAGAGTGCAACCGCATCGGGTTTGTGCGTCCGGAAATTACGATCGTCTGGAAAGAAACGGTTGATTACGGCGGAATGCAGTGGTAGCATAATGCGCACTTTCCGGCCACCGATCTATTCGTTGATCAGATCGCCATAGTAGGCCGTCAGTGCGATGAGTTTGCGATCGAGGAAATTTTGCTCTATTTCAACCGCACCGTTCGGTCCAGCCAACATGGTCAGCTGCTGGGTGTTGGAATTGCGCGGCAAATACATCGCCACGTTTTTGCTCACTCGCTGGGCGGCCCTCATCAGCTCGGTGGCGGGCACGGGCAGCAGTGACTGTTCCAGGTCGTAAACCTCGTCCTTCAGGTAGCTCGGACCACCCCAAGGCGGTGACAGGAATATGGTGTCCGCCCGCAGCCTATCGACCAGCTGCATGAAGTCGCCGATGATGAACTCTATCCGGTCGGCAACACCGTACACGGCGGCATTGTGCTTAGCCATCTCGATCTTGCGTGGATCGATATCGATCGCGACCACCTTCTGGCAGGTGAACGCGAATTGTATTGTGTTCCCGCCGCAGCCACAGAACGCATCGACGATCACGTCCGCCCGGCATCGCTCGGCCGTATGGGCGGCCACTTTTTCCGGCGTCACCGAAAACCACGATTCACGATCGAGCCGAATACCCGAGTCGAACAGGGCGAATAGCGAGAACCGCTTGTACCAATACTTTAGCAGCGACTTATCGTTGGCGATGTCCGTGGGCAGGCTGGCCACAAACTTGGTTTTACGTTTCTTTTTCTTCTCCTTCTTTGCGCTTACCGTAGCAGCAGTAGTACCGCTATTGCCACTAGGGGTCATCGTCAGGGCTTCAAGGGCTCCCTCGGGTCCCGCATCGCCACTTTCCACCGATTCCACTTCCTTCCCAACGCCGGCCTGCAACTGACTGTACTCCAAAAGGGTACTGGATCGCACGCTGGACCGCGCCGGTGCCCCAGCATTGGCCTCGTCCTCGTCGGAGGAGCTGTGCACAAGCGCTTCGGGAGCGGCCTGGCCGGCCTTGTCATTGACACCGGCGCCCCCCAACTCATTTCCTTCGTCGTCAAAGAACGTGTGCTTCGGTTTGTGGTGCTTCATCTTCAGCACCCGATTGTGCAACCGAATGTGCTTTTTCCGGTACACCACCTCCCCGGTGATGTTGATTATTGATTCCGTGTCATTTGCCGGGTCGGAGAAGGCGTACCCCATCAGCTCAAATGCCGCTTTCAGTCGTTCCTTGGGCGTCTCTTCGGTGTCACTCTCGTGGCTTCGCTTCAAATTCACTGGCTTGTCGTTCGGTGGGGGCCGGTCGTCCCCGTCGCCTACCGGCGACTGCGCTTGCTTGCCGAACGCCGTCGGAAGTCCGTATGATGCCAGCACACCCGAGAGGTCCTCGATCGCTGACGATTCCGTCTTCGAATCGTTATTCGTGATGCCTTTGCTGTCCGCCTCTTCGGTACCATCCTGCGGTTCGCTCGCGTCCCCGTGCTGCGACAACCGCAAACCAGCAACCATGGCGGGAAGCTCTTCCGTCCTAAAATGGCGAGATTCAGCACCCGCACCGTTATTGCTGTTCCGTTTGCGTCGATGATGCTTTGTGCTGCATTCGCCACTGGTCCCGCCGGCAGCCTGGTAGTGGCTAGTGGACGCTACCGGTTCGTCATGCTCGTGCTCGGCCATGAAATGGTGGTATTGTTTCGCGTACAGCTCCTGGAAATGTTGCTGCCACAGGATCTGCCAGTACTGTTCGCCGTCCATGGCGGCTTCCTCGTCGGGTGGCACGGGGACCGCGGCGTTCGCCTTGTCCGCCCCGACCAGATACTCCGTCTCCAGCAGGTCGGAACTATTCGAGCTGTCGCTGGAAACTTCCGAGCTGAGACTTTCGCTAAGGTTGGAGCTTTCCGAGCTCACCTTCGAGCTGCAGAAGTCGTAGCTAGAAATGGTCATCCGGGTGACGTTGGTCATCGAGTCGGTGGTGCCGATCGTGAGCGGGATGCTGGACGTGACCGAATCACACCGGGGGCTGAGCAGGGCCTCGTTCTCGTAGCTACCCGATCGATGGGTATTCCACAGCAATTCGTCCCCGCTCTGCTGCTGTCCAGGCAGTGGCCAGAGGGCGCTCTGGTACGTCGTTTTCGTGTAGGGATGGGGCGAACATGCCGACACAACAATTTCCGTGTGTGCCGTAACTACGTCGTGATCGAACGAAAAGTCCTTATCCGCTTCGGTTGCCGTGCCAGGCGTGGCTTCACTTTTGTCGTGCGGCGTATTCGTTCCCGTCGCCTGATCCTGGTCTTCCGGTCCCAGGTAACCGGGGTTGATGTAATCGCTATACTTTTCTATCCACGACGCCCATATGATGCCCTCGCCGTGCTTGCTCCAGTATGTTTCCCACGCCTCGTGGAGGTCCTCCCGGCCGAACGCCTCCGGAAGACTATTGTTTCGTTCGACCGATGCCGTCGCGGACATACCGCCGCCCGCCGTGTATCTTCGATCTTCGGCATCGTTGCTGCTTCTGCCGCTCTCCAGCAGTTCATCTTTGAGCGAAAATTTACGCTCGTGAATTCGTTCCGACAGGTCAGCCCCGCTATCGCTCGAGTGCAGACCGGACGAGGCAATGGCTGCCTCGGGCCCACCGCCAACGACCACACCGGCTGTGGGCTGACCTCCTGCCCCGAAAAACACGTGCTCGTGCTCGTCCGTACTGCAGTAGTTGGTGTCGGAGTGGCTCGCACTGGCGCTGAAGTAGCAGCTGACGTCGCTGAACGTCCCTGCATCGCAACGTTCACCACCCCACTTGGAAGGCATTTTACGTGAACCATCCCGGCCGAAGCTAAGCTGCTTCACCAGCGGTTCCTCGATGAACACATCGTCCACCTCGGCATGGTCCAGGTCCAGGTCGATCGGTTCCTCCGTTGGCGTTTGCTTTTCGTCCTTTCCGAGGCTGGTGGCAGCAGCAGCAACACCATCTGCTCCCCCACCGGACGCTCCTATCAGATAATTCGACTGCTCGCCGCCTAAAATGGTATCCATCGATGAAATCAAGGGTACGGAATCACCACGCTCCAGGGTGGACACATAAACATCGTAGTAGTTTTTGATAAACACACGACTGCACAGACAGTAGATGCACTTTTTCTTATCCTTCACCGATGGATGCGATAGGTAAATCTCAGCCAGCGGTTCCCAGTGGCCTTCCGAAGCACTCATCATGTTTCGTGTGCACAAGGGTGCTGGCGCTGGAAGCAAGCAATAAGAAGAAAAAAAATTCACATTCAATAAATCAAACCACGTCCAAACACAATACGCCAGGGTGGTGCTAAGCTCGCAGTATCCCAGGGGTTGTATAACTTGTTTTCAGGTGCCTACAAATCCCCCGAACCTTGTTGTGCGGGGATTTACAGTATTGCACTATATACAACCACTTACCATTTAAAACACCACTGGGAGGGGATTCCGTTTTCGTTCTTCAAGAAGGAGACATTTTTGATTCACGTTTGCGGTAGTGTTACGTATTCCGTGAAGCACCTACCAGGATCGGTGTGTTCCTGGAAAAGGAATGATTCTCCCAACTCTGCATACTCAACCACAGGTTCAACGGAGCGAAATCAAATTCACACTCTGGACGAAAGCCACATTCTTATATATTTTAAGCGTCAACTTTTGTATCTTACACCAACCATTTAATTTTAAACTCATCAATTCTCATCTTGAATCAACCAATTCGAATCTAAAACCTTATTCTAAAAGCACTCGTTTGAATCGGTCGAACTCCCTCCTTGAGTCCGTTCATATTGTGAAAGAACCCAGACATCGTTGGTAAAAAATACACAATTTCCCATCCCTAGTTCAGCAGAAAACGAAACATGACCAAGATAGATGGCCGGATCAGGTGAAACCATGCACCGTTGACAACTGGGTTTTTTGCTTTTAGGCCGGTGTCATTGCTCCGTCGGACACTTTTTAAATCGGACGATATGTCAAATTTTATATGGGATTTGAATCAATTTTTTTTTATTAAATCGGCCGATTTTTATCGGCCGATTTTGCCATCTGTCAAATCCCATACAAAAATTTGACATATCGTCCGATTTAAAAAGTGTCCGACGGAGCAATGACACCGGCCTTAATGGTTTCTTCCTCATTTGAAACTTCCGTTGATTTATGGCATCTACAACACAATCTTTTGGGATGTGAGCATTTGATGTGTTCAACACATGTTCTTATGTCATTTAATAATAATCATTTTCTGCTTGGAAGTTATTCAATGGCTGATTTTCTTCGATTTATTGTTTAGAGCATATATTTTATGCATGATGTTATCCAAACGATATAAATGCATGAACAATCAATCACTTGCTGTGTGTCCATCGTGGCTTCCGTTTTTCGACGAAGCTCTTTATGCCCTCGCGCCCATCGACCGTGGCTAAATTATCAACCATTACTTGCTCTCCACGTGCATAAGCCGAAGAAACATCCATTGTCATTTGTTCATAAAAAAACTTCTTCCCTAGCGCAATTACTGAACGGCTTTTGGACGCGATAGCTTTACAAATTGTATCAAGTTCTTCATCCAAATTGTCCTTGGGAACAGTTTTGCTCACAAGACCAGCCTCCAATGCTTCTTTAGCGTTGATGGGAAGTCCGGTTAAAAGCATATAGGCGGCTTTCATCCGGGGAACGGCACGTACTACAGCAATACCCGGCGTTGAACAGAATATTCCGAAGCTGGCACTACAGGATAACAAAACATTTAGCACTGTTATCACAAAAAAAAAAGTAACGATCTAGTGTTACCCGGGAGTCGAAAAGGTGCTGTTGTCGCTACAGATTGCCATATCACAAGATGCCACCAGCTGGCATCCGGCCGCGGCAGCCAACCCGTCGACTTTGGCGATTACTGGAATGGGCGCTGCTCGTATGGCTCCAATCAGCTCGGAACATTTATTAAACACCTGCTTGTGCTGTTCCGCACCGTGCTCTGAGGTAAGCTCTTTTAGGTTGTGGCCGGCTGAAAAAACATGCCCTTTGGCTGCCAAAACGATGCAGCGTAGTTCGGCATGGTTCTGATTTTCTACAATGTGTTTCAAAACACTGTCCATCATATCTATTGATAGAGAATTGCGTGTTTTTTCGTTGTTCAGCAAAATAGTGCCCACTCCATCCTTCCGCGAGTACGTAGAAAGAAATCTGCATGACTTCCCGGATGTGCACACTGTTCTCTGTAAAACAGATTTGCGCATTCAATTTAAATCGCTAAGAGGAACAATTAAATACTCACCAGAACACTACTAATTCGTGTGGGCATCATTGCGCCAGCGTAGAATGATTACTGATTGGTTTTTCGCCACACAAACAGCTCCGCCAAAGAAGCATTGGACTCAAGTCTACAAAACAGCTGATTACGAGTTGATTTATACCAACCGATTGAAGAGTTATGGTTAACGTTCTGACCACATGCGCAAAATGCATTCAAGCATGGTTGCAAGATAACTTTCTTATCCATACATATTTTGAAGCTTCAAGTAAAAGCAAACATTTTTTTTCGCAAAGAAGCGAATGGAGCCAATAGGCTCAAAGCCTGTAAAAAAATCATCCTATATCCTTTCATCCATAACAGTAAAACAACATACGCAACGTTTCGATATTCTGTTCCACCGTTTCAATATTCTGTGCCACCATTTATTTTCTTATGCGTAGTTAAGCTTAGTTTAGGTTGTGCTATAGTATTAAATGATTATTATGATCTAGATGCTTGTAGTGGAGACTTACGAAAACATGAAATTAAAAGACATTCATGGCAAAATAACTTAACCTTCGGACTAGGAATTAAGACTCGTTGCGCGAAGGCATCGCGCGATCGCCATACAAAAAACAAAATTCGTTAAGCTTAAAAACTATTAACGAAAGAAGCCAAAGTGCTGTTCGGTCGGTCGGATAACACGGAGAAAAAATCGATTCACCAAAGGTACGAAACTATATCCATGTGATAATGAAAAAAGGCAATAGCAATGACGTTCGTCGAAAGTTTAGCCTAGACCTCAGTGATCGGTCTCTTGGCGATGTACGCCTTGATGTTTTCGTTGTCCAGCACCTTATTGACCACCTCCTGCAAGTTGGGGAAGTTCTCCAGCAGATTCGTCTTAGTCAGGTAGTTCAGGTAGTCCAGGATGCCCGAAAAGTAAACGTCGGCCCACGTCGGTTTGCCGAGCACCAGGTGGCCATTGTTCTCCTTCGCGATCACGTTCAGTTTGGTCAGATAGAACGGGATCACCTCGTTGTTGAGGGTGATCATCTTCTTTTCCTTCACCATATCGTCCGGTTCATAGGCAACGATGGCAATCTCTGGCGGGGATGGGAAAGGAAATCAAACAGATAGCATTGCATCCAAACAACAATTGCACAAACGGACGCTTAACAGTAGCTGAACTTACTTAGACGGAAGTCATTGATCGTATCTACGATGGCATCGATCTGCAGTGATTCGAGCGGATTGTCACCGGCCAAATTAATCTGCTTGGCAACGTACCGGCACATGGCTAGCGATTGATGAACACGCTTACCGTCAACCTCCAGCACCGGCATCTGGCCCATGGGCATTGCTAGAAAAAAGAATCCGTTGGACCAGTGCGGGGGAAAACAGTTGACGCGGAAGGAAAGAAAGAGAAAGAGAAACAGGTGTGTTAAATTTTAATAGTAGCTGGATTTGCGTGCGAAGAAATTTCGTTGCCTTGTGGCAATTGAACAGCTTTTGCTCCATAGGTTTTTGATTTTGTTGAGTTTTTGATGGGTGTACTGTCTGTGATAAGCAGCTGCATCTGGAACGTTCGGTTCTCCAAAAAGAAAATTGGAAAAGAGCACGTTATCTTGCAGTTACGTGAAGTACGTTTGGAGGTGACACAATCGGTAACAACACACAGCAACAGTTTTGTGGAAAACATACACTACACCCTTGGAGGGGTTCATGACTTGGCAGAAATTTTCTATACTTGAATGGTTAGTAGATAAGATTATGTGATGAACGAAAGCATATAAAGAGGCTGGGAGGGATGCAGCAAGGAAAACAGAACAAACTTTTTTTTGTTTTTCTGCAGACGTTTGCACTCGACGAGCGGAGCAGATTTGATTAATGTGTATAAATTTTTTTTTTACCGTGTTACCACGGACCGATTTTTTATTATTATTATAATTTTATTGTTTTGATGTTGTTAAGCTGTTCCGTGCAGAGAACTTCATTATTCTTAGCGATATCGATGAAAGGTTGGATGTAATCGCTCCTGCTTTTAAATATAAGGTCGATGTCCATGACATAATCCTGACCGTGGCGGGCGAGAAACTTGCCACCGGGCTTAGATTTCAGTCTTTGGTCGTTTGTCAATCCAGTTACGAATCGATTCGATCGACGTCACGTTGTCGACCACCTTCTGCAGGTTGGGACTGCTGGCAACCAAGTCGGACTTGGTCATGTAGTTCAGATAGTCCAGTATGGCGGTGAAGTAAATGTCGGCCCAGCTCAACTGGAAGATATGAACAAACAAGAAAAAGATGATAATAATGAACGTTGGCGGCCGTATCGCCTGCCCTCATCGGACAGCGCAACGGGCAGTTCGGTGCCACGATCCGTCTCGAACGAGCACATTACTTTGGAATTGGCCAGGTATCCATTGTTTTCGCGCGCAATGTCGTCCAGCTTCTCCAGGTAGAATGGAATGACCTCGTTGTTCAACGTAACCAATTTCTTCTCCTTGATCTCATCGTCCGGCTCGTACGAGACCACGGCAATCTCTAAAATGTTACAATTTTCATTGTACTAGGTTTCAAAAAAATCCGTTACGATTGCACCCCTTTTAAGGATCAGGGGATCTATCGGCCAAATTTCGAATCCTTTTTGGTTTGATCGGATAGAGACATTCGTTGCTAGGCAACGTACAATTTTTGTTTTAGACGTCAATCTCTAGCAGGATGACAGCTGTAGTGGCACACTGAATATCTTGTGAAGCCAACGGGCCTTAGTCCAAAATCGTTCATCCTTGCCCACAAAAGGATTCCAAAAATGTGGCCGATAGAACCAACGAAAAAACACGCTGCACAGCTTGTTCCTGTGCAGCGACGAAAACAAGGAGGGGCAAACCGTTTCGAGGCGGACGCTTACTTAGACGAAAATCGTTAACGGTATCGACCACGGTGTCGATCATCAAGTTCTCCCAATCGTCGGCACCGGCCAATCCAACCTGTTTGGCCAGATAGCGGGACATTGCCACCGACTGGTGCACTTTTTTGCCGTCAACCTGCAGCACCGGCATCTGACCCATCGGCATTGCTGAAACGAAAGATGGAATGGTTTGTTCATGGCAACTGCAATGGTAACCGCCACCGATCGCGGTAAGCGTAGACTAGGCGGCTACGATGCGCTTCGATGTGCGGCCGCGCACCTGTCCATCGAATGCTTGGAAGCACGGTTATGAGCACTATAATGACGGTGAATGAAATGAAAAGTTCACCCGAAGGATTGCGCGAAGCGAACGGATACAGCTGCGGATTGTAGTATTTATCGAATATCGTGGATATGTGTAGTTGCTTGTGAGAGTAATCGTTTTTGTCCAAAAAGTCATTGCCAAAAGATATGATCAAAATCCAGCCAATATTAAATATCTTAGGCTAAAACAATCAAATTATTGCTATTTATAGAAGATTAAAAATGTAACGTCTCATCCAAATCTTAAGCTAACATAAACTGTTTTCATTGCTGCATTTGACAAAAAAATATTAGGTTTAGATCATACCACATAGACACATATTCCCAAATACAACAAATTCAGGTTAATCACATTCCGCATGGTCTCGACGGCTATTTTAAACATCATCTGTTTGATGATCATCATGACCACACGGTGCCAATGAAAGCCGAGGGTTCAGTGAGACGGATTAATCGATAGCTAAAATTATATCCAATCACAATCCACGACAATGACGGTAGCGATGGCCGCCAGTGCACTACGATAGCATTCTAACTATCTCGGTTAGAAGGTCAATTGAACCGTGTCACCGATCGTGATTCAATCATCACTGGTTTCATCACGAGTATCCTCGTCAAGCATGCAGCAGTGCGGGAAGGATGGTAGAAGGGAATTTGCGCACGTGAGATGGGATACCCCCGGGAGGGTTGTGCACATAATGATATAATGAGGAAGGAAAAAAGGCCACGGTGAATAAGTTGAGTAATCCAGCTTTAACTAAAACGATTTCAATGGCACATGTGACCAAAAATTATCGATACCACCCACGTATCCGTATGTTCGACAAGCATGATGCAGAGCAATAAAAATAAAATAGAGCACCGTATATTTTCTACGGAACAACGTCACTCACTTGGCTTCAGGGCTGGCCACTCTTCGCGGGTAATCCTCACATCATCGAAGGGAAGATTTCCGTAAGACAGCAGAAAGCGCAGGGGCTCTCCCAAAGCCTTTACGTTGAAGTAGTACACCTTGTAGTCCGGCATGTTGATGGAGGTTGGTAAGGCGCTATGCAACAGGGAATAGAAAAAAATGAAATAATTTCGTAAAAGTTAATCAATTCTTGATTCTTGTAATTAGCTGACGCTTCCGCACACGTTGTACTTTAAAGAAAACAAACTCGTTTTAAATCAGAACGTTAGAAACCTTTCCACTCATAAGACCCCTCTTAAGCAAATGCGCATAGAATGGGTAGGTTTTGAGCATAAACAACGGTATATGTATCGAAGTAGGCTAAACATCTTATTTGCAGCGTGGCCTTCTTCGTTTTAACGCAAAGCGCGATTCACGAACAGATCACCACAAAACGTATGAAATGGAGGAGAAGCAATTTTAAACTCATGATCCTAGGATACCTAAAAATCGACAGGGGACACAGAGGGCAGACGTGAGAAAAGTCGATGAAATTATAACAGAAGTCTCGCAATTGCATGTATAAAAGTGAAAGATTCCGATGTCTATCGATCCGCAACCAAGCGACCACGCTATTTTAGGAAGTCCTCGTATGTTTCGCGTGCTCTATTTTTCTCCCGAACAAAATAAAGGCTTAATCTTGATCAAAATATCTTTTTTGCGCGAGGGCATAATTATGAAATTAAACTGAATAAAAAAAATGTGTGCGTCAGTATTTACTTTTTTCCAGAAGCAACCTTGCCATAACGGAAAACAGTTTGCGATAGGCCTTGGTAAGGGAAATCCGCTTAATAGGAGTCAAGAAACTAAACAATCAAATTTTCAGGCCAAGAATGTTTTTTCATCTTTTCAGAATATTAAAAATTCTTTGGCAAACAAAATCCAGACCAAAGCGGAGTAAAAAGGCTTCTGACAAAACTGCATCACTTCCCTAGTAAAAGTCTTATGTTTTCTCTGAATGAACATTTATGGCGCCAACGCGAGGGGTGTTCTCAACAACAAAATTGATTTAACCTTGCACATTCCTACTACACCCCTTTCCACAAACAACTGTCAGTGGGGTTGCATAAAAAACAACAATTATGCATGAACACCACACATTACATTGATTGTAATGGCTATTTGGCACACTTAATAGAAAATGGCTCTCTCCACTTCTTGTTCACTTGACTCCTGATTGCAATGTGGCGTACACCAAGCACCTGAACAAACTATCACGTATTCTATTCACTCCACGCCGCACCAATGGAGGCAAGAGATAAAAAATTTCACTTGGAACAGACTTGTCGCACTGCGGCACCCAAAAAAATACTTGCCGGTATCCACAGACGGCCAAACCACGGGCAATCTTTAAAATCACAACTATGTTGATCCCCCCGACGATGGGCGAGCGCGCTTACCTGTTGATCAAACTTCTGCTAAGAGTACGGTCAGACTAAAATTGCGTGCGTGCGGCGCGGTTATTTATATTGTTCAAACCGGTCCGATGACGTGGTATTCGTGTGCATTCGGGTATTATTCGTAACATAGATGTCCGCGGATGTACTCGCGCTTCCACACCGCGGTATGTGTGTATATCGCACGAATCACTTGGGACGGCTTATCATCTCGTACTGTCCCGGCGTGCCGCCGAAAGTGTTGGATGGTTTGCGAGACAGTTATCAGACAGTGAACTTGGAAGTGCTTAATATGATCTACAATTTAAACAATAAATGCTACTTAAATAATGATAAAACAATCTTCTGAATCAAACGACTTTTTCGATACAGTTACAGAACAACATCAAATAAAATAATATAGGTTTTGTAAGTAATGCCTTCAGCTGAATAAAATTAAGTTTTTGCCTATACCTTAGCGTTGAAGCGTCTGAAGTAGTTAAATGTCTGAAAAAGTTTTTATAAAAGAAAACTTGTTCTTATGTGATTAATTTTGTTTAAATGATCAAAGCCTACTAGATGCATTGGCAGTTTCATTAATGTACGGCCTGCGAGCATAACAACACCGGGAAATTTGAAAGAGAAACTACCGCTTTCGTGTTATTTTCCTAGACCTATTTTAATCATCTGTTTCAGTATGCGACATTGGTAGATGAACAAAAAACAACGAAGAAAAAGATTCTTAATACGAACGGTAAATAGTGAAGCACGAAAGCTGGCGTTGGTTAGTTTAAACGGCCACGACCCTTACTTGTGAGTAAGAAATTTGCATCGACACAGAACATACCAAAAATCGACCGACTTTTGTGCAAGAGAACGCAGTTTCGTTACCGATGCGCTTAGTAGTTGGCTTTTAATCATGAACTGCGCTGATCGTGAAACAGATTTCGTATCCTTGCCTACCGCCATGTATCCTGCGGTTTCTGTGTTATTTTATTTTTGCTCATCGGTAACACGGCCACAGTTCGAAGTTAATTCTGCTGTTACTTGTTTGTGGGTCATTTGATTTGCTGGTTATTATGTAATATGGTAGTCATTTACATACAGTAGAAGACTGCCCTATGAATTGTAAATATTTTTCTTTTCCATTAAATAATGGTGTATAGTCCGCACCGTACACAAATTCCAAATTTCTTAAACATTGTTTTTGGGTAATTTAGAATCATTCCTTATACAAAATAATATCTGTTTAATGACAAGCACGACAATGACATCCTCCTGCTTCATGCTGCGGGGTGATACGCTTATCAAACATTGATAAGCTGGTATCTGGCTTAATGACGTCAGTTAGTGCATTTTATTTTTAGACATTCGCACAACACGAATAATTATGATGATGTTTTTCGAAGCTTATCTGTGATTATTTCACTATATTGAGTTAGTCAGCTACTGGTATCGTATGATTCTTTTAGTTGAAAGCAAGCAATCAATAAATGGTGATGTATGAACACGTTTATGTTCAAACTATGAACAAAACCATACGATACTACGAAAAAGTAGGGTGTAGGAATGATTTATTAAACCATCATTTAAAAAGGGCTACGGCTAAATTAAATCTTGTATTGCTCTATATAAAAACATCAATAAAAAAATTTAAATCACATCACTTAATGAACGACACAACAACCAACTTCAAAGCACATCAAGTTCCTGCGGAAGAGGAATCTTTTTCGAAATCGCAAACTTTCGCAACGCTTCGTACTTATTGCGAAGAGAATCGTTCTCTTCCTGCAATCGACCCGTTTCCTCGTGCATCAATTCCATATCACGCCATTCCTGTGATTTTTCCGTCTCCAACTCGTCCTTCTGCTCGATGCGCTTTATGCGACAGCTGGCCGCGTAGCCCCGATTCTTCAGTGTACGCCGGCGCTGCTTCATACGGACAATTTCTTCGCGTGTAAGACCGCGCATTTTCAGCGTGCGGTTCAGATCCCGGACCGTAATCGAGACCAGCTCATCGTCACTGATGTCCGGAATGGGGCACGGCGATAGCGGGGCCTGCAAGCAAACGATGAACCACAGACGAGATTAGCATGAACCAAGTATTCGTTACGAGCCCTATCCTTCGGGGGGAGAGGGTTCGTTGTCGATGCATGTCGCTGTTCGAATAATTACTTCATTCCAGTGAATTGATTTCGGGCGCATCATTGACTACAAATACAAAAAGGAGGGCAGGGGTTGGGGAGGGATAAGAGATTAATACTAGAACACATAAACTCCGGCACGTTGCGCATTCACTGTAGATTAACACACGCGAGTGGTTTACATTCAGAGAAGGTCGTTCGCGTTGCATGTGGAATTAAACAGCATAACTGTTTAGTTTAGAAACATAGTCACCTGGGTACTTTTTCGTTCTCGTTTAATCTCCTGTGGCATTTCAGGAAACAGTTTAACGCCAGATTCTTTATACAGCGGTGCAGAGTAAAGATGTTGCTTCCATCCAAAGTAAACTTCTCACTGTTCGATGTATGCTATGCGACGATGGGCGTTTGAAAATAAACTGAAGAAAAATCTTGTTACAGCTCATCTCGGAGAAGGAAGGCTACCAAGCACACTCTTGCCTGGTAGCAAATTTGTCATGGGGTTAGGCCAAGAATGGGGTAAAAGATGCAAGTCATGCTCAGGCCATTAATTTTACCTTCGAACAACCAAGGTTTGTAACCACTTGAGAGCCAGACTCGTAGCCTACATACAGAATATTCCAGCAAAACGCAGATGGCAAGTTTCTGCTAACTTGGATGGAACCTGTATGGATCTAATACTTTCTTCACTGCAGCAGCGTTTAAAAAGGTCCTTAAATGTTGAAAGTTAACACTAATTGCCTTACTGAACTGAATTTACTGTGAAAGGATGTTTGTTTTCACGATTTACAGCGAACAACAGATGCTTCCTAAACGACAAGACTTGTCTAGTGTTGAGCGTTTCATGAAGCACCTACCAGGATTGATCAGTTCCTTCCAAGGGGCCTTTCAGAGATTACCCAAGCAGCAATATCTGTTAAAAACATAGGCGAGGGCGAGTAGAAGGAAAATCCCCGCCGCAAGCGGACTGTCAATGTATGAATGTGTGCATGGACGACGACGATCTACAGTGTAGACGAACTCACCACATGACGAACATAACTCGAGACGCCATTTTTCTGCAGCAACGCTAGCTAGAAGACGCACTGTTATTTTAAAACAAAACAAATTCGTGTGCAATTTAGTTTCGAGTGCCTTTTTTCGTGTTCAATTTAGTTTCGAGTGCCTTTTTTTCATGTGCAATTTAGTTTCGAGTGCCTTTTTTTTTCGTGTTTTCGCTGGTCGAAGCCGAACGCTTTTCAACTACTGCTGCTGCACGAAAAGGCACCACCCGGATAGCCTTTCCAGGCACCCTACCGCTAACTGGAGGAGCAGGAACCACCCGGATAGCCTTTTCAGGCACCCCATCGCTGGCTGAATCCGGACGCATCAGAACAACAGCTACTGGAGGAGCAGGAACCACCCGGATAGCCTTTCCAGGCACCCCACTGCTGCTGGAGCATCTATCCGGATAATTTTTTCTGGCTCGCTGCCGATGGCCGAAGGCGGACGCTTTTCACCTGCTACTGGCTGGCTCGCCGAAAAAACTTTAGCTTTATGCGGAGACGGGTGAAACATTTTTAGCTGTTAAACACTGTAAGTTCATTTTTTATTAGTTTTAAGTTTATTTGAATTAAAAATTTGAACGGATACATACCGAAATAAAAACTGAACCAAAACAAAACGTGCGTTTGACAAATTTGAAATAAATTACCAACATAACAAAGGAAAATTGCTCTGTCGAGTGGAGGTTGAGTACTCAACCAGCAAAATCTGTAAAATTTCAGTGGCAGTCCGCAATCGGGTCTATCGGAAGCACGAAAGACCGTCAAACCAAGTCGATGGCTGCACGCATACATGTGCACTCGCTGCTTCACGCACACAAACGCGACAGAGCAATTTTCCTTTGTTGTGTTGGTAATTTATTTCAAATTTGTCAAACGCACGTTTTGTTTTGGTTCAGTTTTTATTTCGGTATATATCCGTTCAAATTTTTAATTCAAATAAACTTAAAACTAATAAAAAATGTATTAAATTCAACTCCTGCGTTGATTGCGGGGACACCAGCCTAAAGCCGTGCAACCCTCGTTCACACGCATGCAACCAGCGGGCAACCTGAGTTGCGGAGGTTTGGTTGCCTGAATTGAACCGCGGCTTCACCGTTCCCTGGAACTGGGTGCATCATCTCTAGTAACGGATTGATCATCGTAGGTGCTTCGTGGAGCCCTCAATGGACTACGCGTCTGACACAATTTGTTTTTGTTTACATCAGTTCACGTGGAATAAATTTTAAAAAGATGTCTGGCTTTGTGAAACGCCGACGAGGCATAAATATAAAAGGTTCTCGTCTATCACTGCACAGTGGACAGCCGATTGTTTCATCGGGGAATCCTTCGCTCGATCATGTATTTGGTGGCGGATTTCCGATAGGTTCCATCATAGGCATCGGTAAGAAATGTAACACGTTATAAGCCGATCGTATCGCTAATACCTCTTGTGATCATCTTGGATTTTTTTTTTTCAGAGGAAGACAAATATGGAAATTATTCAAGAATATTAACGAAATACTTCATGGCTGAAGGAACCGTCAATAATCATGCTCTGCTTCTGGCAACACTGGAGGAAGACCCTTTGCAGTTGGTAAGCAATTCGCATTCGTCATCGAAATGCAACAACGAATGCATTTCTAACTGATTGATAGATTAACCTCTACACTATTTTTTAGTTGCAAAAGCTACCGAAAGCGATCGAAGAAAAACAACATGCAACGACGAGCTCTGCGGAATCCCCGGAAAGTATGCGAATCGCGTTTCGTTACAATCAGCTAGCCCCCGTTGATTCGGAACAGAAATCGTCCACAATTTTGGGGCATTACTTTGATTTGACGAAGGCGATGGGTTCAACTGTGCTGGATGAACACGATATTATCCAATGGCAAGGAGGATCTGACCAGGAAGAGGTTTTGAATTTTGGGGTTTTTCGGAACACCCATTACGCCTCTCTTTTGTCTTGCATCCACCGTAAAGCAAGTGAACAACAGTTTAAATCCGATGCAGATGAGGGCAAGAAAAATCTGCTACGAATTTGTATTAACTCGTTAGGGTCTCCCGTATGGTACGATGAAAACTTTTCCAATGATCTACTCCGCTTTCTCGCATTGCTAAAGGCAATCGTGCGAAACACTTTGTCGATTTGCCTTATCTCGACGCCGTTTCATCTTTTTCATCATCTGGAGGATAGCACCCTGTGTAAGAAAGTGACAAATCTTTTCGATTATTCCTTCGGGCTGGAAGCTTTCTCTGGGGAAGTGGAAGAACAGGCCAATCCAGCGTTCAAAGAATACCACGGACTGTTGACTATCACAAAGATTTCCCCTTTCAATACACTGGCCGCGTTTACACCGGAAACGCGTGATCTGGCGTTCAAATTGAAACGAAGCAAGTTTGTGATTGAAAAGCTGCATCTTCCTCCGGATATTACAGACGACGATGGTCGGATGCCGAACAAAGCGCCTACAATGAGTTGTGCCGCTGGAGGAAGAAACAATAAATTGGATTTTTAACGTGCGAAAGATCATACGATTTGGAATAAAGTACGCACCGGAGCGGAATAAATCGGACGGATTTTATTTCTGTTTCTAAAACATACAAACTAATCTTATTGTTAAAAGATATTATGTACGATATCGTATGTTCTAGGACCACCTAAACTAGATAACTTTTGGAGATCTGATAGTAATGTGAATTATTGTTGAACGGCATGTCTTGGCGATGTTTGGCATACTCCTTCGGTTGAATGTATGTGTCCCGAATGGTCGGCACTGGTACCGGGGTCGGTGGTAGGTCGTGCTCGTAAATGTTGTCTCGAACTCGACGGTTCGATGGCATGCCCGGGATCGGTATTGGCGGCAATGGATTAGCGCGCACCTTAAGAGGGTGATTTTTACCGGGAAGCTTAGTACAGCTAAGGATGATGCTGAGAAGCACGCAAAATTCAACGACGGCCACAATGAGCCCAGCACAGAGGAAGAGAAAGTATTGCTCACGATACCACAGCTCGATCTTGTGCAGGCAACCCTGGTAAAATAAAAATTTAAAATTATTATGGTGTGTCCATAGTGGTGTTGAAGCTAGAACCTACATCCAAATGGCGGCTTTTCTCATAGTCCTGCGTTTGTAACGCTTGGCAGAGCGTCATATTGACCGGGGTGGGATCCAAGTAGGCGGAGAACTCAAAACGGTTTTCCAGCTTGCAGCACGTCAGCGGCACAGTGAGCTCCTTTTTGCCCAAACTTTGCAACTTCCACAGCGACGTGTCGTAGTTGATGCTGGTATTGATGGCACAACATTCAAAAATCGTTTGCGCCAGATCCATCGCAGCTGTGAACTGCTCGTGCCCGGGCACGCCGTAGCTTCCCTGCAGTGCCTTCACCATCGCCGTTTCGTTCAGATTCAGTCCCAAACACTGAGGCCACGCGGTAATCATCAGGCAAACGCCAAACTCCGCCACCAGAAGCGAAAGGATTATGAGAAAGTACTGTGGAGGGTAATGGACGATTAAATGTTTGCCTCCTATTTTGTTTCACGAACCACCATCGCTCCGATGGCCAGGAACTCACGATGGTCAACACGCAGTATGTGTTCATGCACGAGGCCCAGCAGCCCAGCAGGGAGGCAATGATGGCCACCAACCCTGCCGTGGTCAGTCCGAACGCAACGTAATAAAACAGGGGCTGCTCCAGCTCGGATAGTGGGGTCCTATGCTGGTCTGACGCGGATATGAGTAACCGTGATAACAGGATCCGAGGCGAATCGGTGAACAGATAAAAGCCTGTCGAGAGTAGCGTTATGCCACATAGCTGTAAAAATGTAAAAATATGATAACTTATTTTATTCAATGATATTTTTAAAAATAATTTAAAAAAAAACTACATACAATTTTGATGAATGAATGCAAAGGCTATTTGTACAATACTGTTTGTGCATGTGTCTAATGAAGTTTGTGCATGTGTCCTTATATTGAATATACGATACTGGAGCTTTTCTATGCTTCTGTTTTATTTTGTGTCCCTATTTCTAAGATGGTTTTATTTGTTTAGTACATAAGTTACACTCGTAAGGTATTGTGTTAAGCCTCGTTCGGCGGACACTTTTTGTTACTAATAAACAATAAACAATAATAAATTGTTATGGTTCATGAATTTTGGTTCTTTCCAAATGCTGGTGCCAAATGGTACCAAATGTTGAATCGTAATAAGTATAAATAAGCCTCTCTGAAACCTGATTTGACCGTAGGTTCTTTTCCAGTGCCTACCATGCTGCAATTTTTTCTAAGAAATATTCCGCTAGACGAATACATTTTGCGCTCACTTTATGATTATTAAAAAAATTAACTGATTATCAATTTAAAAAATATGTAGGCAAATTACAAAATCTATAGAAACAAGCTCAAACTCCCAGAAAGTAAACATTTTAATCAGGGAATTTACGTCGGACAATAGAGATATGGGAGTGTCGATAATTTTTTTACCGAAAAAAAATCCCTTAATCTAAAGCTGCTTTTATCGGAAAACCCCTCACTTTTCCCGAGCAAGGCTGGGCAAAAATCTAGTTTTATATAATTCTCAGTTCAAATCGCAAGCCAAAAAGAAATATTCGTTTTATTGGTCGCATCGACTTTACATTTATTACGTCGTAAAATCCATGGTGATTAAGAAACTGAATGGTTTGAATTGTAAATTAGGTAAGGATAATACCCTTAGGAATCTCCTCAAAGCGGTATGTTATAGCACATTATCAATTATTTAACTACATCAAGCAGCGAGAAGGTCGCTTCGGTTCCTGTCTCCATTTTTTCCTGTACCAAATTTAGATACAGGAAATTTAATCATTTTTGATTTGCATAATTGATTGTACGACGGTATTTAAAAGAACCTGGCTTAAACGATTTAAACGCATTTGTTGGTTTTGGTAACATAGATTCGGCCCTGGTGGAAACACACAATTCAATACAATAGTTCCCCGAGAAAATATTGTTGGCAAACTACCAAAATATGTTGGTTAATGTATTCTAAATTGGTCTCCGTTGTGCTTATGTTACACACCTCTCCAATGTCGCCCAATTGCCCCAACTCATTGGATCAATTATCTATCTTTCAACATCGAACATTCCAGCACGATGCTGCTCAATGCCAGCTAAAGTTCGTTGACATTCACCCATACCTATTTTTCATCGTACTTTTTGTAAGCAGAGTGTTGGTAGGTAAATGAAAACAATATACTCATTCCCGTGGAGTGCATATTTCGTCACCAGAGCGCTGAAAGCAGCCGAACAAGTAGTATGAAATGCGTGATCGTACAGGTGTAACATTTGGCCCACATGCATATAGTTTGCAGAGTTGTTCTCAGACAATGCACTGGACAGCCGGAAGCACATCCATCGAATCTCATGGGATGGGAAAATGTTGAGCAGGTTATATGTTGGCGCGCATTTTATCGTCAATTTGATCGACGGGCAGAAATTAATTTTCATGTTAAATTCGTTTAATATTTAAGGTTAAAAGAATCTAATAATAAATTGTTGGTCATTGAGAATTAAAAAAAAATGAAACTACGCAATGCAATTGGCTGTTGGAAAGAAAAGGATTCGTTTCTGAAGCAAGGTAAGTGTACGTTTCAATGCTGAAAACCTTTTATTCATTCTAACAAATATTTCTAGTCGTCCTGTAAAGAAGAATAAACTTCTTCAATTTAAACTTAATATGAAAATTAAAAAGGTATTTTTTTTATTTTCAATATGTTGAAAAATCGAATACCTTCCGGCAATGGGGGTAATTTCTTTACCATAGTTCCTTTCCAGAATCAATATTTTTAGCTATTTTTGTCTGCCAGAAGAAAAAGTGAGGAGCATCTCAACTAAATAATTTATGTTTAACTTATTCCAGGTAAAGGTAAAATTCGAGTTCATTTAATATTAACTCTCTGATTTTCCTGGGTTGCTGGGTGATACACAGGCGCACACACTACACATTGCTGTTAATTTCAACTCTTCCAATAATTGACAAAAATTACGTTAAACGAAGCATTGCAATAGTTACAGCACGGTCAAGCAAAGTCGTGCCACACAAAAGTTATGCTTTTACGTGGTGTTAACCACAGTGCTAAAGCAGTCCCTTCTTCGGCGTCATGAAAGAGTGTGTTTCACGGCAACTATCGAAGGTATTTCATAAATATTGCAAGTAGTTTTCATTTTCCCCCGCAATTGGATGCGGTTTGTTTTCACACGACGAAGAGAAATTGACTTGATCTCCGGAAAACTCCAAATTACTCGCCGAAGAGATGAAAATACCTTAGCATAGCATAGCAGCCCAGCGCTGGGTGGTTCAGTATAGCAAGAAATGTTTTATATAAATTAGTACACGTATCTGGATGCATTTCTCTTGGCCTTCGCGCATCGTGCATGTGCACTATGCGCCACCAGCAAAGGCGATCGGGTCGCCGCCAACACTCTTTAGCAACATAAACGCATGCACAGGAGATTTGCAGCACGATTTATGATTACACATTAACACGCGTAGCTATAATTGCTGTCTGCCCTTTTTCCGGCCAGTTTTTCCATTCATTTCGCTCCTCATGCACGGATTTTCTTCCGTTTTTTTTTTGCACGGTTCCACGGTTGCTCAACATCTCGTTCCACTATTGCGTCTGTACTTTTGGCAGTCCGTTCGTTCGCTTCGTAGTGTTTGGTAAAACGTTACAACGGTGTTTAAAGCGACAGGTGCTAGGGAAACCCCCAAATAAAATCACATCACAGCTTCGCCTGAAACCGCTCAACCGAACTGCAATGTTTTCCACGTTCTTCTTGTCGGCGTTTTATTTCCATGTTGTTCGTTTGTTTAAAGGTCTACTATGGCGGAGGTTCTACGCTGGATTGGTAATTGCAGTTCGGGTTTTCACAGGAAGTTCAAATCAAATCACGGAACAATCAAATATTATTTTCCCATATCACAACCACACGCACCGGCTGAAATCACTGTCACATTTCCCCCCTGATTATAGCCTATTTGTTGGCCTGATATGCCGTTGATGGACACTTTTATAATGAGCCACTTTTACATGTCGAATGGTCTGATTCATGGCGGGATGTTCTGTAGAATGCATACGCAGTTAGTTCCGTTTTTATTGTGAGCATCCGTGGATTCTCTGGTCGTCTGAATGCCGGCTATCTACATGACCACTGATCGTTGCACGTTGACCGGAAACAAATCGCACGATCGAAACACGCAATTTCGTTGTACAGTGGAACCATAGGATCCATTCATAATACTTCGTATGTAGAGAATAGCTGAGAGTAAACTGGAGTCGCTCGGTAATGGCTATGCTTGGGCTGCCTATGCGGTGTTCTAGCGTAATCCATATTTTTAATATCATTTACCATGAAAATAAGGTTGCAGCTTCCCAGCACAAACTTGTGGTTAAACACTTTGCTAAGTTTCATGACGAGTTGATGAAGTCGTCGTAGACGAGCACTGTCTAAATACTTTTATATTTTATATCCTGTGTTTTGGCTTTAAGTAGACTCTAGTTGAATCTGTTCACTGCACACTATTCTAGACCGCTAATTTAAATGCTGAATGTTGGTCTTCCAAACGAAACTTTCAACAAAAACGATCATTTCACCACGAACGCCGACAAAGAACTGACGAAGTGGACGCACCGCTGGCCGAGCGCATTGATCACCCTTTGAGTCCGGTGCGTCCGTGCGCACGAAGCGTTACATATTTGAAGCGCCGACCGCGGCCACACCTGCAAGAACGCATACTCGCGTTTCGGACCAGCGCCCCCCCGTGTTTTGGACAGATTTCTCCCCGTTCCCGTCGTCGACAACCGTGAAAAATCATAATAAACCCATGACCGCCAACAAAAAAAGGCTTTCGATGTGATCAAGCTGCTAACCCCCAACGGAACGTGATCCTCGCGAGCTGGGGTAAGAACAACGTCACGGCACGTGCTACCGGGCGCGATATCGAACGTGGGTGATGTCGCATGTATGTCGGTGGGAGTAAAAGAATAGAAGAAAATCTGCGAACTCTAAAACACTTGAGTATTCGCCTGTTAAAATAGAGCAGAGTTTCAGAAGGGGATGTTAGGGGGTTTCAAGCGGGTAGTTCACATTCTGAATAATTGAGTGAGAACAGTCCTGAAAATCCCGAATTAGCTGTAATTCAGCCGAATATGTGTTGCTAGCGATTAAGCAGCGCCGTGTTATTTTCATTCATGAACTTACTTCTAAACATTGCTTTGTTTCTTATAAACGTGTTTAAATATTGAGGATAGTATAACAACTCATTTGCTTCTGAAACATATAATTTGAAATTGTTCTCCCTTCATGTTCATCTAATTTATTTTTAACCTGATCGTAAAATAATTCATTATTTTAGATGTCAAGCTCATTGTTACTATATATAAAAACTGGATTGCATAAGAAATTATTCTTATTAATTACGATTCATAAAAAAACATTTGCTAACATGTTCAGATGTTTCGGTTCGCGTATCCAAATATTCAGAATTCGTCCATTTGCATCCCTTCAGAAACGGCTATTATCCACTGAGCCCCTTCAAAAACGGACCAACTGGATGGACTGTCAAAACAAACAACCGTTCGGCTTCGGTGTGCAAGCAGGATGGAATTCGGTTGCGCATGTGGTGTCATCCTGCTTCCCCTAGTGTGAAATACGGCACTAACACCTGGTAGAGCAACTGTCGACACTAGCCGAGCCGTTGTTGTTGCCTGGTTGGATCAGTCAATCGCAAAATTTGTAGACGTTTGCACGCGCGTGAAGGAGTGGGTAGTCGTCTTCGCCCGTTCTCTGTTTCGTTTTAGTCGGACGCAGTCTGAGTGTGAATTGTTTCGTACCATGCAATAGTAATGACACTTTTTGTCGATACGCGAGTATAAAGCGGTGGTGGAAATAGCCGATTTTTTCGAAACTGGCAAGTTTATTAAAAAATAAGAAATGCCTGATATGACCTGTGTTTGAATCGCATACCAGACGAGTGTACGATGGTTTAAGTCGGGAACATGCATTTAAGTTGGCGATTAAGTGTGTCCCCGTTGAACGCAGTGCAATATCAACCGGTGGCAAAGTATATACAGTCGAATGGCCGTTCAGCGACGTTTATCGACAGTTCCGTAGTGCTGCGATACACCGCCGAGATCCGTCACCCTTCCGCACGACCCTCCGGTGCTGTTTTCATTGCTCGAACACAAACCTGTGCGAGAGCGAAAGAGAGCTTGGCACGGTTGTGCGAAACGCGTGGTTTCACATCGCAGATATGATTCCGGTTTCCATCGGAGGGACACCACAATATCCACTGCGTGTCTAAGCGTGAGTGCGAGGGAGAAAGCGAGATAGCGAAGATGGCAATTGACAGTGTGTGCAGCGTGAAGAAGTAACGCGATGTTGTAGAGGCAGCGCGCGTATACGGCGTACACGCGCATAGCAGTCATCGAGGCAAGCGTTGCGGACCCTTTTCAAACGAGCGTTTGTTTCGGTCGAGTCAGCGAAAGGTGGAGGAAGCGAGAAGGCGAATATCGAAAGAGTGAAAGCACGTGCGGCAGAGCAGACCAGCAGCCGAGCGACGAAAGTGCCGGGGCTCGCTCTCGCACACAAACTGTGGCTGCGGCTTGTCGAAAGAGCAACGGATAACCCAAAACAGAGCGCGCAATGTGTGAATGCATGCGAACGAGTAAGCGCAACGGAGGAGCTACTGAAAAAAGAGAGAGGGCGCGATCGGGAAGCAAAGAAAAGAACAAAACGAAAACAAGATTTCCAATGAAAATTGTCTTTCCATTCTGCCGTTCCGTATCGGCGTGCTTCGCGCAGCACTTGTGTGTTTGTCCCTCAGCATGAGTGTATCGAAAGAACACCGGTTTGATGTTAGATTTTGAATTCTGCGGTGTAAACCTACAATAGGATTTTTTCCGTATTAATAGCTCCCTCACCACCACCGTAGAGCGAAGCGCTCTGGCCAACCTCTTCCGTTGGAGTGTTTTTTTTAACGGAGCGGTGCTTGCGCTTGTGTTTCCGGTTATCAATAATAGTGTCCTCAAAAGTGATGACTAAAGTGCGATCTTCGTGAAGCTGGAAAACCTGTCGAAATTGTGCGAAATTAAAGGCAGAGTGATATTTAGTTAATTTATTGTGGTGATTTATCTGCATTAGAAAATACTGAGCCTACGTGAAGGGGAAAGATCAACGGAGAATTAGTTTATAGTAGTGAATTAATTATAATGATTTCTTTACTCAACAGGTTTCACGAACAAGTTTGTAAGTTTCGAATAACTAGAAAAGAATCACTTACACCACAGCAGAGCGCTTTTGCGATTTGTGGGAGTACAAGAAAATTAACGCGAAAAGTGTAAATAACTTCAAGAAAACGTTAGTCATATTTTGTGTTTGTGTAACCAGCAGTGTGCAAAGATTATCATCGGCCGAAAAATGTAAGTTGACAGGAAACGTTATTCTGAACACGATTCGAATACATTGATTAAACTATTAGTTTAATTAATCGGAAATATTGTTTTTGCTGAGAAATCAAATCTGTAATAACCAAAATTATTTTCAAATTGTTTTCGACGATTTAGTCATCGCAATTTGCAATCACAAACACTGCCACTGTGATTTCCTACGTAAATCGGTAATGTTTGAAAAATGTTTGGAATGCAATAAAGAAGCCAATATTTGGCTGGATGGGGGGATGCATGACTATTACATTGTCTTTGCAATATTAATAAAAACGAATCTCTGTTTACGTGCAATTTTTACCTGGCGATACCGCTTATCCGATTGAAATGGATTTTTTTTGTAAAATAACTTTTTCAAACATGTCGATAGACTATCACATCAAATCAATACCTATTCCTTGGCCCATCGATTGCTGACAAATCACAATGTAAATTTAAAAAAAGGCTTCTTTACTCATTGTCTCACGTGCTTTGGGTCGACCTTAGTGCTTAAGGTTCGCCTTTAAATTATCAGTTAGTAGAACAACTAGCCAGGCTTGTTTTAAATAACGAAATCAAGCGTCAAAGAGACGATAGCAAACGTGGATTTTTCCTTGGCAGCAATGCGCCGGGAACAACCCTAGTACTAAACAAACCAATTGATTATGAACGGTGATTCCAGTAAACAAACGTTTATTGGTTGGAACACGTACGTAAAGGTTTGAGACACGAGTCGGAAGCTGTAAAAGGATTGTCCACCACCAGCTGAATCTAACGCAAAAATAGCCATTTTCAGTAGCTTTTTGACTGATATCATCTTCGTATTTCCTTGGATAAAACTAAAATGTATCTTAAGCTGAACTTTTGAACCTTGAAAATCTAGCGCCTTCCATGTGGATTTTTCCGTGAATAAAATATTTTTTGATAGTTAATTTATTGATTTATCTAATGTTTGCTTCTAAATTTTTGGAACAATAACACATACATGGTTTAATTACGACGAGCTTTTGTTTCAATGTCCTGTATACGAGCACATTATGAGCTGTAAAAGCTTTGTTGTTAGAGTATGTACCATCCACCTCGCCATTGTGTGAAACTTGTGATCGACCCATCCTTATAAATCGATTTAAAAGCGATCCCACATTTGATCCCGGCTTGAGTCGTGTGCAGTACAAAATGGGACAAACGAAATACGAACACTCGCACGTCCCGTGGCTGCTCGTGTATACGTGCCTGTTTCGGTCTTCCCCGTTCTCCCGGACTGTAATAGATTACTAGCATGATTGACTGGGTGGGCGATGATCGTCCGCATCGATCACGTACGTCTCGCCATCGCGGTGGTGTTATGTAGTGTTGAAGAATGCAGAACGGAAACCATCATAACCTGCGCGTTCCGTTCTTTCGCTTCACTGTCCCCCGAGCACGCGTTCCTCAATACTCGGTTTGTCGGTGGCCAGCCATCGCCGAACCGGCAAGCACCGGCGAGCGCGCGGGCACGCAAGAATGCACGGGATCTGGCCGACCTTTTTTTCTCGATCTCTCTGATCTCTGTTCTTCGTCCGTCGGTTTCCTGCCGACCGGTGCTGTCCGCGGTCGTCTGCTCTGCCTTCTTGCTCGCTCTTGCTGCCCCTTGGCCCGGGTTCAGTCGGTAGATGTAGCTGCTACCTGGTTGCTCCTGGTTTTTCGAAACACAACCAAGACACCACCACACTCCGGCATACACCGCCCAAACCTCGGTTGGTTGCTCGGATGTGGAAAAATTATGCCGTCCATCCTTTGACCCACTGCTGTTTCACCAACGCACCACCACGCTTCAACCTCAAAGGGGTTGAAAGCTTCGTTAACCCCGAAAGTCCGACCGGGACTGATGGGATGCTGGATCGGTCGGATTTCATGCCAATAAAGCGCACATTTACTGCCAAAGAAAAGCGCACAAGGGTTAGGTGGACAGAAGGGTAGCAAGGAGGAGGGGAAGGTGCGCTGCAGACAAGTGCAGCGGAGGTGGCATTTCGGATTTCGGATCATTTGCCGTTTTGTGCATGTGCCACATGTGACGGTGCACCATCGCATCACACACAAAGGGATGGCTAAGATGATGTGTGAGAGAGAGAAAAAGAAAGAGAGAAAGAGGGAGCAAACGTGAAGATGATCGAAAAACTGAGACAGACAAGCAGACAGACGACGTGAGACTGAGAAAAGGAGAGACAGAGAGAGAGGGACAGATCGGATGTGATTATGCATCGGCAGCATTTTTGCATTCGGGGCAGGAAAGCAAGCAAGCGCAAGTAAAGGTCTCGCTTTTGTTCAGTGCATCAGAGTAAAATGCACACGCACAAGGTGTCTCACGCACACTGCGAATAGAGGAGAAAATGGACTGTAAAAAAAGGGACTGGGGAGAGTTGCGGGAGACGGAATGGGCAATTGCAAATCCTTCGTGTCCTGGTGATAATTTGCTCATTTTCTTTTTCATTACATTTTTTTACAATAGATGTTGTTGTTGAGTGATTTAAAAAAATTAAATAGAAATGCGAAAAAGATGTTCTTTAAAAAAAAGAACTTATTTAATGTTTTTTAACATATAAATTGACAAAAATAATTAACCGTAATTCAACAGTGGAACAATTGGAACAATGATGCAAATAAGCAAATGATAAACGGATCCTTGTCGCCTTTCAATCGTGTCATCTTGAAATAAGAATTAGAAAACAAAGCGAATCAAACACATAGCGGGGGGGGGGGGGGGGGGGGGGGGTTGGGATTTTACGAAGGAGTAAAAACATGTATACATAGCGGCATCAGGCAGGACGACAGCACTGATGATACAAACAAACAAAATAAGAAAAGAAAATTAAAATCGTCCAAAGCACCGCATGAAGTATGAATACAATCGTCAAGCTGAAAGACCAGAGGGATACGCAGTTTAGTTGATAGAGATGGACGGAGCGAGTAAAAAAAAAAACGGTCGAGATCATCGTGCACGGGAATGATCTTCTTGTTTACTGCATCGCCACGACATCATCCACCAACACACAATTAACATCGGGTGTGTGTTTTTTTCCTGCCTCTTTCGTTCAGCCGTTTCTTCCCATTTTTATTTTTGCTTCACTTCGACGGCCGACGTTCGTCGGCGTAAAGCACCGTTCTCGCTGCCGTGTGTTTCAAGTGGTCGTAGTGTAGGTGCACACACTGCCTGGTGTAAACATGAACATTAAGCATAAGCATAAGCCTTTCTGAATTTTTGTTGTTCCCCTTGTTTGTTCTCTCTCTCTCTCTCTCTCTCTATCTCTCTATCTATCTCTCTCTCTTTCTCTCTCCCTTTTGTTTCGTGCTGAATTTTGCTCTTCCCTCTTACTCTCTTGTTGTGCTCTCTTTTCTTACGTACGCCATTCGTCACCACCAAATCCATCTCCATTCCGTTGAATATATACACAATGTGCTCCAGGTTGCTACGATCGCTGTTTTTGAGGAATGATCGCCTCTGCAGGATCGATCGTTTTCTTAGCTGTGTGGTGTAGGCAATATTAGATTTCCGATACAAAAACAGAATGCCACACGGACGTACGGACTCACAGCTATGAGTTTACCGATCGCTGAAGCGCTTGTTCCCCATTTTATCAGTGTGTCCTTTGCGCGGTTGATGCTCGCAAAAGTGACGTTCATTTCTGCCAAAAGCAATACTCCCCGACATGCATTTAGCTGGAGCCTATCGGTTAACATAAATGTGTTCCGTGTTTCCGATGTTTGGAGGAATGCTTTCGCTAGGTTTTTCTTTCATTGCTTTCTCACTCTGCCCGCTGCGCCTTACATTTTTTCGCGGATGTTTTCTTGCTTCCTATTCTTATCGGGCGATCGCGTTGGACCCCGTGCAGGGGGCCAAAGAGTTTTTCATAAAGTTACGGGCTCATTTTTGTCCGAACTTAATTCTAATTCCTGCCGTACGAGGTGCGGCTCTGCTGTTGTCATAGTTGACCATTTGACATTCGTTAGTCAACGAACATGTTTGTTTGCTATGGACGTAGTTAACGAAGGCAGTATTTTTAACTAAGTTACTGTTCCAGCACATGGTGAGGGTACTCAATTTTGAGTTTATCGAACGTTATGATGCTAAATGGCACAAGGATTTGTCTTGTACTTTTGTTTCACATTATTGGCTACAAACCTACTATAACGTATGGGAAAAGATTTCTTACGACGCGGCCTCTTGGATTGATCACATCCGGCCATTGCCATTGCAAGTGGGAAAAAGAAGAACAGGTATTCAGCCTTTTTCAGCTTTGTGGTTTTGTCAAGGAGATGTATTACGTCGCAAAAATTAAAATCTAGAGTTTATCTCAGACAGGGTCAACCGTTTGATAAATTACAATAATGTTAGATTTGGTTGGTTTTTTATGATCTATGTTGTAATCTAATAACTCGAAGTATTTATAATTAACGGTATTTTTTGGTGCATGCACTGAAATTTTTTAATTTTTTAAATCTGTTCTGTTACTATGTTATGTTTACCAATTGGACTAGCATTCTACATAATATTACGAGTAAAACGGAAATGTACCATTGCTCTATCTCCTGCCCATCTTTAAAACCGCGACCGCTAAGCCTGGGCGTTGCTAGGCGATCTTTGGAAGACTCAACCTTACGGTACTTAAAATACGAGTCCCCGGTTTTCGTTCAAGCTGCCCTAAACGTAGGCGAACAGCGGACAGTAACGAAACGTGGCAAACAGCCGTGGAATAGCCCAGGGGGGGGGGGGGGGGGTTTGGGGTTGGGCGAATTACGTAAAATAAACGGTACAATGATGAACTGGGAGTAATTTCTTGGCACGCGGAACATCTTCACACTGGACGCCTAGAACTTGCAACCGGTCATGACGCTAGTCGGTTTGGTTTGATTGCTCCTCCCTTATTTCCAATGTGTAGTATCCAATGTTAACGCCGAGTAAATGTTATTTTCACCCGCAAAGCAAGCTCCATGCATTGCGATTGAAAGTTTCACTCATCAGTTACCTTCCAACGATCGTTTAGCTCTGTTAATGCGCACTTAGGACGTCTAAACGAACCGTACACAGAAGCTTCCCTTCCTTCCTTTAATTTTGAACTATTGCAGGTGCCTAGAGACCATTTTATATAGACTTTTGGATGTTTGTTTGAACGGCATGCCATAACTATAACTATTTTATACGGTATGTAATTATAACACCCTGAGTTCAATGAACTAAATGGTAACATATTTTCGTGTATTTGATATCCCACGTTCTAGACTTCAAACATCCAACATATTTTTTCTTACTTCCGTTGAACTACCGTGTGATCCTAAAGATTAACATGAATAACCTGAATATTATGTAACGTAATGAATCTTAATAATCTAATTTTGTAATGAATCTAATAATTGTTATGAAACTAATTTTATGTATTGTTAGTCTTTTAACCAATATCCCAAGGGTCACGTCTCGAGGATAACTAACTAGCCTCGATTTCACCACGAATCGAATTTCTACTTTTGAGCCGGCTTGAATAGGTCAACAATCAGTGTCGTCAACAATAAAGCTTAATAATATCTTTCCTTGTTTTCTGAAGATTTTGTTTATTTCTTCAAGTTCACCTTTGAACGGACACGAAGTTTCGCTTCTTAAAATCGCTTCGCTTTTAAGCACACAAAATCAACTTGAAACAAGGGAAGGATAAAACTTGAAAGGTTAAAACATTGTTTTGAATGGTAGAAATTTAATAAACGAAACAAATATGTTGTGTCACATGACACTTAATGCTCTTAAACCCTGTGAGGTTGCTCGAAAAATTCTTGCAAACGCCCTCACTTTTGAAGAGTAAGGAACATAATTAAAAACTTAACAGCATCTCAGCTCTCACATAAAATCTTTTGGTTCCAAATCAGGCTTACAGGAGATATTATTTTTAGATTGAAACATTTCCGGGCTGGTTGACATTGTAATTTTTTTGTCGCCTAAAGATGTTTAGACCCAGCATCGTGCAAAAATCAGATCTATTAGTTTTGCTTCGTCTCGCAACGTGAGCCTATTTTTAGTACTTAACGCTTTCTACGCAATAGCCGAATTTCCATGCGAACCGATGAGCGCCCAATTCTTTGACCGGCTCGGTGGGAAATCTTATTGCAATACCACAGCACAACTGCGCCCGTTTTGGATTACGTGCGTTGGCGAGGATATTTTCTACCTGCGGAAATTATTGCTTTGCTGGTGTGAGCAGACGAGCCACGGGCCGAGGAAGAGGCAAAACCACCGAGTAGCTAATCGAGTAGATGTGTTTGGCGTCATCGGTGTCTGCTGTACGAGGGTACGTAGGTCACATTTATTCGCTTCGCTCGAGTACTACCATCATTAAGCTTCACCGACGAAAACACACTCGATCACACGGAGCAGTCGATGAATCGTTCTGCGGCAGCAAGTGGTGCGCTTTTCTCGAAATAGCGTGTGTCCTTTGGCACGTCTCTTCCCTCCGCTGGTTGTCGACTGTGCTGCTGCTAACAAACCTCCTGGAGTCGGAGGTGATGCGCATTCCGCCACGGCGCACTTCGACGTCACGGGCAGCCTTCAAAAGTTCCATTTCGGCCGAAGCGCATTTCTGTCGGATTGCGACCTTTTTCGCCCGTTCGTATCATAGCTTTTTTTCACCGAAACAGGCGGATGCCCCATGCATATGCTGGTAGTGTGGGACACGAACGGGAATACACGACCGCAACACGTAAAGAACCATCGGCGCCATCTATTGGTTCGATTATACTGACAGCAAAACTTCTGGCAAGCGGAATCCTTTCTCATTCCTCACGGGCGTCGATCGTTGCCAGCGTAGAACGCTTGCTCAACATCTGTAGAACGTGTATGGAGAATTTTTCAATTTCGATCTACTGTTTATTTTTTATTGAAAAACATATTAGATTGCAGTTTATAGCAATGGTTTTGAAATGAACTGATTTTAGATGTAAATGTCAAATTTAAGCAACGAATATTTAGCTTCAATCTGGGCTGACCAATTCATTTGAAGTTTAAAATTATCAATTTACATCTAACTACTTCGTAGTGCAACGAAGGATCTAATGATTCTGATTCGGAAAGCATTCAAATATAAATCACTAGCATTCCCGGTAAAACTTGTTCAACCCTAAAATGTATGTTGTTCGGTATATTTGATTTTAAAGAGCACATTCCAGTCTCAGTTTCCAGCAACAATAACTTCTTGTTCAATCTCAGTCTCAGTTACCAGCAACAATAAGTTCTTGTTCAATTTCATCGATTCCCCCTTTTCGATTGATATTTCATAGATTCTTCCTTACTGTATTCACCTTACTGTGCTTTGATGAATAAACCTTGACCGATAATATGTCACTGACATTGGATTAAAGTAGTGGCCAGCGCTGCATACATACGCGGTTGTTTTTATTAGAGGATTTAAGTTATTTTTATTAGAGTCATGTATGATTCTATTTGGCAACAACAAACATGACAAAAAAAAAAAGATTTTGAGCATTTTTATGGTGTGCTGTTATTTTGTTAAGAACTGTGAGAGCGTACATGCTAGTTTAGTTTGGGTTAGTAAAACTGAGTTTCAAATGAAAAATTTAGATGATTTTATGAAAAATTAGTAATCAAACAAATCTTCAACAACATCTGCTGTTAAGTTTAAGCTTAATGTGTGGAAAGTTTCAGAAGCAACGGTGCAGTATAGGTCGAGTTTTGAGTTAAAAACAAAAGCTAAAATATGTAATAGATCATCAAAATATATGATATATTACATACGTTCAAAAAGATTCTCAAATTACGATTTGATGGTAAAATGTAGTTCAACATGTATGTTGCTATCAAATTATCCATTTTTTCAGTAATTAGACTGCTTGAACTATGCTGGAATGCAACAGTATTTTAATTTAAACTCGAATTTTATGTACGCTTACGCTTCAATTCCGTTTGATTCGGTTGTGAAACGAAATTGTATTGTTAACTGTTTGGCGTTACGCGTTGCTTAGCGTTACATTTGTTCCCTGATGATTTTTTCTTCGTTAATTCCCAACGCGAATGGAATCGCAACAAGACAAAGTGCACTGTTGTACTGCTACCACGTTGACAATTGTAATTGGTTTGAAATAACTGGCGCTTTATGCATAAATTGCTTAATTAAAAGAGCATGGTTTTTCGGAGCTTTAACTGAATCCAATCCGCGAAAGGAAACATCACAGATCGAGAAAGATGTGGCATATTTATCGCCTTCACCCAGTGCAACACAGAACAGTCACAAGTTGTTGGCCATTTTGCTCTTGTTTTATCTTAGCAAAACAATTGTTCAAAATGTCGATGCATGTTTGCCGCCGTTTTGGTTATTTCCCCTTTTTTGTTTCCGTGTCGCATATTACACTTCTGAGCGAGGGTTCGGGAGGGAAAATATTTACGGGCAAACCGCCTCGAACCGCCACTGGTAACCCAGGTGAGGTTAGCTGCTGCAACGGCCGCAAACCCAGACCATCAGTCAATCAGTGGAAGAAATGTCTTCACCCAAGCATGGACTGAAAAGTAAGCCACGCGTTCAGATCGTGCCAGCCCCTTCGGCTCGTACGGGTAACAAGGGGTTGGGGCCACAAGGGAGGGCCTTGAGGGTGATCATTCGGTGAACACGGTTGGCGGTGGTGGCTTCGCAAGGTAAGTTCCAAAGCGCACACCAGGGAGGTTGTTTTTTTTAAGTTGTTGCGCGCTGCTCCTTTCGTTCGGCTCGGAAAGCGAACTCAGCAAAAGAGCCCACAAATCGACGCATGTCGGTGGTGTTCCCTTCGACGAAGAAAATCATGCCCAGCGCGCGCGGGCATCATGCTTTTCCTTCCCGCTGCTCGGCGGTGAGAAAGCTGCAGAATGAATGAAATGTGTTTGTACGGGCAGAAATGAGATCATCGTGCGAGCCTTGGTCGAGCGAACGGAAGTGAAAGAGCTCTCGTTGCGCTCATTGTTGGGATTCGGGGGATATCTGATTTTTTTTACTTCTCTTTCGTTTCTTTTCCCACTAACCCCTGGCCGGGCCATGTCGCCCTTTCTCAGGGCTAGTGGGGTGCAGAGTTGGATGTAGGTATATGTTCTCGGCTACTTCCGGATAGACTGAGGTAAAATAATTTTACCTAAACTACCTCGAAGACGCTGCATTGGCATGACCAATTTTAAACGAAAATAGTGATTTTTGTGCAATTTATTTTCCTTTATTCTATTTCGTATGAATCGATTCAAACAACCATCAGAATGAGCCCTTTGATGATTAACCTTTGAAGTGACTTAACATCAGGAAATAGTTTAAAAACATACTACTTAGAATACATTACTTAAAGAGTTTGAAAATAATACGCCTATAAACGATTTTTGATAAAAGGTAGGTTCTATTATTAGGCTCATGTGTTCACGTGTTTGTAAAGTACTTTATGTTGCGAATCACAAATAGCAAGAAAGGAAGATGATATTTTACCCACCTGCAGAAAACCTTAAGCAGCAACAAAAAGCAACCACAAAAAAAAACCAGACTGGGACCTGATTGAAGAAGTGAACGAGCGCACATTGGGCCTGAAAATTGACGTAAAAATCCTGAGTATCGATTGGGAAGCGGTACAAGTGTGAGAACGGGCCCGACTTTTGCCGTTACCGGAGTTTGGGGTTTTAAAAGATGGCGTATGGTGTTATGATTTTATTGTTTCTAGTCTTTGTAATGGTTTCTGTTGCGTTCAAAAGTTTTATAATTTACATTGCTGTTTATATAATGAAGATAATGTTTTATTACTATGTTTTTTTTTATATTAAATAAATTTCTAGTGCATAATTTTTCATCCCACCTGATACATGCATTTTTACAAGCTGATGATTAGTCAAAATAAATCATGAATATATTGTTCACATATACTTGCCGATTAAAAAGGACCATCAGCGTCATCAATAGGAAAGGACCATTAGAAATCACACTTCTTCGCGATTTAGTAATAGAAGCGGGAAGGGAAACGGAACACTTTAGCTCTACGACACCGATTGAGTAGATCGATGCAAAAAAAAGGTCAAAGTTGGGTTCTGGTGGATAGACCTGCAAAAGAACAAACTCCGGCACCACTACCTCGATTAGTTCCTAATGCTGTCCTGCGCCGAACGACATGACGCTCTGTGCTTGCTACGGCTGTATTTGTGTTCCTAACCCGTGAACGTGTGCGAATGAGAGAGCGTGCGGGAATAATTTGAAGTTTTCACTTATCGTTTTCCCCTATTTTTGTCCTGCGAGACCGTTAGGGGTTTGCTCCTTTGCTGAATTCGATGCCCTTGCCAAATCCTTTAGGCACAGAAGTCCCGACAATCGGCGGTTGGCGTTGCAAGGTATTTCGTTTTTGGTACGCAAGTGTGAAACGGTTTTGGTCGTTGGAGACAGTTAACTGCTCCTGCTGCAACAGACGAAGGCTGTGTTAGAGAGGGATTAGCGACATTTTTTCTGCTATTTTGAATAATTCTCTTACAACGGCTTTCTTGATTGGAGGAACTCGATTACAAATGGAAAGTGATAGTATGACATGAACAAAAGCAGAAAAAATGCAAACAACATTAGGATAAGGCAGTTTTATAACATTTTCTAAGAACAATAATTTCCTCTTTAAAGTTTTGGCTTTGTATTGCGTCTGAGATGCACGGTGTAGTACAGCAGAAATAAGTTAATTAATTGGTCTATGTGTTTTAATTATTCATTTCACTACACGGAAAATTTTAGAATTCTTAATCAAGTTGGATCGAAATTTCGTCGCGGCTGCTCAAGATTACCCGAAATGTTGTTATGGATATTGTTAGTAAAAAAAGTCCAAAGTCAAGCTAAAAACCCAACATTAACAAATAACTTGAATAAGAAATGTCGTATGAGATGTGGAACATGTCGTCTATAACCTTCTGTTTGATAATCTAAACCATGTAGCCCAAGCGGATAGGTTGCATGAGTTCAATATCTGTTGGAAAAATGCATTAAGCGTGCTTTACAGTAAAATTTGATCGGCCGTCTAAAGATGGGCACTGTTGTGTGTTTCTGTAACTCTCACCTTTTTCCCTGTGCCAGTCTCGGTGGTTTCCGTCTTCATTGCGCGCGCTATAGCCCTCTCACTTGCATGCTCGCGCCTCGGCCGGGGCGGTGCTAATGCTGCTGTTGCTGCTCAATAGTAGTACAAGTCCCATTGTGTATGTGTGTTGTACAACGACCGGGGGAACGAGAGGGTAAACGACTACCGCGACTGCCGTACTTTCAAATTATGCTATCGCTGCGTGAACCTTTGGGTGGGAGTTCAGGTTGGTAGGGCGATAATGGCTGCAGGGGGTGCGAGGGTGGGTGTACGGCTGGTGGGGTGTTGGTAGGAAATGAATGAAACGATGAAATGCCCATATATGTGTGCTACTCATCTCACTGTAAGTTTTCCATTAATTATTTAATTTTTTGTACTTGCACTTTTGTACACTCACCTGTTTGATGAAGTTACATTTGACATTTTTAATTTAAAAAACTGAAAATATGTGTTGACAAATTGTGAACTTTATTTCATTCTCATACAATCTCCTCGCTTTGCTCTGTAGCTTCTTATTGGAAATAGTTATTTTGCACTTTAGTATCAGTATCATATAGTTTCGTAAATCGAAATTGGATTGAAAAAATCCTGAAGCAAAAATTAAAGCTGTTTGGTGTGGTGTTGTTTATCACATTATAGTGGTACCAGCTTTTTTTTTAAATTGCAGAATTATAATAGAAACATTTTTGTATTATCAACAGCTAATTCTGTTAATATTGGATCGCTCATAGGTGTTTTTAAACATATTGCTACAGATCTGGACTTCTGTGCATTGTGTAATAATGATTTTAAAACTCATTTATGAATAGTTTTGATGAAACAGATAACCAACCATAATAATCAACCAAACCAAGCTTAATGAATGTTTCAATTCAATCTGTGAATTGTTGATCAGGTTTATCGATTTTGAAAAACTTTAAATATTTTTTTCTAAAATTATTAGAGATTTGGAATGTATAATTGGAATTGAGGAATGGAAAGCCTTATGTGCTGCACTGTTACAGTCATTGAGTCAACCATGTTTGATAGTTTCATGAAGATTATTGCTATAATTAATTTAAATGTAATAATGTTATTATTCTGTCGGAAAAAGTTTTTTCTGATTTCTGAATTTGGTTTTGTTAATAAAATGTAAATTAAAATGTATTGTTAAAAATATTTACGTTGTCGGTTTTCCGAAACATTAGTTTGATACGAAATAATCTCCCATGAACTATCTCTAAATAGTTCCATTTGTTTGTTTTTGTTTCTTTCTCTATTTTACGAGGCGCGCGAGAGCCATCGCCTGACGCCACTCTAGAGAAGAGCACCTTAACATTCACTTTACTTACACCCGAAAGTGGCGCCCTTCCCGTCTTCGATACGCAATACGACGTTCTCAATATGCGTGAAGAAACGGTAAAAAGAGCCACCGGAGCCGTCGTCGCCGAGCCTGTCGCGAGAGTGAAAGAGGGCCTTACTGTCGTCTGTTGCATATGTACAGAAGACCGAGAGAAATAGAGAGATGCCGGTTGCGAGAAGAGGGGAGTATGCAGCTGCTTTCGTCACGGTTCACAATTCCCGTCGAACCCTCGTTTCTTTTTCCGCCTTCGCCATCATCGGAAGAAGCGCAAACAAACGCGCTCGCCTTTCACGTCGTCGTCGTCGTCGGCGTTAGCAGCAGCGGCAAGGGCAACGGCAGCGGCGGCGTTGGTCTCTTGGTCCGACTTCCGGGAGTGTCATGTTCTACGTCGTGCCCGCTGATGACGGCGGACGACGTGCAGCCTGCCGGCCTGCCTGGTCGACCGGTGGAACATTCGTTGTTCTCTCCACTCAATATCCACACCCGGTGGCACACAGGGGTCAATCGATGTCCGGTTTTGATAGCAACGCAATGCGCACATGGACCCAACGGACGTCGGTGGTGTTATGCTGTGTCCAGGACAGCGTCACCGAGACAGCCCCCGCACCAACCAACCAGCGCGATTCGATCGCCAACTCCCCAGATAAGCGCACCGCATCTACCACGGCTAAAAAGGTCTGAAAGCAGGCTGTTGTGGACACCCTGTCGAGTACCGTTGGGCCGTAGACACTGCACGCATGAGGCCCCTCGCTCCACCCGAATGGTGACTTATGTAAATTAACCTCTGAACCGTTCGTCGTTTGTGTGTTCGAACGTACGCCTCCGATCGCGAGTTCTCACCAGGTTGGAAGGCGCTGTGCCCGGTAGTTGCTCTACCATTCGCGCTCCATCGTTATACACTCGCCACTGAATTTGGGCCGGCGTAGACTTTTACCCGTAATCCAGCCGGTTTTGGTGTAGGGTAAAACAGACATCTGGCACACGAGACCTCGCACATCTCAAAAGGAGAGGAGGAATTGCTATGCTATGCAACTACTATCAACTCGGTTCTGTTGCGTTACTGGTCAAACTTATGACTCATCAGACCTAAATGCACCCTTTGCTTCTGTATTTTGGATATGCTTTTGGGTGTAAATATACTTGTTATAGTGTTTGTGATATTTGTACTTTCAATCTCAGCAGCGTTCCGAAAAATGTGCAGTTTTGGATTCTAAGAAAATCCTTCTTTTGGTCGCTTAAAATGTGGCTTTGTTTCGGAGATATTAAAAAAAACTTGTAAAAAGGGTCAAATCGACCCAAAAGGTGTTTGTGTTAAGATTCTCGGCTATCTTGGGGCTATTCGGATGTTGTTTAAAATTGAAGATCTTCCAACGGATTGATATTGATACTTGCTAACCTGGATATTTACAACCTGGTGCTTCAGTGTGCTGCTTTTCTATGAACTCATGATTCTAAGTCATGTTAAAGATGAAACTGATTAATGTCACAACTAACCCACCATGCCTGAAACAACGTGTAAAAGCTTCACATTAACAATGAGGAATTTCTTCTTGGTAACGGGCCAGATTTGAAAATGACTTGCAAGTAATTTTTGTATGGTTACAATTATTGGAATCATGATTCTTAAGCGGCTGATTGAAGGTGCCTTAACACTCCAACGTTGTTTGGGTCAATTTGACCCATTTGTCATTTTCTCTATTGAATATCTCGAAAACGAAGCAACAGTTTAAGAAACAAAAAGAGGGCTTTTCTTAGAATCTAAAACTACATGTTTTAAGTATATTTTTGAGGTTTTAGGATCTACTAATTTCGAGAAAAGTCTATACTATACCTATTTCTACCAAAACGGGTCATTTTGACCCCAAGCCTTTTAAAGTGTTATTACTACGTCGATTTCAAACATATTTACAAGCACTGTACAGTGTTTGGAAGGTACATTTGTTGTCTTTCTTTCTGTCTTTTAAAACATTTTTTGGTATCAAATGCGCAAGCACCGGACACAGCATCATTTCTACCGAGGTAGCGAGAGAAGAAGGAGGAAAAGAGGAAATCTAAAAACACCAAAAACAAAGACAACAAATGTATCTTTCAAACCTCGTTTACAGATCGCGAATATGTTTGAAAATGACAAAGTTATTACGCATGGGTCAAAATAACACGTTTGGTCAAAATAGGTATATTCCTAAACCCCTATTAACCCCCTATACCCCCCTGATGTTTGAGTGTTAATACACGCCATATTCAATTTACGTTGACTGACACTATTCATTTTCGTTTTTTCGAGCATTTCGGTTCCATTATCCGAATGTATATCTTTCAACTCGGGATAATTATAAAAACGAGAAAAAAAACGAGATAATACAGGGACTTCAATCTGTGAGAAACAATTTTAAGGCATTTTCTGAAATATACTGAAAGAGTGAAAGACATTTTTCCTTTTGAGGGATTATATTGGCATTACAATATTGGGATTATTGTGAAAAGTTTCAAAGGAAAAAGAACCGCTATGAATTCTCTGAAGACTCCTTAGAGGCGACCTGGTGCGACACCAGAGGACGTGCTGTTTCTGGAAGGTAATGCAAGTGTTTACTGGCCGATGACACAGGCACACATGTGTTTAACCGCTTCGTAATGACGAACCTATTTGATCCTGATTCTGTCAGGGGAAAAGATGACTCTTGTCGGCGGAAGGAAGTGAAGGCCTCGATTTGACCCGCAGTGGAAAAGACAGAAAGAGAGAGAGATGAAGAGCGCAAGCGAAAGATAGAGAATGTGGCATCTGTCATTATTTTGGTAGTTCATGGGGGGTTTGAGTTTTTCGGAGCTCATCTTCCCGGTACCAATAGGAGTTTTATAACGCTCTGCCCTGTCATTACGGGCGGGTGTGCCCTGTCTGCCCTGTCTGTCCCGTTGCATGCAGGCTTCTTGCGCTGTGCATCGAGCAGGGGCACGCTGTATGTGAATGTATGTATGGGTTGGTGATGTTCCGTGTGCACAGGGCTCGGCGGCACGTGTGTGTCTCGGTAGTTGTGCCCCGAAACACGCTTCCCCGGGATGGTACGCAACGGATATGGAGGATCGTAGGGAGTAACCATCCCGCGCGTCCAGATTGAGCCTGGCCCAGGCTTGGCTTTGGGTATCGGGTTTTGGCCGCGCACTGACCCTCGTGCTTTCTGTCCTGCGCTTCCACCACAAAAAGCGGGCTGTATGTACGCTTCGCTCACTGCCAAAGACGCCGTTTCGGATGCTTTATCCTGCGTTTTCGTGTGTTGATCCCTTTCCATCGTCCTTTGGTGATGGCTAGCTCTCTTTTTCTCATTCCCATTCTTGTTCTTTCCCACCACTACACTGAAAACGCATCCGGTGTCGAGTGCAAACGCCGCAAACGTCTCATGCCGCCGTACCTAGCCTACCCCACGAAAGGGAAAACGCATTCGAGGAAGGGAGCATATACACCCAACCGGCATATCCGTCCTGCGTGGTTGCCCGGTTTTTACCGACCGATATCTCCTTCGGCTGCTGGAGGAGCTGATGTGTGTTCCGATTCGTGCAGCGATGCACGTTCGTCCAAATCGACGCCAAGTGTTGCTCGTGAGTACGGTGAACGAGACGGAGGGGGCCCTCTCTCGGGGAGTGTTGGTGGTGTCGGTTTTCCATTGCCACCACCCTTTGCATACCAACCATCCAGCGCATCTTCATCTCGATCTCGACGTTGGCGGTGTATGCATTTGTTTTGGTTTTCAGCCTGCAGATGAGGATTGCATTTCATGTAGCATAACAAAAAACTCAGGTTTGTTGTTCATCCTAATTTTTGCGATTTCATCAAAGCGATCGTTTTTACACATGTTTCCGTACCTTACCGCGTTTGATTTAGCTGAAACAATAAATATTAAACGCTTAAATGTGCAACGAGAGTTTTAACGAAACGTTTTCTGACAACGACGAACGTTGGCTAATCCAAGTTTTGTTAGTATTTGATTTGTAACAAAAGAGTTTTTTTTTTATTTCATCAAGAACGGACCGTGCCTAATTGCCTAACAAAAGAGTTGTTGGAAATGGTTTTCTACCGGAAAAGTTTTTACTCACTGACGCTGTCTGAAGGGAAACCAAAATGCTGTTTCTACACTGATGTAATAAGGTGCAAATTCTTTTGCAAGAAAAAAGCTTAGTTTGTAAAGTTTGATACTTTTGTAACTTTCTTAGGAACTAATGGTTTCAGTCAGAAAAGAAGTTGTCCAACAAACCGTCACGATGGATTCTCCAGTGAAACCAGTTCCATGAATCATGTTTAATTAACATGGTTTCTTAAAATTTTCAACGAGACTCTAAACTATGTCTACAGCTGACTAAATGGAAAAAAATTTCCTAATGTCTAATTGCACTAATCTTCCAAGTACACGAGGAATGTGAGAATGAATGCGTATCAGTGCTTATACATTGGCGGATATAGATAAGATAATGTTAATTTTCGCTTTTTCGCTGGGCTGTACGGAATTTCCCCGGTATCGTGGGCAAGGGGCGAGCAAGCCAAAAAGTACTCTTCGCCAGTGTGTCAAGCGTTTTGCTACATTGTTGTTATTTAATATGCTTCTTTGAGTTTGAGCCTTGCGTCCATATCTAATGTGTGTATCGAATGTGTCTATCGGTCGACACGCAGTGCAAACAGGATTGCTTTGAATGAATGTGCAGTCGCATCACATCTTTGTCGTCATTCCGTTTTAGCGTGATATGAACTTTTTGAGGAACATATTTTCCCGTTTTTTTGTAACTTGTAGAAGATTACAATAGCTTCCTGAAAATCTCCTGACGTTACAACAGTTTTCGTCAAACTTCCGCATCCGCGGAGTATTGAGCAATTTTTTTTTTAATTCATGTGTCACACCTGCCACGAAGTTCGTGCGTCGTTTCATGGAGCGTTGCTTGTAGGTTTGAGTGTGCGCGAAGGCGACGCGTTTTCTTTGATCTCTGGCGGCACGGGTGGATTTTTTTTTGCACGATGTGTTTGCAGTCTAGCGATTTCCAATGCATTGGAATGAAAGTGTTTCAGTTTGAAACTGCATGGTCCAATGACTAACTGACTTTGCGTTTAACCCCTGCTGAGCGATTTCACTTGTCAGCCAACTCGATCGTCAAGATGAGGGTATCCATTTCAAATGTTTTTAGTCCTGAGAAATCTAGGTTTATCTTTTATGATGGCCCTTGCTAGCAATATTGAATTATCAATAATTCATGTTTTGTAGTTAGTTAATTTAGTATATGGATTTTACCTTCGTTTTTATTTATGATCACACTTTGACTGAGGTTATATCCTCGTTAAAACCTTGCAAAATAACCGTGATTTTGTTTGGATTAATTCACACAATTTTCCCTTCTTTCTCGCTTCCTACACTCAGTCTTGCCCTGCCGTGGTTGTTGATTAAGGAGGAGGGGGTGGATTGGCGTGCTTACTTGTGTGGCAAAATCCATTCTTACGGAACGTTGCCCCTTGCTGCCCTCAATTTTAGGTTATACCCATTATCGAACCGTCTCTGTTGGCCACCTTCGCCAGCTTCGTGCTCCTGTTCCTTGTTGCGATTAAACCTTGGCACTTAGTCAGTCAGTTGATTATGCTACCCGAGAGTATTAGGTTTTGCTGCCGAGATGATGAGGTTTTGTGTGAATGTATATGTCTTGGGGGAGGATAAGATGGACGAAGCGGTGTTGTGTATATAATGCCACTCGCTGTAACCCCCTGTCAGGGTGTGTTGGCTAAAAAAAGTTAGATATTTATCAACTATATTCCCTACATGATCGTACGATTTATTTTCCAAATCAATCGCAGCCAACTGGCTGGGTTGATATTAAAACAAATATATATATTTGTGAAACTGGTGTCACCGATGAACGAACAAAACTCATTTCGAAAGGATTTCCAACAAGCAAATTCTTGTCACACCTCTCAACCCGCTAGAAGAAGGAACTGAATCTGTGGCCGTCTTGTGCTGATAAAGTATTTTTCTACTCCGCGAGCAACTCGAATGACAGAGCTGATTAAAAATAACGCATTGGCTAATTAATCGCGATCGTCGTAATTCAAAAGCGTTCGCTCGTGTGTTTTTCGAGTAATAATGAGCCAAGTGTGCCTTTGCGGCTGTGTGGTGCTCTCTCTGATGGCAACTGTGCGCGGAGAGAAGCGCCAAAGTGCGAGAAAGAGAGAACCTACGAGCGAGCGAGACGAACGCTTCCATGGAATGCTGGCTGTGCCTCCCTGGCCGCGAGGAGCAAAAAGGGAGGAATGTGAGCCAGCGCACACAACGAGGCGAAAAAGTGGACAAAATAAACGTAACAGAACTTCGGATCGAAAAGTGCGATAAGAAGCGCGTTTAGAAGAATATAAAATAGGCGTTAAATAAAATGTATCGCTTTGGTTGGTGTGTTGTGGTCGTATTGATAACGGCATTTGGTGTCAAACACCGGCTGTGGTTGACTAAAGCTGGCACACTTGCTCTCAAGTGGCTCGGCAGCCGGATTGACGAAGGCTCCTCCGAGATTCGTTTTATTATAAACTGTGGCAGAGAAGGTCCATTGATTTCCTCAATGTTTCCTTTCCACAGTCGCCAAGTGTGCAATGAATATATCCGCATGTCGCAACAATCGTATTACATCCGATTTGGCAACACTGACACCCAGTGTTTGTTTCGTTGTTTCCCCACGCTTTCCCGAGCTGAAGCATCGAATCAGCATCACGTCCGATCGTTGTGAAGGGTTCAGAGGGTTAGTGAGAGGTAGCGAAGAGGTGGTTGAGTGAGGTGTGGGGGGGGGGGGGGGGTGGATTTGTTGGAGGGTGGGTTGCTTGGCGGAAGGCAAGCGTGTTTTTATGAAGGGGGGAGCCGGGTGCACACCAACCTTCGCTCGCGGTGTGTGAAGTGTTTTACTATGCTCAGCAATTTCTTCAATGTCGCACACTTGCTGGCTGCTTATTGGTTTTGACTCTTTCGCGTTCTCTCGCGTGCTGGGGAGCCTGCCTGCCTGGCTGCCTATGCATATGCTCTGCTCACTCTCCTGTTCCCGATTAAATTGCTGTTGCTCGCGGTACTGAGAACACAGATCCTCTCTTTCTGGTTCGGGCACTGTTCTTCTCGAACAGTAGCGTTGCGCTTCTCCATCACGTATCTCGTAACGTTGAACACGCCAGCAACACGCGAATATGGCTGATGGGACAGGGGGCGGGGGGGGGGGGGGGTGGTTTGGTTAGAGACTGTTGGTGCTGTGCAACGGATGGTAGCAACCCTGCTCTCTTCTCTCTCATCGAGTGCGCTTCCTGAGTATAGCCAGCAGTACATGGAGCCACTTGTTTTTTTTCTTCTTTTTGCTAGCACTATAGGGCCCCAGGTGGATCCAAAAAATTAAATATAAATCAAAAATGCATTCCTATGTTTAAACATTTTAAGGCTTTTAAAAATGTTAAATTATTGATTTTTCATATGAATAGTGTTTGCAGAGGTGCGGGATAGCCGAGCGCGTACGTCGGCTCGAACATGACCCACGATGGCGTGGGTGCGAATCCAGCCCGGACCTTCCTCAGGAAAGGAGATCCAATTGATATACCGTAGATGTAATGTCAGTATGGTGAAGTTATATCTCCTGATTTTTTTTTTACGACTTTTATTTTGGTACTACACAACTCTGACTATGTATATTACAAGGTCATCTCATTACTTATCTATAAGAGCATAGCCCCATGCATTTCGTATTGTTTTCGATTCAATTTTGTTCGGGTTGTACTGCAAACTTATGTTGATAGAAATTATGAAACATCCGACCGATTGAGCCTATTGGTGATACTTTTCACTCTTCTTACTATTTTTAAATTTTTACTCTGTAGTATTTTATTTATATAGTCCTGGAAAATAGAAAAGATCCCCTGAAAATTCTAAGTGGTTACATCTGAAATATGAATTATCGTTTTAAGGCAATGCTTTCAAAACTCCGCTCTAATAAACCTTAATATTTGAGCCTCATTTGTTTTTGTTTGTGATTATTCTAGTTAAATTGTCTAGTTAATTTCAAAACTACCTATTATAAGTTCAAAACTACCTATTATAAAGTCTTTGATATTTTTGAAAAGTCTGCTAGGTCCTATGAATCCTGCGGAAGCAATAGAGAAAATTGAAACAAACTGCGTTTTTGCTAGGGAGCCAGCCCATAGTGCGCGAGTGGGGAAAGGAAACTGCCACCGTCGCCAGCGGGTATTGGTGGAAACGCAGTGACGCTATCGCTTCGCTCCCGTTCGTTTTGCTTTGCCCGCGGATAGCTCCACTTTGTGGCACGTTCGTCCGGCTTCACAAAGTGCGCGACAGCAGCAACGGCAGCAACAGCAGCAGCAACAGACCTTCGAGCAGCGGGAGAGCAGGCAGCAGATGTGTTTTGGTTTGGATCGTGTGGCCGGCAACGCGACGCGCGTCTTTAGTATCCGAAGCATGAAGGGTGGAGGTGGCCGTAAGAGGTATGCCAGTGCACGCGAGGAATACGCCGAACGAGAAAAGACGACGGCAAGCCGGATCAAATGAGCGAGCGACCGAACGAACGAACAAACGAACGAACGAAAGAACGAACCGCCGGGCGGACGCTGTGTAGGCACGACACACGGCCTCACGGACTGACGGGGCGCATGGAATGGAATTACGAAGAAATCGTTCAGCAACGGCGAGAGATTGTGCCGATTCAGTCGATAATTGCGCGGCCGCTGAGGTGAACGCGCGCGCGCGCTCCAGAGAAGCAACTCGTGCTTTGGCCCCAGAGTGTTCGGAACAAGTATACGGAGAACCACGCGCGTGCGATATATACAATATTTCGCGTGGCGGCCCCATCGTTCGAGTGGAGCCGTTGTGCCGGGTTAGTACTACTATTGTTGGTGTAGGAGACAGTCGCTGATAGTCAGATAGTGGAAACGGTCCGGCGGGGATGCGGAGCGCGATGGAGGTCGGTCGAGGATAGAGGGAAGGGATGCGTGTGTGCGGTCGGTTACCGACCGCGTGTTTTACGCAAGCGAAGCTCCAACCCGCAGCAACACCGTGCTGTTTATAAATTTTTCGGAGTGCTTCACGTTTTTGGTTAGCCGTTGGTCATTTAAATATTGTTCAAATAAGCTAAGCGGTGGCAGCTTTTGCAGCACCGTTAGTGTACACTAGGGCCGAACAGTAATTGTCTCTCAAATGCATGTGCGAAATATTCCATCTGAAGCATTCAACAAAGGGTTGTGCAATTACGGTAACGTTCTTTTTATTCGAGCAATTGTTTGATCATGTGCAAATTTTATATTTGGCTCATAAAATTTTTGTTTCCCTGTTTACTCAATTTACTTACTCGATTTAGTGCAATGTTGTTTATGTTTTAGACTTTAAACTTTTAAGTTCATAACGATTTTATTCTGCTTTCTTTTCCGTCGTGACATTCCCTTTGAATGCATTGCTTTTTATAACCGCTCTTAAGTATAATTTTCATTAAGAAACAATATTGTCATAGCACAGAAGGGACAACAAAATAATTGGTCTAAGGGACATGTAATCGAATGATGTGGCTAGTTATTAGTTTACGGTCAATGAATCCATATTTACAATGACCCCCACTCCGAGGGTGATCGATAACACTTTTGGCCAATTTTATTCATCGCCAAGCCCAGCGCGATCACTCCGGCATAACGATAAAAACAAAATCGCACTGACACAACGTGCATTAGAGGAGCAACTCAAGCGCCTTGCGTTTCTGTTGGCAGCAGGGAGGGAGAGAGCGTGAGAGAAGCAACGGGGAAGAGATGGCTCCAACATGACAATAGTCTAGCGGACACGGGAAGGCGTCTAAATTTCCGTTCGGAAAGAGCTTTGCAAAATCGTCTGCACAACCACCATAACCATACCACCGTTGCCGGGGGTGGCGATGGCTGCACCGGTAGGGCAACAAACACCTTACCGCACCACTAGTGCGTAGTGTGGCCGTATATGTTTCGTTGGCGATTATCGACACTCGAGCGCCCTCTATTTTGACGATGGGACATAGTTGATACGAGATAATTGTATGGAAGCGTGTCGGGCTTTGCAATGCGCGGAGCTACTACACCAAGGTTCTTGTCATCGGTCGGTCGGTCTAGTGGACTAGGCCGGGGCGTCATGTGTGCAGATTGGTATGATCATTGTCTCAAATGCCAAAGTGACAAATCGGTAGCAAACGTTAATAGGTCGGAATTGATCTCGAATTGTTTCTCATAGATCTCTGACTCGTGCTTTGCGATGTGTCTGGTTGGTGTTGCGAATAACCTAAATTCCGACAGAACCTGCTAAAATTTGCAATGCAAATTCAAAAATTCAATCAGTCAAACATTTTCCCTCCGTAATTATTTAATTGCTTTTGATACATTGCTAGACATCTTACATCTTTGAAGTTATAAAAAACTACCGTGCATTGGGTTGGATGGATGGACATCCATAGTTTCAACGTGAGATCACATTTCAACATTCTTTACAAGCTCGTATTTGTACACTGCAGTGTAAGAGCGTAGGGTATGAATCTTTTCAAATGCGTAAACGACAGTTCACGGAAGCACGCGGTGGTTGGAGTTGCGGTGATAATGGTGTTATCATAGCATTCTCAATACGTTCGTTAATGTCGCGTCGACCATAAAGCTCAAGGGTGTATGTAAATGTTTTACTGGCGCAATGAAAACTTGTGCTCGAAGAAAAGTCTCGTAGCATCCAGGGTCGGTAAACCCGGGTAGTTTTTTGCTTTGGAAATTATTTTCTTCCCTCTTTTTGAAGTGTGGCACACACGGGAAAACATACACATGCACAAACATAGCGAGAATAAAAGAAAATGCATTCCACTTGAAAGGGTTTGCAGCTTGGGTTTATAGTGATTTTTGTGATATTATCTCCGTTCTGAATATCAAATATATTCTGTGCTTTTACTATACTCCTCCACTTGAACAGCTAAAAACCAATTATCATTTGGCCTCGGTTGCTAAGCAGCTAATGGACGCTCCACTGACGTGGCCGTATATCATTTGTGTGATTTCGTGTCGCTAGAATTAAAGTGTATCATAGCCTCTAGATTGGTTTATAAGCAACTATCAGGGCTGAGCATGTATGCTTAGTATGTGCCGAAGTTTGCTTTCGTATTACGCTGCATTTCAGTTTGATTTTCAACCATAGTCCAACATTTTAGTTTCTCGCTGTAGACCATTTGGATACCTTCGCAATTCGTTTGTTAAGTGATTAACAATATCACTCAACTTAAGATGGGAATTATTCAGATCCGTCCTAAGTAAATTGATTTCTACTGAGTTGAAAGAAAGTTATAATACATTTTACAATACAATTTCACTTATCATGAAAGGCTTGTTATAACCTTGTTATAACAACAACTAAATTCCTCAAACATAAGCTATTTTATATCACACATAGGGTTTTTTTTTCTTGTTTGCGTTGAAACCATCTGTACGCTCCATTAATAAATTGAAAAAATGAATACTCGAAAATCGCCGGTTTACGCAATAAAACTATTGATCACATTCCCCTTGCGCTGCCCCAAGTTCATGTCGTGGATCCCACGGTGCTTTTCACAACTCCTACGTGTTTTCGAGTGCAGCTTTTTTTTTGTTATGCTTTGTTGCCCAGACAGTCGCTGACGCTTTCCATGGCCGTCAGCGCGCCACAGCGCGTTGGAGGGACAGTTTGTCTTCTTGAAAAACATCCATCCTTAAAATAACCAGACGCAATATTCTGCACGCAGCACGAGCTGAGCCACACGAACTTATTAGGGCACACAGCAAAGTTACCTGCCTGAGTCTTCTCCGGTAGGCCGAATGAAAGATCTCGCTATGACGACAGCACCAACTCGAGGACAGCTCGGGTTCAGCAGTGAATTTAAAAAAAAAAAGCCCAAGCTCATGAAAAGGCTTCGATTGTTTGGCAGCGGTTAATGTAATGTTGACGGCTTTGCGTGCTAGTATTGAAACGTGAACATGTCGAGGCCTAGACTGACCATCCAGGAGAGTCGGGATTGTTGCGTCATCGCTGGTGTTAGGGGTTTTCCAGTGTGGATGAGCTCAGTGTTAACATCTTGTCAAGAAAAAAGCACGCCGAGAGGACAAAACACTATTTATATGAAGATTGGTGTAGATTGCTACGCTGTTTCATCTTTAGTTTTATTACACACTGTTGTTTCGTTACATCTGCAACGAATCCTACATGAGTGGAACAATGCTCGATTTGTCTAAAATCAATCCTTCAATTTCGTCATCGCCTGAGGAAGAATGCTGATGCAGCTAGTTTGCAACAGAACAAAAGCAAAAGTTAGTAATTAGTCTTCTTCTTTCCTGGCGTAAGGACTAAGTTTTACACATGCCTGCCCAATTTTTGGGGCGAACGAGACTTTTTCCCTTTAACGTACGTGGATAATCAGTCCTTCATACCTGGGGAGGTCCGGTCTGGATTCGAACCCACGCCATCATGAGTCATGTTCAAGCCGGCGCTCGGCTATCCCTGACCTAATACAAATATCGATTAAATGGTGGATATTTTATCTAGGAACAGGGTTTTTTTTAATTCATACTTAAAGAAATAGAGTCCTCTATTCATAGGCGTATGTTTTACGGTTGAATTTAACGACTGCTTTCCGAGAACCGAACACATCCTCATCAATTCAGGGGTTATATTCATCTTCTTTGGTATGACTCAGCTACGAGTACAATCTAATCTGGTGTTTGCTTTTAGGCTTTGAAACACTTGTTTACGGAGCAGTTTCTACGAATATGTGACAACGATTCAACTCACGCTATTCTTTGGCCTTTTACTGTGTAGTGTTGCAGTAGCATCTGGCTTTTATAATATTGTGTACGGCCACAAACATTGTAAGTAGAAGAGACAAGTAAAGAAGTTACTCCAATTATGAATATGTTTTTTCGTTGACTTGCTTTGCTTTTCACATATTCTTCTACTTCTTGTTTATGCCTATCACAAATACGATCGCACTGTGCCTGGATTTGGGCAAAAATAAGGGTGAATGCATTTATTCTGTGAAGGTCACACGCTGATGAAAATGAGTTCAAAAATAAACATTCGATTTATAGGTCTTCAATTTTCGATGCGTTACATTGAGCATGATTTTTTTCTCCAGAATGTTGAAATCATATACTTGGAACTAGAACTAGAAAATCATATACTTGGTACTTGGAATGCAAGAACACAATATTGTTACCGAAATATTGAGTCATTAGTGTGATGATTTGCATGCATTGTTGTGGACAGTTCAATTCTTCATATACGTTTTCTGTGTGGGTCTAAAGGTTTTGTGTCGGCTAAACACGCCGGTGCCAAGTAGTGAATCGTTGGGTGCGCAAATTTACGCGCCATTAAGACAATTATCAATTAGCTTTAATTGTCATTTCCTTATTAGCTGCAATTGCAATTGGAAGTTGGTGTAAAACGAGGGCAACGAGAGCAGGACAATAATGTTTCTTTTCTTAGGGGCCATAAACGTTGAGAAGGCAAAACACTGTTGACTGACGGCAAAACCAATGTAAGATGTTGCGAACGAATGCAGGTTACCACAATAAACACCTGTTTTTGCTATCACCATTAGCAAACATTCCATAGCAGATAAATTACTCTTGTTGAGTTCTTTCAACATTTAAAAACTGATCTTTATGAAATTCACGTGTTTTATGGGTTTGAACTTGTAACTAAATTATTTAATACTTTTTATTTTAAAATCATTTCAAACCCATAAAGCAATATAAAAATAACATATTGAATCTAATATGCCGAACTATTCAAGTCATGTCTGTAATGTGCGTTTAAAGCCATTATTAAATCTCCTGCTTACCCCACTGCCCGCTTAGAGCGTCGCAAGTTCATAAGATGTCCTTTTGTGTGGTGTCCAAATTTATAAAGAGACTAGAAAAGCATTTTGCTCCTTCAATAATGCTCCATCTTATTGCCGGGCCTCTATCTATTTGCACACTGTATCCCGTTTGCACACCAGCGCAAGATGTCTTTCCTGAGCCTGGGCTCGATGGCTAGAGTTGCACGAAATCCTGCATCGGCCAAGGTGTCGTGAACCAAACCGGTGCAGCAGGCAGTAGAGACATCAGGCAGGAGCAGCAAGGTGCAGGGATTTCAATTTGTCGTAGAATTAATCGATTTCTCTTCCGATATCGCCTACTTCTGGTCGCACGTTCTCATACTCATTCCATTTGTGGGTTTTTTCGTTCTTCTTCTCATTTTTGCTTTCAACCTTCTCCTTCTTCTTCTAGCTTCTTCTAAACTCGCAGACTACAACTGTTACCCGAGGAGATTGGCGGTGACGGCTCCACGTGCGATTCCCTCTCGTGCCGAGCGCACAGTTTAACTACTTCACCTAGCAAAACCCTGCCTTCTGTGTGTGTGTGTGCTTGTGACTGAGTGTGCGGACACAGACAGGACCGCTATCGATCTACGCTCCAGTATGCTCCGGACTGACACCGCGATGCAGCGAAAACCGGTTCATCGTCAGCATCGGCAGGCGGAGCGGGGCGACTGCTGACAACGGCGAAGTCGTCGTAGCAGCTTGAGCAAAACGACAGAGGTGTCCTGCAAGGAAGTGTTGCATACGCTTCGGCCATCGTGTCGCGCGCTGTCCAGGTGGTGCCGATCGCAAACGGTCGCAAAGTGTACAGACGAGATACGCACGATCATGGCGGACCGTGAACAAACGAATGGCCGTTGCCAGAAGGCGGAGGCGGGAGCGCAGGCTTCGTAGCGGGTGATAGTTCACCGAAAGTGTCGGCATCCATTTCACGCGGCACGGACACCCGCCGAAGTGGATTTAGCGAAGCAATAGGCCTGAGAGAGCAGGATACGATACAATGACCAATAGCAGTTGCATAGCGATAGTTCCGGGAGGGTATTCTTCGTACCTGCAGCAACGCGCAGCGTACGGCCATCGGAAGGTGGGTTATCAACGGCCAGCAGCAGTAGTGTGTAGTTCAATGTACGTTAGCCGAGCTTCCGAGCGGGTGGCCCCGAAGTGTGGTTCCTGTGAATGAGGAGGCCACCGTCTTTCGCCCCTTTAGAACCAACGGGGTTCCCTTTTGTGCAATAAAATTGTGTTGTTGTGCGCTCGCGCGCGCGCGTGTGTGTGTCTCCTTCGGAAAACGCGCAATCAGCTGTTTTGTCCTTAATCAGGTAGTGTTGAATGTTAAGTGTAGGGGTTGAGTGTAAATAAAAGAGAGGAAGAAGAGGTAGCGACTTCCACGATTTGTATCTTGCCCCTACCCCACGACATCAGTGGTGTGGCAAGTGCGCCGAGTTTGTCGTTTTTCGAACAAGGCAGAAAGAGAGCGAGAGAGAGAGAGAGAGAGAGAGAGAGAGAGAAAGAGAGAGAAAGAGAGAGAGAAAGAGAGAGAGAGAGAGAGAGAGAGAGAGAGCGAAAAATAGAGATAGAAGTGCACGACGGCGGGGTCTCTCGCTTCTCTTTTAAGGGACTACCACTGTAGTATTTGTGGGTTCGCACGCACGCAAACGCGGCGCGGCGCGAGACCACAAAGCCACCGGCACCGGCAGTCTGCATGGATGCGGGAGGACTCCCAGTGTTTCCGGGTGCCAATCAGGCCAATCACCTGAACAGTCTTCACCTGCAGCAGCAACAGCAAGCACAACACCACCAGCTGACGCTGCAGCAGCAGCAGATGCAACTGCTGAACAGCCACAGCCTCCACCACCAGCAGCAGCAGCCACATCCACAGCAGCAGCAGCAGTTGCTTCAGCAGCAGCAGTTGCTTCAACAGCAGCAGCAGCACCAGCAGCAGCTACCCTTGCAGCAGCAGCTGGTGCAGGGTGGAGAAGTTCCACAGAAGCGTCAGGCCGTATTCGACAGGCTGAAGCGACGGATCGAAACCTACCGGCGGCGGCAAACCGACTGCACGCCGCGGTTTGAGCAGACGTACAGCGGGATATGCGAGCAGCAGAGCCTCGAGACGACCGCCCTGCAGAAGAAGTACCTGGAGCAGAAGAACAAGCGTTCGCTGAAGAAGACGGAAAAGAAGCAGGCCGAGCAGCAGCAACAGCAGCAACAGCAGCAGCAGCAAACTCTTTCGTCCAATCTACAGAGCAGCGTTCATGTGGTGAGTAATTGTGTGCCTTTTATTCATTCATGACACGTTGTTCTACAGATGCCATTCGCTCTTTAAACCTCCTTTTCTGTAAACACGGATGAGAATAATTCAGTCTTTTCCCAAACGTGAAGAAAATGCTACGCTTATTACCAACATCCAACGACATTGTTTTTTTTTTCTACTCGTTCAAAAAGTCGCGTTTCTTTTCATATATTTTTTAAAGAAATTCGGGACAATGTGCTAGTATAGACAGCGATCTTGGAGTTTGATTGTTTTGCGATGAGATAAATACTTAATTCCAATTATTGTAATCAGTACAGAGCTCCCACATTTCGTTTTTCACTCTCCTCTAAGTTGATGATATTTGAGGACTACGAATGAGGGATGGTTAATGAATGTTTAGTTTTATACATGGTTAATTCCGCTTCGCCTACCAGTTCCAATCTATCCAAAACTATTTTGGACTTTCTTAAAAATTCGTTTTTTTTTAATCAGTGGCTGACACTTAAATAAAATCGCAAAAACTGAGTTTCTTTGGAAAGGCTACAAGTTTGCCTACACCCTTGGTTTTGCTTTCCAGTTCTTAAATCTGAATTTGCAATGAAAATGACTGTTAAATGCACACACAAAAAAATGTTCGTATGAAGAAGTCATATGAGCTGTTGTGTACTAAATGTTTAATCCTTTTTAACAAAGTTACCGTAGGGCTTGTGTTAGTAATAGTTTTTTAAGCTTAGCTGCTGAGTACATAACTTTAAAAGTCTATAACGATGTCATTTTAAGTTAAATGAATCTTTTAAAAATGTGTAGTAATTTTGATGAAACGGTTAACATTTTTACATTTGGAAAATAAATCGCCATGACTTCTTCTTCTTCTCTTCTTCTTATTGACTACCCCCTTATCCTTAAAATCTTGACGGTTTATGTCGAAGGAACAATAATTTACTGAACAGCTCCTCTCAGATGGGTTCTACTGAAGCGAGTTATATCAGCATAGACACTCGTGTACTACCTCAAAGGTGAAAATATAGTGGTCGCTTTTATATCTTTTTAAATTTAAATACTTGTCTGATTTTCATGAGTAATTTTCGGGGTGTAAGTTCTACTCCTTGTGTGTTACTGCAAATCACTTGTGACAAATTGAAAAAAAAAAATCGGTTTTTGAACAAAGCTCTTTTGATGCTGAAAAAATATCACAATATCATACGATTTGTTAGGCGCGAGTCAAATGGACCGGCAGAATGCAGTTGGTTATTGTTGTGAACACTTGTTGGCGAAATGACCAATTTTTCCCTTAACGAACCATCGGAGCACAGGGGAAGCATAAGCTGTCAGTGGCATCATGTTGTCTAGTACTTTTCATCGAATAAAACGTTGTTAGGAAACACAGACACAATATTGATTGAAATTCATAATCTCACCTGCGTTTGCATTCTGCAGCGCGTGGAGGTCAGTTTGATATTTCGCCCAGATCTTTTGCTGCACTCGCAGAATAACAAAACACACATAGAGAAACAGACGATTCTTGTGGATGGCGCATTCACATCAACGCTGGTCGGAAGCGTTTATGTGTGCGCTTAAATTGCGCGATGAGGCAGAATCCAATTTTCGTTTTCAATTTTCACGTCTGGGGAATTCTGCGGGCAGTGTGTGTGCGTTTGTGTGTTCATCACCTGCTTTCGGAATTAGCGCTTTCCCACAACCGACTTCCATCATCCACCAGCTGCCTGATTATGCCTGGTGGACTCTGTCGAATATACCTATGTACGTCCTTGTAGGTGTGTGTGCCCAATGTAGATTTTTCATGTAGTACCATTGCTCCGTCATCAACTGCCCACGATCTGGTGATGGTGCTGTACTATCGAATTAACCCAAACGGGGTAGTATTCGATTTCATTTAATCTAGTCCTGCCACTGGGCTTCTCGAGGTGGCTTCGGTGGCGGCAACGGGTTCTGCTTGGTACCGGAGGATGATCGGAATCATCTTTATGAGGTCGCATTTATCGCCGGGCAGAAGTGGACAGATTATAATGTTCCATGTACACTAAATGTCTGTCAAAATTCTTCGAAACGGCACACGCTAAAGGAAGCTTTGGCCCTTCTTTTTAAAGGCTGATGATACTTGTACTGCTTGATGGAAGATTCTAATATGCATTGCTGTCTACCGATAAATGGTAGATTCATTCAATTAACGTGACGCGAATTCTGTCACACTAATCCCACACAATCCATGAATGGAATATGGTTTGATTTATCATTTTATATTTTATATTATGGTATCTATCGAATTATACATCTATATACATTGGATAGTTTCGGAGTTTCGGGAAAAAAATGCGTGTAGTGTCTGATAAGATTTCTTTCCCAAATTTTGTATATTTGACCTTCAAGTTTAACTTACTATTCAAATTAATATCTGTTTGAAAGCACATCGACTATTAGCAGTCTTACACGCATGAGGCTAACCGCGTCATTGATTTCCATTTTCTATCTCACGTTGGTGGACCATGTAACGTGGCTGCAAGCATCAATAGCAGTCTTTTTCTAGAATGTCAATTTTATCAATAAATATGAATGCAATATTTCCATGTTGACCTATCGAGCGACGTAGGCGAAAGCGTAATGTGAAATAAAACTAATTAGCCATTGGTTCTGATTTGAATTTGGCTCAGCCCTTGTGTAAAGTGTTCAGACAATAGTACACCTGGTCCATACCAGTCAACGCCACAAGGTTGACGTTAAGTATGGAAGCATTGTGTGTTTTCAGGTGTATGTCTTTGAAGTACGGCACATATTGATTATTTTTCGGCTTGTGTGTCGCTGGGTTCGCCTACCGACCTTTTGGTGCGCTTATCGTGTGTTTTCGTATCGGCGGGAAAAGCAGCTGACGTGTGTGTGTGTGTATGTGTGTCTATGTGGTGTGTGTCCTGTGGTCCGTGTGACCGCAAGTCGATTTTCCCGGCAATCGTGTTCCACAGTTGGATAACGCGTCTGCAGCTGACGGGTGAACGATTGAAAACCGCCAGTGCGACAGTGGTGGATTCGCCATGCGGTTCAGCGAATCTCAGCTCTGCCACAGGGCACTGTAAGTGAACGGCTCGATATATAGCCTATTCACACGTAAGCATCGTCCCACCTATGAGCAGCTCCTTGAAAAACACTCGAGGCTTACAGTAAAAAAAAAACTCCTGCATAAAAAATTCCGAAACATTTCGCATCCCGCGATGTCTCTATCCGAGAGACGACGGCACAACTTGTTGTTGCTTGTGTCGTTCTCGCATGCCCGCTTTGGCCGAGACAACAGCTGGACGAACTCAGCAGGTGTCAGCTCCCCGCCTGGAGGGACCTGTCTTCCGCGGATGTATGCCCCCTTTTTCCTCTTTTTCGCCTCAATATCGATTACACAAGTATCGTCAAACTCTGGGAGCTTTGAGGTTGCCCGTCGGCACACGACGACCAGGGCGAGGACTTCTGTGCAACTGTTTCACGGTTTTAACACGGCCAGCCACACTTTAGGATCTTACAATTTTGTTTAGTTACAATATACCAAGAATTGCGTTTTTAGAATGAAAATTTTCTATTCAATTTGAACATTTTTTTTCTTTCATCTCATAACCGCCAGGAATGAAGAGTGCCTGATTCGTTTCTCGAGAAATAACAAAGATGCTTTCGAAAATTATCCTTATCTTTTTTCTGTACAAAAAAAGTTTCCTTATCATATTAAATGCGCAAACATATAACGGCCGTTTGAAAACGATGGGCCAGCGGAACTAAGCGCGTCATTTTGATGTATCCGAAACTTAATAATTTTAGCTAAGGCATTTGGTCAACAATTCGTATTAAAACATTCGTGATTTGGTTATTGCATAACATTCTTTTGGTCACATCTATATGGCCAATTACGTGCGGGAACTCATCATTTGCGGCCAAAATACTCAGTCCAATGTATTAAAAATAACAAAAAACCTTCGAAAAAAAAAGGGAAATTTCTACCCCTCCGTTGTATTCTCTAGATGTTAGACAATAATATTATCATCTGCTCCGTTTGATCGCTCATGATCTGACTACCCAACAGTTCTGGCCATATGAGCAACTTAAAAGCTGAGTAGAACTGACTTGCCAGAAATATTGCAAAGAGTTGTAGCTAGCGTTGGTCAATACTTTGGATGATCCATTGCTTCTAAAGCAATCACGATAAATCAAAATGTGCCTTTAAAAAAAGGCCGGTTTTTATTTTCGCACCTAATACTTAAGTGTTTGATTTGATCGGCATACGTTAATAGATGGATTCGCCTTTTAAATAGTTATGCTGGTTCAATAATCCAGGTGGTTTCGGCTAAACAAATTTAGCAAGAGGAAGTGTTTCCGATACCATCTGTATCATTCCCTTCCAATGCAAGTGTTTTTTGTTTGGTACTTTGACGTACTTTTACGCGCGCAAGGCATTCTTCGGCATTCCGGGAAACAGTTGGTAGTGGCGGTGGATGCTTACGCACAGGCAAACGCCTCCGACGGCACGCGCTTATGCCAGGGACGCTTTGTCGTCGCTGTAGTGCAAGGTAGTCCTCTACCGATAAGCACAACGAGTATATGGACGACCGGGTGGACGTTTAGTGCCATTGACCTTTCGTGTCGTTTCTTAGCCCAACTGCATCTGGGACCTCGCCGCGGTTGACCTGACGAAAGCGTCAATCGGTTGGATCGAAACCTCTGAAGGCTCCCAACGACGACGGCGGCGTCGGGGTGCACTGCGGGTTTTCGCCGGTGGATACGTTTAGTTTTTGTGTTTTATTTTTATGGTGACAGGTTATCAAGATGGCGTCCTCGATTGGTGGACACATGAGACCCCGGCTGCAGGGTGCAATTGCGAGCAGTTTCACGCGCTTGCTTCACTCGTTGGACGAAACTAAACTGCAAACGCGTTGTGTTCGATGTGTACGGTTCTGTGCACACTGGTTTTCACCCTTCTGTGTACTTGGGAGGGCCGAGAGACGAGACGGCGGACGAACCGTATGGAAAAGCGTTCGACGATTCTGTCGCTGTATTGGATAGAATGTTCACTTCTATTTTTGGATCCTTCCCGTTTCACGTAGTTTTGTTTTGTTGTGGTTTGCTCAGAACGCTATTTGAGGCGTTTTACCTGTGTTTCGGACGCAACTTTAGGTTCCCGACGTTTTGAGTGTGTCTCTCTCTTTTCGCTCTTTCTCTTTCTCCCTGCGACACGATCATCCCATCGGTGACGTCAATAGAGAGAAAGATATTGCCAATCTATAAATTATCCTTTTAAAAGCTAACTGTACATCATTCGCTAACGCCTCACGTAACCAGATGCACGCTCAATTAAAAGGAGTAAAATTAACTTCTGGAACCTTGCACACGTTGGAATGATTCATTTTCTTATTTGATTATTCAAACTATTAAAAAAAGAAAAGAAATCCTTCATCTTTGTAACATGGCAGTGATAGATTTCTATTATATACAGAATTTTATTAATAGGGATGCCATGGATAGATATTTTTCGATTTAAATGAAGTATTGATCTAATTTGATAGCACTCAGCTCTTCTCCTATCCACTTCTCGATTGCATCAATCTCGTTGATGTAGGCAGTATGGACCGGATTGTACTCATCCCTTTGATTTCTGCCTTTCAAGACGATGTTGAACCAGTGGTAGTGACAACGAAGGCTGACGAGCAATATGGCGCTACCTCATTAGGACCGGTCATCGTTTTGACGATTTGTTATTCGCCGAATTTTGTCAATAACGATCAATGCAGCCTTACGCAAGCATGCATTTAATTGGTCGTTGACAGAGACAGTGGTGAGCTTACGGTTTCGCGAAAGGTTCCCTCGGAGGTCAACTGCAATCCAGATCCCCGGGCGTGGAGTTTGCCGGGCCGAGTGAGGAGCAAGGGACTGGCGAAGGAATCGGTACCGGACGTTAATAAAATGTTCATTATAGAAAAGTCACGTGGCTGCTACAAAAACGTACTATAAGCGGAAAAAAAAAACCGAATGTGCTTCACTCAAATGACAGCACTCGCAGGCAAGGGAATGGGATGGAGAGAGAAAGAGGGTGAAAGAGAGAAGGTCAGAGTACTTTGGACGTACCTTATACACTACGTTACTATTAAGCGCGAGCCCTGTCGCGCAAGGTTTTTCTTCGATGTGTAGGTACTTCTTGTTTTTGTTGCTGTTGGTTGGTGTTTTCAATTGTATTGCTGCGCAGCAAAGTACAAAATTAATCACGTTCAGTCCACTGTTTACGGTAGACCCAGGGTCTGTACTCTCGTACTCGTACTTGATAAACCCTTTGAATGTACGAATTTTCTCTTCCATTAATTTATAATTTGCTTTACTGGTGCATTGGCTAAAATAGTTCATAATGCTAACATGTACGAAGTGAACGTATGCCTTGAACCTGTCGGTACCCTTTTAATTTTACTAAACACATTTATCAAACATATATTTATCACCAAACACATAAATTTAATAATAGTTTTATGAAGAGAAAACGTTAAATCAAATAATTAAACAGATCAGACATCAGTTCATGTTTGCCTCGTCTACGTAATAGGCCTTTGTTTAAATAATAATTATAACTAAGATAGAAAAGGAATTAAAAATCAATACTTCCTTCTTCGCTGGCCCGCTCATAGTTGAGCACGTCGTACTAACATGACCTGTTCACCAATCGTTTTCCAGGTTGCTTGGTCCGTGGTTGTTGCTCTCCATCCCCGGTGACATCCGATGTTCTGCAGGTCTTGCTCCACTTAGTCCAGTCGAAGGGTGTCTTCTTGGTGGGGCATCCTCATGACATGCCCCAACCAGTGGATCCTTCCGGCTTTGGCGTTAGAATTAATCGATGATTTTTTTTTTTTACATTATTCAAGTATTTTAAAACATTGTGATGGAAACAATTATGATTTTACTCCGGTACTACAAATCTTTTAAATCAGACACATAATTCAAGGAACTTTTCTCATTAAAACCTTGTTAAAATTTAAACAAATAGAAAACCTTTAAAACATTACGATACATTGATAGTTACGAGCTCTCATTAAAAAAACATACTGCTGTCGCCGGAACCAGGCATCATTCGGTTTAAATCACGTATTTCTGCTCTTCATGTTTATAAGACTTAATAATATGATGCAAATGCAATGCGGATGCAAATTAATTTCCGCGGAAAAGTCAAATGGAAAGCCCCAATGGAAAGTGCATACAATTCAAACGATGTTTCCTGTGGAATCGATATGTCTGCAGCTTATACCGATCGTCGATGACGGTTGTTGGATGTAGCAATAGTATCCTTTTGCGCGTAAAACAACTAGTATAAGGTTAATTTCCTTAGTCCATGTAAACCAAAACAAAACAAAAAAACCACCTCGTAAAGAAGAAAATGTAGGAAATTGGTCGTTGGGATTCCTAAGGCTTCGTTTGAATTTTCACTCCTGCATAATTAATACCGAAGTGTGCACTGAAGTTAAAAAAGGCGTCCTCGTCGGTCTCGCACAAACACACCCTGCCACACCGTCTATCGTCGTTCTCCGATGACATGACTATTAGGTCGTGGGATTGTGTTGCCTCTGTGACGGGTCTGGCTGGAGCTTTTGTTTGTTGCTCTAGGTGGGTTTCCTTTTTTGATGAGACGAACGGTGAAAAGCGATTTGATGGGGCGTGTGGGTTGGTCATCATCGCGTCGGAGGAGGCGGAGCCTGCTTTCCACCTTGCACGAAGAAAGGAGAAACGCATGGGTCCAAAGTTTGCTGACCACAACACCCCATATCCGGTACTCTGCGTTCCCTGGATTCGAAAAATCACTCGTTAGTTAACTCGTGGAAATGGGCCAATCTGGGTGCTATTGTATGGAAAAGGTTATCGTTTGCTAAACTTCTAGAGAGGGGGAAGGGGAAGGGCTGGTTAAAGGCATTGCTTCTGTTTCTCCAACTCCGGCGTATGGTGTGAGATTTCATTTGAGAAGCTGGACTCTCGTTTTCGTGATAAGAAGCACAGTTTACCTTGCATCATAGCGTTCCTTTCTGTGTCCGTACACTTCCGTTCGGGGTTTCCTTCCTTTGATGGTTACAGCTAGTTGAGTTTTATCCTCAGTATAGTTTTCTATGCTGGTATGTCGCTGGGTTTTGTCTAAATGTTTCGTTTGTAAAACATTGGACGTTCTAAGCTACTTTCGTTAATGTTCGAATTAGATAAACATGTAACTATGAATTGTTTCGAGAAATTGTCCAGTTTGGCCCGACCATAATGTCCAGTCAATAAAGAAATTAGCTAATTAGATTTGTCTTAGAAAATACTCATTTGTGATCATGATTGAATCTTCCATTGCTGGGAATTTTTAAACGGCCAAACAATATTGAGGTTGTTCGTTTCATTTTGGTTGTTGCAGTTCTAGGTTAACGATTTACACAAGTCTTTCATCCCGAGTCATTGAACTTGAACAAAGTGTGCTGTGGCAGCGAGTCTAGACCATGCCGTTACCTGCCGCTTAATCTTGAGCAGCTTATCGATTTTTATAGCTTCTCCGTATGACACGGTGTTGTGTAGAGCTGGCAAAAAGGCTGGAAGAAGATGGCATCCATACCGGTATCCTATCCTCAAGAACCAAGCAAGCCGCCTCCTGTTGTGTCCTGCGTTCTGAGCGGAGGGCAGCCATATTGTGGGAGAAGAAGTTTTCCAATGGGCTTCGAAAAATCTTTTTGACCCCCCCCCCTCCCCCCATTGTTGTAGGCACCGAAGAACCGGAAGACCAGTGGGCGATTGGGTTCAGTTGCCGTGCCAGCATAATGCTGTTTCCTGTTCAGCTGTACCGCGTCAGGACTCATTCGCTTGCTTCGTCGAACCTCTGCTTCCTCCGCTTGCCTCCGCGTTGGGTGTCAAACAAACTCCTCGTCGTGCCCCGTCGTGTTTGTCCTTCCGGTTTGAAATTGGCATTTCGGTTTTCGCTGAGGAGAAAACTTCGACCGCCAGCTATAACCTGGCGGTTGCTTTTCATGTAGCATGCGAGGAGGCAAGGCGTGTTTTGTTGGCAGGGACGAGTTGTGGATTCAAGTCGATTGGATTTTGACTGCTTTGATTCGCCCTATTGTAAGCATGAGTGGGTTGCTTTCTATACACGGTGTTCTTGATGTGATGGTTAAACTGTGGAATACATACAAAGGAAATGGAAACTAATATGCTTTAAAAACAATTGCTTCTAATTATATAGGCTGGGAGGCACAATGTAGCGTTTGAAAAGAGGTTTGACGGCTTTACTTAAACTAAGACTATGAATTTTAAAATTAAGAATTGATGAGAGTATTCTATCACTTTTGTATTTTGAAATCAGAAATCTAAGTTTGTTTTAAACGATCTCTTATAGTTTCGCATGCTAGTTATGCCACATTGTTGTTAGAATGCTCCGTTATATGAACGAGCTGTCTTACTTTAACCTAGTTTAATCAGACCACGAGCGTAATCCTTCCGCTGGTTTATTGCATGCACCTCGTGGGCGTTTGGCGAAAACCTTCATCCAAAATCTTCGCTTGCTTTTCGTGCTTGAAACGGTTGCCTCCGCCGTTTTCGGACTGCTCAAGAGCATGTCATTCATCCCTCACGGGCATGTGGAAGAAGGGAACCACCGTCCGAGTGAAAGTACGGGACAGCCATTTCATTTCGTCGCGGACGCGGAATGAGATTGCGTGTCTTCGAAATGCAACGTTGTTCGATCAGCATTCCTTTTCCAGGGGGCACAAACGAGCGCGAGACAACCGCGGGAACTGCTGCGCTCTGCGATACGATCGAAAGTGTATCCATTTTGCCTCGCCTCCGCAGTTTGTTTGTTGTGAGTGGCTCCTTCGACAGTATTGTTCCGAAAAGCGAGAGGCGCACGCAATTTTCCGCCATCAAACGTGCAGTTTGTGTATGTAGTTTTGCTGCCGGGTTGGTGAGCTGTCAACGGGGAGCATCGTCGGCGAGTTTTCGCAGTTTTCACCTTCGCCTCCGCTGCATGTTGGTCCAGCTGGCTGATGGCACTTCACTTTGCGAAACAATCAAAATGGAACACAATGAAAAGCAGAAAAACACTGTTTATCCTGCTCATGAAACCGAAAAATAATGGGGTCAAGGAACCCATGCGTTGGCTCACGGCATATTATATTGACAGGTTCGAACGATACCAAACAGTTGTTTGCAATTATCGCACTGGCTCGTGGGTGATGGTTCGGTTTCGGTTGCATATTTCGTTGTTTTACAATGGCTATTAAAAGGTTATTTAAATTACTGTACAAATATTAGCTGCCATATTTTTTGAAACGCCCGTTTCCCAATGTGAAATGATTCATGGAGCGTTAACGAAGCGTGGAAACAACAGCTGCTAATGTCCTTTAACTGCTCGGTAGCCTCATGCTCGAAGGCTTATGCTATAGTTGCCTCCGGATCTCCTGCGAGTAGTACCCTGACGATGTTGCAAACCCACCCTTTTCTTTTCGCCTTTAAGTGACATTACAGGAGATGATTATGTTTACCGCTGAAGGGTCCAACTTGTGTTGGTAGTAGTGGTATCACAACTGTTATCGATGTGTATGGGTGTACCACACGGTGTCCTATTGATGTTTTTGTTCAATGTGTATTATCTTTTCGGTGCTTAATTTTTAACTTAAATATAATTTTTCTGTAGCGACTTATCAATTTCACGAATAATAGTGCCAAAGAAAATTGGTAGGTTTTCAAAACTGCACCTAGTCTGCCTTTGCCAGTTTAAGGTGATTTTTCTATTTTATCTGGTTAAAAATGTCGTTGCTCGGTTTTGGCTGTACAAATCAACGCCTCGCGTGTGAAGAATGTTTTAGGATGGTTTTTACTTTTTATTATTCGTACATCGTTTGTTTTGTTTATAACCACTGTGAGCTTTACTATTGGGTGTAGGATAGGCTCATCCGACTCCTTGATGAATATGCAGTCGGTAGAAGGGATTTTTATGATGATTAAAATGAAAAGTATTGCCGCACAATCAAGGGTGCAATTGTGTTCGGTTCCTTCGTACGTCTCGAACTCCATGCATCTTTCGTGCTGCTTCCCTCACTGCATAAGGGTAGATTAAATAAAGGAGGAACGCTGCCGCAGTGTACTATGTGTGAGGGCTATAAAAGGGATTGAAGAACTGTACGTAACAGGCTGTGGATAATGGTGTAATGGTGGTATTGATGGTATTATTGGTGTTGTTGGTGTTCTACCGGGTGTTACGATGGAACAGTTTCAGCACTACACGTCGTTCCATTTAGTCACTCCTCCATCCAGTCCAAGACAGTGATGTCTCGTTGACTTACTGTTCTGCCTCCTGGTTTTGTCGAAAAAAAAAAAAAAAAAAAACACCACAGGCTGCCGGGGGAAATATTGACCCTTATCACGCCAACTGTAGTGCAAGTGTCGGGAAAATCGGCTACTTCATACGGTGGGCTAATGAAAATAAATTGTTGCTCGTGCGAGGATATGTTGTGGATAGAAAGGATGTTGCGCTAAGTAAGTACAACGATTGGATGCTGGTATGGAGCAATAGATATGTAGCCGTGGTGCTACTTATCTTACTAAAATAATGAAGAAGTTACGCTGATAATGATGTTATAATGATGTTTGAGTTACGCTGTTCGTTGAGATCTCACCAAATTTTCTATAATTCATTATCAATCGAATTGTATCGGAAAAGTGGAATGGTAACAGTAGATTCGATATTGCTGTATTATTTTTCTCAACTTCAACTAGTTCTAGCGATCCTTAAGCGATCGCTTTTATCGCTTTTCTGGAAGAATTATATATCTTGCTGAGGTGGCTACTCGTCCGATGTTAATTCAGAAAAAAATCTTTTTTAGGTTGTGCTATCTTTTCTTCATTAAATTCTGTAATTTTAGCGACAGTCTTGTGAATGCTCGAGAATGCGGCAACTTGTTAAACAGATTTTTGACTCTCAAGACTAAAAAAATCTTCACTCCTTCAAAACTAAATCTTATATTTTGAATTTGAAACCTGTCGTAGACGCATGTCTATCATTTCATGAGACATTTACATTTGTCTTGAAATTTTTTTACAAGAAATAGAACCCCTTCCAAATGTATTTTTTTCCATTGTTACTGATACTGATACTCAACTTAAAATGACTGATATATATATATATATATTTTTTAACTCAACGGCATGAGCACTAAGATGGTTTTACGGAATAGATTTTAAATTGAATAATGTTGTGTCGAAGTTTATGTTACATTTACATCAGATTTAGTTCAAATCAATTTATTTATCTATCTTGTGGTTTAACGAAATATACTTAACATAAACCGTAGAGCCCGTTTAAACGAGTATAATTTTACGGGATCCGAAACTGTCATAGCTTGCTTCAGATATATGAAACGAAAATATCCTTGCCTAAAAGCAAAATAAACAAACATTTTAAGTTACACATCTTCAATGTAAGTTAACGAGGCCACTTGGACAGTCATGTCCAACGTCCGTAATTTGTTTTGACAGCCTATGCGTGAAGCTAGCGTCATCTAGCGGCGCAAGCGACAGCAATCGTTTGAATTAACCGTTGGGCATAGTTCTTTGTAATATTATTTTGAATTTGGATTTATTTCAGTATGTATGTCACATATTGGATTATTCTTATTCTGTTTAAATTGCTAACGTTAATTGAAATTAAATTATCTACATTCTTCAGCATTTGATTTAGCAATAATTGCTATCGTGCATGAGTTCTTGCGATCGGAAAGTGTTAGTCCTGTGAATGTGTGATGAAAAAAATTACCGAAATCATAACATTTCACCCGTCTAAACGGGTTTTTAGAACCTACATCCTAAAACCTATAATAGAAAGCTGAAGTATGTAAGTCATTCCCCCTGATCTGTTCATATCTATTTTAATGGACGCAAAATCATTTTTTCAGAGATAAAATAGAGAGACTCTAAGGCTTGCAGAAATAGCAGACAAACAGTTATGGCCTTCGTCGCATGGAACTTGCGGTGGAGTCGTACTTGTTGTCCGCCAGAGTGTGGCAATAACGTCTACTACGGTAGTTCGCTGGCAATGTTGTCGTGCAGCGCCGATTGTGCGGTGGTGTAACGGCAATAGCTGCACATGCATTGTGCGGTGGTGCGATGGTCATTACAGCATCTACTACTTACTCGAGCGCTAGCTGCTCCGATGTTGCCCTGTGCGAGTGTGCGCCCGCTTTGTGTGGGACGGAAATCATAAGTCCCCCAGGCGGGAGCTGACTGGGGACTCCCTTCTCTTTTCCAGGTATGTTGAGCTGGCTGCTGCCGAAGCCATGATTTACCAGCAACCCCTACACCTCACACAAGCTATTTGCGTTCCGTGGTAATGAATTGTACAACGAATAAGGAAGGAAAAAGAGTATAGAGACGCTGGGGGTACGTTCATTATTGCACTGTTGTGTGGTTGACTAGGATGATGAAATTTTTGTTCGCAGGTACTTGTGGTGTTTTTCGATTTTCGTCGTAGATTGCACGCCTTTCGGACGTTCCGGCGTTCGCTTTTCCCATCGGTCTGATTTCCATTTTGCTGCGTGTTAAGATGCTCGAGGATCCAGACGGTGCTGTTTCCCATACATTTTGGGTTCATAGCTGGTGCGGTAGAGGGTTAAGGTTTCCTGACTGGCCAAAACGCAGGCCACAATGAACTACAATAGTTCGGTTCATCCAAATTTACTATCGCGCGTGCACAGGAACAGCGCGACCAACCGATTATGCAACTGAGGGCCGGTGTTTCTTTCTTTGAATATTTTTGCTCGGCCTGGTCTTTCTGCTTTCACAAATGTTGTGCGGGAGAGTTTGTTTTCCCAACAAATTAACGAGGAAGCTGATGAAACAAAAGTTAACCTAAAAGGTTTTGGCATTGAATCGATTGATCATCTACCGCTCGTTTGGATCACTATGCTCTAGGGCGCCCTTGCGATCTAGGTGACAGGCTGAATGGCCTCAATATGAAAAGCTGTACTTCCTGATGGTCCAATCTATCACAAGCGGCGTTTGCAAACATTAAAAAAAGTTGTTCGAATATAATGTTCAAATATGAAATTGAAAAAGGTTGATGGTTGTGGGTGGAAAACTTAAACGCGATTAATGGTACTTTTTTTTTGTTGCAAATTCCTTCAATTCCGGTAGTTGATTGTGGAGCTTTCTCTTACTTTTGAAAGACGTTTGGAATGAAAGCTTCATTATCGTTTTATGGAAAGCTTTTCAGATTTGTTTCGCCAGGAGGCATTGCACAGACGGTTTTGGAGATTTTAGTTAATATGCAAGGCATCAGAACGTAACAAAAGTTGTAGTACCAGTATAATAACGAGAATGATTAATTAATCATTCGATCAATTTTTGTTCAATGTATAATCTGCTTTACAATATCACAATGTATTGTGCTGGAAATTAACCAAACGGTTGTTACATCAGAATCAAAGACTTTACTGCTATCATTGTACATAGTACAGTTATTTTAGTTTTTTAGTAAAAAAAAAACTTTATTTTTGCCTTATGGGTTTTTAACATCTTTTCCCGCAATACAAAAATGCAATCCCCGCAACAATCAATGCCGAAAGCAATCTTACGTGCTCATTACAAATAATAATATGAAATTTGTGCTCTGTCATTTGGGATTATGAAATCAATAAAATCATAATCAATCAAAAAATCAACCAGATTTAAAGACCTTGCTGGTATCTACAATCATCTTTAATCAATTTTGCATAATGAAAAAGCTTAGTGATGCATAACCTTCATCATGTTCAGGAAAACTTTCCTTTATCCGACCTTAAACCTCGCCAGTATATCCTGTGCTCCTGGTTGTTGGTGCAAGTGCATCTTGAAAGGGTTAGATGCATCAGTCAAACCAAAAGCTTGTTAGTAAAACGTATACAGCACTGATGGATTGTATGGGTTTGTAAGAGTGTTTATGGATATGGTAATCAATGTGCAGTGTCGGCAGTGTGCGTGTGTGTATGTGAATGTGCTTGGAGCTGCAAAGCTTACGTGGCACCAGGGGAGCATGAACAGTTTTATTATGCCCTTATTACACGAAGATTTTATCTGTCATCTTTGCCCAGACTTTTACTGTAAAAATAGGCTGTGGCAGGGCGTTTGACATAAAAATATGTCCGCTCGTGTAGTAACGAAAATTTCTACAAAGGGGTTTTGCAGTCATTTGATTTGATTTTTTTAAATAGTCAAAGGTATGAATTTTCATCCATACGAGCAAAATTCAACCAATCACTCGGCTCCAACCTTAGCTCTTCCATCATGTGCATTTGTATGTGAATGCTTGCTACGCTTGAGAAACATAGTTTTACTCCACTTTGACCTTCGTTTTTTTTCCGGTATGGTCACAAACAAAATTGCCACAACCATGAGCACATCATCATCGATATCCATATTCAAAAATAGACCAAAAACGCGTTTCAACTACCAAATGGAATAGTAAACAAATAATTTGACACAAAACTTCCAGTCGAAAGCAAATCGGAATCGGTCGTGCTTTTTTCCGATTTTGATTTTTTTTTTTTTTTTGTCAAACGCGTTTGGCAGAAAAATTCTGGGCAAAGGTGACAAATCCTCGGTCAAAATCCTCGTGTAATAAGGGTATTAATGAAGGACGCCAAGGGTGGTCGCCAAGGGAGAAAAGCTCGAACAGTTTACTAAATATATTTACACACGCTTCGAACTTACAGGGCAAAGGAAGTTGAGCGCCCATTTATGATGCACTTATGAACGTTGTAAAATCTAATTCTCTTCACTGTAAATATTTCTCTTACTATTTCTTGTTTGATAAATCTCACCCTCACAATAGTATCAACAATTTATATGGATATTCAAAGGACACGTTACTTGAAAGTATATGGCTAAGTGATGTTGATTTCTGTTTTTTTTTAAGTTTTGTTGGACGTGAGTTGCGTCCATACATAATTAAAAAAAAACATGTTGTGTTGTGAAATCTGTCCTATTCGGGCCGGGGGATTTGCATTGCTTTTTAAACAACCGCCCATCTAGAGTCTCATCCTATTTTGAATGTACTGCCTCATTTATTATAAAAGCAATGATTGTGTGATATTTTCAACATAAAGCCTTTTTGATGTTGCTTCGTAATCATTTGACCTTCAATCCTTATGTTTTCGGTAGCCTGAGAAAGTAATTAATACACACCAGTTGTTGCTGTTGTGTCTGGATGTTTGTATTGAACATTAAAACTCCTTTGGTGAACAGCTAGATTTGGAAAAAAAAATTCTCAGTTCAAAGCTTTCTTTGGATATTTCCCTTTTACGGAAACCATTTGCAAATATCCATCCGGGTGCTGTCACCGCCCTTGCGGCGAGGATGTCTTAAAACAGTTTATTACCCTTTCACGGGCTTTAATATTGCGTGGAACGGGTTTACACAAGGGGAAAGGAGGAAGAAAACGAAAAACAGTTAAATCATCAACACCACCCACCATCAACACCATTGTGAACAGTTCTTATGCTCCGTGATTATGCCACCTGCGCTCAATGTAGAATTGGTAAAGTTGACGGAT